>CM022297.1:248580866-249180866 GCA_011799875.1 Thinopyrum elongatum
GACTGAAATAATCCTTGTATCGCGGACGGAATAATTCGTCCTTACTGGTGTTCATTCCTGATAGCTTATCTGATTGTTCTTCAGGCGTGATTTGCTTTGAGGCAAACTCCCTTAGGTATATTCTGGCCTTGTCTGTTGCACATAGATTCTGCTTCTGACCCATTCTTCATTCTTGACAGACCTGATGATAATGTTCTGAATATCAGTCAGTTTCTCGCCAAATTTGGATTATTGGGTATTATCCTAGTTGTATGCTGGTCTTCTCGACGGCACTTGCGGATGGATCCAGTCGGAGCGAAGAAACGGAACCGACGAAAAAAAAAACAAAAACCGAAAAGCAAATAAAGCTCAAATTTTGTGGACCTTACACACGTGGCCGAAGATTCACTAGTATAACTAGTATGGCGCACTCGATGCACCTCTAAGGATTTAGAAGCGAAACCACACAATGCTCCTAGTAGCACTGGTGTCAAGCTCCTACTACTTCCTTAGAGAACATCACACTCTCAACGCACGACCATAGCCAAAATGGCTTAGTCCACGATCCTAAGGTTATCGGGGAAAGATAGAATTTATAGGCGTTTCCCAAAGGAAACTAGAGTTAAGAAGAGAAATACCATGGCTAGCAAGCAGGGTAAGGATATCTGGTTTACCTAGGGGTTCAGGGCTCACGGGTCGTTGCCTGGTGCGAGCATTTCACACCGGAGGCAAAGGCCACGAGAGTTGGGGTCTGATGGAGCCGAAAACCTATGGGGTTGCCTTATGATCAATATTAGCCGTGCCTGCTTGGCAAAGATGGCTGATATCCATCTGGGCTTTCTACTGAGCACAAGACAATGAAGTCTGACTAGGGTAACCTATAGTCAGCCTGGCTGCACTGATACCATCTGTTGTGGCGCCCCGCCTGATTACCACTGTAGCCAGACGGTCGCCACGCATACCAGCCCAGAAAATCACTCTGGCATGCACATTTACAACAAGTATCAAGAACACAGGCATTTCTATTAATGAATATATAAGTCTTACATGATATTTTACAGGGGTGATGGCAGCGGAAAAGATCTATCTAAGGCAGCAGGGTCCTGGTGCGGCTCCAATCCACAGGGATCTGACTAGGTTACTATTCTAGCACGCGAATGCTCCGGCTCCTCGATGACGGATCCTTATGTGAACCTGGCCACATTGAAGGCCGCTGAGTACTTTTGAATGTACTCGCAAGCAAACCAAAATAACATATACACCAAGCAAAGCAATCCATGGCATTCAAGCATGCATTAGTTATTAGAGCAATATTAATTACCATGACATGGCATAACTAGCTAGCAATATTGATTATCATGCCATAGCAGGGTTATTTAGCAAGATAACTACTGAAGTAAATGCAGTAAGGTAAAGCATATTAAGTAAATATTCCATACTCCGAACACTCTTATGATCCAACCTGTATCTAATCCAAATCCAATCCGAATCATGTGGTCGTCTGACCACTCATCTCATAGCCATCCCATGGCTAACATATCATATTCCTAGCATCATCTGATGTCTATGCATCTGCATTACAAGTCTGACAAACTTACTCTCTTCCGGGTTGCCTTACAACCCTCAGAATACTCACGATCCACTGAGTACTTTAGGGCATAAGACGAGTTCTTCCATCATTATTATCAATGTTATGGTTGACCACCTAGTGAGGTCTGGACGGACTGTCCAATACCGTGGACGCGGCTATTCGAATAGATTTTACACTCTGCAGAGGTTGCGCACTTTACCCACACCATGGAGCACCTGGCCTCGTGATCCCATTCGGGTGGACCAGTGTTGCTCCAACGAAACCTGCCTAACCCGTGACTCCTCCACCATACCACCAGCAATCATTCTCCCCCGGAGTCAAGCCCTGGGTGGCCCCTATGTCACCTCATGACACCTGCCACCGTCGTGGCCAACTAAACTGTCCCAAACAGGGATGCCGGCAAATAACTCAACTGGGCCCAGAAGGTTATCGCCGCCTACCGGGCCAGGGCAGCACGCGCGCATAACCTTCCCTATTTGGTGGTACCGATAAAAGAGCACGAAGCCAGACCAAGTCAAGGCCGTCCCATACCGGCAAATGTGGTTGCACGGGTAAGTCCGGACAGGTGACTCTGGATCAACTGACTAGGTTTAGCTTTAACCATCATTTAGCAAGCATGGTTATCTACCACAATAACTTGATATGATAGCAACTAGGCATTTAAAATCAATTACTTTGACTTAATCACATAGCAACCTAATGCAAGTAATGTAAACAGTAAGTGCAGTCTAAAAAAAGTTTAATTATTACTATCACAGGCATAATTAGTAATTAAACACGCAAGAATAACATAGAGCAATGATTTAGGGCATATATCAGATGGTCGGCTTGCCTGGGGGTTGATGAATACTCCGGGAAGAAGTGCGATCACCTCACGGAAGAATTTGCCAGAAAAGATTCCCTACGGAGGGGTTGATAGAAGGGCAAGGGAAAAATGGTCATTTTCACAGTGAGGAAACATTATGAAAATGATTCCATCGGAGCGGGCTCGATGAACTAAAGACGTGAGCGTTGGATTCACCTGAATCGGAGTTACGGGCGAAAAGTTGTGAGGGCTTGAAGTGGAGGGACCTGTCTGTAAATAAGTATTTACTTCTGGGTCCCTGATCGATTTTCTGCGAAAAAGAAAAAATGGCACTGTGCACTTGGGCTGCCTTGGGCCGAAAGCGGCTGGAGCCTGGGGCTGGCCGAGCCGCATAGTTGCTGCTGATGATGATGGGCCGGCCCACCTGCACTGCCACTTAAAAAATGGGGGGGGGGGGGGGAAGGGCGCTGAGCCGCTGCCAGGCCGGGCCCGCCTGCAGGGTCTTCGTTCTCCTCCCGCGCTCGCCTGGCAGAAGAGGGTGGCGGCTCCTGACGGCGATTGCCGGCGATTCCGGCCACCCCTCGCGGCGCTCAACCTACCGGCGTGACCAGGAGACCCGGCCGCATCCATCCCATGGGCACACGGACCTCGAGGAAGTCGGGTTTGAGCAACCCTTCGACCACGGCGGCGACCGGCGTCGGGCGATGTAGGGTAGGGCGCGATGGCCAAGGAGAGGAGTGGAGGGAGTGCGGGGAGGCTCCAGGTTGGTGGTGGTAGGCGAGTGAGGAGGCGGGTAGAGCAGGGGCGGCCTAGGTGCCGCGAATTTAGGAGAGGCCGAGCAATGGCCATGGCAGAGCTTGCTAGCACTTTGGGCACCAGGAGGCACGGCCGCTCGAGATTGGGGCTTGGCAGAGGTAATAGGGGAAGGAGGAGGCTGTTGGGGTGCGGTGGATGCTCGGGGAGGGCTCGGGCTGCTGCTTATATAGCCGGCCGGCCGTGACGATAAGCTCGGCCACCGTGGCGACCTTATCGGCGCACTGGAGCTCGAGGAGGATGTGGCTGGCCGTTTGTGGCGTCGAGCAGCTTCGCGGGGAGGGGAGAGACCACGGGAGCGCTCGAGAGGGATCAGGGAAGAAGAGGACAGAGGGGAAGGCGACAACGGCAGGATTCACGCGTGAGACAGTGCCACGACGGCGCTCACCGTGGCGCAACGAGAGAGAAGGAGGAGGGGAAGGGTCTGGAGAGGGGGTACGTGGGTGCCGCGTAGCCACTGGACATGTCGGGACACGCCAGAGCTGCTTGAGCTATCCTGCCCGACGCGACGACCGCGTAGAGCACAGTCTCTTCTCGCTGTTCACGCGGTCACCACGAGCATAGCACGTCCTGGCGCATGTCTGCTTGCCACAGCTTGTCTAGCACGTCTCTCGTTGCTCAAATAGATAAGATAGATCACTATATGGACCAGGAGGGTTCTGGAGAGGTCGAGGGGATCCAGAACAACTTTTGGACAGCAACTTGGGTGGACTCTTGTGGAGAAATTAATGAGAGTGGGAGCTGAATCCTTGTCACAATGAAATGTGGTAGAAAGGACTAAGTGCTGGCAAAATTTGAAGCCATTTGGACCAAGTTTGATCATGGTTCCTTCACAACTGCCAAATTTGGTCCAGAAGCTTGACTTTGAAGCTGCACTCATGTGGCTTGATGAAATGAGCTAAATTTTGGTGTAGGGAAGGGTTTGGAAGTATGGAGGTTCTGGTAAAATTTCAGCTCATTTGGATATACCAAAGGGGTACTTCCTTCACAGAGCTTCCAAATGGTCAGAAACTTGAGAAAATTGATGTGGATGAATGGATGGGTGAATTGAGCTAGTTTTTGGGTTTCCATGAGTGATTTATCAATGTTAATCACCATGAAAAATTTCAGCTCAAATGGATCAAGGGTTCAAGCACTTCCTTTGCAAACTGGAAATCTGGACAAAATTTGCAAATGGATGTTGTGCTCAAACTTTGAATATGGAACTTTGAATTTGATGGAAATGGTGAAGATATGGATAGGAGAAGCTCCACAATTTATTTGGGATTTTTCTTGGCTACCAAAATGGTAGTTCCTTTAGAAACTGCCCAAAATGCAATATTGGCTTTAAATAGGAAAATGCAATTTCCCCTATTTAGTTATGGCCAATATTTTTATGAGAGCTCAATATGGTCACAAAGACTATCTCCACAAGTTTTCATGCACTTTGGAGATGGATAGATATTTTCCTGGATTTAATTCCTTTAACTAGCTGAAAAATGAATTAATTATAAATGAAAAATATTGCAAATGACTTGGCAATATTTTTGCATATCCAGGGTTTATAGATGGAGGATGATCACTGGAAAAAGTTTGGAAGGCAATAGATCAAAGGAAATCGGGGTTCCTTTGTAACTGCAAGAGTTATGGTTTCCCTTCCGGCAACTCGGAAGGTAGGGTTTCGGTGGCAAAACCCTGAGAATATATCTCGGGTGGCAAGGTTGGACTGGTGAGAATATCTGGTTGGATAGGGAAGGCAAGGTTAAATGACCATCTTCATATACCCTAGAGCTAAAGAAATCCGATATCACCGAGAAAAAAGACGGGAGTCAAATCCCGCGAACGAAAAAAAAACAGGAGTGAAAACCAAGGTGTTACAACAGACCCAAGGAAGGTTCGAACTTTGGGGCGTGTGCGAAGAATTCAACCTATCCAACCAACCGAACGCGTCGCCCTGCAGCCTAGCTCAAAGAACAGGGAAGAAGAAGGACACGACAGTTTACCCAGGTTCAGGCCACCTTGCGGTGTAATACCCTAGTCCTGCTTTGGGGTGGATTTGCCTCACGAGGGGCTGAGGAGGAACTAGTACAAGGATGAACAAGCTCGCGAGGCTTGCTCTGGTGAGGGTGAGTTGTTCTGGGTCCGATGTGAACTCTCATCTCTCTCTCTCTCTCTCCTCTATGGTGGTGGCTAACCTATTTATAGCGGCCTCGCTCCTCTTCTCTCGTAATGAAGGCGGGAAGGGATCCCACAATGGCCAAATTTGAAGGGGGACAAGTGGTACATCTTATCCTGACGAAAGGTGGTCTTTGCCTTCAAAGCCTCTGGTCGTGACGCTGCGTTGGGCTCGGTGAGGACATCCGTCTTGCCGCCCTGGCGGTCCTGGTCTTGTTGCACAGAAATGGAAACCTTTGGCTGATTCCTCGGGACCCCGTGCATGCGCTTGCCTCCTTAGCACCAAAGAGGAAACCTGCTACTCTGCGCCCGCTGGCGCCTGCCTGGCCTTGGTCGTCATGGCTTGCGTCACCTCCACCTCATGAGATGGGTACCTGCATAGAAATCTCCGCTCCTCGGGAGCCAGCCTAGGGAGGCCGCCCCCTCCGGAGGTCTTGGCGTCGCCCGCCTCGCGAGGCATGGCCCCTTGCGAGGGTCTTGTCTTGAAGGTGGTGTAGATGGGCCAGACCAGGCCGTCGACGGAGCCACGCCATGGGCCGCAGGTAGGCAAGTCTGGGTACCCTGGTTCCCAGAACGCCGACAGGTACCTGTGGGTTGCTAGTAGTGTTGATTACTCCTTGTAGTTGATGCTAGTTGGTTTATTCGGTGGAAGATCATATGTTCAGATCCTTAATGATATTTATTACTCCTCTGATTATGAACATGAATATGCTTTGTTAGTAGTTACGTTTGTTCCCGGGGACATGGGAGAAGTCTTGTTATAAGTAATCATGTGAATTTGGTATTTGTTCGATATTTTGATGAGATGTATGTTGTCTTTCCTCTAGTGGTGTTATGTGAACATCGACTACATGACACTTCACAATGATTTGGGCCTAGGGGAAGGCATTGGGAAGTAATAAGTAGATGATGGGTTGCTAGAGTGACAGAAGCTTAAACCCTAGTTTATGTGTTGCTTCGTAAGGGGCTGATTTGGATCCATATGTTTCATGCTATGGTTAGATTTATCTTAATTCTTCTTTCGTAGTTGCGGATGCTTGCAAGAGTGGTTAATCATAAGTGGGAGGCTTGTCCAAGTAAGGACAGCACCCAAGCACCGGTCCACCCACATATCAAATTATCAAAGTAACGAACGCGAATCATATGAGCATGATGAAAAATAACTTGACAGTAATTCCCATGTGTCCTCGGGAGCGCTTTGCTTTATATAAGAGTTTGGCCAGGCTTGTCCTTTGCTACAAAAAGGATTGGGCCACCTTGCTGCACCTTTGTTACACTTGTTACTTGTTACCCATTACGAATTATCTTATCACAAAACTATCTGTTACCGATAATTTCAGTGCTTGCAGAGAATACCTTGCTGAAAACCGCTTGTCATTTCCTTCTGCTCCTCGTTGGGTTTGACACTCTTACTTATCGAAAGGACTACGATAGATCCCCTATACTTGTGGGTCATCACCCTCGAGGCGTTCCCTCGCCTCGCAGTCCTCCCGCGCCATAGCCGAGCTCACCACCCATCGCTCCGGCGGGACGAGGTCGACCGGACATGTGCCGAAGGGGAAATTGAGCCTAGCTGCCCTACCATGGTAGCGGACCTGCCAGCGGTCGTGCTCCATGGTCGCGAGCTCGACAGTGTGGAAGCTACCGAGCCACCGGTGGGTGTGGGTCTCCTGATCTATAATCTCGGCGATCCACGTCCCCCACTGCCGCTGCCGGACCCCGAGGTAGGACCTCGTTGGCAGCCGGGCCGGAGGGAGGACGGGGAAATCCTCGAACTGGCGTAGGGGCGCGGTAGCGGGTGGATCGGGCGATCGGCGATGGCGGCTCGATAAAGAGCCCGCGAAGGACAACGGGGACACCTCGGCGGCCACTTCACCGACGTTGGGCGAAGAGGCCGCGATAAACCTCTTTTGTGGCCATTGGCTCCTCGAGGTCCCCAGCAGGTTGATGATGGGGGCGCCGGTGGGGGCGATGGTGGCGACCTACCAATGGTTTCGAGCGAGGGAGGGGTGGTGTGTGTCTGTGTGAGCGGAGGTTTTGGGAGTGTGTGGAGGGGAGGCCAAAAGGTGGTGTTTGAGGAAATACCGCGGCAACTGAAAATTTTACTAGGCGGGAGTAAAATGCCGGGGCTACTAAAAATTTGGATAACGGTGACCAGATATTTTTGAGATTGCGAGGGATGCAGAGGCGGGTGTAGGGGCTACTGAGAATTTGGATCAAGCGATAGAAGCAGAGCGGGAGTTACAGACATCGCACACGGTCAAAACATAATAATCGTGTGCCATCAAATAGAAAAACCTCCAAGCGAGCAGATATTTTTGAGATTGCAAGGGATCCAGGCGGGAGTAGAATGCAGGGGCTACTGAAAATTTGAATCAAGGGATTGAAGCAGAGCGGGAGTAACAGACATCGCACACGGTCCACACATACTAATCCTCTACTATCAAACATTAAAACCTACCAGGCGGTAGATATTTTCGAGATTGCGAGGTAGTAGATATTTTTGAGAGCGGGAGGCAAGCCTTGTGGAGCCCAATCTACTATGGTGATGTGAGTGACAGGGACACGTGCATGGCACAAGGGTAGTCTGAGCGAACCGTGTCTATTGCGTCCCCAATCGCAAATGGTTGCTGCATCCAACTCGTCTGCTGTTTATAAATTTGGCAAAAAGAATAACGCGAGAAAGGGCCAGAACATGAACACACTTGCATGTGGACCAAATATATGTATGAAAAGGGTGGTTTGATGTTCAAATACCCAATGCACAACTTTGATGTGGCACCTGTCGCACAAAGCGCACAGTATTGCTAGTCAGCCACCCCCTACGAACCCCACTTCGTGTCGGCGGTAAGGGAATCCTAGCTATGAACGCATGCCCCCAAATAGCTTGGTCTGAAATCTCATCCTACTGATACGTCTCCAACATATTTATACTTTTTGATTGTTCCATACTGTTATATAATCATTCTTGGATGTTTTACAATCATTTTATAGCAACTTTATATCATTTTTTGGACTAACCTATTGACATAGTGCCCAGTACCAGTTGTTGTTTTTTGCTTGTTTTTTACTTCGCAGAAAATCCCTATCAAATAGAGTCCAAACGCAGCGAAACTTTTTGGAGATTTTTTTTGGACCAGAAGACAACTTGGGAGCCAAGGAAGGACGAGAGGGGAGGCCTGTGGGGCCCACAAGACACCAGGGCATGCCCTGGTGGGTTGTGGGGCCCATGGGGGTCTCCTACACCGCCTCTTCGCTCTATAAATTCCCAAATATTCCAGAAACCCTAGGGGAGTAGACGAGACACAATTCCAACCGCCGGAAGTTCGAGAACCACGAGATCCAATCTAACACCATCACGGAGGGGTTCATCATCCTCATTGGTGCCTCTCCGATGATGCGTGAGTAGTCCACCACAGACCTACGGGTCCGTAGGCAGTAGCTAGATGGCTTCTTCTCTCTTTTTGATTCTCAATACAATGGTCTCTTGGACATCTATTTGATGTAAACCTTTTTTGCGGTGTGTTTGTTGGGATCCGATGAACTTGGAGTTTATGATCAGATCTATATCCATGAATATTATTTGAGTTTCCTTGATCTCTTATATGCATGATTATTTATAGCCTCGTATTTCTTCTTCGAATCTTTGGTTTAGTTAGGCCAACTAGATCGATTTTTCTTGCCATGGGAAGAGGTGCTTTGTGATGGGTTCGATCTTACGGTGTCCTCACCCAGTGATAGAAGGGGTAGCGAGGCACGTATGTATCGTCGCTATTAAGGATAACAAGATGGGGTCTATTCCTACATGAATAGATCTTGTCTACATCATGTCATCGTTCTTATTGCATTACTCCGTTTCTCCATGAACTTAATACACTAGCTGCATGCTGGATAGCGGTCGATGTGTGGAGTAATAGTAGTAGATGCAGAATCATTTCGGTCTACTAATCTTGGACGTGATGCCTATATATTGATCATTACCTTGGATATCATCATAATTATTCGATCTTCTATCAGTTGCCCAATAGTAATATGTTTACCCACCATATGCTAATTTCTCGAGAGAAGCCACTAGTGAAATCTACGGCCCCCGGGTCTATCTTTCATCATATTGCTTTCAGATCTATTTTTCACCGCATTTGTTTTCAGATCTATTATTCCAAAAACCCAAAAATACTTTGCTGCACTTTTTATTTGCATCTTTAATTTTGCGTTTTATTCAGATCTATTTATCCAATCTTATACAAACCAATTTATCTTTTTACCGTGGAGAGATTGACAACCTCTCTTATGCGTCGGGTTGCAAGTATTTGTTCTTTGTGTGCAGGAACCGTTTACATAGTGTTGCTTGGTCCTCCTACTGGATTGATACCCTGGTTTCATAACTGAGGGAAATACCTACCGTAGTTGTACTGCATCATCCCTTCCTCTTTGGGGAAATACCGACGCAGTTTCAAGCCGCATCAAAAGGAATTTCTGGAGCCGTTGCCGGGGAGGATCAAGTCAAGATAGTCTCCCGTCAACTTGCCAATTTCTAGCGACGTTGCCGGGGAGACATCATCAACATCTATCCGGATCCTAATCACAAATCTTATCTCCTTGCAATTTACATTATTTGCCATTTGTCTCTCATTTTCATCTCCCTCACTTCACAAAAATTTATCGTTTTATTCGCCTTCTTTTTTGTTTGCCTTTTTCTCGTCAGATCTATTTTTTTGCTTGCAATTTTGTTTGCGTAGTCACGATGTCTCAAGAAAATACCAAATTGTGTGATTTTTCCAATACCAATAATAATGATTTTATTAGTGCTCTAATTGCTCCTCCCGCCACTAGTGCGGAGTCTTGTGATATTAATGCCGCTTTGATGAATCTTGTTATGAAAGATCAATTTTCCGGTACTCCTAATGAGGATGCCGCGTCCCATCTAAACACATTCGTAGAATTGTGTGATATGCAAAAGAAAAAAGACGTGGACAATGAAATTGTGAAGTTGAACTTATTTCCTTTCTCCTTGCGGGATCGTGCAAAAATTTGGTTTTCTTCTTTGCCTCGCAATAGTATCTATTCTTGGGATAAGTGCAAAGATGCTTTTATTACTAAGTATTTTTTGCCCGCGAAAATTATTTCCCTTAGAACTCAAATCATGAATTTTAAGCAACTTGAGCATGAACATGTTGCACAATCTTGGGAAAGAATGAAGTTGGTGCTAAGAAATTGTCCTACTCATGGTTTAAATCTTTGGATGATCATACAAATTTTTTATGCGGGATTGAATTTTGTTTCTAGAAATCTTTTAGATTTTGCTGTACTTTTATGGAGATTATTTTGGTGAAGCTACTAAATTGCTTGATAATATTATGGCAAATTATTCACAATGGCATACCGAAAGAGCACCTACTAGTAAAAAAGTTAATTCGGTTGAAGAAATTAGTACTTTGAGTGAAAAGGTTGATGCTCTTATGAAATTGGTTGCTAGTAAAAGTGCTCCTATTGATCTTAATGATGTGCCTTTATCTACTTTGATTTAGCAAAATAGTGATCCCGTAGATGTGAATTTTGTCTCACGAAACAATTTCAATAACAATGCTTATAGAGGTAATTTTAATCCTAGGTCTTTTCCTGGAAATTCCTCCAATAATTATGGTAATTCCTATGGTAATTCTTCTTACAATAATATTAGGAACCCATCTGATCTTCAGAGTAATATTAAAGAATTTATCAATTCTCAAAAAGTTTTCGATACTACGATATAAGAAAAGTTGAACAAGATTGATGATATGTCTAGAAGCATTGATAGAATTTCTCATGATGTAGAAAATCTCAAGATTAAAATTTTTCCACCCAAGGTTGATATTAATGAATCAATTAAAGCTTTATATGTTTTTATGGATGAAAGTAAGAAAAGAACCATTATGCTTAGAGCTAAAAGAGAATTTTTAGAAAGAGCGTTTTCTAGTGATTGCTTTCATAAAAATGATGAAGATCTTAAAGTAATTTTTGTTTCTTCTATTGATTCCTTGTTTAGTAAGATTAAAATTGCTGATAAAGGGACTGAAGAAGAGTCAACTTTAGCTAGAGGGCGTCCCGATAATTCGGAGGGTGAAAATCTTGATGAAGAAATTGATAAAAGTGGGCTTGAAGAGGTCAAAACTTTTACTAGTGATGTGCCCACTCTTTTGGATTACAAAGACATTAATTATGATAATTGCTCTTTGATTGAGTCTATTTCTTTGTTGCAATCCATGATAAATTCACCCCATGCTTATGAACAAAATAAAGCTTTTACTAAACATATCGTAGATGCCATGATGAAAGTTTTAGAAGAAAAGTTGGAATTAGAGATTTCAATTCCTAGAAAATTACATGATGAATGGGAACCTACCATTAAATTCAAGATTAAAAATTATGAGTTCTTTGCTTTATGTGATTTGGGTGCTAGTGTTTCCACAATTCCGAAATCTTTATGTGATGTGCTTGGTCTTACCGATATTGAAGAATGTTCTCTTAATTTGCGGTTGGCGGATTCTACTACTAAAAAGCCTTTGGGAAGAATTAATGATGTTCTTATTCTTGCAAATAGGAACTATGTGCCCATAGATTTTATTGTTCTTTATATTGAGTGCAATCCGTCTTGTCCAATTATACTTGGTAGACCGTTTTTACGTACTATAGGTGTCGTGATTGATATGAAAGAAGGCAATATTAAATTTCAATTTCCACTAAGAAAGGGTATGGAACACTTCCCTAGAACAAGAATTAAGCCATCATATGAATCAATCATGAGGGCATCCTATGGAGCAAAAACCAAAGATGACAATACTTGAATCTATGCATTATGCCTAGCTAGGGGCATAAAACGATAGCGCTTGTTGGGAGGCAACCCAATGAATAAAATTTATTTTTTCCTTTTTATTTCTGTTATTGAGTGTTTGCACAATTATGCTATTGTTAATATTGCGTTTTTTATGTTTTAGTTAGTGTTTGTGCCAAGTAATGCCTTTGGGATAGCTTTCGGTGATAGTTGATTTGATCCTGTTAAAAAACAGAAACTTTCGCGTCCAGTAACAGAATTGTTTAAATTCACAGAAGCGACGAAAAATTCTGAATATTTTACAAAAGATTGATATACAAATTTCCTATGTTGTACTAATGTTTGAGAAATTTTGGGGTTACAGAAGTATGAGAACAATTCGCATCTTTACAGACTGTTCTGTTTTTGACAGACTCTGTATTCTTTGCATTGTGTGCTTATTTTGATGAATCTATGGATTGTATTGGAGGGTATAAGCCATGGTAAAGTTAGAATACAGTATATATAATGCAACAAAAAATTTGAATGGGTTTGAAACAGTACTTAAAGTAAAGATTGGTTTTCTTATACTAACTGATCTCACAAAGGTTTTGTTAAGTTTTGTGTGATTGAAGTTTTGGGTGAGATCACGATGGATGAAGGAATAAGGAGTGCCAAGAGCCTAAGCTTGGGGATGCCCATGGCACCCCAAGTTAATATTCAAGGAGAACCAAGCAACTAAGCTTGGGGATGCCCCGGAAGGCATCCCCTCTTTCTTCTAACGACCATCGGTATTTTACTTAGAGCTATATTTTTATTCGTCACATATCATGAGTTTTGCTTGGAGCGTCTTGTATTATATGAGTCTTTGCTTGTTTTGTTTTTTAGTTTGTCACCAGTATCCTTGCTGGACACACCTATTTGAGAGAGCCAAAATTATGCTATGATTTATTAGAATTGCTCTATATGCTTCACTTAAATTTTTTGAGCCATGGAATTGCTCTAGTGCTTCACTTATATCTTTTTGAGCACGGTATGCTTTGAAATTTTTGAAGAAATAATCTCATGCTTCACTTAGATTTATTTGAGAGTTAGTAAATTTTTGAAGAAATTCTCTCATGCTTCACTTATATTATTTTGAGAGATGAAAATTTTTATGCTCGTGTTCTTCACTTAAATTTATTTGAGCTTGTAAAAAGCAATTGCAATATATGAAATAGTCCCAAAGTGATAGATATTCAAGAGGGATATAATAAAAACTTTCATGAAGATCATTGGTGTCGTGGTGGAACACGGTCACCTATGGGGCCATCAGCCCCTTGTGGTTCGGCAGGGGGGAGATGACGTTGCACAAAGAGCGGAAGCCATGGGACAACGCGGCAGAGGTGACGCTGGTGGTTCTTACCCAGGTTCGGGCCGCTGTGAAGCGTAAAACCCTACTCCTGTTTTGGTGGATTGAAGAGAGGACCGTGGTGGACACGTAGCGCTCAAGCCCGGCAAGGTCGCCTCGGGGAGAGCAGCTACACGCGTATGAGTGTACAAGGGTCCGAATCCTTTTTTAGTTGCCATGGCCCTCCTTTTATAGGCTAAGGGGTTACCACAGTGGCAAAATAGTCATTATCTACTGATTAGATAGCCAACAGTGCTATCATACCTAACTCTGGCAGTTAGGACAAAGTGCATTAAATGCACTGCTAGGTGTCACGCTGAGGATGCAGCCCGGCAAGCCTGTCCGCCGCTTAATCATCTTCCACCTGTCTGCATGACACGCCTCTGGATGGGTGTCATATAGGGGGAATCTCCCTTCCAAATGGTTGCCATGTGCCAAATGACAGCCACTTAATCACTTGGGGGCTCGACACCACACTGATAGGTGTCTTGCGTCGCTGTGCGGTGGAGCAGTGGAGTCTTGGCGGGGATATTTGCCCTTGGCAGCCCCGGCAAGCCTGTCGGGGAGATCTTGGGACTTGTTCTTGGTGAGGCCTCGACCTGCTCAGGCTCGCCTACCCGGTAAGGGAGGTCTTTTCTTAGTGACATCTTGTTCTCTTGGCTTGTCTTGGTCTTCTTGATCCACCCTTTGATTCCTCAAAGAGCTATCTTTCTGGCTTGGTCTCATCTTGGGAACTTGGTGCTGCTGTATCTTCGCCATTGCGCCTATGTACAGTCTGGGTAACATACATGAAGGTTTGTTGCACCGACAGGAGCCCCCGGGCCTGGCCCGAACGTGCTGCCAAGCACCGTTGGGGTAGGCCCTATCAGGTACACAGGCAGGGCGCTCGCGGTGGCTCGCTTCTTGATATTTTCCTTGCTTCTTTATTAACCTGTGCTTGAGTCAGTTTCTGGTTTTCCCGTGCGTCGTGTACGACGTTGTGGGGGAGATTCATGCCACGATCCGTGGGCTGCCCACGTCCCACATTCACAGGGCGGTAACTGCCATTCCACTTGCTCCCCCGTTCCTGCCATTTTCGCCACGTATGTCGCATGCATTGCGCAGGGTTGGTGGCGGACGCGAAGGGCACGGGAATGAGTGTTATGGCAGAAAGCCAGGTGCCGTGGATAGGCGCAGGAGGTCGGTCTTGATTCTGCGCGCCATTGGTGACACAGAGGAGTCGGATTGGTGGTGCGGGGCGGTTGCCTCCTGGGCGAGGGGCCAGCCCCCGGCCCCGTTCGCTTATAAAAGGGAACGTGGGCGAGGTGCTAGCTCACACCCATCTCCTCCTCCTTCCTTCTAACATCTCCTCTCCACCATGGTAAGGGGGAGAGGGCCTGGTGGTACCCCAGCAGTGGCGAGGAGGGTTTCCGCTCGACAACGCCTCCCTTCTCCCGTTGGGGACGCCGGGGCGGAGCCTAGCGTAGAAGGAGGCAGTAGAGGACGAGGACGTGGCCGCCGTGGTGCCCGGGGCGAGGAGGGAGGGGCAGTGCCTTGATCGCTCCTCCTCCAGTTGCCCTGGGCCCGAACGAAGGCCACGTCGGGGACCAGCCACTGGAATTCATCGTCAAGCTGTGCGGGCCCCCACGAAGCCATCTTTGGCTTCCATCTTCATTTGCAAGAGTGATGGAGGTTGAACAGCCGCTCGGGCTGAGGCTGCACATGAGGGGCTGCTGCAATGGCAGCATGCGGGCGGACGTAGAGTTCCCTGCACCTCACATCATGCTTCTCCGGCGTGGCTGGAAGACCTTTGCTCGTGCCCATAGCTTGGCAGCGGGGCATGTCCTTCAGTTCAAGTTAATGGACACCACCCTGCTCTCCGTCAAGGTCTTCGGGCGTTCGGGTGCTCGCTTAGGGTGCTGTGCGGAGAGCTCAACCGACGATGAAAGCTCCTCCTTGAGCAGCAGTGACGAGGAGGACAGTGACAATGATAACGGTGGCACCGATGGGGAGGACGACGGCTCCGACTCCGGCTGAACACCAGCCGCACCGTCACCGTCAGTGGGAGGCTGGCGGCACCACCATCTGCACCTGCATCTTCTCCCCGGCAAGGCGATTTGCCGGGGCGTTGGGCGTGCACGGTGTCTCCACCTCCTCCAGCAGTCTTCCAGCTGGACCCCGGCAGGCTTCCTCATTGACTCCGGCTTCGTCTTTCCTGCTGGTGTCCTTGCTGCCGTGCCTTGCTGGCCCTGGTGGCGATGACCAGGGCATCGCCTAGCCGCTCTCCTCGCCCATCACCTTCGTCTGCGCCCTCTCGATCTTGTGAAGCTGCGTTCCGCAGGTCCTGACGGGGTCAGGCTGGGCTTCTACCCAGGCACTCCTTTTGCCCTCTTTGCCTCCCACCATAGTTACTAGTTGGAGAGGGACAAGAAAGGGATTACGGGGCACTTATCTTTTTTTAGTCTAAAACATGTAGGCATTTGCCAAATTTTAGTCTTAAATATGTAATCTCTTTTATCCATGTTTGTGCTCTGTAAGGTCTGTACTTGTTTATCCGCATATTTAATGAAAAATACAAGCCTTTCGAGTACTTGTGCATGTATCTTATCCATGCAGAGGTGGAACGCCTCTATACTTTTAAGTAAACAAGTTTTCCCGGCAAGCTATCTTGCCGGTGCCCTCCATTGTTGCCTCCTGCCGGGCTTAAAACTACAGAAGGGAACTGGCTCCTTGTCGATCCTTCTCTGTCAAATGTCACTACAACCATCTTGACTGAAACAACGTTCGGATCAAAGGATGGCAACACAAATGTTTTGAAGGTGACAAGGTTTCTCTATGCACAAGTTTCCTTCTTACAGAGGAATGTATGGATAAAAGGAAACTTATCTGTTCGGCTTGTCGGGGATCAATATGTAATCTTGTTTTCTGTATCTTCTTCCCAAGATCAAGTCCGTGGCAAGAGCCATGGAATTAGTGCAGGGGAAAACACAGCAGCATATGACCTCACCTAAATGATCATGGCAAGTTTAAGCTAAGCTAATCATGCATGCATGTTTTTAGGGCGCGAGCGCTTCATTTTATTATCTGTGCTCAGGGTCTGCGCCTGGCTTTGTACAAAGGGTTACATGCGCATCGGCTAGGCTTGTACAAAAGGGTGGCTGCCGGGGAAGGGCCCGACAGCCGCGCCTTACGGGTAGAACTTGCAAAGATGCTCAATATTCCATGAGTTTTGCATTTTGATGCCATCTTTAGTCTCCAGACGGACTGCACCAGATCTGGTGACTCGTACAACCCGGTAAGGGCCTTCCCACTTCGACGTCAACTTGTTGGACCATTGGCGGACTGAACATGCCTAAGGACAAGGTCGCCTTCCTCAAGGCTCCGGGCATGGACCATGCGACTGTGATAGCGACGCAGGGCTTGCTGGTAGCGCGCAGCACGGACAGCGGCCCGGAGACGGTTCTCCTCAAGGAGCACGGCATCGTCACACCAGTGCTGCTCTTGCTCTACTTCATCGTAGGCAAATACTCGAGGTGACCCGTATATGAGTTCCGTGGGGAGAACCGCTTCTGCCCCATAGACTAGGGAGAAGGGAGTCTGGTCGGTAGCTCGATTTGGTGTCGTACAGAGGGACCAAAGAATCACCGGCAGCTTGTCGATCCAGCGTCTACCGCACTTTCGCTGCTTATCAAAAGTCCTTGTCTTGAGCCCACGCAACACTTCAGCGTTCATCCTCTCAGCTTGTCCATTGCTCCTGGGATGAGCAACAGAGGCAAATGAAACCTTGCTTCCGAGGGCATGAACGTATTGCATGAAGGCGCGGCTTGTGACTTGGGTGCCCATGTCAGTGATGACTCTGACGGGTACTCCGAAACGGCACACCAATCCTTTCAAGAACTTGATAGCTGATTGTGTGGTCACCTTCTTCACAGGCTCCACTTCCGGCCACTGTGTAAACTTGTCGATTGCAACGTACAAGAATTCAAAGCCCCTAGTAGCACGAGGGAAGGGGCCCAGGATGTCGATCCCCCAGACCAAAAATGGCCAAGACAAAGGGATCGTCTGGAGAGCTTGAGCAGGTTGATGGATATTCTTGGAGTAGAACTGGCACGCTTCACATCTGGTGACTAGCTCAATTGCATCTTGGAGGGCCATGGGCCAGTAGAAACCTTGCCGGAAAGCTTTTCCAGCCAAGGCTCTTGATCCAATATGAGAGCCACACATGCCTTTGTGTATCTCTGCCAACAGTTCATTCCCCTCTTCTCGGCAAATGCACTTCAATTTCACACCGTTGGGCCTCCTTCTGTATAATGTGTCATCGACAAACTGATACATACTGGCCCTCCGGGCTACTCTTTTAGCTTCTTCTTGTTCTTTGGGAAGTTCTCCAGTTTGGAGGTACTGGACGATGTGCCATGCCCAAGATGGAGCTCGTGGCTCGACAACTAGGACTAACGGCACCTCCTCACTCGTGGGAGCGCCTACCTCGACCGCAAGGACCTGTGATCCTGCGGAAGAGTGCAGCTCACCAAGCGAAGTGGAGTTGTTCCCGGCAGCTTCTCTACCGGGGACTTCGGGGAGTCCTGCCGGGAGATGCTTGCCGGAGTCCAATTTCCTCCTTTTTCTGGTCATCGTTGTCGGGAACACTGAGGGTTGAGTCAGGTGGAGAACAAAAGTCCCTGGTTCCACAGGAAGCTTTTGTGCAGCGCATTTTGACAGATGACCAGCGATGCTATTTTCCGCACATGGCACGTGCTCTGTTTGCAATCCATCAAAACGCTCCTCCAGCTTCCTCACTTCTTCGACGTATGCCTCCATCAATGGACTCTGGTAATCCTTGTTAACTTGCCTCACCACAAGCTGCGAATCTCCATGGATGATCAACTTCTTAATCCCCAATTCCGTTGCAATTCTGAGCCCGGCAAGGAGCCCTTCATATTCTGCAGTGTTGTTGGTAGCTTTCTCCCAGGGAAACTGCATTTGGACCACATACTTGAGGTGTTCTCCGGTGGGCGCGACGAGGAGCACGCCAGCCCCTGCACCTTGCAATGAGAAGGCACCATCAAAGTACATGACCCATTCTTGGGGTGCCTCCTTGCCGGGGATAACTGTTTCCGATGTCTCTTCGTCTAGAGTGGGTGTCCATTCTACAATGAACTCCGCCAGCGCTCTGCTCTGAATGGTTGAGGTACTTTCATACTTCAGACCAAAACTTGACAATTCTAATGACCATTCAACTATCCTGCTGGTGGCCTCAGGGTTCCTCAGTATGCGTTGCAAAGGGAAACGGGTGACAACTATGATCTCGCGGGCTTGGAAGTAGTGGCGCAATTTCCTTGAGGCCATGATGAGGCCGAAGATCAATTTCTGCACTCCAGAGTACCTTGACCTAGCCCCCTGCAACAGGGAGCTAACAAAGTAGACTAGTCGCTGCACCACCCTCTTTTTTGCCGTGGCCTTGGGATTGCCTTCACTACCCTGCCCTTCTTTCTCCTGATCCGTGCCCAACCTTGCCGCGACTGGTTTGCTTCCTTCTCCGGGGAGGACAGTAGCTGCAGCTGCTCCTTCATCTACTTCCCACTGCGCCACCAGCGCTGCACTAACCACTTGATTGGTTGCCGCCAAATATAGCAGCAACGGCTCTTGTGGTTTAGGAGTGACCAAGGTGGGAGCAGAGGAAAGCTAGGCTTTTAAGTCCCACAGTGCTGCTTCTGCCTCCGGGGTCCACTTCATGGGCCCTGCCTTCTTCAGAATTTTGAAGAACGGCAGGGCATGCTCGGCAGACTTGGAAATGAACCTACTCAGCGCGGCAACACATCCAGTTAAATGCCTCACGTCCTTGACTGTCTTGGGTGCTTGAATCTGCTCGATCGCTCTGATCTTGTCGGGGTTGGCCTCTATCCCCCGGTGACACACAAAGAAGCCAAGCAGCTTACCAGAGGGAACGCCAAACACACACTTCTCAGGGTTCAACTTCAAGTTGATCTTGCGTAGGTTTGCAAAGGTCCCTTCCAAGTCCTGAATGAGTGTTGATCTGTCCTTGGTTTTGACCACTATATCATCCATGTAAGCCTCAATATTCCTGTGCAACTGAGGTTCAAACCCAATTTGCACTGCCCTTGCAAAAGTGGA
Source organism: Thinopyrum elongatum (assembly GCA_011799875.1). Taxonomy (NCBI): domain Eukaryota; kingdom Viridiplantae; phylum Streptophyta; class Magnoliopsida; order Poales; family Poaceae; genus Thinopyrum; species Thinopyrum elongatum. Next base: position 248,600,500 of record CM022297.1, read on the forward strand.
CCTAACGCTCTTTAACCTGAAGGGCATCCGCACAAAGCAGTTTGTGCCACATGGGGTTATGAACGTGGTCTTCTCCTCATCTTCCTTAGACATGAATATCTGATGGTATCCGGAGTATGCATCCAAGAAGGAAAGCAGATCGCACCCGGAAGTGGAATCCACAATCTGTTCGATACGCGACAAGGGGAAAGGGTCCTTCGGGCATGCCTTGTTAAGATCTGTGAAATCTATGCAAAGCCTCCATTTCCCATTCGCCTTGCGCACCACCACTGGGTTCGCCAACCATGTTGGATGCAACACTCCCCTGACCAAACCAGCTGCTTCGAGTTTCTTGATCTCTTCGGCAATGAATTGCTGCCGCTCCAAAGCTTGTTTCCTGACCTTCTGCTTGACGGGCCGAGCATGAGGGCAAACAGCAAGGTGATGCTCGATTACCTCCCTGGGAATGCCAGGGATGTCAGATGGTTGCCAAGCAAACACATCGACATTCGCCCGCGGGAAGGCAACGAGCGCGCTTTCCTATTTGTCATCGAGGGTGGAGCTGATGGTAAATGTACCATCAGTGCCACCCAGCCCTGCCGGGACCTTCTTTACAGCAGGCGAGGCAACTTTGGATCTCTTGCTAGTGGAACTCTCTGGCAAATCATCGACGAGCACGGCGCACTCCGGAGAGGCGCGCTTCCCGGATTCCTTGCCGGTATCCCTGCTAGCTTTCTTTCCTCTCTTGTTTTCCTTGGCAGGAACTGCGGCTTCTGCGGCCTCGGCAGTGACTGCATCCCGGTACATCTTATCCACACATATGATTGCGTCTTTCTTGTCCGACGGGATGGAGATGACGCCCATTGGTCCTGGCATCTTCAGAGTATTATAGGCATAGTGAGATGCCACTGTGAATTTTGCCAGAGCTGGACGACCAAGAATCCCATTGTACGGCAAAGGAAGCTCGACCATGTCGAACACAATCTTCTCGGTCCAGTAGTTCAATTCTCCTCCAAACATCACCGGCAGTGTCATCTTTCCCTTAGGACGACTTCTGCCGGGGTTGATTCCTTGAAAAGTGCCAGTAACCTTGAGCTCTTCATCTCATATTTGCAACTTGTTGAGTACCTTGGGGGAAATCAGATTCAACCCACCCCGCCATCAACCAACATCTTTGTGACCTTGAGGTTGCGGATTGTTGGTGGAACTGATGTCTACTACGCAACCTTCTTCTTGTAGACTCGTGTTGGGCCTCCAAGCGCAGAGTTTTGTAGGATAGTAGCAAATTTCCCTCAAGTGGATGACCTAAGGTTTATCAATCCATGGGAGGCGTAGGATGAAGATGATCTCTCTCAAACAACCCTGCAACCAAATAACAAAGAGTCTCTTGTGTCCCCAACACACCCAATACAATGGCAAATTGTATAGGTGCACTAGTTCGGCGAAGAGATGGTGATACAAGTGTAGTATGGATAGTAGATATAGGTTTTTGTAATCTGAAAATATAAAAACAGCAAGGTAACTAGTAACAAAAGTGAGCAAAAAAGGTATTGCAATGCTTGGAAACAAGGCCTAGGGTTCATACTTTCACTAGTGCAAATTCTGTCAACAATGATAACATATTTGGATCACATAACAATCCCTCAACATGCAACAAAGAGTCACTCCAAAGTTTCTATCGGAGAACGTAGGACGAAAACATGCATCAACCCGTATGCATAGATTACCCCAATGTCACCTCGGGAATCCGCGAGTTGAGTGCCAAAACATACATCAAGTGAATCAATAGAACATCCCATTATCACCATAGATATCCCATCGCAAGACATACATCAAGTGTTCTCAAATCCAATACTCAATCCAACAATAACGAAACCTCAAAGAGCAAGACTCAATTCATCACAACAAGATAGAGAGGGGGAAACACCATATGATCCAACTATAGTAACAAAGCTCGCCGTACATCAAGATCGTGCCAAATCAAGAACACGAGAGAGAGGGGTCAAACACATAGCTACTAGTACATACCCTCAGCCCCGAGGGTGAACTACTCTGTCCTCATCATGGAGACCGCTGGGATGATGAAGATGGCCTCCAGTGATGGTTTCCCCCCTCCGACAGGGTGCCGGAACAGGGTCCCGATGGGTTTTCCGTGGCTACAGAGGCTTGCGGCGGCGGAACATCCCGTCTAGGTTTCTTTTTGGGGGTTTCTATATTTATAGGAATTTTTGGCATCGGAAACAAGTCAGGGGGGGTTCTCGAGGAGTCCACAAGCCAGGGGGCGCGCCCTAGGGGGGCGCCCCCCACCCTTGTGGTTGCCTTGGGACTCTTCTAGCCCAACTCCGATGCTCCGTGGGCTTCTTCTGGTCCATAAAAAATCACCGTAAATTTTCAGCTCGTTTGGACTCCGTTTGATATTCCTTTTCTGTAAAACTCAAAATCAAGGAAAAAACAGAAACTGGCACTAGGCTCTAGGTTAATAGGTTAGTCCCAAAAATAATATAAAATAGCATATTAATGCATATAAAACATCCAAAATAGATAATATAATAGCATGGAACAATAAAAATTATAGATATGTTGGAGACGTATCAAGCATCCCCAAGCTTAATTCCTGCTTGTCCTCGAGTAGGTAAATGATAAAAACAGAATTTTTGATGTGGAATGCTACTTAACATATTTATCCATGTAATTTTCTTTATTGTGTCATGAATATTCAGATCCATAAGATTCAAAACAAAAGTTTAATATTGACATAAAAACAATAATACTTCAAGCATACTAATAAAGCAATCATGTCTTCTAAAAAATATCATGGACACAGAAAGTTATCCCTACAAAATCATATAGTTTGGCTATGCTCTATCTTCATCACACAAAGTATTTATCATGCACAACCCTGATGAAAATCCAAGCCATTGTTTCATACTTGTAATGTTCTCAAGCTTTTTCAACTTTCACGCCATACATGAGCGTGAGCCATGGATATAGCACTATAGGTGGAATAGAATATGGTGGTTGTGAAGAGGACAAAAAGAAGGAGATAGTCTCACATCAACTAGGCGTATCAATGGGCTATGAAGATGCCCATCAATAGATATCAATGTGAGTGAGTAGGGATTGCCATGCAACGGATGCACTAGAGCTATAAGTGTATGAAAGCTCAAAAAGAAACTAAGTGGGTGTGCATCCAACTCGCTTGCTCACGAAGACCTAGGGAAATTTGAGGAAGCCCATCATTGGAATATACAAGCCAAGTTCTATATTGAAAAATTCCCACTAGTATATGAAAGTGACAATATAGGAGACTCTTTATCATGAAGATCATGGTGCTACTTTGAAGCACAAGTGTGGAAAAAGGATAGTAGCATTACCCCTTCTCTCTTTTCTCTCATTTTTTTATTTTGGGCTCTTTGGCCTCTTTTTTTTTCTCTTTTTTTTTCTTTCTTTTTTTTCTTTTATTTTTCGTCCGAAGTCTCATCCCGACTTGTGGGGGAATCATAGTCTCCATCATCCTTTCCTCACATGGGACAATGCTCTAATAATGATGATCATCACACTTTTATTGACTTTACAACTCAAGAATTACAACTCGATACTAGAACAAATATATGACTCTATATGAATGCCTCCGGCAGTGTACCGGGATGTGCAATGATTAAGAGTGACATGTATATAAAAAATATGAACGGTGGCTTTGCCACAAATACTATGCCAATTACATGATCATGCAAAGCAATATGACAATGATGGTATGTGTCATAATAAACGGAACGGTGGAAGTTGCATGGCAATATATCTCGGAATGGCTATGGAAATGCCATAATAGGTAGGTATGTTGGCTATTTTGAAGAAGGATATATGGTGGGTGTAATGCACCGGCGAAAGTTGCGCGGTACTAGAGAGGCTAGCAATGGTGGAAGGGTGAGAGTGCGTAAAATCCATGGACTCAACGTTAGTCATAAAGAACTCACATACTTATTGCAAAAGTCTATTAGCTATCAAAACAAAGTACTACACGCATGCTCCTAGGGGGATAGATTGGTAGGAAAAGACCATCGCTCATCCCCGACCGCCACTCATAAGGAAGACAATCAAAAAATAAATCATGCTCCGACTTCATCACATAACGGTTCACCATATGTGCATGCTACGGGAATCACAAACTTTAACACAAGTATTTCTACCAATGCACAATTACTCACTAGCATGACTCTAATATCACCATCTTTATATCTCAAAACAATCATAAGGAATCAAACTTCTCATAGTATTCAATGCTCTTTATATGAAAGTTTTTATTATATCCCTCTTGGATGCCCATCATATTAGGACTCAATTCATAACCTAAGAAAATTATCATGCTGTTTAGAGACTCTCAAAATAATATAAGTGAAGCATGAGAGTTCATCAATTTCTTCAAAATAAAACCACCGCCGTGCTCTTAAAAGATATAAGTGAAGCACTAGAGCAACTGACAAACAACTCCAAAAAGATATAACTGAAGATCAATGAGTAGTCAAATAATTAAGTAGCTATGTGAAGATTCTCTTTCATTTAATAATTTCAGATCTAATTATTTTATTAAAATAGAAATAAAAACAAAATAAAATGACATTCTAAAAATAGCACACATCATGTGAAGAAGCAAAAACTTAGGCTCAACCGATACTAACTGATAATTCTTGATGAAGAAAGGTGGGATACCTACCGGGGCATCCCCAAGCTTAGATGCTTGAGACTTCTTGAAATATTATCTTGGGATGACATGGGCATCCCCAAGCTTGAGCTCTTGCGTCTCCTTAATTCCTTTTATATCACGGTTTCCCTAAATCTTAAAAACTTCACCCACACAAAACTCAACAAGAACTCGTGAGATAAGTTAGTATAAATCAAATGCAAAACCTTATCATTCTTTACTGTATAAAATCACTAAAATTATTATTTAACATTGCATACTAAATGCCTATGCATATTTAATACTCCTATCCTCAAATAGAATCATTAAACAAGCAAACATATGCAAACATAACAGCGATCTGTCAAAACAGGACAGTCTGTAAAGAGTGCAATTGTACTCATAATTACCTAACTCCAAACATTCTTAAAAATTACCACACTGTATAGAATTTGTCTTAGCTTATTGTGAAAAACTTTCAAGATTTTATCATGTTCTGACTATTCACAAATATTCAAAACATAACAACAAACATTCTGTTTTCAAACAGCAACATATAGACTTGCAAAATAAGCATGGTAAAGGCTATACTTGACACTTTTATTGAAATAAAAGATACAAAACATTACTCTAAATAACATAAAGAAAATCCTAATAAAATAAAATGACGCTCCAAGCAAAACTCATATCATGTGACGAATAAAAATATAGCTCCAAGTAAGGTTACCGATAATGTTGGAGACGAAAGAGGGGATGCCTTCCGGGGCATCCCCAAGCTTAGTTGCTTGTATCTTCCTTGAATATTACCTTGGGGTGCCTTGGGATTCTCCAAGCTTAGGGTCTTGTCATTCCTTATTCTCCTCATATTGGTATCTCACCCAAAACTTGAAAACTTCAATCACACAAAACTTAACAGAACTTCGTGAGATGGTTAGTATGATAAAGACAAATCATTCACTTTGGTACTGTCAAGATAAGATTCATAATTGTTTCCACATAATGTCTACTTTAATCTACAATTTCTACAATTTATATTAAGCAATATAAGCCATAGAAACCATAAAACAAGCAAACTATGCATTGCAAACATAATCTGTCAAAAACAGAACAGTCTGTAAAGATCTGAATTGTTCTCATACTTCTGTAACTCTTAAATTTCTGAAAAATTTGGAAAACGTATAAAATTTGTATACAATCATGTGTAAAAAATTCAGAGTTTTTTCACGTTCGAGTCAATTTGAACAATTCTGTTACTGGACGCAAAAGTTTCTGTTTTTGCACTGAATCATGTCAACTATCATCCACACTATCCCAAAGGATTTACTTGGCACTTTATTGAAACAAAAGCTATAAAACATGATTACTACAGTAGCTTAATCATGTGAACACACAAAAACAGTAGGTATAAATATTGGGTTGTCTCCCAACAAGCGCTTTTCTTTAATGCCTTTTTAGCTAGGCATGATGATTTCAATGATGCTCGCATAAAAGATAAGAATTGAAACATAATGGGAGAATTATGAAGCATAAGACTAGCACATTTAAGTCTAACCCACTTCCTATGCATAGGGATTTTGTGAGCAAACAATTTATGGGAGCAAGAATCAACTAGCATAGGAAGGCAAAACAAGTATAACTTTAAGATTTTCAACACATAGAGAGGAAACTTGATATTATTGCAATTCCTACAAGCATATATTCCTCCCTCATAATAATTTTCAGTAGCATCATGAATGAATTCAACAATATAGCTATCAAACAAATCATTCTTTTCATGATCTACAAGCATAGAAATTTTACTACTCTCCACATAAGTAAATTTATTCTTATGAATAGTAGTGGGAGCATCATATGAAAGTTGAATACTATAAATTGTTTCCACATTAAAAGAATAATGTTCAGTAAAAGGACATTCAAAATTATGACAATAATTATCACTACTTTTTATAACATAAGTATCATCACAATAATCATCATAAGTAGCAACTTTGTTCTCATCATAGTCAATTGAAACCTCTTCCGAAATAGTGGAATCATTACTAAATAAAGTCATGACCTCTCCAAATCCACTTTTATCATTATAATAAGATTCAACACCCTCCAAAATAGTGGGATAATTATTATCTAAAGTTGACACTCTTCCAAACCCACTTTCATAAATATTGCAATCATTATAAATAGGAAGCATGCAATCATCATAGCAAATTTGCTCATCCAACATAGAGGGACTAAAAAGATCATCTTGATCAAGCATAGCATCCCCAAGCTTGGGACAAACATTAGTTGCAGCAAATAAATTCTCAAACATGTCACTCTCATCAAACATAGCATCCCCAAGCTTGTGGCTTTGCATATCATAAGCATAATCACTCTCATCATTAATAGTATGAATAGCACCAATAGTGTAATAATTATTGTCATCACAATTTTCTATGTTGGTGCCAAAGAGATTTTCAAGATTATAAGAAGTATCATTATTTTCCGAGTCATAATCATCACAATGAGTAATAGGCATAACAAAATCATCCTCAATAGTTTCTTCGGACATTGTATCGTAAGACAAAGAATACATATCATCATCAAGTATATCATCTTCCACATTTATTTTTGATTCATTCTCATGAGGCATAACAATAATGGGAGCAACATCATTTGGGAGGGATACCTTTTTACCTTTGCTTCTCCGTCTTTTCTTTTTCTTCTCCACATCATGTGTGGATTTAATCATCTTTTTGGAGCTCCTTATTGATGAGATTGGTTGCATAGGAAGCTCATTCTCGTAACCTATTTCATCACGAGAGACAATAGGAGGGAAAGTGGAGAGCTTTACCCTCTCATTAGTATTTCTTTTATATTCTATTGGTTTTCCTGTCTTTCTATAGTTGGCAATATAAGCATTTTCATTGCAATTTAGCATGCAAAACATATATATATTTCTTTAAGAGTAGTTTCAACATGGTCGGTGAATATGAACGCTTTGAACCAACTATATTTATGTGACAATTCTTCACACCCAAAAAATAAACAAAGTTCATTATAAAGTTCAAGGGTGATCAAGTTATTTCTATATTTAGCCATGATTCGATCATGAAAAAGTGTGCATTGGAAATTAAGATGACCAACTCTATTGCAAAGTTCACAAGTAATGGGATGAAGAGAGCATAATTTTGTAGCAAATTTATCTATCACCTTAAGCCACCGATTGGTTTCATCATGTTTATGCTTCTTACAAAATTTATCATCCCTATAAGGCATGTCTTCACAAACTCTATGCACTCCACAAAAAATTGACATGCTTATAAGAAACATTTTTGTCATGACTAGTGCAATCATCATTAGTATTTTGGATATTCATAGAATTTATACTAACAACATTGCAATCATGCTCATCATTCAAAGATTTAGTGCCAAACATTTTATTGACTTCTTCCTTTAACACTTTGGCACAATTTTCCTTTCCATCATTTTCACGAAAGACATTAAAAAGATGAAGCATATGAGGCAACCTCAATTCCATTTTTTTGTAGTTTTCTTTTATAGACTAAACTAGTGATAAAACAAGAAACTAAAAGATTCAATTGCAAGATCTAAAGATATACCTTCAAGCACTCACCTCCCCGGCAACGGCGCCAGAAAAGAGCTTGATGTCCACTACACAACCTTCTTCTTGTAGACTCGTGTTGGGCCTCCAAGCGCAGAGTTTTGTAGGACAGTAGCAAATTTCCCTCAAGTGGATGACCTAAGGTTTATCAATCCATGGGAGGCGTAGGATGAAGATGGTCTCTCTCAAACAACCCTGCAACCAAATAACAAATAGTCTCTTGTGTCCCCAACACACCCAATACAATGGCAAATTGTATAGGTGCACTAGTTCGGTGAAGAGATGGTGATACAAGTGTAGTATGGATAGTAGATATAGGTTTTTGTAATGTGAAAATATAAAAACAGCAAGGTAACTAGTAACAAAAGTGAGCAAAAATGGTATTGCAATGCTTGGAAACAAGCCTAGGGTTCATACTTTCACTAGTGCAAATTCTGTCAACAATGATAACATATTTGGATCACATAACAATCCCTCAACATGCAACAAAGAGTCACTCCAAAGTTTCTATCGGAGAACGTAGGACGAAAACGTGCATCAACCCCTATGCATAGATTACCCCAATTTCACCTCGGGAATCCGTGAGTTGAGTGCCAAAACATACATCAAGTGAATCAATAGAATATCCCATTGTCACCACAGATATCCCATCGCAAGACATACATCAAGTGTTCTCAAATCCAATACTCAATCCAACAATAACGAAACCTCAAAGAGCAAGACTCAATTCATCACAACAAGATAGAGAGGGGGAAAACACCATATGATCCAACTATAGTAACAAAGCTCGCGGTACATCAAGATCGTGCCAAATCAAGAACACGAGAGAGAGAGAGGTCAAACACATCGCTACTAGTACATACCCTCAGCCCCGAGGGTGAACTACTCCGTCCTCATCATGGAGACCTCCGGGATGATGAAGATGGCCTCCAGTGATGGTTTCCCCCCTCCGTCAGGGTGCCGGAACGGGGTCCAGATGGGTTTTTCATGGCTGCAGAGGCTTGCGGCGGCAGAACTTCCCGTCTAGGTTTCTTTTCAGGGGTTTCTATATTTATAGGAATTTTTGGCGTCGGAAACAAGTCAGGAGGGTTCCCGAGGAGTCCACAAGCCAGGGGGCGTGCCCTAGGGGGGGAGGGGGGTGCCCCCCACCCTTGTGGTTGCCTCGGGACTCTTCTGGCCCAACTCTGATGCTCCGTGGGCTTCTTCTGGTCCATAAAAAATCACCGTAAATTTTCAGCTCGTTTGTACTCCGTTTGATATTCCTTTTCTGTAAAACTCAAAATTAAGGAAAAAACAGAAACTGGCACTAGGCTCTAGGTGTCAGCGTACGACACCTATGGGATCCGAAGGACCCCTTTACGATTCAACAGGGAGAGAGGTATGCACAAAGAGCAGAACCAATGATCAACGCGAGGGGATTTTTACCCAGGTTCGGGCCGCTGATCAGTGTAAAACCCTACTCCTGCGTTAGTTTATTATCAGTGTTTTCGTCCCAGTTCTTGGAGCTCTTGCAATGAACAGTGTGTTCGTGCAGCAGGTACACATGCAGAATTGGCCGAGAGTGCCCTCTCTCTAGAGTCCTCCCTGTAGCAGTTGCCTTGGGCCTCCTTTCATATGCTCAAAGGGGTCACCACAGTGGCAAACTGTTCATATGCGAGGTGTAAAGCAGCTATAGGGTTATCATACCTAACCACTGACGGTTTAGGACAAATGCATTTAATGCACCATGAGGTGTCCGTTTAGGTGTCCTTACTTTCTTGGGGATGGAAAAAGGGGCCTTCCCATCAGCACCGCTTAAGCTCGCCTCCACTAGCGCCTCGCCACGCATCCAGAGAGGGGACCAGAATGCCAGGCTGGTCGCCGCACTAGAGCGGTGGCACAGTGGCGGAACCTTGCCGGGTGCGAATCTTGCCGGGCTCCGCAGGCTACCCCGGCAAGATCTTGCCGGGAGCCGAGCCTCTGGTCTCCAGTTCTCCTATCTTCTGATCCTTGGCTTGAATGTCTCTTTGATAACCTTGGATTAATCTTCAGCTGTTCCCCCGACAAGCCTTGCCGCAGGTATGGCTACAGCTGCCCGTGCACAAGTATGGGGTACTAAAGGCCCAATATTTAGTACACCGACAGGAGCCCCCGGGCCTAGGCCACACACGAGTGCGAGGCATTGTTGGGCTAGGCCCAAACAGTGCATGGGCATGCGTGGCAGGGGTTAACTACTTGTAATTATTCCGCTTACTGCGCTTCCCCACTACGCGCGTTGAATGCGCGACGTGGGAAGCATGCGCTGAACGGCCGCGGCCGCAGCGCGCTCGTATAGGCGTATTCACATTGGGCAGTAAAAGAGGCAGCCTCGCTCCTTCCCCATAAAAAGGAATCCACAGAGGTGCTGCCCAGTTACCCCCTCTCCTTTCCAATCCGGAATCTGCCATTACCTTCTCTCTCCCGAGCCCAGAGCAAAACTTCTCCTCATCCGCTCACCGCTTCCGCACCCGCTCTATCCTCGGCTTCCGCCTTTGCAACCGCCATGCCGCCCAAGGCTAGCAAGGGCAAAGGCAAGGGCAAGGAGACGAAAGCTGATGTCCCGGAGAGCGAGCTGGCGAAGATGCGGAAGAAGTACGTCGTCTTCGCTCCGACGCTCGACGCGAAAGCCTTGAAGAACCGGTACCAGTGCATGTGGGCAAGGAAGACGAAGGCTCACCCCGCGACTCGCGTGGCTCCAGGTTCTCCTTCCAAAGGCGGACCAGATAGATACCCCTTCTTCGCCGCTTATTTTTATTGCGGGCTCTGTCCTCCATTCTCCGATTTCTTTATTGACATTATGTACACATACGACTTCCATCTCCTAGATTTCACGCCGAATGCCGTAACATGCATGTCTATCTTTGCTCATCTTTGCGAAAACTTTGCCGGAGTAGTTCCCAACACTGCCCTCTTCTACCATTACTTTATTCCTTGCATCCAAAAAGGGGAAGCCCTTTCTGGTTCTATCGCCTGGATCCCAAGGGCATGGAACAAGGAGATATATCCAGATGGGGTTTACCGCGAGAAGTGGGAAGAATGGCGGTCCGAGTGGTGCTGGATCAAGGAGGCAGATCCCCATCCATTCTGTTCGCCCCGACAGCAGAAGGCGGTCCGTGGCGAGGACTGCAGCAATTTCGATGCTCAAGATGACAAGTTCACGATCGCCACCACCAGGATCCTTCGTTTGAAAGCTGCCGGGCTCACAATAGAGATGATTGGCTCTGACTTCCTTCGCCGCCGCATCGCCCCTCTGCAGAATAAGGGGAGACCAGCTTGGGAGTTCCGGAACGTGGCAGACATCATGAGGCTGCGCCTCGGACTAAACAATAACTTGACAATCATGCAGCTTGGTGCTCTCCGCCACAGGCTATTTTAGCGCGAGGACAAGCATAAGTTGCCGCCGGGAATTATCCCTTTGTGCAACAACTCCGCCCTGGGGTCAATCATCGCCACAATGCCAATGTTCAACACCCATGGCTTTGACGCGACTTGGGTCGAGCCATCTGCGGAGCAGGCACAAAAGTTCTTCGATGACTTGTCGGAGAGGGCCATCCGGGAAGAAACAAACCTCGTCCGCGCCACCACTGATGAAGGAGTGGCGTATATTGCCACTAGAGTGGAAGAGGCGAATCTTGCCGCGGAGGCCAGCAGCGTCGGCTTCACGAAATGGGAAACCAGCGATGCAGAAGTCATATTGGAAGAGAATCCTGCCGGGGAGGATGAGGTTACCGGGGAACAGAGCAGCGCAGCCACCGAGAGCTCATCTGACGAGGACGCAGCCGAAGAATAGCCGCAGGAGGAGCCCCCAGCTCCGAAGAAGGCAAAGCGTGTCCTTCCGAAAGCTGCCTCTGGCGTCCCAGCAAACCAACCTTCTTCGAGCAGCGAGGCTCCCGGCAAGAAGGCGGCCGGCAAGGCTGCACCACGGCAAGGAGTTCGACAGCAACCCGTGCGGCGCACGAGACACACACCTGCGGCAACCACTGGGGTGGCAGGGGCGTCTCACACAACAACACCGGAGGCTGAGGCGGCAGAGTCACGCCAACCCCCTGCACCTGCCGCAGCCAAGCGACCTAGGACCCCTCCTCCGCCTCCCCATACGGACACTGCAACGGAGGTCGATTTCGACATCTCCGGTTTCAGCCCAGAACGAGAAGAGGAAGAGTAAGTATCCTGTCACAGCCTTTATCTCCCAGATTCTGAATCCGATCGATCTCATTGCCTTGCTTTGTCTTATCTCTGCAGTGATGCAGAAACTTTGGCGGAAAGGATGGCGAAGAGGGCGAAGACTTCCACGGGCGACAAGCCCCCAACAAGCTCTGCAAGCGTGCCAGAAACTATCATCATCAGCCTGGAGCTTAGCCCTCGGCGCAGCCCCCAGTGTGAGTCCACTACTCATTTTCCGCTGGCGGGTGCTGAGGTTTCTACCTTTGCCGCTGATATCTTTGGGCTTGCAGGAGAAGAACAGCAACAGGGAGAGTCATTGGAGGATGCCCCCGTCGTGCCGCCTCCGTCAACCACGCTGCCCGCAAGCGCATCTCCGGCAAGAGCTCCTACCGACGAGCTCACCTTGGTGGAGGAGGAGCTGGCAAACATGGGCACCGGCAACCTTTTCCCGGCAACCAATGTTGCCGGGAGGGGTGAAGCTACCCCTCCACAGCTCGACGCAGGTGACTGCTTGCCTCATAGCACTTGTTATTCTTTCTTTCTGTCTTCTTGAACTTCAACCTTGATCTTTTTTTGTTTCCCTCCTTCGTCCTTCAGAATTCCCTGTGATGGAACGCATGGACATCAACATTGTCATCGAGGAGACCGCCAGAGATGTTGCCGCTGAAGCCGACAAGATCGCTGCTAGCGAGGCCGCCAAGGACGCCACTGTCGAGGCCGGCAGAACCGCTACTGACGAGGCCGCCAAGGCTGCACAGGAGGAGGCCGCCAAGGAATCTGCTGAGAGGGCCGACAAGGAGGCTAGTGACCGCACTAACGGCATTCCTGCCACAGGAGCGCCAGGCGCTACACCGGCCACAAAGCCCCCAGCCACCGGTGAGACGATTGTCAAGGACCAACCATCGACATCTGAGGCTCCCTCATCAAGCAGATATCTCAAGGTTGGCGACAACCTATTCGTCAACTTGCCGGGGACGGCAAGCATTGGGGCATCGACCGAAGGGGAAACTTTTGATGAAGAAATCATCACCGCTGCCGAGCTCGAGATCGTCGATGAACCAAGTGCCAGCAGCAGCAAATCCAAGGAAGATCAGCTCCTTCAGGCCATGGGCGATAATTTCCGCAAGCTCCAAGCGCTCCACCATGCTCGAAAGGAGAAGGCAGACTCCAGAGCTGCAGTTGTCGAAGCAGCCGAGGTGGATTTCCAGAAACGCATTGAGCAAGTGCAGATCTGGTATGCCGAGGCCCTTTAGGAGTTGACTGCCAGCCAAGAACAAGTGAGCCAAAGCTGGACGGAGCTCCTCCTGAGGCAATCTGACATAGAGAAGGCGCAAGAGGAAGCTGTGCAAAGGGTTGCCACCGAGGATGCTCTCTTGACGGAGCGCCGCATTGGGCTTGACACTCATGAAGAAGATCTTGCCGCGCGCAAGCAGGCACTTGCTGCCAAACTCCGTGGCAAGGACGAACAAATTGAAAAGCTTGTCGCGCAGTGGACCCTGGAGCTGGAGCAAAAGCACAAGGAGGCGCTCGAATCTTTAACTGTGGATCATGCCAGCAAGCTCAAGGAAACCATCGATGTCGCCGAGGCCGCAGAGGCCGCCAAGAACGAGCTAAGCAACAAAGTGAAGAAGCTGGAGGCGGATCTTGAGGAACATAGCAAGGAGCTCTCGACGCTCAAAGGTGACAGGGAGAAAACTCTCCATAGCCTGGCGGAGATGCAAATTGCTATATCCGACAAGACCAAGCATCTCTCTTCAGCCAACGATGCCATTGCCGATCTAAGGCTGAAGTTGACCACGCTGGAAAAGTCTCTTGAGGACGGCAGGGCCTGCGAGAAGGCCCTGAGCAAAAATCTCCAGGATGAGAGGAACTTGCTTAAGAGCGCTGCCGCCGCCCAAATTGACTATGAGAAGGGTGTGAAAATCTGGACTGATCACCTTGTCGACGCCGCGGAGAAGCTCAGAGCACAACTGTCAACCATGGGCCGGGATGGCCTGCAAAACTTCAGGTATTCCTCTGAAGAAAGGATATCCCCGAGCGCCAGGCTGACCATGTTCTTCGAAAGCATCATTGATGCTCTGAAGCTGCTCCAGTCCAACCGAGCGACCCAACTGGCCAATGAATCCCGCAAACTTTACCGGGCCGTCCTCCGCAAGTTACTCATCAAGGTGGTGCATAAGAACCCTGGCGTTGACCTCACCAACATGCTCGATCGCTTGCTGGAGGATGCAGATCTCAAGGCACTTAAGGAGCTTGTCGCGCCCATCCTTGAGAAGGTAGACTCAATCAAGAGGGTTGAAGGCCAGCGCAGGGACTAGCCGTCTCACTTTTCCTTGCCGCCACCATTCCATGCCAAGGACAATTTAGTCTTAATTTAGAACTGCGGCAACTATTGATGTAATATAACTTGCTATGATTGAGTACATGCATGCTATTTCCCATGTCCGATTTCTTTCCGTATGGTATACGCCCTATGCTTACTGGAAACTTGCTGGCGCGCAACCCGCCTCGAGCGCTGGGTGCGGGACTTCAGCAGCCTGCTGGAGGTGCAGCAGCCGGCAAGACACCTTGGCGTTCTTGGTGCAGCCACTTAGACTGTTGAGCAGACTCGAAACAAAATAAGGGCGCAACCAATTACGACAAGGGTTCCTTCGCGTGCAGGTTTTCCATACAAGGGCCAAAATCGTCTAAAGAAAATAGCCTGATAGTAAAAATTGAAAAACTTGCTCAAAGTTTCGCAACTTAGCTTTCTGTCGCTGTACTCTTTCTGGCAAGACATCAATTCTGAACATCACCCATTGGTATCCATACCTTCCTTCCCCCCGGCAAACTTGCGCGCGAGGGAACCTTCTATCTCTTGAGAAAAATAAAGAAGAGAAAATAGAGATATGGAACCTTGGTGGTTCGTTAATGCTTACCGGGAGCAAGTGTCATACAATATCTCAGACAAGCATGCATATATATATATATAAACATGGAGATCAACAAGAAATGTACAACACTTAAGCTTATTCAACTGCGCACAGGGTCTGCGCCTGGCTTTGTACAAAGGATTACATGCCTTGCCGGCAAGACTTGTACAAAAGGTGGTTGCCGGGAGCCCCCGGCAACCGCGCCTCATGGGTAGAACTTGCGAAGATGTTCGATATTCCAAGAATTGCTCACTGGAATGCCATCCTCGGTCTCCAGGCGGACAGCGCCGGGCCTGGTGACTCGTACTACCCGATAAGGGCCTTCCCACTTTGGTGTCAACTTGTTTGAATTCTTGGCGGACTGAATCCGCCGAAGAACAAGGTCGCTTTCCTCAAGACTTCGGGCATGAACTTTGCGGCTATGGTAGCGACGCAAAGCTTGCTGGTAGCTTGCAGCTCGCACATCAGCCTGAAGACGATCCTCCTCAAGGAGCACAGCGTCATCTTGCCGCAGTTGCTCTTGCTCAAGCTCATCATAAGCGAGCACTCGAGGTGACCCGTATATGAGTTCCGTGGGGAGAACTGCTTCCGCTCCGTAAACTAGAGCAAAGGGTGTCTGTCCAGTGGCTCGATTTGGTGTCGTTCTGATTGACCAAAGAACCACCGGTAACTCATCAATCTAGCGCCTTCCGCATGTTTTCAGCTTGTCAAAAGTCCTGGTCCTGAGACCGCGCAGCACTTCAGCATTAGCCCTCTTCGCTTGGCCGTTGCTTCTTGGGTGGGCAACAGAGGCAAAACAAATTTTGCCGCCAAGGTCTTGGACGTATTGCATGAAGGTGCGGCTTGTGAATTGTGTGTCGTTGTCGGTGATGATCCTGTTGGGCACACCGAAATAGCAAACTATTCCTTTAAAGAACTTGACGGCTGATTGTGCTATCACCTTCCTCACCGCTTCCACCTCCGGCCACTTTGTGAACTTGTCGATTGCAATGTACAAGTACTCAAAGCCCTTGGTAGCACGGGGAAAAGGGCCCAGTATGTCGAGCCCCCAGACCGA
This sequence comes from Thinopyrum elongatum, assembly GCA_011799875.1. Classification (NCBI taxonomy): domain Eukaryota; kingdom Viridiplantae; phylum Streptophyta; class Magnoliopsida; order Poales; family Poaceae; genus Thinopyrum; species Thinopyrum elongatum. The sequence goes on from CM022297.1 coordinate 248,616,909, forward strand.
AAATGGCCAGGAGAGAGGAATTGTCTGAAGGGCTTGAGCTGGCTGATGCGATTTCTTTGAATGAAACTAGCACGCTTCACACTTGGTTACTAGTGCAGCTGCATCCTGGAGAGCAGTGGGCCAAAAGAAACCTTGTCGGAATGCCTTTCCGACAAGCGTTCTTGATCCTATGTGAGAGCCATATATGCCTCCATGTATCTCTGCCAACAGCTCCAGTCCATCCTCCTGAGGAATACACTTCAATTTCACACCATTCGGTCTCTTCCTGTACAGAACGCCATCGACGAACTGGTACATGCTAGACTGACGGGCTACTTTTTCCGCTTCTTCCTGCTCCTCAGGGAGTTCTCCTATTTGAAGAAAATGGACAATGGGATGTGCCCATACTGGAGCTTGGGGCTCGACAACTAGGACTAAAGGCATCTGTTCTGCCGAGGGAACGTTTGTCTCGACGGCAAGGGCATGAGCCTCTGCTAGAGCCTGTTGTTCCCCGGCAGGCTTGTCGCTGATCCCGGCAACTTCTTTACCGGCGGCTCCCGGGAGCTCTGCCGGAAAGTATTGACGAGAATTCAACTTCCTTCTCTTTTCTTGCCTCATTGATGGTGCCATAGATGGCTAAGTTAAATGGAGCACAAAAGTTCCTGGTTCCACAGGTAACTTGAGGGCAGCGTGCTTTGACAGGTCATCAGCAATACTATTTTCGGCACGAGGAATCTGCTTTGTTTGCAGACCGTCAAAGCGCTCTTCCATTTTTCTCACTTCATCCACATAGGCTTGCATCAATGGACTCTGATAATTTTTGTTGACTTGCCTGACAACAAGCTGCGAATCGCCTATGATGATGAGCTTCTTGATACCAAGGTCTGCCGCGATCCTGAGATCGGCAAGCAGCCCTTCGTACTCCGCAGTGTTGTTTGTCGAGCTCTCCTAGGGAAAATGCATCTGAATTACATACTTGAGGTGCTCTCCGGTGGGTGCGACAAGCAGCACGCCAGCACCGGCACCTTGCAGCGAGAAAGCCCCATCAAAGTACATAATCCATTCTTGATCTGTTTCCTTGCTGGGAAGAGTCATTTCTTGAATCTCTTCGTCTGGCGTTGGGGTCCATTCCGCAATGAACTCCGCCAAGGCTCTGCTCTGAATTGTTGAAGTACTTACAAACTTGAGACCAAAGCTTGATAGTTCCAACGCCCACTCCACATTCCTGTCGGTTGCCTCTGGATTTCGCAAAATCCGCTGCAACGGGAATCGAGTGACGACGGTAATCTCATGTGCTTGAAAATAATGGCGCAGCTTCCTCGAGGCCATGAGAAGGCTGAAGAGCAACTTCTGAACACCAGAGTATCTTGACCTAGCTCCCCCTACCTGGCGCACCAAAGATGTCGGCGTATGACACCTATGGGATCCGAAGGACCCCTTTACGATTCGGCAGGGAGAGAGGTATGCACAAAGAGCAGAACCAATGATCAACGTGAGGGGATTTTTACCCAGGTTCGGGCCACTGATCAGCGTAAAACCCTACTCCTGCTTTAGTTTATTATCAGTGTTTTCGTCCCAGTTCTTGGAGCACTTGCAATGAACAGTGTGTTCGTGCAGTAGCTACACATGCAGAATGGGCCGAGAGTGCCCTCTCTCTAGAGTCCTCCCTGTAGCAGTTCCCTTGGGCCTCCTTTTATATGCTCAAAGGGGTCACCACAGTGGCAAACTGTTCATATGCGAGGTGTAAAGTAGCTACAGGGTTATCATACCTAACCACTGACGGTTTAGGACACATGCATTTAATGCACCGTGAGGTGTCCGTTTAGGTGTCCTTACTTTCTTGGGGATGGAAAAAGGGGCCATCCCATCAGCATCGCTTAAGCTCGCCTCCACTAGCGCCTCGCCACGCATCCAGAGAGGGGACCAGAATGCCAGGCTGGTCGCCGTGCTAGAGTGGTGGCACAGTGGCGGAACCTTGCCGGATGCGAATCTTGCCGGGCTCTGCAGGCTACCCCGGCAAGATCTTGCCGGGAGCCGAGCCTCTGGTCTCCAGTTCTCCTATCTTCTGATCCTTGGCTTGAATGTCTCTTTGATAACCTTGGATTAATCTTCAGCTGTTCCCCCGACAAGCCTTGCAGCAGGTATGGCTACAGCTGCCCGTGCACAAGTATGGGGTACTAAAGGCCCAATATTTAGTACACCGACACTAGGTCAATAGGTTTGTCCCAAAAATAATATAAAATAGCATATTAATGCATATAAAACATCCAAAACAGATAATATAATAGCATGACCTTATTTATGACAAGTTTCAAACTAGTAAAGTATATCCCTAGGATAAAGAAGAAGAAAAGTGGGCTAAGGAAACTCGCAAGGAAAGTTCCAACCGATCGTCTACTTAAGTTCGAGAGAGTTTTCAATAAAAATTATAGTTACGTTGGAGACGTAGCAGAAACCAACAACGGCAAGCAACCTACCGCGGTGGTGCGGTCGCGGTGATCCTCTTTGTCAAAGTTGGTGGGCGTGCGGGGCCATTTGAGTGGTTTCCGGGAGTCTGCTGCTGGCTCTATGACATTGACCTCACGCGCCCACTGTTTAAGCTGGCGGTGAGAGGAGTGCAAAGATGCGCCTCCGTCAATGCACAGGGCCTCAGTGGCTTTCTGGAATTCCTGCTCACTGGTTTCCTCTTCATTCCCTTCATCACTTTTGTCATCACCTTCCTTATTCTCACGGCCCCTAGCAGATTTTTCTTGATGCTGGGGAATCTTGCCGCAGCGGCCTCCTCTGCCGACTCGGCCCTTCCCACCAGCACCTTCTTGGTCTCTTTCCTTATCACGCTTCTCGTACTCAGCTTTCTGCTTCTTGACAAGTTGTTCAACTTGGTGACACTCTTGGAGGTCATGGCCCTTGGTCCGGTGGATCTTGCACTATGGTCCATCAGCTTTCCCAGCCTTTTTGGCCGCCGCAGCCTCCCGGCAATCAGTGCACGTAGAAACTTCCTTGCCGGGGGCTTCGGTCTTGGCCTTCTTGCCGATACTAGGAGTGCCAGAACCCTCAACAGTCAGTACTGCCTTTTCCTTGCGCTTCTTGTTGCGCTTTTTGTTCTTCCTCTTCTGGTTTTTGGCATCATCATCATCTTCTGAGTCAACTTCAATGCCACCCTCTTCTCCGGGGAGCCGCCTCCCTTCCTCTGTACGGCCACACTTATCCGCCAAGGTGTACAGCTCATTCACAGTTTTGGGCAACCGGACGTTCATCTTGGAACGTATCCTCCTGTTGCATACGTTGGACTGGAACGCGACAATCACAGCTGCCGGGTGGATATCTGGAATGTTCCTGTGCACCCGGCTAAACCTCTGCATCTACTTCCGCAAGCTCTCCCCCTCCTTTTGTGGAAAGAGCTATAAATCGCTGGGCCGTCCTGGTTCTTGATGGCCGCCCGTGAAGGCACCAACAAACTCATTGCACATGTCAGCCCAGGACGAAATGGAATTCTTCGGCAGGTGCATCAGCCATGACCTCACGTTTGGCTTAAGTACCAAAGGGAGTAGTTGGCGAACACCTTCTCATCTCTTCCTCCGATGGCTTGAACAGCGATGGTGTAGATGCTCAAGAACTCTACCAGGTTTAGCCTTCCATCATACTTTTCTGGTATCTCTGGCTTGAAAACACGGGCAGATGGCCAACGGACTTGCCGCGGCTCGCGAGTGAAGGAAGGGCACCCAACCTCAAAAGGCAAGTATCCACCTTCACTGGGCATGGGTTTGTCGACGTCTGGGCCATTGCGCCTGTCAGATTGGCGGCGGGTTTCACGGTGTCATTCTATAGTGACGCGTGTGTCTTCCCTCCGCCAATCTTCCAGGACCTGTCGCTGATCTCGACGGGCCTGAGCATCAGATGAAGCCATTGATGCCTCGTCGGGCTCCTGGTCGCATGGTTCGGGCTGCGGCCTCTGTGCTGGCCGTCGTGGAGGGGATTGCACCGTTGGAGTGGCCCCCTCGACATGGTCAGTAGCTCGGGCTGTGGTTGTTGCTTGCGGGCGCCGTGGCGGGCCTGCCCGCTGTGATCCTTCCACTTCAGCAAAACCGATCAAACTCTGGATGGTGGCTCTCCACTCATCCATTTGATTGGCCGCTGGCGGGAATCTCAGTAGGAGTTGGGCTCGTGCCATGGCTTCCAAAGCAGTGCTTGGCATAGATGATGACGCAGACTGCGACGTCGCTCGACTCCTGATTGTACCAGTAGTGGCGGTGCCGTGTTCTCGTCGCCGCGAGCCGGTTGCCACGGCAGTACGGTGGCGAGAAGGGTGCGCCTGGGGGTTGACGACCCCGTTTGGTGCTTCGTTTTCGTTGCCCTGCCCTGGGGAAGGTGCGTGCCCCATAGCTGCGCCTGTAGCAGGGACAGCCAGGGCATCACGACTTGCGGCTGCGTCCTCCAGCGCGGTGGGGAGGCAGAGACTGAACATTCCCCCCACCTGCACCTTATGGAACACGGCCATCGGGATGCTGTTGATGCCGCCCTCCCTCGTCGTCTTTCGCTCCCACTTCGGCCGCAGGGGGAATGATGACAGCGCCGCCTACACCGGTCATGTACCCCACGGCGTCCGCGTCCCCCAACGCTGCTGCAGCGCCCATAGTATCGGTGGCTGCATGCGAGGGGGCCTTCGAGGTGGAAGGGTGAGCTGTTGCACCGGGGTTTCTCTTGGGCGCCATGGATGATGAAGCTAACGATGAAGAAGATGATGATGAAGATTGATGCGCTGTTCATGACCTCGGGTTCGCGCAAGCGTCGTCCCCCTACCTGGTGCGCCAAAGATGTCGTGGTGGAACACGATCACCTATGGGGCCATCAGCCCCTTGTGGTTCGGCAGGGGGGAGATCATGTTGCACAAAGAGTGGAAGCCATGGAACAACACGGCAGAGGTGACGCTGGTGGTTTTTACCCAGGTTCGGGCCACTGTGAAGCGTAAAACCCTACTCCTGCTTTGGTGGATTGAAGAGCGTACCATGGTGGACACGCAGTGCTCAAGCCTAGCAAGGTCGCCTCAGGGAGAGCAGCTACGCGCGTATGAGTGTACAAGGGTCCGAATCCTTTTTTAGGCTGCCATGGCCCTCCTTGTATAGGCTAAGGGGTTACCACAGTGGCAAAACAGTCATTATCTATTTATTAGATAGCCACCAGTGCTATCATACCTCTCTGGCAGTTAGGACAAAGTGCATTAAATGCACTGCTAGGTGTCACGCTGAATCCTCAGCCCGGCAAGCCTGTCGCGCCGCTTAATCATCTTCCACCTATCTGCATGACACGCCTCTGGACGGGTGTCATATAGGGGGAATCTCCCTTCCAAATGGCTGCCACGTGCCAAATGACAGCCACTTGATCACTTGGGGGCTCGACACCACACTAATAGGTGACTTGCGTCGCTGTGCGGTGGAGCGGTGGAGTCTTGGCGGGGATATTTTCCCTTGGCGGCCCCGGCAAGCCTGCCGGGGAGATCTTGGGACTTGTTCTTGGTGAGGCCTCGACCTGCTCAGGCTCGCCTGCCCGGTAAGTGAGGTCTTTTCTTAGTGACATCTTGTTCTCTTAGCTTGTCTTGGTCTTCTACATCCGCCCTTTGATTCCTCAAAGAGCTATCTTTCTGGCTTGGTCTTGTCTTGGGAACTTGGTGCTGTTGTATCTTTGCCATTGCACCTGTGTACAGTCTAGGTAACATATGTGAAGGTTTGTTGCACCGACAATTGGACAAAATAAACTCGATTCTTTGTAATAGTTTTGAGATATGATGATAGTAATATATGAGTCATGTTGGTGAGTAATTATGCTTTAGTAAGAATATTGGTGTTAAGGTTTGTGATTCCCTATGGAAGCATGAAAGTCAATAGTTATGCAATGAAATTACATCCTACTTGTGGTGCATTATTCGGTGTTAGTTATGCTTAATGCTCGTTTATGAGAATTTTTTTTCTTGGTTGGTTGCTTCTCAATCTTTTTGCTAGCCTCCACTTGTACTAAGTAGAAATACTACTTGTGCATCCAAAATCCTTAAATCTAGTTTTGCCATATGAGTCCACCATACCTACCTATATGTGGTATTTTCGTGCCGTTCTAAGCAAATTTGTATGCGCAAACTCTAATTTTTTAAAATAAATTTACTTTTTGTGTGCCCGTACCGCTCATGAAGCGGCAGGGGATTGCCAATATTTTCCATGCTAGATGTGTTATTTTCAAGATGAGTGTTTATTCACTTGTCATTGCACGAGAGTATGGCGGTAATAGGGATGCCCAGTCCCGAAATGAAAAAGAAATTTACTTTATGTTGTCAAATAATAAATTCCTTGGAAAGTGTTGGTATGGACGGTACCCATGGATACGACTAGCCGTGGAGTGTGAAAGTATGGTGGAAAAAGGAATAAACTTTATTTTATGTTTGGGAACCGCCTATGATATATCTAGCTTGGAAAGTGTTGGGAATTACTCGGTCATTTTCGTTTACGGGAAAAGCATGCCTCTCAAAATATTTTCTCTCTCAATTTAAGCTTTGAGCTTTGGCACCTCTACAAATCTCTATTTCCCTCTGCGAAGGGCCTATCTATTTACTTTATGCAATTTTTATTTTTATTTGAGTCTCCATCTTCTCTTATAAAGCACCAACTAGGGAGCACTATGATCATACTTGTGCATTGGATGTAGCTAATATTCGAGTGTGTTTCATGAATGGATCAATGATTGAGCATGATGGGCTAGGGATAACTTTCTTTAGTGTTGATATTTTGAAAGACATGGTTGCTTATTGATATGCTTGAGTATTGAAGTTATCATGTCAAATATAGACTATTGCTTTGAACCATCTAAAAGTCCAAATCTCCATGCTACAAAAGCAAAGAATATGTGATGAACATGTTAGGCAGCATTCCACATCAAAAATTCTATTTTTATCATTTACCTACTCGAGGACGAGTAGGAATTAAGCTTGGGGATGCCGATACGTCTCCAACGTATCTATAATTTTTTATCGTTCATGTTGTTATATTATCATTCTTGGATGTTTTATAATCATTTTATTGGAACTTTATATCATTTTTTGGGACTAACCTATTGACATAGTGCCCAGTGCCAGTTGCTGTTTTTTTGCTTGTTTTTTACTTCGCAGAATATCCTTATCAAATGGAGTCCAAATGCAGCGAAACTTTTTGGAGATTTTTTTTGGACCAGAAGACAACTTGGGAGCCAAGGAAGGACTAGAGGGGAGGCCCATGGGGCCACAAGACACTAGGGCACGCCTAGGAGACTAGGCGCGCCCTGATGGGTTGCGGGGCCCACGGGGGTCTCCTGCACCGCCTCTTCCTCTATAAATTCCTAAATATTCCAGAAACCCTAGGGGAGCAGACGAAACACAATTCCAGCCATCGGAAGTTCCAGAACCACGAGATCCAATCTAACACCATCACGGAGGGGGTTCATCATCCTCATTGGTGCCTCTCCGATGATGCGTGAGTAGTCCACCATAGACCTACAGATCCGTAGGCAGTAGCTAGATCACTTCTTCTCTCTTTTTGATTCTCAATACAATGGTCTCTTGGAGATCTAATTGATGTAAACCTTTTTTGCGTTGTGTTTGTTGGGATCCGATGAACTTTGAGTTTATGATCAGATCTATATCCATGAATATTATTTGAGTTTATTTGATCTCTTATATGAATGATTATTTATAGCCTCGTATTTCTTTTTCGAATCTTTGGTTTAGTTAGGCCAACTAGATTGATTTTTCTTGCCATGGGAAGTGGTGATTTGTGATGGGTTCAATCTTACGGTGTCCTCACCCAGTGATAGAAGGGGTAGCGAGGCACGTATGTATCATTGCTATTAAGGATAACAAGATGGGGTATATTCCTACATGAATAGATCTTTTCTACATCATGTCATCGTTCTTATTGCATTACTCTGTTTCTCCATGAACTTAATACACTAGATCCATGCTGGATAGCGGTTGATGTGTGGAGTAATAGTAGTAGATGCAGAATTGTTTCGGTCTACTAATCTTGGACGTGATGCCTATATATTGATCATTGCCTTGGATATCGTCTTAATTATTCGATCTTCTATCAATCGCGCAACAGTAATTTGTTTACCCACCGTATGCTAATTTCTCGAGAGAAGCCACTAGTGAAATCTACGCCCCCAGGTCTATCTTTCATCATATTGCTTTCAGATCTATTTTTCACCGCATTTGTTTTCAGATCTATTATTCCAAAAACCCAAAAATACTTTGCTGCACTTTTGATTTGCATTTTTAATTTCATGTTTTATTCAGATCTATCTATCCAATCTTATACAAACCAATTTATCTTTTTACCATGGAGAGATTGACAACCTCTCTTACGCACCGGGTTGCAAGTATTTGTTCTTTGTGTGAAGGTACCGTTTACATAGTGTTGCTTGGTCCTCCTACTGGATTGATACCTTCGTTTCAGCATCATCCCTTACTCTTTGGGGAAATACCGATGCAGTTTCAAGCCGCATCACCTACCGTAACACAAAACCTATAGGAGTCCATCATTGTCAAACTTCCCCTTTCGCTTCCGGACAAAGGTGGACCGTGTGCTGACCCACAAATGTGTGCTTGTGGCACGAGATGGGTGAGACCACGTACGAACCACCTGCGGGTGGCCCTACTATATGTATGAAAAGGGTGTGGTATGATATTTAACTACCATTCACAACTTTGATGTGGCACATGTGCCTCGCAAATTAACCGGACTTCCCTGACCCCAAGGAGGTTGCAGGTAGTGCAAAGTAGCTAGCCCCCCCCCACACACACGTCGGGGGGAGAGGGCATCTCACTAATGTCGCTTGAAACTGCGTTGGTATTTCCCCAAAGAGGAAGGGGAGATGCAGTACATCTATGGTAGGTATTTCCCTCAGTTGTGAAACCATGGTATCAATCCAGTAGGAGAACCAAGCAACACTATGTAAACGGTACCTGCACACAAAGAATAAATACTTGCAACCCGACGCATAAGAGGGGTTGCCAATCCCTCCTAGGTAACAGCGCCAGAAATTGGCAAGTTGACGGGAGACTGTCTTGATCCTCCCTGGTAAAAAGATAGATAAATTTGTGGTAGATTGCATAAATAGCTCTCGATAAAATGCGAAATAAAATAAGTAATAAAAAAGTGCAGCAAGGTATTTTTGGGTGTTTGGAATAATAGATCTGAAAATAAAAGTGAATAAAAATAGATCTCAAAGCAAATATGATAAAGAATAGACCCAGGGGTCGTAGATTTCACTAGTGGCTTCTCTCGAGAAATAACATACGATGGGTAAACAAATTGCTGTTGGGCAATTGATTGAAGATCGAATAATTATGACGATATCCAAGGCAATGATCAATATATATGCATCATGTCCAAGATTAGTAGACCAAAATGATTCTGCATCTACTACTATTACTCCACACATCGACCGCTATCCAGCATGCATGTAGTGTATTAAGTTCATGGAGAAATGGAGTAATGCAATAAGAACAATGAAATGATGTAGACGAGATCTATTCATGTAGGAATAGCCCCCATCTTGTTATCCTTAATAGCAACGATACATGCGTGTCTTGCTGCCCCTTCTGTCACTGGGAAAGAACACCGCAAGATCGAACCCATCACAAAGCACCTCTTCCCATGGCAAGAAAAATCGATCTAGTTGGCCTAACTAAACCAAAGATTTGATGAAGAAATACGAGGCTATAAATATTCATGCATATAAGAATCAAAGAAAACTCAAATAATATTCATGGATATAGATCTGATCATAAACTCAAAGTTCATCGGATCCCAACAAACACACCGCAAAAAGAGTTACATCAAATAGATCTCCAAGAGACCATTGTATTGAGAATCAAAAGAGAGATAGGAATCCATCTAGCTACTACCTACGGACCCTTAGGTCTATGGTGGACTACTCACGCATCATCGGAGAGGCACCAATGAGGATGATGAACCCCTTCGTGATGGTGTTAGATTGGATCTAGTGGTTCTGGAACTTGTGGTGGCTGGAATTATGTTTCGTCGACTCCCCTAGGGTTTCTGGAATATTTAGGAATTTATAGGGCGAAGAGGCGGTGGAGGAGACCTCCATGGGGCCCACAATCCTCCTGGGCGCCAGGGGCCTCGGGCGCACTCTGGGCGCCAGGTGTCTTCTGATCCAGAAAAAATCTCCAAAAAGTTTCGTGGCATTTGGACTTCGTTTGGTACTAATATTCTGCGAAGTAAAAAATAAGCAAAAAACAGCAACTGGCACTGGGCACTATGTCAATAGGTTAGTCCCAAAAATGATATAAATTTGCTATAAAAAGAATATAAAACATCCAAGAATGATAATATAACAGCATGGAACAATAAAAAAATTTAGATACGTTGGAGACGTATCAGCATCCCCAAGCTTAATTCCTGGTCATCCTTGAGTAGGTAAATGATAAAAATAGAATTTTTGATGTGGAATGCTGCCTAACATGTTCATCACATATTCTTTTCTTTTTTAGCATGGACATTTGGACTTTTATATGGTTCAAAGTAATAGTCTAGTTTTGACATGAACATTTCAATACTCAAGCATATCAATAAGCAACCATGTCTTTCAAAATATCAACACTAAAGAAAGTTATCCCTAGCCCATCATGCTCAATCATTGATCCATTCATGAAACACACTCGCATATTAGCTACATCCAATGCTCAAGTATGATCATAGTGCTCCCTAGTTGGTGCTTTATAAGAGAAGTTGGAGACTCAAATAAAAATAAAAATTGCATAAAGTAAATAGATAGGCCCTTCGTAGAGGGAAGTAGGGATTTGTAGAGGTGCCAGAGCTCAAAGCGTAAATTGAGAGATAATTTTTTTAAGAGGCATACTTTTCCCGTGAACGAAAACGACCGAGTTATTCCCAACACTTTCCATGCTAGATATATCATAGGCGGTTCCCAAACATAAAATAAAGTTTATTCCTTTTTCCACCATTTTTTCACAATCCATGGCTAGCCGTATCCACGGGTGCCTTCCATACCAACACTTTCCAAGGAGTTTATTATTTGACAACATAAAGTAAATTTCTTTTTCATTTCGGGACTGGGCATCCCTATTACCGCCGTACTCTCGTGCAATGACAAGTGAATAAACACTCATCTTGAGAATAACACATCTAGCATGGAAAATATTGGCCACCCCCTGCCGCTTCATGAGCGGTACGGGCACACAAAAAGGAAATTCATTTTGAAAATTAGAGATGGCACATACAAATTTACTTAGAACGACATGGAAATACCGCATATTGGTAGGTATGGTGGACTCATGTGGCAAAATTGGTTTTAAGGATTTTGGATGCACAAGTAGTATTTCTACTTAGTACAAGTGGAGGCTAGCAAAAATATTGAGAAGCAACCAACCAAGAAACAAAAATTCACATAAGCGAGCATTAAGCATAACTAACACCGAATTATGCACCACAAGTAGGATGTAATTTCATTGCAAAACTATTGACTTTTTTGCTTGCATAGTGAATCACAAACCTTAGCACCAATATTCTTACTAAAGCATAATTACTCACCAACATGACTCACATATCACTATCATCATATCTCCAAACTATTACAAAGAATCAAGTTTATTTTGTCCAATGATCTTCATGAAAGTTTTTATTATATCCCTCTTGAATATCTATCACCTTGGGACTAGTTTCATATATTGCAATTGCTTTTGACAAGCTCAAACAAATTTAAGTGAAGAACATGAGCATAAAAAATTTTGTCTCTCAAAATAATATAAGTGAAGCATGAGAGAATTTCTTCAAAATTTACTAACTCTCAAAAAAAATCTAAGTGAAGCATGAGATTATTTCTTCAAAAATATTAAAGCACACCATGCTCAAAAAGATATAAGTGAAGCACTAGAGCAATTCCATAGCTCAAAAAAATTAAGTGAAGCATAAAGAGCAATTCTAACAAATCATAGCATAATTTTGGATCTCTCAAATAGGTGTGTACAACAAGGATACTTGTGACAAACTAAAAAGCAAAACAAGCAAAGACTCATATAATACAAGATGCTCCAAGCAAAACTCATGATAGGTGATGAATAAAAATATAGCTCCAAGTAAAATACCGATGGTCGTTAGAAGAAAGAGGCGATGCCTTCCGGGGCATCCCCAAGCTTAGTTGCTTCGTTCTCCTTGAATATTAACTTGGGGTGCCATGGGCATCCCCAAGCTTAGGATCTTTTCACTCCTTATTCCTTCATCCATCGTGATCTCACCCAAAACTTGAAAACTTCAATCACACAAAACTTAACAAAACCTTCATGAGATCCGTTATTATAAGAAAACCAATCTTTACTTTAATAACTGTTACAAACCCATTCAAATTTTGTTATTGCATTATATCTACTGTATTCTAACTTTGCCATGGCTTATACCCCCCGATACAGTCCATAGGTTCATCAAGATAAGCACACAATACAAAGAAAGCAGAATCTGTCAAAAACAGAACAGTCTGTAAAGATGCGAATTGTTCTCATACTTCTGTAACTACAAAAATTCTGAAAAAATAGGAAAACAGATAAAATTTGTATATAAATCTTTTGTTAAAAATTCAGAATGTTTTGTCTCTTTTGTGAATTTAAACAATTTTGTCACTGGACACAAAAGTTTCTGTTTTTCAGCAAGATCAAATCAACTATCACCAAAGCTATCCCAAAGGCTTTACTTGGCACAAATACTAATTAAAAAATAAAAACACAATCCTAACAGAGGCATAATTGTGAAAACACTCAATAACAGAAATAAAAAGGCAAAAATAAATTTTATTCATTGGGTTGCCTCCCAACAAGCGCTATCATTTTATGCCCCTAGCTAGGCATTGATAATTTTGATGATGCTAGCATGAAAGACAAGAATTGAAACACAAAGAGAGCATCATAAAACATGTGACAAACACATTTAAGTATAAAATACTTCCGATGCATAGGGATTTTATAAGAAAACAAATTATCAAGGCAAGCAAAAACTAGCAAATGCAAGGAAGAAGAAAGAAACAATAGTAATCTCAACATCACGAGAGGTAGTTTAGTAACATGAAAATTTCTACAACCATATTTTCCTCTCTCATAATAATTACATGTAGGATCATAATCAAATTCAACAATATAACTATCATATAAAATTTTCTCTTCATGATCCACCTGCGTAAAAGTTTTATAATCTTCCAAGATAGTGGGGTTAACATCAACTAAAGTCATGACCTCTCCAAACCCACTTTCATCAAAAATTTCGTAAGATTGAACACTCTCCAAATATGTGGGATTATTTTTACCTAAAGTTGACGCTCTTCCAAACCCACTTTCAATATTATTGCAAACATTATTATCAATATCATATTCATTATGAGGCTTAAATAAATTTTCAAGATCATAAGAAGAATCACCCCAATCATGATCATTGCAATAAGTAGTGGACATAGCAAAATTAGCATCCCCAAGCTTGGGGTTTTGCATATTATCAGCACAATTGACATTAATAGAATTTATAGTAAAATCATTGCAATCATGCTTTTCATTCAAGGATCTATCATGAATCACTTCATAAATTTCTTCATCACAATTATCAGATTCACGAATCTCAAGCAAAACTTCTGTCGGATTCAGGGCTCTGCAGACCCAAGGAAGGTTCAAACTCTGGGCCGTGTGCGAAGAACTCAACCTATCCAACCAACCAAACTTGTCACCCTGCAGCCTAGCTCGAAGAATAGGAAAGAAGAAAGACACGGCAGTTTAGCCAGGTTCGGGCCACCTTATGGTGTAATACCCTACTCCTGCTTTGGGGTGGATTTTCCTCACGAGGGGCTGAGGAGGAACTAGTACAAGGATGAACAAGCTCGCGAGGCTTGCTCTGGTGAGGGTGAGTTGTTCTGGGTCCGATGTGAACCCTCCTCCTTCTCTCTCTCTCTCTCTCAGTCCATCCCCCCCTCCGTGGTGGTGGCTAACCTATTTATAGTGGCCTTGGTCCTCTTCCCCGAAAACGAAGGCGGGAAGGGATCCCATAATGGCCAAATTTGAAGGGGGACAAGTAGTACATCTTATCCTGATGAAAGGTGGTCTTTGCCTGCAAAGCCTCTGGTCGTGATGCTGCGGTGGGCTCGGTGATGACATCCGTCCTGCCGCCCTGGCGGTCCTGGTCTTGTTGCACGGAAATGGAAACCTTTGGCTGATTCCTCGGGAACCCGCGCCTGCGCTTGCCTCCTTAGCACCAAAGAGGAAACCTGCTGCTCTGCGCCCGCTGGCACCCGCCTGGCCTTGGTCGTCATGGCTTGCGTCACCTCCGTCTCATGAGATGGGTACCTGCATAGAAATCTCCGCTCCTCGGGAGCCAGCCTAGGGAGGCCGCTCCCTCCAGAGGTCTTGGCGTCGCCCGCCTCGCGAGGCTTGGCCCCTCGCGAGGGTTTTGTCTTGAAGGTGCTGTAGATGGGCCGTACCAAGCCGTCGATGGAGCCACGCCGTGGGCCGCAGGCAGGCAAGTCTGGGTACCGTGGTTCCCAAAACGCCGACAGTAACCCTCGGGCCCAAGGCGCGCTCGGACTTGGTTTCAAGGCGAAGCCAAAGGGGAAGGGCGAAGCGCCGCGGGCCCCAATCGCCTGCGGACCAAGCCGACGAGTGGCGCTTGATGGGACGTGGGCGTCTCCAGTTCCCCATGTTGCCTCGGTAACTGCGTGACTTGACAACTGCCTGAAGCATGCAAAAGAACCATCATTGCTAGGAACATGAGAGGCCGGCGGTTGGCCTTCCTCTGCCTATAAATGGGGCGGGGGGCAGAGCCCCCAGCCCATCTTCATCTCCTTGTCACCTGGTCCTCCGTCTCCTTCTTCGTTGTCTGTGCAACATACCCTGGGTCCATTGCACAAACTGTGCACAGGCCAGAGACAAGATTACAAGACCAAGATCAGACCAAACAAGGAGGATCAATTCCTTTAAAGGATCCAAGTGCAAGTCGAGAAGGCCAAGGTGAGCCATAGGGAGGAGGCATCGCCAAGGGAAGGACCTACCTTGCCGGGCAGGCGAGCCTGGCAGGGTTGGGTTTTGCCCCGGAAGCAAGCTCCCAGATCGTCCCGGCAGGCCTGCCGGGGCTGGCAGAGGCGAGCCACTCCACCGCTCCACCTCACAAGCGATGCAAGTCATTAATCAAAGCGGTGTCGAGCTCCAAGGTGACTAAGTGGCTGCTTTTTGCCACATGGAAGCCACTTCCTACAGCAAACGCCTCCATATGACACCCGTCCTGAGACATGTCAAACGAGCAGGCGCGAAGCTGGCAAAACAGCCCGACAGGACCTGCCAGGCGGGCTGTGATGTGACACTGAGCAGCACATTTAATGCGCTCTGTCAGCCTGCAGGGTTAGATATGATAGCACTGTTAGCTATCTAATTAGTACACAAAGACTGATTTGCCACTATGGTGGCCCCTTAATCTATAAAAGGAGGCCCATGGCGACCGTAGAAAGGGTTGGACCCTCGCATATTCATACGTGCGTAGCCACTCTCGTCCCCAGAGCGACCTTGCCGGGCGAGTGTGCTGTGTCCACCACCATTATCCACCATCAATCCACCAAAGCAGGAGTAGGGTTTTACGCCTCACGGCGGCCCGAACCTGGGTAAAGACTGCCAGTGTGATCCTCTGCCGTGCTGCGCGACGCTTCTTCGGTCTTTGTGCAACGTGCCCATCCCCCCGCCGAACCAAAAGGGGCTCATGGCCCCATAGATGGCCATGGTTTCCCACAACATCTTTGGCGCCCCGGGTAGGGGGATCACTTGCGCGAAACCGAGAGCGTACGCTACGCGTCATCTTCATCGACATTTTCGTCGTCGACGGCGTCATCGACTATGGCGCCCAAGAGGAAGCCCGGAGCTGCAAATCACCCGTCCACCTTGAAGGCTCCGCTGCCCACGACCGTCGACATCGCGGGGAATGCAGGGGCTCGCGAGGGCGTGGATGCTGTGGGGGACGTGGACGGCGCAGGTGGCGCCATCACCACCTCCCCCACGGCCGAAGCCGGAATGGGAGGTACCGGGGAAGGACAGCATCAGCAACATCCCAACGGCCATGCTCCACGAGGTGCGGATGGAGGGATCATTCTGCCTGAACCCCTTCTCCTCGCCAACGGGCACAACCATAGTGATGATGCTCGTTCTGGGGCGAATCGCAACCCTCCGGCCGCCCCTGCTGCGGGCGTGACCGCAGGGCAAGCGCCACCCCCGGGGCGGGCTGACCCAGCTACTGTGCCCAACGGAGCCGCTGGCCCTCAGGCGCCTCCGCCGCGTCACCATGCCATCCAAACGGCTGGTTCACAGCAGCAAGGGTGCGGCGCGGTCGCCACCAGCAATGCCAGGAGCCGAGCAACACTATGATCTACATCGTCATCACCTATGCCAAGCATTGCCTCAGAGGCCATGGCGCGAGCCCAACTGCTGTTGAGATTTCCACCAGATAGATGAGTGGCGAGCCACCATCCAAAGTCTGATTGGTTTTGCCGAGGCGGAAGGATCACAGTGGGCCGGACCTCCACGGCCTTCCCAGGCAGCAACGGCGGCTCGTGCAGCTGGTCGTGCAGGAGGGGCCACCCTCACGGTGCAATCCCCACCACGGCAAGCCGCCCGGGAGCCGCAAAACCAAGCACCCGATGACGTCTCGATGGCCTCATCACACCCTCGAGCGCGTCAAGGCTGACAGCGTGCCCCGGAGGGCAGGCGGGGGGAAGGCGCACGCGTCATCGATGAGCGGCGCCGCAACAACCCCCGCCGGTCCAATGGGTGCGCTGGTCCCGATGTCGACGAGCCCGTGTTCGGAGATGGCGGGTGCCTGCCTTTCGTGGGTGGGTGCCCTGCCTTCACCCGTGAGCTGCGGCAAGTCCGTTGGCCGTCCACTTGCACGTTCAATCCAGAGATACCCGATAAGTATGATGGGAGACTAAACCCGGTAGAGTTCTTGAGCATCTACACCGTCGCCGTTCAAGCTGTCGGGGGAAGAGATGAGAAGGTGTTCGCCAACTACTTCCCTTTGGCCCTCAAGTCAAATGTGAGGTCTTGGCTGATGCACCTACCGGAGAACTCCATTTCAACCTGGGTTGACCTGTGCCACGAGTTCATTGGTGCCTTCACGGGCAGCCATCAAGAACCATGGCGGCCCAGCGACTTGCAGCTTCTCCAGCAGAAAGAGGGAGAAACTCTACGGAAGTACTTGCAGAGATTCAGCCGAGTCCACAGAAATATCCTAGATATCCACCCAGCTGCCGTGATAGCTGCCTTCCAATCCAACATGCGCAACCGCAGCATACGTTCCAAGATGTACATTCGGTTGCCCAAGACTGTGAAGGAACTCTACACTTTGGTGGACAAATGTGCTCGAGTGGAGGAGGGGAGGAAACTTCCTGGAGAGGAAGATTGCGTTGACATCGACTCAGAAGATGACGATGAGGCCATCAGTAAGAAGAAGAAGAACAAGAAGCACAATAAGAAGCGCAAGGATAAGACTGTGATGACTGTTGAGGGGTTAGGCACGCCTAGTACCGGCAAGAAGGCCAAGGCTAAAGCCCCCGGCAAGGAGGCTACCGCAAGCGCTGACTGCCGGGAGGCGGTGGTTGCCGAGAAAGCTGGGAAGAGTGATGGGCCGTACTGTAAGATTCATCGGACCAAGGGCCATGATCTCCAGGAGTGTCATCAGGTTGAGCAGCTCGTCAAGAGGCAGAAGGCTGTGTATGAGAAACGTGATAAGGAAAAAGGTCAGAATGGAACTGGCGGGAAGGGCCGGGGTGGTGAAGCAAATCGCCCCGGCAAGGCTCCTCGGAACCAAGGGAAACCCGCCAAAGGCCAAGAGAAGGAGGATTGTAGTAATGAGAGTGATGGAGGGAATAAAGAGGAAACCAGCGAGCAGGAGTTCCAGAAGGCCACTGACGCCCTGTGCATTGACGGGGGTGCATCTTTGCACTCCTCTCACCGCCAACTTAAACAGTGGGCGCGTGAAGTCAATGCCGTGGAGCCAGCGGCAGATTCTCGGAAGCCGCTCAAGTGGCCACGCACGCCCATCATCTTTGATGAAGAGGACCACCCCGACCGCATTACTGCGGTAGGGTGCTTGCCATTGTTGGTCTCACCAACAATTCGCAACCTCAAGGTCACAAAGATGCTGGTTGACGACGGGGCCGGGTTGAATCTGATTTCCCCAAAGGTTATCAGCAAACTCCAGATAGCAGAGGAAGAACTTAAGGCCACAGGCACGTTTCAAGGAGTCAATCCCGGCAGGAGCCATCCTATGGGAAAGGTTACGTTGCCAGTGATATTTGGAGGAGAGTTGAACTACATGACTGAGAAAGTTGTGTTTGATGTGGTCGACCTCCCCCTGCCGTACAACGGGATCCTTGGGCGCCCAGCCCTGGCCAAGTTCATGGCAGCATCCCACTATGCCTACAACACCTTGAAGATGCCAGGGCCGATGGGCGTCATTTCTGTTCTGTCGGACAAGAAAGACGCAATTATTTGCGTGGATAAGATGTACCGGGATGTGTTCATGGCAGAGGTCGCGGAAGCCACAGTTCCCGCCAAGGAAAAGCATAGCAGAGGCACTGGCAAGGAATCCGGGAAGCATACCTCTGTGGAACATGTCGCGCCCGTTGATGACACGCCAGAGTTCCAACAGCAAGAGATCCAAGGCTGCTCCACCCCAAGTGAAAAAGGTCACGGCAGGGCTGGCTGGCACTGATGGTACTTTCACTATCAGCGCCACCCTTGATGACAAATAGGAAAGCGCGCTCGTTGCCTTCCTGCGGGTGAATATCGATGTGTTTGCCTGGCAACCATCTGATATCCCCGGTGTTCCCAGGGAGGTAATCGAGCACCACCTTGCTGTCTGCCCACATGCCTGGCCCGTCAAGCAGAAGGTTCGGAAGTAGGCCTTGGAGCGGCAGCAGTTTATTGCCGAGGAAATCAAGAAACTTGAAGCAGCTGGTTTGGTCAGAGGAGTACTGCATCCAACATGGTTAGCAAACCCAGTGATTGTGCGCAAGGCTAATGGAAAATGGAGGCTTTGCATAGATTTCACGGATCTGAACAAGACATGCCCAACGGACTCATTTCCCTTACCACGCATTGACCAGATCATGGATTCTACTTCAGGATGTGAGTTGCTCTCTTTTCTGGATGCATACTCTGGATACCATCAGATTTTTATGTCCAAGGAAGATGAAGAAAAGATCTCGTTCATCACCCCATGCGACACATACTGCTTTGTGCGCATGCCTTTCGGGTTAAAGAGTGCCGGGTCCACTTTTGCAAGAGCAGTCCAGATTGGCTTTGAACCACAGTTGCACAGGAACATTGAAGCCTATATGGATGATATTGTGGTCAAGAGCAAGGACAGATCAACCCTCATCCAGGATTTAGAAGAGACATTTGCTAATCTACGCAAGAACAACTTGAAACTGAATCCGGAGAAGTGCGTGTTTGGCGTTCCCTCTGGCAAGCTACTTGGTTTCTTTGTGTCCCACCGTGGGATAGAGGCCAACCCCGATAAGATCAAGGCTATTGAGCAGATACAGGCACCCAAGACATTTAAGGATGTGAGGCATTTGACAGGATGCGTTGCCGTGCTTAGCAGATTCATCTCCAAGTCTGCCGAGCGCGCCTTGCCATTCTTCAAGATTTTGAAGAGGGCAGGACCCATGAAGTGGACCCCGGAAGCAGATGCAGCGCTGAAGGATTTGAAGGCCTACTTGTCTTCTGTGCCTACTTTGGTCGCACCCAAACCACAAAGAGCCATTGCTGCTATATCTGGCAGCAACTAATCAAGTGGTTAGTGCGGCCCTAGTAGCGCAGCGGGAAGTAGAAGAAGTAGCCACCTCAGCAAGTGTCCCGCCTGGGGAAGAGGAAGAGAGCGGCCCGGCAAGGCCAGATACGGATCAGGACAAAGAGGAGCACGGCAGCGGAAGCAACCCCAAGGACACGGCAAGGAAGAAGGTGGTGCAGCGCCCAGTATACTTCGTCAGATCCCTGTTGTAGGGGGCTAGATCCAGGTATTCTGGCGTGCAAAAATTGATCTTTGGCCTTGTCATGGCCTCAAGGAAACTGCGCCACTACTTCCAAGCCCATGAGATCACAGTTGTCACCCGCTTCCCGTTGCAAAGGATACTTCGAAACCCAGAGGCCACCAGCAGGATAGTGGAGTGGGCATTGGAGTTGTCCAGCTTTGGCCTGAAGTTTGAAAGCACATCAACAATCCAGAGTAGGGCGTTGGCAGAGTTTATTGGAGAATCGACGCCAACCCCTGATGAAGAAGTACGGGGAACAGTTATCCCCGGCATGGAAGCACCCCAAGAATGGATCATGTATTTCGATGGTGCCTTCTCCCTACAAGGTGCAGGGGATGGAGTGATTCTCATGGCTCCCACTGGAGAACACCTGAGGTACGCCGTCCAGATGCACTTTCCCCGGGAGGAGGCGACCAACAATACAACAGAATATGAAGGGCTTCTTGCCGGGCTTAGGATTGCCGCAGAATTGGGAATCAAGAAGCTGATCATTCGAGGAGATTCACAACTGGTGGTGAGACAAGTCAACAAGGATTACCAAAGCCATTGATGGACGCATACGTCGAGGAAGTGAGAAGATTGGAGGAGCACTTTGACGGGTTGCAAACAGAGCACGTACCCCGTGCGGAAAACAGCATAGCTGATCACCTGTCAAAGTGCGCTGCGCCGAAGCTTCCTGTGGAACCAGGAACTTTTGTTCTCCATCTTACTCAGCCCTCCGTATCCCCGACAACAATGGCCCGAAAGAGGAGGAAATTGGACTCCGGTAAGCCTCTCCCGGTAGAGCCTTTTGGGGCTCCTGGCAGGGACCCTGCCGGAAACAACTCCCCTTCGATTGTCGGGCTGCACCCTCCTGCCGGGCCACTGGTCCCCGCGGTCGAGGGATGCGCCCCCACGAATGAGGAGGTGCCGCTAGTCCTCGTTGCCGAGCCTCAGGCTCCAACTTGGGCAAGGCACATAGTCCATTTCCTCCAAACCGGAGAACTTCCCTAAGAGCAAGAAGAAGCTGAAAGAGTATCCCGGAGGGCCAGTATGTATCAGTTTGTCGATGACACACTATACAGAAGAAGGCCCAACGGTGTGAAATTGAAGTGCATTTGCCGGGAAGGAGGAAAGGAACTGCTGGCAGAGATACACAAAGGCATGTGCGGCTCCCACATTGGATCAAGGGCTTTGGTTGGGAAAGCATTCCGGCAAGGATTCTATTGGCCCACAGCCCTCCAAGATGCGGTTGAGCTTGTCACCAAGTGTGAAGCCTGTCAGTTCCATTCCAAAAATATCCATCTGCCTGCCCAAGCACTCCAGACAATCCCTTTGTCATGGCCGTTTTCGGTCTGGGGGCTCGATATCCTTGGCCCTTTCCCCCGAGCTGCCGGGGGCTTTGAATTCTTGTTCGTTGCAATCGACAAGTTTACAAAGTGGCCAGAAGTAGATGCCGTGAGAAAGGTAACTGCTCAGTCAGCTATCAAGTTCTTGAAAGGATTGGTGTGCCGCTTCGAGGTCCCTGCCCGGATCATCACCGACAACGGCACCCAGTTCACGAGCCGCACCTTCATGCAATATGTTCATGCCCTCAGAAGCAAGATATCATTTACCTCTATTGCATGTCCCAGAAGCAATGGACAAGCTGAGAGGGCGAACACTGAAGTGCTGCGAGGACTCAAGACAAGAACGTTTGATAAGCTACGGAAGCACGGCAAGCGATGGATCGATGAGCTGCCGGTGGTTCTTTGGTCCCTCAGAACGACACCAAACTGAGCTACCGGGCAGACTCCCTTCTCCCTAGTCTATGGGGTAGAAGCAGTTATCCCCACGGAACTCATTTACGGGTCACCTCGAGTGCTTGCCTACGATGAAGTAGCGCAGGAATAGCACATGCGTTACGACGCCGTGCTTCTCGAGGAGAACCGTCTCCGGGCTGCTACGGGTGCTGCACGCTATCAGCAAGCCCTGCGTCGCTATCATAGCCGCAGGGTTCATGCCCGGTGTTTTGAGGAAGGTGACCTTGTCCTTAGGCGCGTTCAGTCCACCAAGGGTACAAACAAGCTGTCACCAAAGTGGGAAGGTCCTTACCGGGTAGTACGAGTCACCAGACCTGGTGCAATCTGTCTGGAGACCGGAGATGGCATTCAATTGCAAAACTCATGGAATATTGAGCATCTCTGCAAGTTCAACCCGTAAGGCGCGGCTGTCGGGCCCTACCCGACAGCCACCCTTTTGTACAGACCTTGCCTCAGCTGCATGTAACCCCTTGTACAAAGCCAGTCACAGACCCTGAGCAACAGAGAAATAAATGAAGCGCTGGGCCCCCCCGACAAGTTGCATGCATGCATAAGCATATCATAAGCATCGCATGATTCATGTAGATAGGTTGCATTATCATGTAGATAGGTTGCATCTGGCATCATCTTCATTTGCATAAACTGCAGGCTCCTGCCATGGACTTAGTCCTAGGAAGAGGATGCGAAGACAAGCCAGCACTGCGGTCTCCGGCAAGCCAAATAGATAAGTTCCGTCTCTTATCCATACATGTTCCGTGAGTAGGACTTGTGCATATGAAAACCTCGCCGCCTCGGAAACAAAGGTGCTCCCATCTACTGACATGAATGCTGCTTCAGTCAGGATGGTCATAGTGGCCTTTGGCTGAAAGGGGTTGGCGGGGAGCTGGTCTCTCCCAATGGGTTCTGCACCCGACAGGCTCAGCCTCACGGCAGCAGTCCTATGGGGTGCCGGCAAGATAGCTTACCGGGATCTACTTGTTTACATGCAAGTATGGAGGCGTTTCACCTCTGCATGGATATCGTACATGTATGAGTGCCCGGCAATGCTTATCTTTTTCATTAATATGCTGATCAACAAGTACAAATCTCACAGAACATAAACATGGAGTGCCCCGTAATGCCTTTTCTTGTCCCTTTCCTCCTAGGCATGGCGGTAGAAGACGAAGAGGGTAAAAGGAGTGTCTGGGCAGAAGCTCAGCCTAACCCTGTCTGGCTCCAGGAGAGGTTGCCCAGCAGGGGCGAGTGGGCGTGGACGAAGGCGACGGTGAAGAGACCGGCAGAGACAACCCGTCAACCACCACCACCAAGGTCAGCAGGACACGGCAGGGCTAACGGAGTTGCAGCCCGAGAGGAAGCCTGCCGGGGTCCAGCTAGAGGACTGCTGGAGGAGCCAGGGGGCACCGTCACCACCTCTACACCCAACTTCCCAGCAAACCACCTTGCCGGGGAGAAAACGCAGGTGCAGATGATGGTGCTGCCGCCTAATGAAGATGGTGCGGGCGACGTTCAGCCGAAGTCAGAGTCGTCGCCCTCCCGGTCACTGCCGTCATCATCGCCGTCACTGTCCTCCTCGTCGCTTTCGCCCGAGGAGGAGCTTTCGTCGTCGGTCGAGCTCTCCGCGCAGCACCCTAAGCGAGCTCCCGAGCGCCCAAAGATCTTGACGGAAAGCAGGCCGCTCTCGATTAATTTAAACTGGAGAACGTGCCCCTCCGACAAGCTATGGGCTCGAGCAAAGGTCTTCCAGCCGCGACGGAAGTACATAACATGAGGAGCAAGGAAGTCAACATCCACCCACATGCCACAATTCCCACAGCCCCTCATGTGCAACCTCAGTGCACGCGGCTGTTCGAGCTCCATCACCCTTGCGAATGGAGTAGGGAGGCGGAGGTGGCCGCGTGGAGGCTTATACAGCCTGATGACGAACTCCAAGGGTTGATCTCCGATGTGGCCTTCCATCGGGGAAGGAGCGTCCGGTGCGGGCGCAATTGAGGCGCCGCCCCGGCCTCCTCGGCCACGCACACTGCAACAACCTCGGCCGCACCCCCTTCCGCCTCCTCTCACGGCGGGTTCAGCCTCCACATCATCAAGAGGAGGGGGGAGACGCTGTCGAGCAGAAGTTCTCATCGCCACCACCAGAGTACCACCACGCCCTCGCCCCCTCACCATGGCAAGCAAGGGAAGCTTTGAAAGGGAGAAGGAAGGTGTGTGAGCAGACGCACTACTCCTACCCTCCCTTTTTATAGGAGAACGAGGCAGGGGGCTGGCCTCTCATCCAACTGGCGACCGCCCTGCTCCTCCAATACGATTCCCCTACGCCTCCAACGGCTCGGGGAATCAGAGCCGCCCCTCTACACCACTCGGCGATGCTTGGCTTTCCGCCATGGCGCCCATTCCCGCGCCCTCCGCGTCCACCACCTACCCTACGCGATGCATGCGGTACATGTGGCGGAGGCGCACCGGGGCAGGAGGCAAGTGGGATGGCAGTTTCCTACCCCGTGATCGTGGGGTGTGGGCTGCCCACAGATCGTGGTTCAGTTTCTCCCCTAAACTTTTTGCACGACGCGCGGGAAAACCGGAAACTGACCCAAGCTCAGGTTAATGAAGAAGCAAAGAAGATCTCAAAGGGCGGAGCCGCCCTTACATTTTTGCCTATGCACTGGTTAGGGCCTACCCCGACGATGCCTAGGGGCGTGTTCGTGCCAGGCCCGGGGGCTCCTGTTGGTGCAACAAACCCTGGGTCCATTGCACGGACTGTGCATAGGCCAGAGACAAGATTACAAGACCAAGATCAGACCAAACAAGGAGGATCAATTCCTTTGAAGGATCCAAGTGCAAGTCGAGAAGGCCAAGGTGAGCCAGAGGGAGGAGGCATCGCCAAGGGAAGGACCTACCTTACGGGGCAGGCGAGTCCGGCAGGGTTGGGTTTTGCCCCGGAAGCAAGCTCCTAGATCTTCCCGGCAGGCCTGCCGGGGCTGGCGGAGGCGAGCCACTCCACCGCTCCACCTCACAAGCGATGCAAGTCATTAATCAAAGCGGTGTCGAGCTCCAAGGTGACTAAGTGGATGCTTTTCGCCACATGGCAGCCACTTCCTACAGCAAACGCCTCCATATGACACCTGTCCTGAGACGTGTCAAACGAGCAGGCGCGAAGCAGGCAAAATTGGCCGGCAGGACCTGCCGGGCGGGCTATGATGTGACACTGAGCGGCGCATTTAATGCGCTCTGTCAGCATGCAGGGTTAGATATGATAGCTCTGTTAGCTATCTAATCAGTACGCAAAGACGGATTTGCCACTGTGGTGACCCCTTAATCTATAAAAGGAGGCCCATGGCGACCATAGAAAGGGTTGGACCCTCGCATATTCATATGCGTGTAGCCACTCTTGCCACTAGAGCGACCTTGCCGGGTGAGTGTGTTGCGTCCACCACCATTATCCACCATCAATCCACCAAAGCAGGACTAGGGTTTTACGCTTCACAGCGGCCCGAACCTGGGTAAAGACTGCCAGTGTGATCTCTGTCGTGCTGCGTGATGCTTCTCCGCCCTTTGTGCAACGTGCCCATCCCCCAGCCGAACCAAAAGGGGCTCATGGCCCCATAGGTGGCCGTGGCTTCCCACGACATTCTTTAACCCGCCATCTTGCCAAAGCGTCCATGGCGCCGGTGAGGAGGTTCTCTGCCGCGGAGAAGGGGAAAACCCCCAACGAGGGACCAGACTCGCCGCTGCCCAAGAGAGGCCGCGGCCGCCCTCGTAAGTATGTCGCGATGCTAGCGGTGGCCTCCCGCGGGCGCGGGCGCACGCCCTCGAAGGCCGGTGCTGCCTCCGGCAGTCGTGGGGGTGCTCCTACCCATGGCGGAATCTATCGCAGTCGGGGCATCCACGGCGAAGGGGAAAAGCACGCAGCGGCCATCCGGCCACCACGCCCGTGACTCCACTCGGCCGACGTGTCCTCGGAGTTCTTGGTGTGGGCGGAGAGGCCCGCCGATGCCTAGCTCCATCTCCCGCACTTCTTTGCGGGCGCACTGCCGGTCGGGGGGCCTGACGGCCTCTGGTTGCAGGCCGATGGCTGCTGCAACAAGGCCTCCTGGGTGGCAGTCGAGGTCACCCCCGCTGGCAACGTGTTCCTGAACCGCGGGTGGCAGCCATTCGCCCGCGCACGCGGCCTCCAGGGGAGGTGCACCCTTCACTTCAGGTACGACGGCGCCGCGACCCTCTACGTCAGGGTCTTCGGGGAAGATGGCCAGCGGCTGGGGTGCTGCCAGGAGGACGACAGCGGCGACGACGATGGTGGCGGTGAGCTTGCCCTTGGCGATGGCCACGCCACCTCCAGCAGCGGCGACCCCTCCTCTGGGGAGAGCACCAGCGACAGCGACTACGACGAGCCGCCCCGCCGCCGGGCTCAGACCGGGGAGGGTGACGAGCCGCCTCGCCGCTGCGCCCCGGTGAAGCAAGAGGGAGACTCCGACTGAGCGCGGGCGTTGCTGGAGCCGGACCTCGGGAGCTACTGTAGCCGCGCAGCTGCTTCTGCTTCTTTCTTTTTCCTACACCAGAAAAGTAGAAGGCCCCATCGGGGCGTGTAATGAACCAGGCATTTGCGCCATTATGCTATTGCTTTTGTATCATGTCGTAACATCCGTGCTGCTGTTGATTGCGACCGGGATGACTTAGCTCGGCATGTTTGCGGTAGAATCTCGTGTCGCGAGGACGTGCCTTTTGAGTTTCCTTCTTGAAGATTTGGAAGTCGTCGAGCCTCAGGAGGCACCCTGTGACTGCCGGGTTCAGTGGACCTCCGGAGGTACCACACCTTGTGCGAGCCCCCGAGGGTGAGCTGGTCGCCCACTAGTACGTCACGTCGCGATGCCCGGAGGCACGGACTCAAAAAAAAGGGGGGCGTGCATGCCCGTAAGCTCGTTTGAGAGCATCGCGCGAGGATTAAGACGCCAAGGGCCGAGGCACCAAGGCCTTGGTGAGGTGTGCTTACACACCGTGCCCAGCCCCCACGAGCGCGATGCGCGAGGAAGAGCAACGGGCAACTGTCACTCTCCCAAAGGCAAAAGCTGAAAAAGCGGACACTGCGAGAAAAAAGAAAAAATTCCCAACCCTTCAAGTAAGACGCGAAAGCTCCAAATTTCATTTCAAGAAGTTGCAAGTCGGCTACAGAAAGCAAGCAAAAGAAAAGCCGCGTCCGGCACCTACACTAGTCTTCTGTCTTCCCACCAGCGCGGAGCATGGGGCCTCCACTTGGACGTGGGCGGGAGCCCCCGTGAGGCCCGAGGGTGGCGCTCAGCTGACTCCGGGGCGTGTACAACCCCACTCATTATTACGTGAGAGTGTCACAGGTAGAGATCTTGAGAGGCGCATGGCCTTGTTCATGGGCAGAACCTCCGGAGGTGCTGGATGTTCCAGGCATTCTGGATGGGGACCCAATCCTGTGTCTCCAGGCGTGCGGCACCAGGCCTGGAGACACGGGCAATCCTGAACGGGCCCTCCCACATGGGCGAGAGCTTATGAAGCCCTTCCCTGGAGAGCACCCGCCTTAGGACGAGCTCACCCACCTCAAGGGTCCTGGAGCGGACGCTACGGCAGTGATACCGCTGCAGCGCCTGCTGGTACCTCGGGGCACGGAGCAAGGCTTGGCGGCGGCCCTCCTCCCCTAGCATGAGGTCCATCCCCCGCGAGGTGTCCTGGCGTGCCTCGTCAAACGCCAGACCCGCGGGGAGCGATGTTTGACCTCATGAGGGAGAGCCGCCTCAGCCCTGTAGACGAGGAAGAACGGGGTCTTGCCCATGGGCTTGGTCGCGGTGGTGCGGATGGACCACAACACAGACTGGAGCTCATCGAGCCAGCCCCTACCGCAGGCCTCAAGTTTCTTCTTGAAGATCCTCGCCTTTAGGCCCCTCAAGACCTCTGCGTTGGCACGCTCGGCTTGGCCGTTGCTGCATGGGTGTGCCACCGAAGCGTAGCATATCTGCGTTCCAAGGTTAGCACAATACATTTTGAAAAGGTTGCTCGTGAACTGAGAGCCATTGTCGGTGATGATACGGTTGGGGACCCCGAAGCGGCTCATGAGACCCTTGATGAACTTGATGACCGAACCAGCCAGCATGGTGCGCACGAGCTCCACCTCCGCCCACTTGGTGAACTTGTCAATGGCGACGTAGAGGTAGCGGTAGCCCCCAGCTGCACGAGGGAATGGTCCCAGGATATCCAGCCCCCATACCGCGAATGGCCAAGAGAGCGGGATGGTCTGGAGGCCTTGAGCGGGCTGGTGGATTTGCTTGGCATGGAATTGGCACGCCTCGCAGGACCTCACCAGCTCGGTGGCATCATTGGGCGTCGTGGGCCAGTAGAACCCATTGCGGAACGCCTTGCCCATGAGGGTGCGCAATGAAGAGTGATTCCCACGGTCCCCACATTGGATGTCGGCCAGCAGCTCACACCCCTGCTCCTTGGAGATGCACCACAGAGAGACGCGTTTGGGCGCCTTCGGTAGAGCTCGCCATCTTGCAAGCAGTAGGCGGTGGCCTGGCGGGCCACGCGTTCTGCTTCTTCCTGCTTCTCTGGCAAGGTGCCCTGGAGTAGGTACGCCTTGAACTCCTCAGTCCAGCACCCCTCCTGAGGTTCGAGGGCCAAAAGCAGGCAGGCTCCGGAGGTCAGACCACAGGCCGGGGCGCCCGAGGCGGGGGCCTGGGGTAGTTCCTCCCGGAGCAGCGCCATGCTCGCGGTGGAGGGGACCGCCGATGGCTTGAAGAGCCTCTCCTCGAACATGCCAGGCTTCTGGGGGTCGTGCCACGATGCCATCTTGGCGATGTCGTCCGCCTCCTTGTTCGTGCCGCGCGGGACATGCTGCAATTCCAGACCCAAGAAATATTTTTCAATTTTGCGTACCTCTTCCAAATATGCCTCCATGTGCTTGTCCTTGGGCGTGTATTCCTTATTGGAGAAGTTGACGAGGAGCTGAGAATCGCCCTTGATGGTGATGCGCTTGATCCCCAGGCCCACTGCGGCCTGGAGGCCTGCGATCAGGCCTTCGTACTCCACGATGTTGTTGGAGACCTTCTCGCCGTGCTGGAAGTAGAGCTGCACAGCGTAGTAGAGCTTGTCCTGAGTAGGCGAGACGAGCACGGCTCCATCCCCCACGCCCCGACGTGCGAATGCGCCGTCGAAGTACATGACCCAGCCATCGGGCGCCTCGTCTCCGGGCACGAGGGAGCGGTTTTCACCGACCCCTCGGTCGGGGGCGTCAGTCCATTCCGCCACAAAGTTAGCGAGGGCCGCGCCCTTGATGACCCTGGTGGTGCTGAACTCCAGCTGGAACGCCTGCAGCTCGATGTTCCATTTAGCAACCCTACCTGTAGCGTTTGGGCTCCGAAGCACCCTCTCTAGGGGGGAACGCAGACACAACCCTAATGGGGTGGCCTTGGAAGTAGTGGCGCAACTTCCTGGAGGCAACGAGGAGCACGAGCAGAAGCTTCTGTGGCATGGGGTAGCGTGCGCGCGTCGCGCAACACCGTGCTGACAAAATACACAGGGTGCTCGACCAAAGAGGGGGCACCGACGGCGTCCATCCCCTCGCGAGGCATGGGGGCCTCAGGAGCCCCGCCCTCTGCCGGGGTGACCAATGCCTCAGGAGCGTCACCCTGAGGTGGCGATGTCGTGGCCGAACACGGTGTACTGTGCCGTGCACCTGCGCCCACGTGATCTTCCCGGACTGCCATGAGTGCCGCGCTCACCGAGTGGGGTGTAGCGGCCAGGTAAAGCACCAAGGGCTCAAGGGGTCGAGGTGCCACCATCACCGGAGGGCTGGTGAGATACCTCTTGAGGTCCTGGAAGGCCTCCTCGGCCTCCGGAGTCCATTCGAACGGGCCCTTCTTCTTCATCAGCTTGAAAAACGGGAGGGCGCGCTCGCTGAGCTTGGAGATGAAACGCCCCAGCGAGGTCATGCAACCCGCGAGCTTCTGCATTTCTTTAAGGGTTTGCGGCAGGCTCATCCTCTCTATCGCCTTGATCTTCTCTAGGTTAGCCTCAATCCCTCTGTGCGACACCAAGAAACCCAACAACTTGCCAAACGGAACGCCGAACACACACTTCTCCGGGTTGAGGCGTAGGTTTACTGCACGTAAGTTAGAAAATGTTTCTTCTAGGTCTTCGATGAGGGTTTTTGCATCCCGCGACTTGACCACTATGCCGTCGACGTACGCCTCGGCGTTCCTCCCAAGCTGCTTGCCCAAGGCGATGTGCATCAGTCGCTGGAAAGTCGCGTCGGCGTTGCGCAAACCGAAGGGCATGCAGGTGTAACAGTACACCCCGCACGGGGAGAGGAAGGCCGTCTTCTCGATGTCTTGCATCGCTATCTTGATCTGGTGGTAGCCCGAGAAGGCATCCAAAAAACACAGCAGGTCGCACTCAGCGGTGGAGTCAACGATCTGGTCGATGCGCGGAAGAGGGAAAGGGTCTCGAGGGCAAGCTTTGTTGAGGCTCATGAAGTTGACGCACATGCGCTCCTTTCCCCCCTTCTTGGGGACAATGACTGGGTTGGCCAGCCAATCCGGGTGCCGTACTTCCCGGATGACGCCGGCTTCTTGCAGCTCGCGGACCTCCTGGACGATGAACGATTGCTTCTCCGGGGCTTGCCGCCGCGCCTTTTGCTTCACCGGGCGCGCGCCGGGGCACACCATCAAGTGGTGCTCAATTACGTTTTGTGGGACGCCAACCAGGTCCGTTGCCTCCCATGCAAACACATCCTTGTTCGCGCGGAGGAAACCGACCAGCGCTTCTTCCTGGTCCGTCGACCCGCACCTGCTTCGCCTCAGCCCGGTCCTGAGAGAACAGAGGCTTCTTCTTCACGGGTGCGGCCTCCGGGACCTCTGGAGTGCTCTCTGCCTCCGGTCGCGCGGCCACCATTGCCTTGAAAGCGAGCTTGAGGGCTAGGAGGGCATCCTTGGTGTTTCCCACCACAGTAAGAACGCCATTGCTCCCCGGCATCTTGATGACGTTGTAGCCGGGGTGCGTCGCCGCCATGAACTTGGCGAGGGCCGGGTACCCGAAGACGGCATTGTATGGGAGGCTGATTTGGGCGATGTCAAAGTCGATGAGCTCAGTGCGGTAGTTGCTGCGCATGCCGTAGGTGACGGGGAGGCGAATTTGCTCTAGGGGGGCGACGGAGCCACCGAGCACCCCTGAAAAAGGCCTGGTGGGGAGGAGCCGATCGTATGGCACCTAAAGCAGGTCGAAGGCCTCCACGGAGAGGATGTTGAGGCCAGTGCCGCCGTCGACGAGGGTTCAGGTGACTGCGACGCCGCCGATGGTGGGGCGTGCACAATAAGGGAAGCGCGCCCGTGCCGACTGTAGTCCTGGGGTGATCCCTGGAGTCGAAGGTGAAGTTGGTCTCGGGCGCCGCCCGGCCCAAGGGAGCCCCCGAGCGCGACTGGGCGGCCCCCATCTGCCGGAGGAACTATTTGACGTGGCGGCTAGAGGCCATCGTCTGTGACCCACCGAGGATAGCCGCAACGGCATGGGGCGCCGGCGCCGCGAAGTGCACGACGAACAGGTCGCGCAGCTCCTCCCAGGAGGCCACCGAAGATTCTGGTAGGCTGTGCAGCCAGGCGCGTGGCGCGCCCGTGAGGGCCATGGGGAACCAATTCGCCATGACCTTGTCATCGCCGCCTGCCACCCAGATGGCCTCTGCGTGTACCCTGAGGAACTCCGTGGGGTCCGCCGTTCCGTTGTACCGCGGCGGCAACTCCGGCCTGAACTTCAACGGCCACCGTACTTGCCGCAAAGCGGGGAAGAAAGCCTGAAGGCCCGCGATGCCCCCGAATGCGCCTGGCGGCTTGGCGAGTGGAGCGGCGCCTGCCATGGGAGACGCGTGGCGTGGGCGGAACGCTGTCGATGGAGAAGCGGATCTTCGACACGCCCCTACCTAGCATGCCAAATGTCGGATTCAGGGCTCCGCAGACCCAAGGAAGGTTCGAACTCTGGGGCGTGTGCGAAGAACTCAACCTATCCAACCAACTGAACTCATCACCCTGCAGCCTAGCTCGAAGAACAAGGAAGAAGAAGGACACGGCAGTTTACCCAGGTTCGGGCCACCTTGCGGTGTAATACCCTACTCCTGCTTTGGGGTGGATTTGCCTCACGAGGGGCTGAGGAGGAACTAGTACAAGGATGAACAAGCTTGCGAGGCTTGCTCTGGTGAGGGTGAGTTATTCTGGGTCCAATGTGAACCCTCCTCCTTCTCTCTCTCTCTCTCTGTTCGTCCCTGTAACACCCTGGATTTTGCCCTTTTGTTTTTCCTTTGATTTTCTTGGATTTATTGATTTAATTGCTTTTTCTGTGGCTATGTGGTTCTAAAACTTGGGAAGATCATGCCTTCCTAGGTTTTATAGTGGCTTGTCATCCTCATCATCATCCCAAGATCATGTTATTTTCATCCTTGACCCAATTCCAATATTCATTTTCTTGGGAATATTCCTTTTCTATTAAAGGAATAATTCTTTTTAACACTAGGTTGTGAAGCAACCTATATTTCTGTCACTCCCGAAATTCCCAAATAATTCTCATAAATTGTTTGGGTCATATCTTCCTCAAATATGTCAAAATCCTTCCTTGGCATCATCAAAGATAATTCACAAATATTCCTTTTCTAATTCTGCCCTTAGTGGCTTTTTGAGAAGGAAGTGTCATTTATCTTTGCTTGATTGATCCCAAACTTTTTGGACACCTTTTCCTGTCCATATAATTGCCTCCTGCCAAAATTCAACTCAATTTGCCTAGTAAATATTCCTAAGCAATTTTTCAAAGTTCCTGTCTGAGGGAAGCCTGTGTGAAGGAAGTACAAGCTAGGCATATTCAAATTAGTTTAAATTTTGCAAGGTCCTTCATATGACCAAATCATCACTCTCCACCAAATTTGAGCTCATGTAACTCATCTATGTGAGCCCAGCTCCAAATCTTGGTTTCTGGTCAGACTTTCAGTTTATGAAGCAACCATATTTTATATTGCTTCATTTAAGCTGAAAATTTAACAGGACATTCTCCTATCCATATCAACTCTCTCAACCATGTTTTGGCACATTTCATTAATCCATTTGCCCTGTGCAATTTTTCCAAGATTCTGTCCAGAGAGATGCTATATGAAGCAAGTGCTAGTTTGGCTAATCCAAATGGCATGAAACTTTTTGAGCATCTTCATATCTTGAAATCATTGGGCCATGCCCATTGTCAGATCATTTCATGCAATTATGTGAGTGCTACTTCATCATCTCTTAATCTAGCCCTTATGGTGGTTTCTACAGCAAGTACCCTCTAAACTCCTCCTCTTAAGCTGATTTTTGGTGATCAACATCATCTTAGCATGTGATCATCACCAGACAAACCCATTGCTTCATGGCTAAGTTTGGGCCCCCTCTGCTCAGCACAAACACTTTGCTACTATTCTGGTTTGGCTCCTCCTGCCAATCTCTTCTTTGCTCCTGGACTGAATTATTTCTTCGTTTGGACCGAGGGTAGCAAGGTCCATCCACTGGACATGGTCGGCCCGGCCAGAACGCACCGCTTGCACCGGTGCATGTGGTGATCACGCTTGCGTCATGCTAATTGCGAGCTCTGGCTCGTTCCGGCCGCTGTGCTCGTCCGCTCCCTCGTCGTCTTGACTCCCAGCCATGTCTAGTAGCTCCCCCGTGCTCGACTGCATCATCCCATGCCCGGGCCCCCTCCTGTTTCGCCATTAATGCGCCTCTAGAGCCATGCCCGTGCCGTGTCCATCCCCTGTCCTCCATTAGTGCACTGCATGAGCTCGCCCGTGAGCTCTAGAGCCTCCCCCGCGGCCTATTTAAGGCGTGCCCGAGGTGTTTCGCACCTCACCAGCCTCTCCCCGTTCCTCCTCCCCCACCGGAGTGCCTCTCCTCGCCATTTTCTTCTCGGGTCGCCTCGGCCATCGCCGGAGTTCACTCCTCCCCGGTGCGCCTAGCCCACCTCTCCTCCTATAGCCACCACCAGCGTGCTCCTCTCCTCTCAGCGGTGCTCCCCAACCCTCCTCCCCCTCGCCGGAGTGGCCGCACCACCGAGAAC
This sequence comes from Thinopyrum elongatum, assembly GCA_011799875.1. Lineage (NCBI taxonomy): Eukaryota > Viridiplantae > Streptophyta > Magnoliopsida > Poales > Poaceae > Thinopyrum > Thinopyrum elongatum. The sequence goes on from CM022297.1 coordinate 248,650,847, forward strand.
CACCACCGCCCTCACCTCTCAGTCCTCCTCCTGGCGCCGCCCGTCGCTGCCATCCCGCTCCTCCCCGGCGCCATCCAACCCTCTGAATGGGACCCCCTCGCCGCCCCGGTCCCGTCGGTGCCCTCGGCTCGGCCGGCCCCCTTGGCCGCTTCCCTCCCCTGCCCCGCTCTGTTCCACGGGAGGAACATGTGCGGGGGAGAAGACGACGCCCGCCTGACCCCCCTGCCGCTGGACCCCACGCATAAGTGGCCCAACCCCCTCTGCCAACTCAGCTAAGTGGAAACGTATTCCCAGGAATGTGTTTTCCCTATTCCGAAAATGTACGCTTGTAATGCTTTAGACAGGAATGCGCTTTCCCTTCTCTGAAAGCATATTTCTCTCTACTGCGGCCAAGAACGCACTTTCTCTGTTCCGAAAACTTATTTTCTCAAATCCGTTTCTGTCTTATCCACTCAGGGACCCGTTGGTGATAAAAATATTCATAGATTAGTCCCTAAACTTCCACCCCTCGTATCTCCGCGACCGTAACTCCGATCGAGGTGAAACCAACGCCCACTTCTTCATCTCGTCGAAATCTTTCTGTTGGTAACATTTTCACTAGGTGGTCCCATAGTGAAAATGACTATTTTGCCCTTGCTCCTAATCAGCCCCCTTCGAGAGAGAAGAATGTCCGGCAAATCGTTCCGCGGCTTCACCGCACTTCTTCCCGGAATCTCCTTCACCCCCAGGCAAGCCACAACAGCCACTTGCATGATAGCCATGCAGTAGCCATGGTTTCTACTTGAATATTTAATAAAAGTTTGCCCATTATCTGCCTACTTGTTTGCTACTACTGTCGTTGTTTCGGTTATGCTCGTGGATTCATGTTCACCTTCATGCTATGTTCCGATGCATCTTGTTATCTTGTACTACTTGCTAGTATCATGTTCACATGTCATGCTTGGTAGTAGTAGTACATGCTGGTAGTAGCGATGTTCATTCTGATGCATGCGTGTCGCCTGTTATCAAGTACCGTTGTTATGCATGTTTCTTTGCCTCTAGTTGGTTATATGCTTACTTGGTAGTATTCTTGTTATATTCTTGCATGGTATGTATTTATGATGCTAGTAGTCAAGATATGCTCATGTGTAATGTTATGCTTATGCTCGTCAGTATGCCATGCTCATTTAGTTTAATGCTTCATTGTGGTTATGCTCGATGATTATGTTGCACCTCCATGCTTATGTTGGTATCATGCTCATGCATTATAGTTGCATCATGTTATTTTAATATGGCTCAGCTCATTGCATTCAAGTTTAACTGGATAATAATGAACTTGAACAACTTTCGGCTGAGTCATGGTGCCGCCAAATCGAGCTGACCAGTGCAACCACATTTGCCTTTTATGGGAAGGCCCTAATGCGGTCTATTGTCATGCCTCTCGCCGGTGCCTCCAAAGAGGGAAGGTTATGGGAGCGCGCTACCCTGATTAGGTAGGCGGACATAAGCCTTGTGATCCCAAGTTTGGTTATGTGCACTTGTCCCCGTTTGGGACCGTTTATAGTTTTGCCACGACGGTGGTCGTTGGATGTCACGGGTTGACATCGGGGCCACCCAGGACTTAGCCCAAAGGGGAGTTGGTCGGAGTGGCCGGGAGAGTGTCATGGCAGTAGATCGATTTTGTCGGAACGCCGTTGGTCCACCCTAATGGGAGTGCGAGGCCATGGGTTCCGTGGTGTGGGTACAATGTACTAACCTCTGCAGACTGTGTGTTTAATCTATCGATAGCCGCGACCGCGGATATGGGCCCAGTTCGTAGTCGGTCACACTTTGAGCCAACTATAATAATAACTTGATTAATAATAACCCGGTTCGATGATGAGAAAGAGTTTGGATGTGATCGAGTGAGGATCACAAAGGTATCATGGATACCGAAGTTGGTTGATCTTTATGTGATCGCGAGATGATCATGGAGGTATCGTGGATACCGATGTTGGTAAGATGATGCATGAGATGGTTACGAGTTAACCACCGAATAAGAGTAAGTTGGTGCATGATATGGTTTACCTGTTGCATGTAGTATCATCATGTTCTTATGCTCATGCCATGTTAAAGTTGTATCATGTTCAGTTGTGCATGCCATGTATCATGTTCATGATTGCTTTAACCTGCTAATGCCATGCTGTTATTTGTCTTGACTGCTTTTGGTTTATTGTGAGCTTGCAAGTACATTCAATGTACTGACCTGTCGTGTCATGCCAGTTTGCAGGTCATGCTTGGTTTGCTTGCTTGTTTGGTGTGGTTCCCGTGTTCGCGAGCTAGGATAAACGTTCTAGCCAGAGTCCCTGCGAATTGGAGTCCATCATCGTCATTCGTTGTTCCGCTGCCAGTAGAGGTTCCGCTGCCTCGAGTTGTTATGCTGCTTGCATAGAGCAACTATGGCAGGCGTAGCGCCGGCGTGCCGGCGTTATTCATTATAATATCGGAGACCTTGTATTCGTATTCGTGTTATAATAGAGAGCTAGTTTGTTCTATGCTAAGCAGTGCCGTATTCCAGAAGACTTCACCTCGATCTCTGGGCTGGAATACGGGGCGTTCCGGTTTCTCTGAGCCGAGGTGCCACAGGGCTTGGTATCAGAGCAGATCTGGCTGTAGAGCGTCCTAGTCCGCTGGAACATTAGAAAACGGTATTATAGGGTCTGGTTGTTGCCCTTGCTTGCTGCATTTGGTTGTTGCATTTGTTTGCTGCATATAGTCTTATTCGGTTACCCCTAACCCCTGTTTCGTGCGTAGATGGCGGTCAGCTTTCATGAGTTCAGTGCCCTCCCCAGAGCTCCCGGTGCTGTTCCTATTGCGTTCAGTCCCACTCCTGCACCTCTCAGCTTTGCCACCCTCCTTGGCGATATGTGGCGTAGCATTTATCCCCATGGAGATCCACCCCATTACCAAGCATTCCAGTTTTCTGCCGGAGGAAGAATTCTAGAGTATGTTGCTCATGTCCATCTGTCAGCCTCGATTCCTGTTGGTAAGCACACCTACACTTTCCACTGTGGTTACGGCGCTACTCCCGAGCGTGCCGTTCAGCTTGCCACAATGGCAGGAATCACCGGTCTTCACCATCAAGAGAGCGTGGTGCAAGAGAACCGTGCTTATCAATATTATCCCACCATCATCGAGAATCCTAAGCGGATCAAGTTCCCCTCTGTCAACCCTCAAGATGACCCGGCTATCCTCGCCATGTCTCGTTACATGACGGCCGAGTGTCTTCTTATTTCCGAGTTAGTTCGAGACGCCATTCGAGCCAGGAGATTGCTTGGTTTTTCCCTACCTCAGTCTCCGCCAGCTTCTCCAACCCCTCCACCTCATCCCTCCAGAGTTTCGGAGTCAGCAGTTCCACTCGCTACTCCCTTAGCTTCTTCGTCAGCTCCCAAGCGTTTGCTAAAGCGTAGGGTGTAGTCCTTCATGTGGTGCATGTGCATCTGCTGTAGTATCATGCTTGTGTGTGCCTGTGTGGAGTAGTTTTGTAGCTTGTTTGATATGTGCTTTGTTGCAATAGATCGTTTTCTCATGCTTCTTTATTTGAATCTTCGGTGTTACCCCCTTATGGAAAATTGCTCATCAACCGCTGCCGGATCAGAAGAAGCTGTGAGAAGTAAAGATATACACCAAGGGACTCAGTTAAAAGCAATGATATTTTTAGCTGACAGCATTGTATTGCAGACATCCGGTCTAAATGCAAGTTATATTCTGCTCAGACTTTCAATAACAAGCACCCGTCGGAGATACATCTTTATTGCAGCAATGATTAAACCAGCAGGAGAACAAAATTGGATCCAAGTCCAACATGCATTTCAAGTCAAAGGTATGGTCCGTACACAATGATTGATTCTGCCATGACTCAGATTTAAAACATGCGACACCCAAAAGTCAGTCCAAAGACGCAATGAATTCATTAAGCAAGGATGGACAGACAATTCTTGTTATACAAGTTATCAGCAGCCGGAATGACAAGGATATATATATGTCATTCCGTTCGCAAGAAAAGCAGCACAGTATTTCTCAGCGAAGCGTACAAGGCAAGATTCCTCAGTCTGCATCAGCAAGGTATGAATGGACTCCCATGGAAGATATTCAGTCTTCTCAATAAGGTACTGTAAAAGCTTCTAGCATAAGGTACCGAGTCTTCCCTAGCAAGTCTTTAAGGGGAGAAGATTATGAGGTACGGTACCCAGTCTTCCTCAGCAAGCTATCCGCCGAAGGCTTCGAGAACAAGCCATCCAGTCTTCCTCAGCACGATATCCCGATGGTTTCCAACGCAAGCAATCCAATCTTCTTCAGTACGGCACTGGTACAAAATATTAAACTATGAGTTGTCAGCATATGACAGTGTTTCCAAGTGGCAGATCTGCAACAGTTAAGTCAGAAACAAGAATCAGTCAGAACAAAGGTATGCCTCGAGAATTAGATATTCCTACCCACGGTGAGTATACTGTCAACTTCATGCAAGTTCCTCGCATAAGGAAGAATTCATGGTACACATCCGACAACCTCACTGGACATGCAAGTGAAGGAAAACCAGTGGGTAATGCAAGAATCGACAAGTCTTGAAGAAAGACAACATTGAGACACCATCTCGGCAGTAAATATCAAGATCAGCCCCGCACATCCGACAAGGTGATGTTATTAATCCTGTCACTGTCAGGCATAGTCGACAACAGTAACAAGATCCGTATAAGCACACGTGAACCTGGTAGATAGATGGAGACACGAAACATAAACCAGGCCAAAGTATGAATTGTAAGATATTGCATATGACAATACTCAGGGCCGCGAAAATAATCAAGGATATATAAGGCCCCACTCTTTCAGTTAAAGATCTAGATGAAGAAAATAATGAAGGAGCAAGACCAATGATACAAGACCTCGTATCAAAGAAACTAGCTCAGTCCACAGTATGCTCAGAACTGTCAGCATTGAATACCCGAGTCTGTCAAGTCCGACCCAAGGACAGCTCAATATATTGACCTCAGTAACCGTGCTAAAGTATCGCACAACCTACTATCCACATGCGAATACTGGCAAAATGAAGAATCAGAATATTAAATCACAAAGCATGTGCTCTCACATATGGGAATAGATTAAAGAATATCCTGTCGTGAATGGGATTCCTTGCCAAGATCACCGCCAGTCAAGTCTGCAAATGTTATCATCAGGAGATGGTGCATTTTTCTATCAGTCACGTTAAGCGACAGTCAAACCTTTGTACAAATTGGATACTCAAGACTGTGAAGCCAGTCAAGATAAGTCAGAAACTCCTGCAAGATGTCAGAATCCATTAGAAGAACAGGTATGATTCACATCACTGTTTTGAACCCAGAAGGCATTCATATATTCGCGGAACCCGATGCCTGGATAGAAGAGAGTCCTTGTTCCACGGGAAGATGTGTTCCCCACTCCATGGAATATTCTCGGTACTCGATACAAGAATAACATCTCCAGCAAGGATCAATATCGAGAAAGACACGTATGTCAGTAATGATAGTCTTTCGGACCTCAGCTAAGCCAATAGATATGAAGAAAATTTGAGACAGTATGAACAGGAACATATGAGGTAAGTCCTATCAGAATGTTAGGTACGGTGAAGCAAACCACCCCAGATCAAGGCAGTCAGTCACATCCAATTCAGTGGGAACATAATATAAGAGTAACTAAGAGAAACCCGAGTTGGAAACAGTTTCTTCAAGTCAGAAGATTTACTTGTTCCCTAAGCAACCAAATCTCGAGGACGAGATTTCTTTACGTGGGGAAGGTTTGTAACACCCTGGATTTTGCCCTTTCCTTTTTCCTCTGATTTTCTTAGATTTATTGATTTAATTGCTTTTTCTTTGGCTATGTCGTTCTAAAACTTGGGAAGATCATGCCTTCCTAAGTTTTATAGTGGCTTGTCATCCTCATCATCATCCCAAGATTATGTCATTTTCATCCTTGACCCAATTCCAATATTCATTTTCTTGGGAATATTCCTTTTCTATTAAAGGAATAATTCTTTTTAACCCTAGGTTGTGAAGCAACCTATATTTCTGTCACTCCCAAAACTCCCAAATAATTCTCATAAATTGTTTGGGTCATATCTTCCTCAAATATGTCAAAATCCTTCCTTGGCATCATCAAAGATAATTCACAAATATTCCTTTTCTAATTCTGCCCTAAGTGGCTTTTTGAGAAGGAAGTGTCATTTATCTTTTCATGATTGATCCCAAACTTTTTGGACACCTTTTCCTGTCCATATCATTGCCTCCTGCCAAAATTCAACTCAATTTGCCTAGTAAATATTCCTGAGCAATTTTTCAAAGTTCCTGTCTGAGGGAAGCCTGTGTGAAGGAAGTACAAGCTAGGCATATTCAAATGAGTTGAAATTTTGCAAGGTTCTTCATATGACCAAATAAGTACTCTCCACCAAATTTGAGCTCATGTAACTCATCTATGTGAGCCCAGCTCCAAATCTTGGTTTTTGGTCAGATTTTCAGTTTATGAAGCAACCATATTTTATATTGCTTCATTTAAGATGAAAATTTAACAGGACATTCTCCTATCCATATCAACTCTCTCCACCAAGTTTTGGCCCATTTCATTAATCCACTTGCCCCATGCAATTTTTTCAAGATTCTGTCCAAAGAGATGCTATATGAAGCAAGTGCCAGTTTGACTAATCCAAATGGCATGAAACTTTTTGAGCATCTTCATATCTTGAAATCATTGGGCCATGCCCATTTTCAGATCATTTCATGCAATTATGTGAGTGCTACTTCATCATCTCTTAATCTGGCCCTTATGGTGGTTTCTACAGCAAGTACCCTCTAAACTCCTCCTCTTAAGCTGATTTTTGGTGATCAACATCATCTTAGCATGTGCTCATCACCAGACAAACCCATTCCTTCGTGGCTAAGTCTGGGCCCCCTCTGCTCAGCACAAACACTTTGCTACTATTCTGGTTTGGCTTCTCCTGCCAATCTCTTCTTTGCCCCTGGACTGAATTATTTCTTCGTTTGGACCGAGGGTAGCAAGGTCCATCCACTAGACATGGTCAGCCTGGCCAGAACGCGCCGCTTGCACTAGTGCATGCGGTGATCACGCTTGCGTCATGCTAATTGCGAGCTCTGGCTCATTCCGGCAGCTGTGCTCGTCCGCTCCCTCGTCGTCTCGACTCCCAGCCATGTCTAGTAGCTCCCTCGTGCTCGAATGCGTCATCCCGTGCCCGGGCCCCCTCCTGTTTCGCCATTAATGCGCCGCTAGAGCTGTGCCCGTGCCCTGTCCAGCCCCTGTCCTCCATTATTGCACTGCTTGAGCTCGCCCGTGAGCTCTAGATCCTCCCCCGCGGCCTATTTAAGGCGTGCCCGAGGTGTTCCGCACCTCACCAACCTCTCCCCGTTCCTCCTCCCCCACCGGAGTGCCTCTCCTCGCCGTTTTCTTCTCGGGTCGCCTCGGCCATCACTGGAGTTCGCGCCTCCCCGGTGCGCCTAGCCCACCTCTCCTCCTCTAGCCACCACCAGCGTGGTCCTCTCCGCTCAGCGGTGCTCCCCAACCCTCCTCCCCCTCGCCGGAGTGGCCGCACCACCGAGAACCACCACCGCCCTCACCTCTCTGTCCTCCTCCTGGCGCCGCCCGTCGCCGCTGTCCCGCTCCTCCCCGGCGCCATCCAACCCTCTGAATGGGACCCCCTCGCCGCCCCGGTCCCGCCGGTGCCCTCGGCTCGGCCGGAGATGGCCTGAGCCGGCCGGCCCCCTTGGCCGCTTCCCTCCCCTGCCCCGCTCTGTTCCACGGGAGGAAGATGCGCGGGGGAGAAGACAACGCCTGCTTGACCCCCCTGCCACTGGACCCCACGTGTAAGTGGCCCAACCCCCTCTGCCAACTCAGCTAAGTGGAAATGTATTCCCAGGAGTGCGTTTTCCCTATTCCGAAAACGTATTCTTGTAATGCTTTAGACAGGAATGCGCTTTCCTTTCTCTGAAAGCGTATTTCTCTCTTCTGCGGCCAAGAACGCGCTTTCTCTGTTCCGAAAACATATTTTCTCAAATCCGTTTCTGTCTTATCCACTCAGGGACCCGTTGGTGATAAAAATATTCACAAATTAGTCCCTGAACTTCCACCCCTCGTATCTCCACGACCGTAACTCCGACCGAGGTGGAACCAACGCCCACTTCTTCGTCTCGTCAAAATCTTTCTGTTGATAACATTTTCACTAGGTGGACCCATAGTGAAAATGACCATTTTGCCCTTGCTCCTAATCAGCCCCCTTCGAGAGAGAAGAACGTCCGGCAAATTGTTCCGCGGCTTCACCGCACTTCTTCCCGGAGTCTCCGTCACCCCCAGGCAAGCCACAATAGCCACTTGCATGATAGCCATGCAGTAGCCATGGTTTCTACTTGAATATTTAATAAAAGTTTGCCTGTTATCTGCCTACTTGTTTGCTAGTACTGTCGTTGTTTCGGTTATGCTCGTGGATTCATGTTCACCTTCATGCTATGTTCCGATGCATCTTGTTATCTTGTACTACTTGCTAGTATCATGTTCACATGTCATGCTTGGTAGTAGTAGTACATGCTGGTAGTAGTGATGTTCATTCTGATGCATGCTTGTCGTCTGTTATCAAGTACCGTTGTTATGCATGTATCTTTGCCTCTAGTTGGTTATATGCTTACTTGGTAGTATTCTTGTTATATTCTTGCATGGTATGTATTTATGATGCTAGTAGTCATTCTATGCTCATGTGTAATGTTATGCTTATGCTCGTCAGTATGCCATGCTCATTTGGTTTAATGCTTCATTGTGGTTATGCTCGATGATTATGTTGCACCTCCATGCTTATGTTGATATCATGCTCATGCATTATAGTTGCATCATGTTATTTTAATATGGCTCAGCTCATTGCGTTCAAGTTTAACCGGATAATAATGAACTTGAACAACTGTTGGCTGAGTCATGGTGCCACCAAATCGAGCTGACCAGTGCAACAACATTTGCCTTTTATGGGAAGGCTCTAATGCGGTCTATTGTCATGCCTCTCGCCGGTGACTCCAAAGAGGGAAGGTTATGGGCGCGCGCTACCCTGAACAGGTAGGCAGACATAAGCCTTGTGAGCCCGAGTTTGGTTATGTGCACTTGTCCCCATTTGGGACCGTTTATAGTTTTGCCACGACGGTGGTCGTTGGATGTCACGGGTTGACATCGGGGCCACCCAGGACTTAGCCCAAAGGGGAGTTGGTCGGAGTGGCCGGGAAAGTGTCATGGCAGTAGATCGATTTTGTCGGAACACCGTTGGTCCACCCGAATGGGAGTGCGAGGCCATGGGTTCCGTGGTGTGGGTACAGTGTACTAACCTCTGCAGACTGTGTGTTTAATCTATCGATAGCCGCGCCCGCGGATATGAGCCCAGTTCGTAGTCGGTCACACTTTAAGCCAACTATAATAATAACTTGACTAATAATAACCCCGGTTCGATGATGAGAAAGAGTTTGGTTGTGATCGAGAGAGGATCACGGAGGTATCATGGATACCAAAGTTGGTTGATCTTTATGTGATCGCGAGATGATCACGAAGGTATCATGGATAACGATGTTGGTAAGATGATGCATGAGATGGTTACGAGTTAACCGCGGAATAAGAGTAAGTTGGTGCATGATATGGTTTACCTGTTGCATGTAGTATCATCATGTTCTTATGCTCATGCCATGTTAAAGTTGTATCATGTTCAGTTGTGCATGCCATGTATCATGTTCATGATTGCTTTAACCTGCTAATGCCATGCTGTAGTTTGTCTTGACTGCTTTTGGTTTATTGTGAGCTTGCAAGTACATTCAATGTACTGACCTGACGTGTCATGCCAGTTTGCAGGTCGTGCCTGGTTTGCTTGCTTGTTTGGTGTGGTTCCCATGTTCGCGAGATAGGATAATCGTTCCAGCCAGAGTCCCTGCGGATTGGAGTCCATCATCGTCGTTCATTGTTCCGCTGCCAGTAGAGGTTCCGCTGCCTCGAGTTGTTATGCTGCTTGCATAGAGCAACTGTGGCAGGCGTAGCGCCGCCGTGCCGGCGTTATTCATTGTAATATCGGAGACCTTGTATTCGTATTCGTGTTATAATAGAGAGCTGGTTTGTTCTATGCTAAGCAGTGCCGTATTCCAGAAGACTTCACCTCGATCTCTGGGCTGGAATATGGGGCGTTCCGGTTTCTCTGAGCCGGGGTGCCACAGTCCCCCCCCCCCCTCCGTGGTGGTGGCTAACCTATTTATAGTGGCCTTGGTCCTCTTCCCCGAAAACGAAGGCGGGAAGGGATCCCACAACCACCAAATTTGAAGGGGGACAAGTAGTACATCTTATCCTGACGAAAGGTGGTCTTCGCCTGCAAAGCCTCTGGTCATGACGCTGCGGTGGGCTCGGTGATGACATCCGTCCTGCCGCCCTGGCGGTCCTGGTCTTGTTGCACGGAAATGGAAACCTTTGGCTGATTCCTCGGGACCCCGCGCCTGCGCTTGCCTCCTTAGCACCAAAGAGGAAACCTGCTGCTCTGCGCCCACTGGCGCCCGCCTGGCCTTGGTCGTCATGGCTTGCATCACCTCCACCTCATGAGATTGGTACATGCGTAGAAATCTTCGCTCCTCGGGAGCCAGCCTAGGGAGGCCACTCCCTCCGGAGGTCTTGGCATCGCCCGCCTCGCAAGGCTTGGCCCCTCGCGAGGGTTTTGTCTTGAAGGTGCTGTAGATGGGCCGTACCAGGCCGTCGATGGAGCCACGCCGTGGGCTGTAGGCAGGCAAGTCTGGGTACCCTGGTTCCCAGAACACCGACAACTTCATAAAGTTATTCTAGTGCACTCAACTCACTAGCAATTGGTTCATCAAGATTGGATCTTTTAAAAAGATTAGCAAGTGGATAGGGATCTGTTGGTGCAATATCTGCCTACCTTGTGTTTTGGAGATTGTTGACAGAAACAGGTATGGACTGATTTGTTTGCTAGTGTATACAGAGAGAAAAAGTTCATACACAACCGAAGAGAATGCTGTCTCCGGTGCTGAGTTAGAGGAACTTCATCGAAGCATATTTGCGCTGAAGAGAGGAATGAGCTATATGTGTTGAAGTCATATAGTAGAGAAGATTGATGTGAAGAAATCGACCCCTCGAAAGTTTACTTTTGAAGCGAAGCTTTTGATTCGGTATTGTCGTCCGAAGAAATTGACTGCAGAGATGGAAGTCGAAGACAAAGTGAAGACGTAGTATTCATTTTGTTGTTCCTCTTTCATTCTTTTGAGTCATAGGACCTCCGTACTATTAAGAGGGGTATAGTTCCTCGATGCTTAGATCCATTGTGATGTTTAGCCTAAACCTATGAAAGGTGTGAGAGAAATCTCTTTGTAATCCGAGCAAATACTTGTCAGCAAGAGACTGTGTTCTTGTTCACTGTGAGAGATTTGTCTCGGACAGAGGAGTTAGCATTTCTTGCTCCGCAAGCAATGGTACCGTTGTGCTCAAATCCGACCGTTGGACTCGTGTCTTTTGGCCATTGGCTGATCCCGATGTCTAATTTGGTATTTTCCCATCAGGTAAGGCTGCGGCTATAAATAGCCACGCTGCTCCAATGTTGTCTGTTGGCTGCTCCACTTGAGATTTCTGAGAAGATTGATTTGAGGAACCCCTCTCCGAGTGATTTGAGTTTAAGATCCATCGAGAGAAAAACCAAGAGCCCAAGCTTAGACAGTGGTTTAGCATCACAGTAGTTCTGAGTGAGAGTTCTTGTACCTATTACTCTTGAGAGCTGCACACTCTCTAGACGAATAGGTTTTGGTTCAAGTGATGAAGAGTTGTTGTCTTCACCGATCCTGATCTTCAGCAACCAAGAGTGATTGTGGTTCGTGAAGGTTGACCGAAGGTCTGGAGATCGCCAACAAGGATCTACCACGAGTGAAATAAACCCGAGTCTGATCAGCTCAACGTTGAAGGAGAATAGGGTGAAGAGAGTTTATCTTCCGTGTTAAGTCACAGCCCCTCCAACCAGACGTAGCTCTTTGGCAGAAGAGTGAACTGGTCTACCAAATGTTTCTGTCGCCATCGAGCACCACTCGTTCTATTTCCTTCACTGCAATTCCTTCAGCAGTTCTTATACGTGCTCTGTGCCGATAGTCTTTTCTGATCATTTCCTTCTGCAGTCTACCTTATATATCATCTTATTCATTGTGTCACATTCTCACAACTTGTATTTACTTATGACCTTCATTTTCTCTGTTTACCTGTGTAATCATTGCATTGTATTGTTTCTCGGTATGTGCCATGTTGTGTCTTGTTCTACTGCATCTGTTTGCATGCTACGTCACTCTCATCGTAGTTAAACCTATCATTTCCCATACTTGTACTGTCATTACATCTTTCATCGAGGAGTATGCTTTCGATGAAGAAGATTGATCCTGCTCTTTTCATTCACTACTCCATTCCGCTCCTGTGATTGGGATAAGTTTCAATATTTTCGGAAGAAATTTTGAATCTCCCATTCACCCCCCCCTCTGGTCGATATACTCTCGGTCCTAACAGGATCCATATCAATAGATTTTTAACAAGCGAGGATGCAAGCATATAGAAGGCACATGGCAACACAAGCAAACAAAAGACCGAACAAGAAAAAGGCAAACGAAAAAAGGCAAATAAAAAGGCAAATATTTTTGTGAAGTGGGGGAGATGAAAACAAGAGGTAAATGGCAAATAATGTAAATTGCATGGAGATGAGATTTGTGCTTAGGACCTGATAGATGTTGATGATGTCTCCCCAGCAACGGCGCTAGAAATTCCTTTTGATGTCGCTTGAAACTGCGTCGGTATTTCCCCAAAGAGGAAGGTATGATGCAGTATAGCTACGGTAGGTATTTCCCTCAGCTGTGAAACCAAGGTATCAATCCAGTAGGAGAACCAAGCAACACTATGTAAATGGTACCTGCACAGAAAGAACAAATACTTGCAACTCGACGCGTAAGAGGGGTTGTCAATCCCTCCTAGGTAACGGTGCCAGAAATTGGCAAGTTGACGGGAGACTATCTTGTCTTGATCCTCCCCTGTAAAAAGATAGATAAATTTGTGGTAGATTGGATAAATAGCTCTCGATAAAACGCGAAATAAAAGAAGTAATAAAAAGTGCGGTAAGGTATTTTTGGGTTTTTGGAATAATAGATCTGAAAATAAAAGCGAACAAAAATAGATCTAAAAGCAAATATGATAAAGAATAGACCCGGGGGCCGTAGATTTCACTAGTGGCTTCTTTCGAGAAATAGCATATGATGGGTAAACAAATTACTATTGGGCAATTGATAGAAGATCGAATAATTATGATGATATCCAAGGCAATGATCAATATATAGGCATCACGTCCAAGATTAGTAGACCCAAACGACTCTGCACCTAATAGTATTACTCCACACATCGACCGCTATCTAGCATGCATATAGCGTATTAAGTTCATGGAGAAATAGAGTAATGCAATAAGAACGATAACATGGTGTAGATGAGATCTATCATGTAGGAATAGCCCCCATCTTGTTATCCTTAATAGCAATGATACATGCGTGTCTTGCTGCCCCTTCTCTCACTGGGAAAGAACACCGCAAGATCGAACCCATCACAAAGCACCTCTTCCCATGGCAAGAAAAATTGATCTAGTTGGCCTAATAAACCAAAGATTCGAAGAAGAAAAACGAGGCTATAAATAATCATGCATATAAGAATCAAAGAAAACTCAAATAATATTCATGAATATAGATCTGATCATAAACTCAAATTTCATCGGATCCCAACAAACACACCGCAAAAAAGAGTTACATCAAATAGATCTTCAAGAGACCATTGTATTGAGAATCAAAAGAGAGAGAGGAAGCCATCTAGCTACTGCCTACGGACCCTTAGGTCTATGGTGGACTACTCACGCATCATCGGAGAGGCACCAATGAGGATGATGAACCCCTCCGTGATGGTGTTAGATTGGATCTCGTGGTTCTGGAACTTGCGGCGGCTGGAATTGTGTTTCGTCGACTCCCCTAGGGTTACTGGAATATTTGGGAATTTATAGGGCAAAGAGGCAATGCAGGAGACCTCCGTGGGGCCCACAACCCCCCTGGGTGCGCCATGGTGGGTTGTGCTCCCCACGAGCCTCCCCTCTGGTGCTTTCTTGGCCCACAAGGTGTCTTTTGGTCCAGAAAAAATCTCCAAAAAATTTCGTGGCATTTGGACTTCGTTTGGTACTGATATTCTGCGAAGTAAAAAAACAGCAACTGGCACTGGGCATTATGTCAATAGGTTAGTCCCAAAAAATGATATAAAGTTACTATAAAATGAATATAAAATATCCAAGAATGATAATATAACAACATGGAACAATCAAAAATTATAGATACGTTGGAGATGTATCACTCACCAAGACGTATTGTAACACAGACCAAGCAGAATCCAACTTGGTGGTATAACCTCTCTCGCTCGTTGTTGGTCAAAGTGATGGACGTCCACACGGCCCCGCAAAATTGGCTAGCTTGTCGCCGATAACCTCGCGAGGGAGTGCCTGAAGACAAAACCCACTCTGTGCATATGTGGCCCACACATATGTATGTGGAAGTGGCGTGTGGTGTTTGAATACCCAATGTGCAAATTTGATGTGGCACCATGCTTTGGAACCGTGAAATCCTCACACTAAGCGAGGGTTCACTACGCGTAGCATGCGCTCAAACTTAATTAATTAGGCCTGTAATGATCGACCTACTATATGGTAACATGAACCAAAGAATAAGAATCCACCCTGGTAACCTTTCTCGTCGTCGGTCGAAATGATGGACGTCCACGCGGGCCTACGAATATATAGGTTTGCCGCCGATAACCAAGCGAGTGAGAGTGTCCAAAGACAACCATTGCATGCATGTGTCCCAAACATATTTATGGAGGTGCGTGATGCATGGATATGAGTTGAATACCCAATGCACAACATTAATGTGGTGCATGCGTTGAAAATCACACAGTCCCCACACAGAGCAAGAGGTTCATGACGTGTCGTGTGCTCGCCTCCCCCCACTTCGATCCAACGGGATGGATTCATGTGTACACATGCGCTATTATGTAACCTCACATCATGACCTATACCGTGAGACAAAAAAAATTAATCCCCTCCTAAGTCAAATTAATTAACATCTCTCGCTGTCGGTGAAAGTGATGGACCAAGCGGGCACACAGATGGAAGCATCGCCGATAACCGCGTGAGTGAGTGCCAGAGGACAACCACCATCGCTTGCATGTGTGCCAAACATATATATATATATATATATATTATTCTGTTACCCTACTTGAACTGATGAATTCGAGCGGTTGAACTGATGCTTTCATTTTCCGTTGAAAGTCGTCATCTTTAGTTCAATTTTTTTGTAATTTTTTTTGTCGAAACGGGACGTGTAATATATCGTTGGAAAGCTCTTGACATCTACATTACAATCATATAATTTTGTTTTGCAAAAAAATTATGGTTTAAGAGCAGTTTTGAAAAAAAATATTTTTTTCGAAACCGAAAATGCGAATCGTATTTTGGACTTAATTTTCAAACGGTTTGTCGGAATTGAGCAAATAAGATGGCGTTGAAAATCTAATGAAAATCCGCTTCTTCCATATATCTAATGTTTTTTCAAATTCTATACGATTTAAAAGTAATTTGGAAAATGATAAAATTCTGGGCGAAACGTATTAACGCGTTTTTTTGCAAATGATTTGTCGGATTGACACAAATGATATGGCGTTTGAAAGCTATGAAAATGCACAACTTTTTTGTATAGAAATGTTTTTCTAATTCCTTACGTTTTAAACTCGAATTCAAATACGGTCAAATTTGATTTCAAACATGATTTTTTAAAAGTTTGTCAAAATGGGATAAATAATATACCATTGGATAGCTATCAAAAATGCGAAACTTAGTCATGTTGAACGTTTTCTCTAGTTCGCAACCGTTTAAGAGTAATTTTGAATACGGCAAGACGGATCCTGCTGTTTTCCTGTCTGAAAAACAGAGTACTCGTACTGATGTATGTGTGTATTTGTACTGAGCTATTTTTTGTAGAGTAATTTTGAATAATTCTGAAAAAAGAGTACTTGGACTGATGTTCGTATAATTTTGTACTGAGCGTGTTTTCACAGTCTAGACTTACTCTATTTTTCTGTATGGTTTTCCTCGTAACTTTTCAACGGTTTACGATATCATCGTCCCCGAACTTGCATCATTTTATATCGTTGAACTGAATGATATTTTTTATAAAAGAAAAAATGTTTTGTGTGTTTCTTTTTTTAACTCACATTTCTTGCAATGATGTTCTGGACTTCTTTTGTTTTGCGGCTTGAACTTTTACCAACTTGAATTACCGTGTATGGATGAGCACTTGAACCTATAGAAGTGAAAGTTTTTGGTTTTAAATTCATATTTGTTTCCTTGTCCAAACTTATGGCATCATCATCATCAAACCTGCATGGTTTGTGTAGCTGAACTAAAATAAACTTTTACCCGAATAAATGTGTTGTGTTTTTTCTTTGAGCATATTTTCCTCGGGTCCATAGACGGACTTACTCAAATTTTATAGACAAACCGACTGTGCTTTATTTTTTGAACTTACATGCTAGTAATAATTAAACATTCCCATACAATTTTTTCACTATTGGTGGCATCAACCAAAATAGGCATGAGAGAGCACTATCGAACCGATCATTGTTTTTAATTCGTACTGATCAATGTTATTAATTCAAACAAAATTTCCATTCTTGCACAAACATCAAACTGTTATGTACACTTTCTTTAAGAAGTAGCAATCAAATCATCATAGACAGAAAATTTGAATTTGCAGTTGGTGCTATGTGTACGGATTCCATGTTTTGGTCGTCCTCATTGTCTGCGTCATGTACTTCATCCTCAACCTGCTGGTGTCCTTCGTGCAAGTGATCGGCGGCGTCATAGTGGGCTAGTGATCAGTGTCCGTCCAAATCTCCCTCGTGCTGCAGTACAGAGAGAAACAAAATAGTGAGAGAAAAGAGCAGTAGAGAGAAACAAATTAGAGGTGAGCTACAAAAACGTTAAATTATTCTAATAAATTCCTATGGTCAGTAATATCCATAGTGAAGCTTGGCTCTATATAGTACTGATCAGTACTAGTATTGTGTAAGTCGTAATGTTCAGTACTGCTACTTTGTCTTACTAATGAGCACTCGTACTGATCTAGCTAACACAGCGAATTTTTCATCTAGTGGACTTTTAACATTATATTAGAAAACTTGAGCTACAAAATAAACAACTAGATTAGAATAGAAGCATTGGCTTATATTAGAAACGATGAGCTACAAAATAAACAACCAGATGCGAATTTGCTTCAAGTCATGTTTACTATTTTTGAATTTGATGCATGTTGCACTATAGGACTGCTACGGGTTTGCAAGTTGGACTTGAGTACTTTTAAATTGTTTGCATAGTTTAGTGCCAAAATCCTCACCACAAAAGAATACATCTGCATTACCAATCGCATATAGCAAAACTGAACTTTCTGCGTCTACTGTTGTTTTTACAGAGTGGACTTATGTTTTCTTATGTACTTGAACTGTTAAAGTTTTTGAAAATTGCCGCTGTCACACTTGTTATACTTGAAAACTCTAGCCAGACTAGGCACCCCACAAATCCCACACAACAAAGCATGTTATATGTATTTTTCACGAACAGATGATTGTTCACGTACTGAACTGAGAGCACCTAGTTTGTGTTTTAGGAATTAAAATAGACGTCCTGAGCCCCCCGTTTCAGCAAATGTTTGTGCTATAATTCAACAATAGAGAATATAGATAAGCAAACACCTATTTTTATGGAGAATATACCATTTTTTACGGCCTTCATGTGACCAGCGGTGCCGGAGGTGATCTCGTGTCTCCTGCTGCTGCTGCTGCTGCAGGTCGACGAGGAACAGGTGTGACAGTGAAAACAAAACCAGTGAACAGAGTGGGAGTAAGCGGTGGTCGAGCGGCAGATGGAGCCCCACAACTCATGCACCCGCGTCCACCGCCGACCGCCGCCAGCCCAACCGAACTCCATGAGGTCCACCTGCGCCACATCGTGCTCCATCAGGATCTCCATGTACATTGCGTTCCACACCTCAACATGGAAGGCCACCTTCAGCCGCAGGAACTCGCTTGGGAACCAACTGCTCGATCATAGACCACACTCGTCCTTGTTTGACTGTCACAAGCGTCGAGGTCGAACTATTGCACAAAAGAAAATCAGGAACTCATGGGATGCAGGGTCGAAATGTTGCACAAAAATATATGGTTTCTCTTTTTGCTCAGACATTCCCACAAATGTACCAAGTGCATAGGTCGAACTGATCTCGTGCACGGCACGAACTTGCTCGAGGGTAGGCAGGGAGCTACGAGTGGAGCAGCACATGGAGGTGAACTTCGACCCGGAGGCTACATAAAAAGAGGAAGGGGAAAGACCAGACCTCACCAGTGAGTCGTTGAACGGCCTCTGTGTCACCGGTGAACGGACTGTTGTGCTGGCGGTGAACGGCATGGGCGCCGCGGTGGCGCGAGGGTGGCCAGGGTGAGGGTGGTTCTTTTTCAACTGGTCGTGGTTTGTTTTTTGAACTTATCTAGTTTTAAGACATGAACTTCCTGGCACAATTCTTTTTCATCCATACGAGTTTAGTAAACCAAAATGACTGCAATACAGGGAGGAACGAAATTGTATACCAGGAGAAGTAAACGCTCACGGAGCTCCTTCAAATCGGTGGCACTGACGGGGTGTTAGAGGATGGTCGTGAGCCTGCTAATCTAGTGAGGGAACTGAAACCAGCAGCAGCAGAGTACTTTGTCAAACCAGGATTGCGTATACAAGTTTGTTGAAATGGGGCAGTGAAGTCTCACTAGCAGTACTTCTCATGTAGTAATACATGGACTTGCTGTTAAATACACATGGACTTGCTGTCTTTGCCACTTCTCTTGCGCTTCCTAACCGTCTTTTGCTTCGCCTCTCCATCGGCCATCAGACCCTGAAGGGAACATGTGATCATGCTTGTCAGATATATGTGCTTCAGGTGTAGAGCCATCCATGTCTCAATACAACTGATGTCTGGAGCTACAAAAAATCAAAATGCGCAATGGACTTCACTGCCCTATCTAAGATTTTTGTTGCATTATCTCTTCTCCATCTTACTATCAGTTCTACACCTCAAGATAAGTCAGGCAACTCCAAGCTTGCTTTCGCAACATTGGATTAGACACGTATGTTTAGTGCTGATTAATTACCTGATGATTGAGCAGCTGATGGTTGGGGCTTTGCTTTCTTTTTCTTGCCCGATAGTGGGTTTGGGCCCTACAGAAGGACTATCAAAATGTTAATGGTGCCCACTAGATCATAACAAGAAAATATAGTTGTGCTCATGCATATGACGAATATCTGAAAAACAGTAGATGAAGATACAACCTTTGCTCTGTTCGTCAAGCCTAGTGGTCCGCAAGCAATTTCAAAACACCATGCATTTTCAGCTAGTGAAACATGTGACGAAGAACTGAACTCAAAAAACAAGATTTTTGGAGATGGAAGAAGGCGTCGGACGTCGGGTGAACCTGCTACCCCTACTCCTGTGGACTGACGGCTCCGGTGAAGTGGAGCTGATGGAGGCGGGGTTCACGAGCAGCGGCTGGGCGCACCGGGATTTGGCCTCTATAGGGGATCCGCTACCCCTACTCCTGCAGACTGACGGCTCCGGTGAAGTGGAGCTGATGGAGGCAGGGTTCTCGAGCAGCAGCTGGGCGCACCAGGATTTGTCTCTGTAAAGATGAAGTGCAAATCACATTAAAGGTGAACTAAAAATCTTCCTAGCAACCTTGTCCAATTGCATTACTCATAACATGATCTATAGAGAGACTTACATCCCAAATAAAATACATGCAGAGATGGGCGGCCACCAGCTTGTTTATATCAGAAATTTTAAGAAGCCAATGAACTTCAGCATGACAAGTAGATCAATACAGCATGCAACTTATGTAGTTGCTTAACTCTAAACACATGGTCAAAATTTCAGTCACTTAAGAACTATAACAATAAAGCATTACCACACTGATTTACTTGTTTCACTATTAAAAATGGGTTTCAAACACAACTTCTAAGCAGACAGTGCTTACTTTTCCTCTCCCACTTGGACTGATGTGACGCCCCCGACTCAATCGTGCACTAATCATACACGCAAACATGCACGATCAAGCACAGGGACTCACGGGAAGATATCACAACACAACTCTAACACAATTTAAACGGAGATCCACAATATTACAGACCAGGGATCATGAAGATCCGAATACATGAGTCAGTCATACAAATATTATCTGAGTACAGACATAGTTAGACAAGTTCTGCCTTAAAAAGGCTAGCACAAACAACGACTCTAGATCGAAAGGCGTAGGACTCCTGCCTGGGAGCCTCCGATCCTACTCCTGGTCGGCTGGCTCGATCCAGTAGTACATGCCCTCAGGACCCTCCTGGTAGTAAGCTCCTGAGGTGGCATTTGGCTCCGGGGCTCCATTGTCTGGTGTATCATCAAGGTGGGGTATGGGGAAAAGAGAAAATAAAGCAACCGTGAGTACTCATCCGAAGTACTCAGCAAGCAAGGATCTATACTACATATACAACATTGTCAATGGAGAAAGGTTGTATATGTGGACTGGGCTGCAGAAATGCCAGAATAGAGAGAAGGCCTAGTCCTATCGAAGACTAGCATCTTCAAGCATCTTCACGAAGTCACCATCTTGCAGCAATAGAAGAGAGTAGAATAGCATTTTATTAAGCAAACATGTTGAAGTACAGCTCAAAGATCCTTCCTCAACTCCCAGCGAGAAAGCGATCCCGAAGCTTCAATTAAGTAACAAGTATCCAGTTCAAGTAGTAGATCGGGATACACAAACTGAGCGTCCTTTACCGTAGGACCGGCTATCGATAGATCATTCTTCCCTGCAGGGGTGCACTACTGTTACCCAGCATGCTCGATCAACTCTAGTCGGACACACTTGTTGGGTAATGCCCGTCCTCGGAAGATCAACACGAAGCAACGCTCTACCTAGGCTCGGCAGAGAGGTCAGCACGCCGGACTAACCTATGCACCCAGAGGTCTTGGGCCATCGCCCTGGGCCTCTGCACGTTGCGAGACTGGCCGGGGTGCAGGCGCGACACTAAACTCGTCAGTGAAGTATCCAGCCCAATCCCGACAATCAGCCCGCATGGTGAATCGTGACATCTGAAGAGCTTTTGGGAGAAACGTACATCGCAGAGGGCCCCATAACCATAATCCCGCGTGGTGGTAGTGCGTATAGGGCACGTCGACCCACTCAGATCACACATCCAAATCCAATAGGCTCATTTAGTATCACGCGGAGACAATCAGAGTCTCTGAAGCTCCGCCACAATATCACACTCGAGTGCCCTTCCGGCACACTCGACATCACAGATCCCCAGCGGGTACCCACCAGGGTGGACCTGCCTGTAACAAAGGATCCTTGAATTGATTGACTTCTGACGAGTTCGGCACTCAGCTTGATCAAGAATACGGATGGGATATTCTGGATAAGACAGATCTTCCCGTAATTCAAGCATTTCGTGATCCACAGCTCGAATAGGATCCTTGAAGCAGCGACGGAGTTGGGATACATGAAAGACATCATGTACTTGTGAAAGACTTGGTGGCAATTGCAACTGATATGCCACTTCTCCTCGACGGGCAAGAATACGGAACGAGCCAATGTAGCGAGGAGCTAACTTGCCTTTGATTCCGAACCGATGAGTGCCTTTCAACGGAGTGACGCAGAGGTAACCTTGCTCGCCAGGTTGATAGACTATTTCCTGGTGCTTTCGGTCATAGTTGCTCTTCTGACGAGACAGAGCAGTTTTAAGATGTTCACGGACGATGCGGACTTGTTCTTCAGCTTGTTGGATAATGTCCGGTCCGATGAGTGAGCGTTCCCCAGTTTCTGACCAATTCAGAGTGGTTCGACACTTACGTCCGTAAAGAACTTCAAACGGTGCCATCTTCAGACTAGCTTGATAGCTATTGTTGTAAGAAAATTCGGCATATGGGAGAGATTCCTCCCATTTCTTACCGAAGGAGATGACGCAAGCTCGAAGCATATCTTCGAGCACTTGATTAACTCGTTCGACTTGACCCTGTGACTGAGGGTGAAAAGCGGTCCTGAAAGACAGATGAGTTCCCATATCTTCTTGGAAACTACTCCAGAATCTGGAGGTGAAGAGGCTGCCACGATCAGAACTGATCTCCAATGGAACACCGTGGAGTGACACAATTCGGGAAACATACAAGTCTGCTAACTGGCTAGCAGTGATTGTCTCCTTAACTGGAAGAAAGTGAGCAACCTTGGAGAATTGGTCAATGACGACAAAAATAGCATGATGACCCTTCTGAGATCTGGGAAAACCAGTAATGAAATCCATTTGGACCTTGTCCCATTTCCATTCAAGAATTTCAAGGGGTTGCAGAGTTCCAGCAGGCCTTTGATGTTCTGCTTTAATGCGTCGACAGACGTCGCACTCAGAAACATAACGAGCAATATCTCGCTTCATATTAGGCCACCAGTATCTCTGACAAATGTCACGGTACATCTTTGTGCTACCAGGATGAATTGACAGAGGAGTGTCATGAGCTTCCTTCATAACGTGTTCTCTCTCATCCTTGAACTTGGGTACGAAGAGACGGTGTTGGAAAAATAGGATCCCATCCTTATCAAGATGGAATTCCGACGGCTTTCCTTTCTCGAGGTACCGCTTAATCCTTTCAACTTCAGAGTCATACTTTTGTATAATCTTAATGCTGTGCTCTAAATCTGGTTCGACAACCAGGGTATTGAGACAATCCTGTGGAACAATATGGAGGTTCAATTTGCGAAGCTCTTCATAAAGGAGAAGTTGTGCTTCCTGAACCATAAGGTTGCTGCAATAAGCCTTGCGACTCAAAGCGTCGGCCATTACATTAGCCTTGCCAGGGGTGTATGAGATATTCATATCATAATCGGCAATTGTTTCGAGCCATCTTTGTTGACGAAGGTTCAGATCTGGTTGGGTATATAGATACTTCAAACTTTGATGATCCGTGTATATCTCGCAACAATTACCGAGAAGGTAATGTCGCCATAGCTTCAGAGCATAAATAACCACAGAAAGTTCAAGATCGTGCACTGGGTAATTTTCTTCATGAGGACGTAATTGTCGAGAGGCATAAGCAATCACTTTACGCTTTTGCATTAGGACACAGCCTAATCCTTGACGAGATGCATCACAGTATATGACGAAGTCCTTTTGGGAATCCGGGGGTGCTAGCACTAGAGCAGATGTTAACTTATCTTTTAGTGTCTGAAAGCTTTCTTGACATTTTTCTGTCCACTCAAATTTAACACCTTTGTGGAGCAGATTCGTCAATGGTTTTGCAATCTTGGAAAAGTTCTCAATGAATCAACGGCAATAACTAGCGAGTCTGAGAAAACTTCTGACTTGCTTGACATTCTTCGGGGGAGTCTAGTCAAGAATAGCCTGAACTCGTTCGGGGTTAACAACAATTCCATCCTTGGAAATCACATGACCAAGATAGGTCACTTCAGATAACCAGAATTCGCATTTGGAGTACTTGGCATACAACTTGTGTTCTTGAAGCCTCTCCAGAACAAGGCGAAGATGTTCGGCATGTTCTTCTTCATTCTTGGAATATATAAGGATATCATCCAAATAAACCACGATGAATTTGTCAAGGTAATCCATGAATATATAATTCATCAGACGGGAGAATGTAGCTGGAGCATTCGTTAGGCCAAATGACATGACGGTGTATTCATAAGAGCCATAACGAGTGACGAATGCAGTCTTGGGAATATCCTCTTCACGAACACGGATCTGGTGATAACCCAACCTCAAGTCGAGTTTAGAGAACACCGATGATCCAGCAAGTTGATCATAAAGATCATTGATCCGGGGCAGTGGGTATTTATTCTGGATTGTGGCTTGGTTAATGGGCCGATAATCTTGAACCAATCGGTTAGTTCCATCCTTCTTCTTAACGAAGAGTGAAGGTGCTCCCCAAGCAGAGGAACTGGGGCGGATAAAACCACTCGTAAGTGACTTGTCGATTTCTTCCTTAAGCTCGAGAAGGTGGTGCGGAGGCATCTTATAAGGACGCTTGGCAATAGGGGCAGTGCCAGGCTTCAAGTCAATGACAAACTCGACAGCCCTAACCGGGGGTATGCCTGGAAGTTCTTCTGGAAAGACATCTGGAAAATCTCGAACGACAGGAACGTTCTCGATTCCTTCCAGAGGTGAGGCATTCAAAGCATTCAGAGCATATATCTGAGCTTCAGCATCTCGAGTAATTCGGGCAGTGTAGTTCACTATCTCAACAGAGGGGTGAAGAAGTTGGACGACTTTAGTGGCACAATTGATCGAAGCAATGTGAGCTTTCAACCAATCCATTCTGAGTATGAGGTCTATGGTGGAAGACTTCAAGACGATGGGTGAGGCAAGGAATTCCAACCCTTTAATTTCGATGGTAATGTTTGGTGCTATCACGTCAGCATGACAGTGACCTCCGGGAGTTTTAATGACTAACGGAGTATGCATCTTCTCATACCGAATGCCATGCATGAATGCAAAATTTCCAGAGATGAATGAATGTGATGCTCCTGAATCAAATAAAACAGAAGCAGGTACTGAGTTAACAAGAAGGGTACCCATCACAGTAGCAGGTTGATCCTGGACTTCTTCAATATCAATGTTGTAAGCGTGTCCACAACCATGTGCAGCAGACCCAGTATTATAGTTGCGGGTCTGATTGTTGCCACGGCCGTTGCCACGGCCAGTACGAGGAAAAGCTAACTGATTCTGAGTCTGGTGGCAGTCTTTAGCCTGGTGACCTGGTTTGTGGCACTTGAAGCATAGACCATCTTCAGGACGAAGAGGAGCATTGTTTTGAATAGCTTGAGCTTTTGGCTGCCTCGGTGGAGGAGGAGGCAGACGTGGTGCAGCATAGTTGTTCTTGGGCGCTGAGGTGTTTGGACAGAACACATTGTTGGGGATCCAGACTTTACGCTTCTGTGCTGAGCCCGAAGATGAGCCAGCATCACGATAGCGCTTCTCCGAGTTCTTATGCTTCATCTGAGCAGTCTCAACCAGAATAGCCTTGTTTACAAGAGTTGAAAAGTCGTTGAAGTCTTGAGCAGCAAGTGCAAGCTCGAGGTCTGGGTGTAGTCCATTACGGAACTTCTCATGTCTATGAGCATCTGTGGCGATGTCTTCTTCAGCATAGTGGGAGAGGTCAAGAAATTCCCACTGATAAGCTTCGACAGTCTTGTTGCCCTGAGTGAGGTTGCGGAACTGGGTCTTCATCCGTTCCATAATTGCCTGAGGGATGTAACGTGCACGGAAAGCAGCCTGGAACTCATACCAGGTAACCACTGTTCCAGCAGGCAGTGAACGCTTGTGGTTGTCCCACCATTGAGCAGCGGGACCCTTCAGGAAAAAGGCCGCAAAGGTGACGAAGTTGGTAGGGGCGACATTAGCAGACTCCATCTCGTGAGTGATGTCGCGGAGCCAGTCATCAGCATCCAGTGGCTTGTCAGAGTTGCGGAACTGAGTGGGGTTAAGCCGCATAAACTCCGGCAGTGTTATTGAAGGAGGGTTCTGGTTCTGGTTCTGGTTGTTCTGATGCGGAAACTGAGCCATGATCCTAGTCATGAACTGGCAGTTGAGCTCAAATTGTTGCATCATAGCTGCCATATAGTCTGGCGGTGGTGGGCGTTCAGGGGTACCACGACCACGACCACCTGGTCTAACCATCCTGCTAAGTATCAATAGGGGGTATTTTAGTAAAAGCATTTGCGAGTGTTTAGCGACAAGCATGATGTAACTCGACAACAATTAAGCAGTGTAACAGATACATAATAGTAGTCAATTAAGACATACAGATCCATACACAGAGTCAGGTACATGCGGACAACATAACGGCGCAAATTTAGAACTAGACATACTAGGTGGCGCGCAGGCACGTGGTAAAGAAGTACACAACGAGACATAGCAAAGGCTACATCAATGTCGGAGAAAACCACTGAAATGGGGTAACTGCGAGTGTGGACGACGAATGTTCGTCGCGGTAGGATCCTGCGCTCCATGTGCACTCTGATGCAGAACCCGGTCTCGAGCTGTAAGAAGAGGTCCACGTGTAGGTGTGTGACCTCCAACAGCAGGCCAATCAATACCAGCATACATCTGAGTCCTGCGCGGATAAAGGATGTGCTCCGGATGTATCCCTGCGCGAACAGCGGGTAGCAACTGCGTCATAGCTTCGTAGAGACATGCTCGAGTGGCAACCAACTCGACGGTAAGAGCCCGAACAGTGCGATCCAGAGCCTGAGTGCACTGAATCAGAACGCGCTGGTCATAGCGACGAGGCTCGTACGGGGCACAGATAGCTGTGTAGTATCCAGTAGCATCTCCAGCAGGGGCATACGGAATGTATCAGAACTCAGAGTCATCTAAGATATCGCTGAACTGTCCTCGGAGACATGCGACAGCAGAGTAGGCGGCATCATGGACTGCCATCTCAATCGTCACGCCGATACCGTCAAAAAGGTGCAGCTCAGTGTCTGAGTCATTTTGCTGATCATAGATACGAACATCAGCATGATACTACTCCTGATTGAACTCGCGGTAATCCTCGTAGACCATGTACTCAGGGTACCAGCGGTAGCCAAGTCTGGTCAGGAGGGCGATCAGAATAGCTGGAAACCCAGGGGCATCACGAGCCCAAGTGCGAAGCACAAGCTGTGTCGTAGGACGCGGTGGAAATAAACAATCCATCTAAAACAGAGGAAAATTCAGAATTGTCAAATGACAATGAGAAGTTTAATACAACTTGGAGAGAAAGGTTAAGCAAAACAATGGAAAGGAAAATGATTATCAGACTAATCAGATCAATGACAGAGAAATCGCACAGATATCCAGCTCTCCGGGTAGACGGGATTTACAAGATCCTAAGTGTCGGCGTTAGTAAAATTTATTTGACCCGAATAGAAGAGAGATCAGAGTCCTAGAGTATAGACGAGGAATAAAAGATCCTAATACCACCCAGTTGGCGACGTGGGCCCGTAAGCCACACAGCCAAGTTAGTAAATTAGTTTTTCGGTTTCTAGACTCAACTTCGGCCAAGGAATTGGAAGGGGGCTTCCTACAGGCAGTCGGCTCTGATACTAACTTGTGATGCCCCTGACTCAATCGTGCACTAATCATACACGCAAACATGCACGATCAAGCACAGGGACTCACGAGAAGATATGACAACACAACTCTAACACAATTTAAACGGAGATCCACAATATTACAGACCAGGGATCATGAAGATCCAAATACATGAGTCAGTCATACAAATATTATTTGAGTATAGACATAGTTAGACAAGTTCTGCCTTAAGAAGGCTAGCACAAACAACGACTCTAGATCGAAAGGCGTAGGCCTCCTGCCTGGGAGCCTTCGATCCTACTCCTGGTCGGCTGGCTCGATCCAGTAGTACGTGCCCTCAGGACCCTCCTGGTAGTAAGCTCCTGAGGTGGCATCTGGCTCCGGGGCTCCATCGTCTGGTGTATCATCAAGGTGGGGTATGGGGAAAAGAGAAAATAAAGCAACCGTGAGTACTCATCCAAAGTACTTAGCAAGCAAGGATCTATACTACATATGCAACATTGTCAATGGAGAAAGGTTGTATATGTGGACTGGGCTGCAGAAATGCCAGAATAGAGAGAAGGCCTAGTCCTATCGAAGACTAGCATCTTCAAGCATATTCACGAAGTCACCATCTTGCAGCAATAGAAGAGAGTAGAATAGCATTTTATTAAGCAAACATGTTGAAGTACAGCTCAAAGATCCTTCCTTGACTCCCAGCGAGAAAGCGATCCCGAAGCTTCAATTAAGTAACAAGTATACAGTTCAAGTAGTAGATCGGGATACACAAAATGAGCGTCCTTTACCATAGGACTGGCTATCGATAGATCATTCTTCCCTGCAGGGGTGCACTACTGTTACCCAACACGCTCGATCAACTCTAGCCGGACACACTTGCTGGGTAATGCCCGTCCTCGGAAGATCAACACGAAGCAATGCTCTACCTAGGCTCGGCAGAGAGGTCAGCACGCCGGACTAACCTATGCACCTAGAGGTCTTGGGCCATCGCCCTGGGCACCCTGCACGTTGCGAGACTGGCCGGGGTGCAGGCGCGACACTAAACTCGTCAGTGCAGTATCCAGCCCAATCCCGACAATCAGCCCGCACGGTGAATTGTGACATCTGAAGAGCTTTCGGGAGAAACATACATCACAGAGGGCCCCATAACCATAATCCCGCGTGGTGGTAGTGTGTATAGGTCATGTCGACCCACTCAGATTACACACCCAAATCCAATAGGCTCATTTAGTATCACGCGGAGAAAATCAGAGTCTCTGAAGCTCCGCCACAATATCACACTCGAGTGCCCTTCCGGCACACTCAACATCACAGATCCCCAGCGGGTACCCACCAGGGTGGACCCGCCTGTAACAAAGGTCAAAGTAACCATGTGGTCATATCATCAAAGGGGAAACCCGAGGAATCACCCTCGGCGAATTCCACTCGACGAAATCATCAGGGTGAACGTATGAGGTATCACCCTCGAGGCTCACACTGAGGGGTTGCACGACAGAGTCGTATCTGAAGTGGAGAAGGAGGAATCACCCTCGATGACCACGACCGAACAGCTACACTGCAGAGTATTCATCGGGAGTGCATTACGAGGTATCACCCTCGACACTCGATAGTTACTATGCAGAATCGTACAACTAAGGGGGGTGTGAAGTGAGGTGTCGGTCTCTGGTCGACGATCACATTGATCGAATCGTCGATGATCAAGCAGGGGCAACAAGGGTAAGGTGGTGGGGTCACTGATGGTTCACTACCAACCTATACTAAACAATTTATCATAGGTAGGTAAGGTAACAATGAACAGGTTACAACCGCAGGCTATGCATCAGAATAGGAGCATACATTAACAGTAGCAAAAACTAATGCAAGCAGGAGAAATGGAATGGGCGATATCTGGATGTTCAGGGGGGGGCTTGCCTGGTTGCTCTGGCAAGAGAGAGGGATCGTCAACGGGCTGCTCGTCGGTAGTGTAGTCGTACCCAGGTGCAGCGTCGTCGGTCTCGGCGTCTATCGAGAGAGAAGGAGGGGGAGAGAAACAATAAATTTCACGGCAACAATGCAAACAATATGTATGACATGCCTAAATGATATGCAGAGGTGTTCTACTGCCTGACTAAATGATTTAGTTAATTTAGGTATTTATCCGGATTTATTTAATCAACATTGGGCACTATTCATTTATCGAAAATGGCCTAAAAGTTCAATGTTCATATAGCTAGAGGCATCTGACAAGAATACGGAGGACGTATTCGTGTTCGTATCGAAATTCTGAGCAAGTTTCATATATAAATTATTTTCATCGGAGTTACGGTTTATTTAATATGATTTTCCTAAAGTTTTAATCATTTTTTGAATTTAAATATTTAATTAAATTCGAATTATCCAGAATAGTGAATGATGATGTCAGCATGAGGTCAGAGTGACGTCAGCAGGTCAACTCTGGCTGACCAGAGTCAAACCTGACAAGTGGGGCCCACATGTCATACACTGTGGCTTTAACAGAGAGGTTAAATTAACTAATTGAGTTAATTAACAGGTGGGACCTAGCAGTCAGTGACTGATTAGGATTTTAATTATTTTTATTAACCTAATTAGTTATTTAGGCACCTGACAGGGGGGCCCATATGTCATAGACACAGGGAGAGGGGCCCCACCAGTCAGTGACTGGGCAGCGCCCAGTCAGCCAGTTGACC
The DNA here is from genome assembly GCA_011799875.1 of Thinopyrum elongatum. Taxonomy (NCBI): domain Eukaryota; kingdom Viridiplantae; phylum Streptophyta; class Magnoliopsida; order Poales; family Poaceae; genus Thinopyrum; species Thinopyrum elongatum. The sequence goes on from CM022297.1 coordinate 248,680,814, forward strand.
AAGTCAACTGGTCAACTGGGGTCGGCCAGGCCCACAGGCAGTGGCACTGGGGGTGGGACCCACCGGCCACATAGGACGCCGGCCGGAGAGCGCTCCGGCGAGCTCCAACGCGGCGGAGCGAGCCGGCGAGGTTCGGGATTCGCCCACAGGGCGTCTCCGGGGCTGGGGGAGGGTGCGTTCGACGCGGCTCGATGTCGCGCGTTGAATGGCGGTGGTGCAGGGTGCTGGGGAGACCGGAGTGGAGCGCCAGGAGCTCGTCGGCGGCGAGGTTTCTCGGGCGAGCTACGGGAACGGCGCCACGGTGTGTTTTACGAGCGAAGCAAGGGGTAGGCGAGGCCTATGCGAGGCGACGAACCGAATGGGCAGCAGCACATGACCAAATGATCGCCGGACGGTCGCCGGCGACGAGGTCCGCGGCGGTGGGCTCGGGCAACTCGAATGCGGTCACTACGGCGTCGATAGCGAGAAGAAAAGAGAGGGGGACGACGTCGACTGCTCACCGGGCCCTGTAGGTGTGTAACAGCGGGCTCGGGGAAGGCTTGCCGGAGCGAATCGACGGTGGCGACGCAGGCGGCCGAAGGGGAAGAAGACGATGCAGGCCGGCGATGCAGAGGCGTTCGGCTCCAGCTCGTTGACGCAGGCGGCGTAGCGGAGCACGGCGGTGACGCTGGACTAGGCGGGACGGCGTGGCGGAGGCGGTGGCTACGCGGGCGAGGGAGCAATGGCGATGGCCGCGTCAGCCATGGCGGTAAGTGAGCGAGGGATGGGGAGAATGAGGCGAGAGAGAGCCAGAGAGGGCGTGGGGATACTCTTATCCACCAGGGAGGCGCGGGCGTGTTGTCGCGCGAGGGAGAGGGGGGCCCCCGGCGCGTGCGCGCGGCGCACGCGGGATGTTCGACAGCGGCGCAGGGGAGCAGTGCTGGAGGAGGGAGGAGGTGCGGGGTGGGCTGGGCCGGCGCTGTAGCGATAGGCCTAAGTGCACAGTAGCGCGTTTAGGCCTTTTCCTTTTTCTCTTTTTCTGTCTCTTTCCTTTTCTGTTTGCAAAATGTTTGGGCACCAAATGAATTTTGTAAAAAGTGTGACCTAGTCCATAAATATCAGTGCATTATACCCTAACACCAAAAACTAGTTCGGGCAAAACATCATTTCATACTTGATTTAGATTAATTAAAAGGTTATTAAATATTATTTTCAGCCACTGTTAGAGGAGGTTTGGGTTACCTAATTAATTTATTATATGTTGGTTACAATTTTAGAATGATCTCTACAATATTTATTATTTAATGAACATTTTAGTTTCTATGTTGAACAACTTTTATTTTCCACTTTCATTTAAATTTGAATTTTGACTTAGGAGTTGAAATGCAATATGATGCTAATGATGATTATGCACTGTTAAACTTGCTGACTTGTCATTATCAAAAGTGATTACTGTGGCTAATGACATGGGGTGTCACAACTGAACAGGCAAAAGTAGAACGCATCACTTGCGCTAACAATCCGGAAATCCAATGAACACAAAAAACATAGAATTATTCCGATACCTCGAGGCGAATGGCTCTGCATATGTCGCTTCAGATGTGTCGGTTGGACTGATCTCCTTCTCCCATCTAGACGGATAAATTGTAGAACTTGCACGTCGACGTCGCAAAACTCACACTTTGGACGGATCTCCTTCTTCCATCTGGACTAACAGTTGCAGAACTTCCATCAGGCAACTCACGAAACAAGCACGAATATAGCGATATCAACGAGAAATCATGAGGGGGAGGGGTGGTCGCAGCGTGGCGGCCGTGGGGAGGGTGGAGATGTGGTCGTGGCGGCGGTGGGTGCATGCGGAAGCGGGAGGGAAGGACCGGAGGCTGGCGGCGCTGGGGACGGGCTCATCGCCGGCGCACGCTGGAGAGGGAAGGAGGAAGCTGGGTGCGCGGTGTCGATGCAGGGAGAAGGCTGGGGGGCGTCTCCGGATGAGGGAGGAGACTGGGGGCCCGTCGTACGAAGGACCCGGAGGTGTTGGTTGGGGCGGGCGTGGCGGCGGCGACGCGTGGAAGCTGGGGGCCAGCGGCGGGCGTGGAACCTGGGGGCCGGTGCCGGCGCGTGGAAGCGGGTGGCCGACGGCGGCACGTGGAACCTGGGGGCCGGCAGCGGCGCGTGGAAATGGTGGCTGGCGGCTGGAAACGGATCGGGCTCTATAAGGGGCTGATAGTAACAGAATAATATTATGTTACTAGTAATAGAATAGTCCTGTCCTATATATATATATAGGACAACACTATTATGATCATGGTATTAGAATAGTTATTTGGATCACAGCCAGCCCTATAAGGGCCCGACAGCTCCCTCCTGAACTTCCAAACCCCAAGGCCCGAACCCCACGGCCCGACCAGGTGACCGACCAGGGGCGTGATTTGCGTTCACTCCCCATCGGGATCCTGACCCCGCCTCGCCTCTCCTCTCATCCCCTCGAGCGCCGGCCGACCGTCGCCTCTGCCGTGACTCGCCGTCGACGACCGGATCTAGATCCTCCCCTCCAATCTACCACCGTCGCTGACCGGATCCAGCTCCGCCCCCTCCGTCGCCACCTCCTGCCCGACCGCCGGGGCGGGCGAGCGAGCGACGACGGACGCCAGCGCGAGGGAGCCCGCGTCGCCTGGAGGCGGCGAAGCCGCCGGACTTTCTGCGACGAACCGCCATGGACTTCTGAAAGCCTCCTCCTCCTTCCATCCTCACCTCCCGACGGCTTAGCAGAGCTGATCTCGGCCAAGGCGCAAGGTACGGCGAACGGCTCGGCCAAGGGAGCATCTCAGCGGCGGAGGCCGCATCGGCGGGGCCTTCAAATCTAGCAACGAACGCGGCACCACAGGTAGATGAACTTCCTCCCTCTTCTTGCCTCCTCCTTCAATCTTGCCTTACCTGATCTTCTTGCTTCATGCAGATGAACTTCGCGCCCTCTACAAGACATGGAATGCCATGGGATTCCTCTCCCAACTCTTCGATGAATTGCTCTCAAGGTGGCCTATCTACTGCTGGAAAAAGGTTGGCCGAACTTCTATCCAAGGTATGGTTGAACTTCCTGCTGTCTGTTATTTTTCTTTTAGCCATGTGAAGTTCTGGTAGTGTGTGAGCCTCAATCCACGCTGCAACAAATAAAAATTCTGCCTGCATTCATATGTAAAAAACCATGTGAAGTTCAACTAGTAAGTGGGCTAGAGTTTAGGTTGGTATGTATCTGGTTTTGTGAAAAAAAGGAAAACAAAACAAACATGTGATCACATGAAGGTCAGGTTAGTATGTACTAGTAAGTTCAACCATACAAACTCATGAAGGTCAGGTTTTTAAACTGTAGACAGTATTTCCCCTTTGCAAACCAGAAGTTCAGTCTATGGAGAGTGCTCAGTTCAGGTACAGAAAAAATCAAATAGTGTAGAATTCAGAATGTGAGGTTCATTCTGTGAAGAGTGCTCAGTTCAGGTACACAAGTATAGGCAGATGCTCAGCTCAGTTTAGAGTGTGATACCTATCCTAGGAAAAATATGTACATGAACAACACTTTTATATGAGAAGTTCAGGCTGTGAATAATGCTTAGTTTAGTTACACCAGTATAGGTAGATGTGACTTGTGTGCTAACACATTCTTTTTTTTATGCTAGCAGGATGAGAGACGCAGAAAGAAGGTTAGAACTTCCCAGCAGCAAGTACACAACCCTAAGCTTGTACGCGTTGTGCCGCCCCCTCAATGGGTCACACCTCAAACGCACCAACAACATTCCCAATATGCTCCACACCAAAATTGGGTGACACCCGAAATACATGCAGACTTCCAAGATGCTGGGTCACAGCCCGATCCGCACCACTTTGCGCCTCCACCTAATTGGGTGACGCCGAAAATTCCCCACGGATTCTTTATATCCACCAGCAGACTTCCAAGCACACCGATGGAGGAGGGTGTTAGCTCATGTCCTGCGTGTAACTCTGGAGGTTATCCTGCGTGTAACTCTGGAGGTTATCCTGGTGTGGTTCATCAATGTGAAAGGGCAGCAAGTAAACCGGATGCCAGGACAAATCCAACAGGAACACACACACGGAGGAGAGTGCTCTGCGCACTACCGTCGTTGGATGATGCTGCTGCTGCTACAACTCAAGATCGTACGGGACATGAGGTAGATGGATTTCTTCACAGAACAAAAGAGCAAACTAAAACCAGGATCGCCATACCTCCACAACTAGCACAAGCAAAAAAGACGCAAACAAGAGAGAGGCCATCTTCAGCGCTCCTTCCTCCTCGTGATCCACTCCTACACCCTGCTATGATAACTCTGCCGTGCCCCATCCCAGAGGGCCAGCAGCAGACTCCGGTGGAGTTGCGATCATACACGCACGTAGGTGAACAAAATTTAAGTATTTATATATGCATATTGTATGATCTGCAATTTTTCTGCTCCCTCCAGGATAACAAATTTATAAACTGCATTTTAACGTACCGTTTGGATTTTTTTTCTTTTTCTGCAGATGCCGGATCTCCCGGATTATCTAATACCAAGACTAAAGATGCCATTCCAGAATGTAGAGAAAGCCAGGGAATTTTACAACAGATATGCCAGACACGCTGGTTTTGGAATCAGGAAGACGGGAGGGAATGACAATCACAAGTATTTTGTTTGCACGTTCCAAGGGAAACACACAACTTCTATTTCAGAGGCTGACAGGAAGCAAAACAAAACATCGCAGAGGACAGGCTGCAATGCAAGAATGAGGGTGAAGGTGCAAGAGGATAACACATGTGTGGTAGTGGACATTGAGTACAATCATAATCACCAACTCATGCAAACTGATGACATGCTGGTATTCTTGCACTCACACAAGAATTATGACCCCACTATTTTGGAGTACGTAAAGCTCTTGCAGTACCATGATGTCAAACATACAACAATCATGTCCATGCTATCCGAAAATGAAGATGGAAGCTACTTCCTTAGCATGACCGGACGAGACCTACTAAACCAGTAAGTATTGAAAAATGCGCATACTGCAATGTACATAGCATCCAAAGTCACCACCCTTGCTAGCAAAAATAACAAATGCACGTTTGCATATAATTTGCAGGAAAGCCATGAATGCAAGGAAAGACGATTTGGATGATGTATTGAAACTTGTATCTTTCTTTAAATACATGAAGGCAATCAATGATGAGTTTTTCTATGACAAACAAGTAGACAACGACAAATCAATTAAAAACATTTTCTGGTCCAATGCAAGCTGCCAAGGAGCATATCAAGACTTTGGCGCTTGCGTAACATTCGACACAGCTTACAAGACTAACAGATTTCATATGCCTCTGGGAGTGTTTGTTGGAACAAACCACCATTTGCAGTCAACGATATTTTTTGTTGCCCTGATCAGAGACGAAGATGCAAAGTCATTCAAGTGGCTGTTCGATACATTTGTACGGTGCATGAACAACAAACACCCAACTTGCATTCTAACAGGTAAGTTCAAAAAAACTCTACAAGTTTCATCATCTTTTCAGCTATGGGTGTATATTGTATATAATGGTTTTAACTGAAAATAATGTAAACCAAGCAGTTCAACCACTGGTAGCACAGAAGTCCAACAACAATACAAGAAGCAAAATTATATGTCACATGTTTAGAAAAACATAGTTCTGGATGTGAAGTTCAAATACAGGAATCATAGAAGTTCAAGAACACTGCTGTAAGAAAAATGTATGTAACATGTTCAGAAAAATATAGTTATGTCTGTGAAGTTCAAGCACTGGTACCACAGAAGTTCAACAACACTGCTATAAGAAAAAAAATTGTGTGACATTATTAGATAGTCCTACTACTGCATGTGAAGTTCAAGTACTTGTATCACATAAGTTCACCATCACTGCTATAAGGAAAAAATTTGTGTGACATTATTAGATAGTCCTACTACTGCCTATGAAGTTCAAGTACTTGTATCACATAAGTTCACCATCAGTGCAAGAAGCAAGTTTCATTTTTTTAATTCATGCAGACCAGTGCCCATCAATGGCGAAAGCTATACCACAATCATTCCCAAATACCGTCCACAAGCTATGTCGTTGGCACATCCTAAAGAAGTTCAAGGAATACCTCGCGTTGCTATACAAAAAGTATAATACAACATTTAAAGAGGAGTTCACAGCTATCTTAAACTGGCCGCTAATGCCAACAGAGTTTGAAGCTGCCTGGGCTGCATTCGTGCAGAAGTACAACCTGCAGAACGACCAGATGATGATGCAGCTTTGGAGTGATAGGAAACTGTGGATATCAGCATATTACAAGAACATTTTCTGTGCTAGAATGACTTCTACACAACGAAGCGAGAGCAAGAATCACGTGCTCAAGAGAGGGTTTGTCAAGGGGACCCAGAACCTACACAAGTTTGCTAGGCGGGTAAATGCTTGCATACAAACTTGGATGCAGAAGGAGAACGAGCAAACAATGGCCAGCATGGTATTAAGACAAAAAAAAACACCCCCATATTGTGACTTCCTTGAACATGTGCACTTGGTATTTAAAATGAAACCCATGACTATGCTCGACTAATATCTTATTTTTTGACATGTGCAGAGCAATCCTGTGACAAAAACAAATTACGGCTACGAGGAAGACATGGCTATCAAGTACATGAGAGCTGTGTACAGCGAGATGAGGAATAGGATGAGAAAAGCCACACTATTTCGCGCAAAGCCTACAACATAGGCAACTAAGTACCTTGTGTACTACCATAACAAGGCTGGCCATGATGATGAAGTAAGATTTGCCTGGTCAAAGCATGAATTCCAGGTTGTAGCTGACCCAGAGAATGAAATATATGAGTGCGAATGCAAGCTTTGGACACACACAGGTGAGCGAAAAAACAAACTCATTAAATAGCTAAACTAGTAGTATCATATCAATATATGAAACTCATTGCTGGCTCACAAACTATGTGTCGGGGTATGACACCTATGGGATCCCGAGAGATCCCTTTACGATTCGGCGGGGGGAGAGGTATACGCAAAGAGCAGAACCAATGATCGACGCGGGAAGATTTTACCCAGGTTCGGGCCGCTGATTAGCGTCAAACCCTACTCATGCCTTGTGTTCTTATTAGTGTCCTTGAGCCCAGCCTTCAGGAGCGCTCGCTGTGAACAGTACGTTCAAAGAGCAGCTACGCATGCAGAATGGGCCAGAAGTTCTCCTCCCCTGTAGTAGTTGCCTTGGGCCTCCTTTTATACGCTCAAAGGGGTCACCACAGTGGCAAAATGTACATACATTGAGGTGTAAAGTAGCTATAGGGTAATCATACCTAACCCCTGACGGACTAGGACGAACGCATTTAATGCACCGTGAGGTGTCCGTTTAGGTGTCCTTACTTTCTTGGGGATGGAAAAAGGGGCCATCCCATCAGCACCGCTTAAGCTCTCCTCCATTGGCGCGTCGGCACACATCCAAAGAAGGACCCAGAATGTCGGGTTTGTCGCTGTGCTAGAGCGGTGGCACAACAACAAAACCTTGCCGGGCTCCGTAGGCCACCCCGGCAAGATCTTGCCGGGGAATCTGGCCTTCGGATTCCAGCTCTCCTTATCTACTGATCCTCGGATCTCTGACTGGATGGTTTCTTTGATGGCTTGAATCAACCTCGAACTGCTCCCCGGCAAGCCTTACCGCGAGGATGGCTACAACTGCCCGTGCACAAGTACGGGGTACTAGTGGCCCAATACTTAGTACACCGACAGGAGCCCCCGGGCCTAGGCCATACACGAGCGCGAGGCGTTGTTGGGCTAGGCCCAAACAGTGCACGGGCACGTGTGGCAGAGGATTAACTGCTCGTAAATATCTTGTTTACTGTGCCCCCCCACTACGCGCGTCTAACGCGCAGCGTGGGGAGCGTGCCTCAAAGGCTGCAACAGCGACGCGCCTATAGAGGCGCATTCACATTGGGGAATAAAAGAGGCAGCCCCGCTCCTTCCCCATAAAAAGGAGAAGCCGTAGAGGCACAAGCCTATTTACCCCCCACTTCTTCTCAATCTGGCCGTCGCCATCACCTTCCTCCTCTCGAGCTCAGAGCGAAGCTTTCCCTCTTCCGCCCGCCGCTTCCACGCTCGCTTCACCCCCGGCTTCCGCCCTCACAGCCGCCATGCTGCCCAAGGCCAGCAAGGGCAAGAGCAAGGAGGCGAAAGCCGATGTTCTGGAGAGCGAACTAGTGAAGATGCGGAAGAAGTGTGTCGTCTTCCCCCCATCGCTCGATGCAGAAGCTCTGAAGAGGCGGTACCAATGCATGTGGGCGAAGGAGACGCAAGCTCACCCCGCCACACGCGTGATTCCAGGTTCTTGTTCCGAAAGAGGGTTGGACAGATACCCTTTCTTTGCTGCGTATTTCTATTGCGGGCTCTGCCCCCCATTTTCTGACTTCTTCAATGATATCATGTACACATACGGCTTTCATCTTCTCGATTTCACGCCGAATGCGGTACTGTGCATGTCCATCTTTGCGAAAACTTCGCCGGAGTGATTCCCAACACTACTCTTTTCCGCCATTACTTCTTCCCCCGCATCCAAAAAGGAGAGGCCCTCTCTGGTTCTATCGCCTGGATCCCAAGGGCTTGGAATAAGGAAATATACCCAGAAGGAGTTTACCGTGAAAAGTGGGACGAATGGCAGGCTGAATGGTGCTGGATCAAGGAAGCAGATCCCCATCCATTTTGTCTTCCCCGGCAATAGAAGGTGGTCCGTGGCAGCGGTTGGAGCAGTCTTGCCGCGGATGACGAAAAGCTCACAATCGCCACCACCAGGATTCTTCGCCTGAAAGCTGCCGGGCTGACAATGGAGATGATTGGCTTCGACTTTCTTCGCCGTCGCATCGCCCCCTTGCAGAACAGGGGAAGGCCAGCCTGGGAATACCGAAACGCGGCTGATATCATGAGATTGCGCCCCGGGTTGAATAATAATCTGACCACTATGCAGCTTGGCGCTCTCTGCCAAAAACTACTCCAGCGCGAAGATAAGCATCGGCTGCCGGCAAGGATTGTCCCTTTGTGCAACAACTCCGCCTTGGGGTCAATCATCGCCTTCATGCCGATGTTCAACGCCCACGGTCTTGACGCGACTTGGGCCGAGCCAACCGAGGAGGAAGCACAGAAATTTTTTGACAACTTGACAGAGAGCCCCGTCCGGCAAGAGACAGATTTCATCCGAGCCACCACTGACCAAGAAGTAGCTTACATTGCTACTAGGGTGGAGGAGGCAAATCTTGCCGCGGAGGCCGGCAGCGTTGGCTTCATAGAATGGGAAACCAGCGACGCAGAGGTAGTAGTGGAGGTAAAACCTGCTGGGAAGGACAAAGCTGCCGGGGAACAGAGCAGCACAGCCGCTGAGAGCTCGTCCGACGAGGACACGGCCGAAGAAGAACCGCAAGAAGAGCTCCCAGCCCCGAAGAAGACGAAGCGCGTTCTTCGGAAGGCTGCATCTGGCATCCCGGCAAGCCAGCCTTCTTCGAGCGGCGAGGCTCCCGGAAAGAAAGTGGCCGGCAAGACTGCAACGCGGCAAGGGGTTCGTCAACAACCTGCGCGGCGCGCGAGACCCACACCAGCGGCCACTACTGGGGCGGCAGGGGTGTCTCGCACTACCGTACCGGAAGCTGCCCCGGCGCCTGCCACAGCCAAGCGACCTAGGACCCCTCCTCCGCCTCCCCACTCAGACATCGCAGCGGAGGCCGATTTCGACATCTCCGGCTTTAGTCCGGAGCGAGAAGAAGAAGAGTGAGTACTTTGCCACAGCCTTTATATTCCAATCTTGGATCGATCTTACTGACTTGCTCGTATTGTCTCCGCAGTGATGCAGAAACCTTGCTGGAGAGGATGGCGAAGAGGATAAAGACTTCCACGGGTGACGAGCCCCCGACAGGCTCCACGAGTGTGCCAGAAACCGTCGTCATCAGCCCGGAGCCTGGTCCTCAATGCAGCCCCCAGCACAGCCCCCAGCGCAGCCCCCAGCGTAAGTTCACTGTTCTTTTTCCGCTGGTGGGTGCTGAGGCTTCCATTCTTGCCGCTGATATCCTTGGGCTCGCAGGAGAAGAACGGCAACAAGGAGAGTTGTCGGAAGACATCCCCGTCGTGCCACCTTCATCGACCACGCCGCCCACAAGCACGTCCCCGGCAAGAGATCCTACCGACGAGCCCATCCTAACTGAGGAGGAGCCGGCAAGCATGGACACCGGCAACCCTCCCTCGACAACCGAAGTTGCCGAGAAGGGCGAGGCCACCTCTCAACAGCTCGACGCAGGTAATCGATTGCCTCAGAATGCTTGTTACTCTTTCCCTTATCTCTCTGTCTTTAGTCGCTTCAAACTTCAATCTTGATCTTACTCTGTTCTCCTCCTTCGTCCTTCAGAGTTCCCTGTGATGGAACACATGGATGTCGACGTTGTCATCGAGGAGACCGCCAGGGACGCCGCTGCCGAAGCAGACAGGATCGCTGCCAGCGAGGCCACCAAGGATGACACTGTCGAGGCTGGTGGTGCTCTTAACGGGGAGGCCGCCAAGACTGCACAGGAGGAACCCGCCAAGGAACCTACTGAAGGGGGCGACAGGGAGGCTGATGACCGTACTGACGGCATTCCTGCCGCAGGAGCGCCAGGCGCTGCACCGGCCACGAAGCCCCCTGCCACTGGTGAGGCGGTCGCTGAAGACCAATCATCAACATCTGAAGGCCCCTCATCCAGCAAATACCTCAAGGTTGGCGAGAACCTGTTTGTCAACTTGTCGGGGACGGCAAGCATTGGAGCACCAGCCGAAGGAGAAGTTTTTGACGAAGAAATTATTGCTGCTGCCGGGCTCGAGGTTGTTGATGATCCCAGCGCTAGCAGCGGCAAATCTGAAGAGGATCAGCTCCTTCAGGCCATGGGCGAGAATTTCCGCAAGCTCCAGGCTCTCCACCGCGCCCGGAAAGATAAAGTAGATTCCAGAATGGCAGTCGTCGAGGTGGCCGAGGCAGATTTCCAGAGGCGCGTCAAACAAATGCAAACCTGGTACGCCGAGGCCCTCCAAGAGCTGACTGCTGGCCGGGAACAGGTGAGCCAACAGTGGACAGAGATCCTCCTGAAGCAATCTGATATGGAGAAGGCGCAGGATGAAGCTACTCAAAGGATTGCTGCTGAAGATGCCCTCCTGACGGGGCACCGCGTTGCTCTTGATGCTCACGAGGAAGATCTCACTGCACGTGAGCAGGCGCTCGCCGCCAAGCTTCGCAGCAAAGATGAAGATATCGAGAAGCTTGTCGCGCGGCGGACCCAGGAGCTGGAGCAAAAACATAAAGAGGCGCTCGAAGCTCCGACTGCAAGTCACGCCGGCAAGCTCAAGGAGGCCGTTGATGCTGCCGAAGCTGCAGAGGTCACCAAGAACAAGCTGAGCGACAAGGTAAAGAAGCTGGAAATAGATCTCGAAGAGCACGGCAAGGAGCTCTCGACGCTCAAAGGTGATAGGGAAAAAACCCTCCACTCCTTGGCGGAGATGCAAGTTGCCCTGTCCAACAAAACCAAGCAGCTCTCCTCTGCGGCTGATGACATTGCAGTTCTGGAATTGAAGTTGACCACGTTGCAGAAGTCTCTCGAGGCTGGCAAGGCCCGTGAGAAAGCTCTACTCAAGGATCTCCAAGGAGAGAGGAACCTGCTCAAGAGCGCTGCCGCCGCCCAAATCGATTACGAGAAGGGGGTGGAGATCTGGACTGGACGTCTCATCGCCGCTGCGGAGAAACTTACGGCAGAACTGTCAACCATGGGCCTGTCAAACTTCAGGTATTCTTCCGAGGAAAGGATATCTCCAAGTGCCAGGTTGACGATGTTCTTTGAAAGCATCATCGACGCCTTGAGGGTGCTCCAGTCTAGCCGGGCGACCCAATTGGCCAATGAGACTCGCCGGCTTTGCCGGGCCGTCCTTCGCAAGGTGCTTATCAAGGTGGTGCACAGCAATCCCGGCATCGACCTCTCCAACGCGCTCGGCCATCTGCCAAGGGACGCAAATGTTGAGGCGCTTGAAGAACTTATCGCGCCTATCCTTGAGAAGGTGGACTCCATCAAAAGGATCGAAGGCCAGCGCAGGGATTAAGTGCTCCGCCTTTTCTTGCCGTCATCATTCCATGTAAAAGACAATTAAGTCTCAAGTTAGAATTGCGGCAACTCATGAATGTAATATAACTCGCCTATGTTTAGGTTCATGCTTGCTATTTTCCTTGTCTGATTCCTTTATGTATGGAGTTCACCCTACGCTTACTGAAAAACTTGCCGGCGTGCAACCTGCCGCGAGCGCTGGGTGCGGGACTTCAGCAGCCTGCTGGAGGCGTAGCGGCCGGCAAGACTCCTTGGCGTTCTCAGTGCAGCCACTTAAATCGTTGAGCGGGCTCGAAACAAAATAAGGGCGCAACTGATTACGACAAGGGTTCCTTCGCATGCAGATTTTCCATACAAGAGTCGGAATCGTCCAAGGAAATAACTTGCAATAAAGGAAACTTGCTCTAAGTTTTTAGAACTTAGCTTTCTGTCACTGTCCTTCCTCCGGCAAGCGTCGATTCCGAACATCGCCAACTGGTACTCATATCTCCCTTCCCCCCCCCCCCGTCAATGTGCAGCGCGAATCCTTCTGTCTTTAAAAAGAAAGAAGAGAAAATAAAGACATGAAACCTTGGCAGTTCACTAGAACTTACTGGGAGTAGGTGTTATACAACATCTTAGACAAACATGCATATATAAATATGAGCATGGGAATCAATAAGGGAATGTACAACACTTAAATCTATTCATCTGCGCTCAGGGTCTACGCCTGGCTTTGTACAAAGGATCACATGCCTTGCCGGCAAGACTTGTACAAAAGGGTGGTTGCCGGGAGCCCCCGGCAACCGTGCCTTATGGGTAGAACTTGCGAAGATGTTCGATATTCCAGGAATTGCTCACTCGAACGCCATCTTCGATCTCCAAGCAGACAGCGCCGGGCCTGGTGACTCGTACTACCCAATAAGGGCCTTCCCACTTTGGCGTCAACTTGTTTGAATTCTTGGCGGACTGAATCCGCCGAAGAACAAGGTCGCCTTCCTCAAGGCTTCGGGCATGAACTTTGCGGCTATGGTAGCGGCGCAAAGCTTGCTGGTAGCGTGCAGCTCGCACAGCAGCCTGAAGACGATTCTCCTCAAGGAGCACAGCGTCATCTTGCCGCAGTTGCTCTTGCTCAAGCTCATCATAAGCGAGCACTCGAGGTGATCCGTTCGTGAGTTCCGTGGGGAGAACTGCTTCTGCTCCGTAGACCAGAGCGAAGGGCGTCTGGCCGGTGGCTCGATTTGTTGTCGTTCTGATTGACCAAAGAACCGCCGGCAACTCATCAATCCAGCGTCTTCCGCACTTTTCAGTCTGTCAAAAGTCCTGGTCCTGAGACCGCGCAGCACTTCAGCATTAGCCCTCTCTGCTTGGCCGTTGCTTCTCGGGTGAGCAATAGAGGCAAAACAAATCTTGCCGCCAAAGTCTTGGACGTACTGCATGAAGGTGCGACTTGTGAACTGCGTGCCGTTGTCGGTGATGATCCTGTTGGGTACACCGAAACGGCAAACTATCCCTTTAAAGAACTTGACGGCTGATTGTGCTGTCACCTTCCTCACTGCTTCCACCTCCGGCCACTTTGTGAACTTGTCGATAGCAACGTACAAGTACTCAAAGCCCCCGGTAGCACGGGGGAAAGGGCCCAGTATGTCGAGCCCCTAGACCGAAAATGGCCAGGAGAGAGGGATTGTCTGAAGAGCCTAAGCTGGTTGATGTGATTTCTTCGAATGAAAATGGCACGCTTCACACTTGGTGACTAGTGCGGTTGCATCCTGGAGAGCGGTGGGCCAAAAGAAACCTTGTCGGAATGCTTTCCCGGCAAGTGCTCTTGATCCTATGTGAGAACCACAAATGCCTCGATGTATCTCTGCCAACAGCTCTAGCCCATCCTCCCGAGGAATGCACTTCAATTTCACACCGTTTGGTCTCTTTCTGTACAGGACGTCATCGACGAACTTGTACATAACAGACCGACGGGCTACTCTTTCTGCTTCTTCCTGTTCCTCCGGGAGTTCTCCTATTTGAAGGAAATGGACAATGTGCTGCGCCCATGCTGGAGCCTGAGGCTCGACGGCTAGGACTAAAGGCATCTCCTCCGCCGGGGGAACGTTTGTCTCGACAGCAAGGGCCTGAGGCCCTGTCGGAGCCTGTTGTTCCCCGGCAGGCATGTCGATCCCGGCAACTTCCTTGCCGGCGGCTCCGGGGAGCTCTGCCGGGAAGTACTGACCAGAGTTCAACTTTCTTCTCTTTTCTTGCCGCATCGATGGCGCCACGGATGGTTGAGTCAATTGGAGCACAAAAGTTCCTGGTTCCACAGGCAACTTGAGGGCGGCACGCTTTGACAGGTCGTCAGCAACACTGTTCTCGGCACGAGGAACGTGCTCCATTTGTAGACCGTCAAAGCGCTCTTCCATTTTCCTCACTTCATCCACGTAGGCTTGCATCAATGGACTTTGATAACTCTTGTTAACTTGCCTGACGACAAGTTGTGAATCGCCTTTGATGACGAGCTTTTTGATACCAAGGTCTGCCGCGATCCTGAGACCGGCAAGCAAACCCTCGTATTCTGCAGTGTTGTTGGTCGAACTCTCTCGGGAAAAATGCATTTGGACTACGTACTTGAGGTGCTCTCCGATGGGTGCGACAAGCAGCATGCCAGCACCGGCGCCTTGCAGCGAGAAAGCCCCATCGAAGTACATAACCCATTGCTGATCAATTTCCTTGCCGGGGAGAGTTGTTTCCTGAGCCTCTTCGTCCGGTGTTGGGGTCCATTCTGCAATGAACTCCGCCAAGTCCCTGCTCTGAATCGTCGAAGTGCTTTCAAACTTGAGGCCAAAGCTCGACAACTCCAACGCCCACTCCACGATCCTGCCGGTTGCTTCTGGATTTTGCAAAATCCGTTGCAACGGAAAGCGAGTGACGACGGTGATTTCATGTGCTTGAAAATAATGGCGCAGCTTCCTCGAGGCCATAAGAAGGCCGAAAAGCAACTTCTGCACACCAGAATATCTTGACCTAGCTCCTTGTAAAAGAGAGCTAACAAAATAAACTGGGCGCTGCACCACCTTCTTCTTCTGCACTGCTTCTTCTATTTGCGCAGATCCTATCTTGCCGGGATCAACCCTTGCCGGGGAAGATCTTGCCGCGTCACCTGGCGGTCCTGCCGCTGGTGTTGTTTCCTCATCAGCCTCTCTCTGCGCCACTAGTGCAGCACTAACCACTTGATTTGTTGCTGCCAGATACAGCAGCAACGGCTCTTGTGGTTTAGGCGCGACTAGCCTCGGCGGAGATGAAAGGTATTTCTTCAAATCTTGCAGCGCAGCCTCCGCCTCTGGAGTCCATTTCATTGGACCTGCCTTCTTCAAAATTTTGAAAAAGGGCAGGGCGCGCTCAGCAGATTTGGAAATAAACCTGCTTAGAGCAGCAACACAGCCGGCAAGACGACGCACATCCTTGACGCGTCTCGGCGCTTCAATTTGCTCAATAGCTTTGATCTTGTCGGGGTTCGCTTCGATTCCCCGGCAAGATACAAAGAATCCGAGGAGCTTGCCGGAAGGAACACCGAACACGCACTTCTCAGGATTGAGCTTCAAGTTGATCTTGCGTAGATTTGCAAATGTCTCTTCTAAATCTTGAATGAGCGTCGCTTTGTCTTTGGTTTTGACCACTGTATCATCCATATACGCCTCCATATTTCTATGGAGTTGAGGCTCAAAACCAATTTGGATTGCTCTCGCAAATGTCGAACCAGCACTTTTCAACCCGAAAGGCATTCGTATAAAATAATACGTACCACATGGGGTGATAAATGCGGTCTTCTCTTCATCTTCTTTTGCCATAAAAATCTGATGATACCCTGAATAGGCATCAAGGAAGGACAGGAGATCACAACCAGCGGTGGAATCCACAATCTGGTCGATGCGCGGCAAGGGAAATGGATCTTTTGGACAGGCTTTATTGATATCTGTATAATCGATACAAAGCCTCCATTTCCCATTCGCTTTCCGCAATACAACCGGATTGGCCAACCAGGTTGGATGAAGCACTCCTTTGACCAATCCTGCCGCCTCCAGCTTTCTGATTTCTTCGGCAATGAATTCTTGCCGCTCCAAGGCTTGCTTCCTGACCCTTTGCTTGACGGGCCGCGCATGAGGACAGATAGCAAGGTGGTGCTCAATTACCTCCCTGGGAACACCGGGGATGTCAGATGGTTGCCATGCAAACACGTCGACATTCGCCCGCAAGAAGGCAATGAGCGCGCTTTCCTATTTGTCATCTAGGGTAGAACTTATGGTGAAAGTTCCCCCCGTTCCGTCCTCCCTGACGGGCACCTTCTTGGTCTCTGGTGGAGCAGCCTTGGATTTCTTGTTCTTGCCGGTGGAAGTCTCTGGTGCACCCTCGACGGAAGCGCAGCACTCCGAGGAGGTGCGCTTGCCGGAGTTCGTGCCAAGATTCTTGCCGGTCTTCTTCTTCCCCCCGGGAGTTCCAGCGGTAGGAGCAGGTGCCTTGATGGCAGGTGCTGCAACTGCTTCCCGGTAAAGTTGGTCGGCACAGATGAGCGCATCCTTCTTATCGGAATGAATAGTGATGACGCTCAACGGCCCAGGCATCTTCAAAACGTTGTATGCGTAGTGTGATGCCGCCATGAACTTAGCCAGCGCTGGCCGACCAAGGATCCCATTGTATGACATGGGGATCTTGGCGACATCAAACACCACCTTCTCGGTCCTGTAGTTGAGCTCGCTACCAAATGTCACCGGCAGCGTAATCTTGCCCTTGGGCTGGGTTCTTCCCGGATTGACCCCTTGAAACGTACCCGTTTCTTCGAGGTCCTCATCGGGAATTTGGAGCTTTTTGAGCACATCCGGTGAGATTAAGTTTAGGCCGGCCCCACCGTCAACTAGCATTTTCATCACCTTGAGGTTGCGAATCGTTGGCGAGACCAACAATGGCAAGCACCCGACCGCAGTTGTGCGATCAGGGTGATCCTCGACGTCAAAAATGATAGGCGTGTTGGACCACTTCAGGGGCCTACATGCATCTGGGGATGGCTCTGCCGCATTGACTTCCCGCATCCACTGTTTGAGTTGACGGTGGGAAGAATGCAGCGAGGCACCTCCATCGATACACATGGCCTCTGTAGCTTTCTGGAATTCTTGCTCACTGGACTCATCATCTTCTTCATCATCATCTTCTTCTTTGTCTCGGCCCCGAGCGGGCCTATCCTTCTGTTGCTTGGCCTTGCCGCGGCGCACCCCTCGGCCACCGCGCTTCTTGCCGGACCCATCAGCACCATCTTGGGCCTTCTCCTTATCTCGCCTTTCATATTCGGCCCTCTGTTTCTCGGCAAGCTGTTCAACTTGCCAGCAGTTCTGGAGATCGTGGCCCTTGGTGCAATGGATCTTGCAATACTGCTTGCCGGAGTTTTCCGACTTGTCGGCAGCCGCCAAGGCCTGACAGGAAGGGCACCCGGCAAGATCCTTGCCGGGGTCACCAACCTTGGCCTTCTTGGCGGCGCCGGGGTTGTCGGATTCCTCGACAGCAAGTACGGCCTTGCCTCCGCATTTCCTGTTCCGCCGCCGGCCTTTCCTTGACGGGGCCGCGGCGACTTCTTCTTCGGATTCGCCCGCCGCGCCAACAGCCTCGCCAGGGAGTTTCCTCCCTTCTTCAGCTCGAGCGCATTTATCGGGCAAAGCGTAAAGCTCGGCAATACTCCTGACTTTGTTCATCGCCAGCTCTTCCCGCATTCTGCGGTTGCGCACGTTCTGATGAAACGCGCTAATGACAGCGGCAGGATGAACGTCAGGAATATTGTACTACGCCCGGCTGAATCTCTGCATAAACTTGCGCAGGGACTCACCCTCCTTCTGAGGGATGATATGCAAATCACTCTCTTGGCCAGGATCTTGGTGGCCTCCGACAAAGGCGCCAACAAACTGATGGCACAGATCTGACCAGGAAGAAATAGAATTCTCCGGCAGATGCATCAACCACGACCTGATGTTGGGTTTGAGCACCAACGGGAAGTAGTTGGCAAGTATCTTGTCATCTCGGCCCCCGGCAGCCTGCACCGCAATGGTGTAGATGCTCAGGAACTCCGAGGGATGGGTCTTACCGTCATATTTCTCCGGGACCTCCGGCTTGAAGGTTAGGGAATTGGGCCACTGGACTTGCCGCAGCTCACGGGTAAACACTGGAGTCCCTACCTCATAAGGCAAGTCTGCTACGTCCCCTGGAGTAGGCTCGTCGACAGCCGGCCCTGCGCGCTTATCAGACTAATAGCGCGCTTCCCGTCGCCGCTTGATGGTAGTTCGAGCGTCCTTCTTGCCTCGTTCCTGGAGAACTTGACGCTGATCACGGCGCATCCGTGGATCGGACGACGCCGTGGAAACTTCTTCACGGCGGTCGACCTGCTGGGTTGTCGGCCGCTGTTGATGCCACGGAGGGGAGTGCACCGTGGTTGCACCACCTCGGGTTTTCTCCACATCGGCTCGCGCCGGATCGATGGGCCTTCGCTGCGAGGGCCCTGCCTCTTGCGGTCCATCTTTGTTGGCGAAGCCAATAAGGCTCTGGATAGTAGCTCGCCACTCCTCCATCTTCTCCGGGGCAGGAGGAAAATCGAGGAGCAGCTGTGCACGTGCCAAGGCTTCCGCTGGCATAGGCGGCGGCGACAGGTGCGAGGTACATGAGGTGCTCTGACTCCTAACCATATTAGAAGGAGCACCACCACGGTCACGCAACCGCGCGCCACCCCCGCCAGCAGCTCGGTGTGCATGCTGGTCCCGCGCATCTTGGGATCGGTGCGCAGAAATCTTTTCATGGGGACGCCCTGAACCACCAGCGCCATGACGTCGCTCATCGTGCACGACCTGGGTAGGTCATGATGCTTGCGCCGGCGCGGGAGCTCCAGCAGGCGCCCTCCGATCTCTGGAATTCGTTGTGCCACCCGTAGGTAACACAGCGCCGTCTCTAGATCCAGCGGCGTGCAGGTTGCCACTGCCACTGCGAACGATGCCGCTCGCCTGGCTCGGATCACCAGAACGCCGTGGGGGTTCTAGTCCTCTTCCTTCTGCACCCACGCCGTCTCCCGTACGCGAAGGCGTAGGCAAAACGGACGTGGACGGTTGTGCCATCGCGGCGCTCTTCTTCTTGGGCGGCATGATGATGAAGAAACTGAGGCGCCGATCACTAGATCAGGTTCACGCAACCCTCAATCCCCCTACCTGGCGCGCCAAAGATGTCGGGGTACGACACCTATGGGATCCCGAGAGACCCCTTTACGATTCGGCGGGGGGAGAGGTATACGCAAAGAGCAGAACCAACGATCGACACAGGAAGATTTTACCCAGGTTCGGGCCGCTGATCAGCGTCAAACCCTACTCCTGCCTTGTGTTCTTATTAGTGTCCTTGAGCCCAGCCTTCAGGAGCGCTCGCTGTGAATAGTACGTTCAAAGAGCAGCTACGCATGCAGAATGGGCCAGAAGTTCTCCCCTGTAGCAGTTGCCTTGGGCCTCCTTTTATACGCTCAAAGGGGTCACAACAGTGGCAAAATGTACATACATTGAGGTGTAAAGTAGCTACAGGGTAATCATACCTAACCCCTGACGGACTAGGACGAACGCATTTAATGCACCGTGAGGTGTCCGTTTAGGTGTCCTTACTTTCTTGGGGATGGAAAAAGGGGCCATCCCATCAGCACCGCTTAAGCTCTCCTCCATTGGCGCGTCGCCACACATCCAAAGAAGGACCCAGAATGTCGGGTTTGTCGCTGTGCTAGAGCGGTGGCACAACAACAAAACCTTGCCGGGCACGAAGCCTTGCCGGGCGCCAAGCCTTGCCGGGCTCTGTAGGCCACCCCGGCAAGATCTTGCCGGGGAAGCTGGCCTTCGGATTCCAGCTCTCCTTATCTGCTAATCCTCGGATCTCTGACTGGATGGTTTCTTTGATGGCTTGAATCAACCTCGAACTGCTCCCCGGCAAGCCTTACCGCGAGGATGGCTACAACTGCCCGTGCACAAGTACGGGGTACTAGTGGCCCAATACTTAGTACACCGACACTATGTATTCTGCATTCATCACAAATGCAGGTCTGTTCCGCCTTCACATAATGAACATACTTGACTACCTGAAGCCTGACAAATTTCCAGACAAGTATATCCTGAAACGGTACACAAAGACTGCAAAATCACAACCAACATTTGATACAAGGGACTACAACACAATTGCATCGGATGGCAGCTCAAGACTATCCAAGCAAGACATCCTGCTGCAGCTAAATTTGACGGTTAACAAGAAAGCGATGAGATGTGAATAGCAATATGACAGAGCCTTCTATGTTCTCAAGAGGCTAGTGGAATAACTTGATGCAATGCATTCAGCAAATCAAGCGGATGCTGACGAAAGGATGGCTGAAGAGGATGCTGAAATTGAAGATGACCTTCATTATTATGAAGCTGAAATGCTCCAGGCCGCTGCTCAAGCCAACCGATGCAAGCAGGATGTTGACCAATTAATGCAGCAGTAGCAGCAAGAGATGATAAAACTTCCACTGTACTCTGAAACAAAGGGTAGGAAGAAACTTTCTGCAGCAAAGAAAAGTGACAAGAGAGCTCAAATAAAGGCACCATCTGCAGATAGAGTCGTCGTGCTGGATGAGAATGGAGTGCCACTTGGACACAGGCAATGTAGTGTGTGCAAAAAGGTTGCAGGACACAACAAACTCACCTGTCCAACACTCTTAGAAAGAAACGATGCCGAGGAGGTCAAGCAACCCAAAGTTCAAAAACAGCAGCCCAAAGTTCTAGAACAAAAAAAGGGACCACACCCAGAGAAAGCTAGCAGTAGGCTTTGTAGCATATGCAAGGAGTATGAACCACACAATGCAAGAACATGCCCGAAGCGCATAGAAGTAGCTGAAAAGAGGAGTCAAAAGCCAGAAAAAAAGGGAAAACAAAACCTAGAGCCGGCACAAAGAAAGTGGTGGAAGATGAAGATGAGCAAGACTTTGAAGACGAGGACGAGGAAGAGGAAGAAGATGAAGACATCGTCGAAGAAGAGGAAGACGAAGAGGAAGACGAAGAGGAGGACGAAGAGGAAGAGGTATATGTCAAACAAAAACCACTAGAAGCAAAGCCTAGAAGGAGCGCAAGGCTGATGAAAAATTAGACTAGGTCGATTAAACAAAGCAAACTTATGTCATGTCAGTGTACAGAATGTTATTCCACTATTGAACAGTATTTTAGGAGAAGCTTACTTGAACTTCTATTGTAGAAGTTTCAAAGAAATTATACAGCAAAAGTTCAAGTAAGCTTACAGAAGAAGTTCTGGTGTATTATGAGAGGAGGTGCTGGTGATGTATTCCATAAAAGAGCAAGCAGGAATAAAAATGAATATACACAGTAGAAGTCCAAGTAAGCTTACAGTAGAAGTTCTGGTGTATTATGAGAGGAGGTGCTGGTGTTGTATTCCATAAAAGAGCAAGCAGGAATAAATAATAAACTATGAAGTTCAAGTAAGCTTACAGAAGAAGTTCTGGTATAGTAATCGATGTAGGAAAAATATGCTTGGCAAATTAGTATTGCCGTATAAACTAGGACGACGCGTGCAGATATGAAGTTCTGTTTGGATACCTGGAGAAGTTCACGTAGAATGCCGACAAGATAAAGAAACGTAAAGGAGTGTATCAGAATATTTTTACACGAAGTTCTAGTTGTTGCAGTTAAAAAATCACAAAAAGAACATATAAATTCTAGGCAAAAGGCTACATCTTGATTGAGTTGAAAAATAATAATACATTCTACAGCACAAAAATTCTCTCCATCTGAAACCAGCGGCCCAGCCAAATCTCAAGCAGAAGTTCAAGTTCATATGTTGGGGCCAAAATTAAACAACACTGGATTTGTGGACAAAAAACACTGTCCACAAAAAACCAGCAGTTCAGCCAGAACCCAGGCAGAAGTTCAAGTACATATGTTGGGGAAAAACAAACAACACTGGAATACTGAAAACGATGCAATACATTGAAATTCACAAGCCAATCATTCTTCATTCCAGATACATTTGTCCTCAATAACATTAATAACAGTGTTGCAGCTATAGATATACAAATTACTAAACCATTCTTACAACCAAATCTTTACGAAATAGTTCCAACCATTATCAAACCAAATCTTTACGAAATCAAATCTACACTAAAACCAATGTTTCTACACGGAGAATTCACGGGCCCAAGGACTGGATCTCGGCAGGAAGCTCTCCACGCACAATTTCATTCTTCTCGCTGAAGACTAGAGTGTGCATGAACTCGGCCTTCCAGTCATCTACAGCAGCCTGCAAACAAAAAGAATGAAGAATAAAAAAACAGCAAAGGATAACTAAAACCACAGCAGGAGCGTGTCGGCAAAAACACACAAATAAAATGAAAGGATGATGTGACAAGAACAAGGACAAAACATACTTCCACATCACCAAAATCATCAACAAGCTCATCACCATCATATGTAGAGCAGAGCTTCACGGCGAAGAAACCACAATCACTATTCACTTGCTTTGGAACATCAATAAAAGTCGGCCTCTTTGCAATAGTCACCCAGTTTGGCTGCTTGCTCACTTTGTACGCAGCCTTGCCGTAAATCTCCTCCCGCAACCCAACGAATCTCTTGATCTGCCAGAAATGACAAATACGATAAAATCAAAAATAGCTTAACCAAAATAGCTAAGTTCAGGTACATAAAGCGACACTTGCATAAAATCCAACTAAACGATACCAGAAGTTCAACTGTCAAATGATAGTTAGTTCAAGCACACAACTTTGAAGCAGTATTACCAAACAGAGATAAAAATATTTTGTCAACGAAAGGTAGAATAAACTTCATGTCAAAAAGAGAATATGACAGGAGGTTCAGGCTAAGAAACACTCATGATATTTTGGCAGTCTCCGTGGAAACTTGTTCGTGAAAGTCCCTTATTAGAGTAAGGAAGTGAATCAAGTATGTCAATGCTCCCACGATATCTATTCACCACATACACACTGTAGTGCGCTATTTTGTTAATTGGCTTGAAAATATCAAAAAAAAAACTGCCGAGATTGAAAAAATGGTGAACACAAACTATAAACCATAAGTATTGAACAGCCGAGATGAACAAAAACTTCTTGACAAACTAAGCGAAAGTATGTACATAAAAAAAGCAAGAGTTATGAAAACCTAACCAGCTTTGCGTTAAGAAGGTCTTCTTCCTTACGAACAAACATTGGGAGGAGTGCAGCCGATTTTTTGCATTGAATTTTGGAATTGATGCACCAAAAAAACCATACTCCAGGCAGTACTGCATTCACAAACAGACCATAAACAAAAGATTAAGAACACGAAATAATCACGACAAATTAAAACACCTCCCAATGCCACTTCACCAAAACTAGGGCAAAAAAGGGAGATAGGGTTACAAGAATAAAAACATGTATGAAGTAGGGACTCAGAACAACCCTGCCAGCACAAGAGAAGATCTCAGAGGTCTCCGGCTTATCCTTCCACAAGTTTATGAGAAAGTCCATTACGTCTCCTTCCATCTGTTGCCCTTCATCGAAAAGAGTATAAAGGACACGTCCTGTGAGGTCAATCACATTCCCAGGGATGGTAAACATGCAGTAGCTTGTCCTGCAGATTTAAAGGATGGGAAAAATATTAGAAGCACAACTCCAATACAAGGAGAATGAATAGAAGTTCAGATACTATAACATCAGAAGTTCACAAAAAATAGCATGTCTGGTAGCAAAAACATAAGAAGAATACTCACTCAGAATACTTCTTCAGGCCATCTTCACTAAGCACAAACTGTTTCAACCTCCAGGCCTCAGATAGATGAGGGTAACTGTATTTATTTAGGGGAGCGATAGCAGAACACCACTTCATAGGCAATCTTGCTGCTCTCTTCGAGGAAGTTATGCTGCCAGACTCAACTGCCGGATTCCTCCTGGTGATGACAACATTCTTCCCACCTCTCCCAACAACATTAGCAGCAGCAGATTTACCCTTCTTCAGGTAAGCAATCTTCCCAAAATCATCATCCGATGAAATCACCTCTGCTTCGACTGCACCAACCTTCCTGGAGCAAGGGGTATTTGGAGCAGCACCAATACCGACAGGCTGCTTCCCCAACTTGGAAGGAATAAGGGTTCGAGAGCTATCATCTTCTCTCGGAGTTGTACTCATCGATTCCTCCCTAGGCTGGTATTCCTGTGACCCGAGGAATGAGTAGTGGTAATCGGTCAAGTCCAATGGCTCCACTGTCAAAAAAAGGAAAAAAAGACCATTAAATATAACTGAAGTTCAGGTACAACACAATGTACAGTCCAACAAATATAGATGACATGATTACTACTCAAGTTGACCTAAAAAATGTGCTGCATTTAAAATCTAATGAAGTTCAGGCACAACCCAAGGCGCAGTTCAAGATAAACTGATGAAATGGAAAACATTCAACTACAACTAACAAAAGCATAAAAAGGTATCATCTCTGAAGTTCAAGTAGAATAAAAGTTGTTGTCCAAGTAAGCAATGACAGGAACAAAATATTGAAACAAAATACACAAGCAATTAAAAGAGAATGAAGTTCATGTAGAATAAAAGCTGCAGTAGTAAGCAGTCCAAGTTTCAAGACTTACATGAATAGTAGCCAAACAGATCATGGAAGTCTGTTTCAAACAAGTTAGAAGAAGCAATTGAGTACAACCATGTCTTCCTGATATCCAAGATATTATCATGGGAATAGTTTGCAAGAACCCCTTCATGAAACGAATTAACATTCATAAGCATGAAGAATCCGCAGTCGATACTGTCATCAAACAAAAGAGAACAGTTTTAAAAACAAAGAAAGCCAAAGAAAAAAAAACCGTTGCAGCTTACGTACAACTACAATTAAATAGAAAGTGATAGAGAGAAAGTGGAACTCATACTTGTTAGTCTGCTGGGGGACATCAATCCAATCCAAAGGGAAATGGTCAATAGAAAGTGGACTGAAGGGTGTCTCCCTGTCATTGCTGGCATCGCTCAAAAGCTTCTTGATGTTATCAGTCATCCGCCAAAACAGGCGTACCGCACAGTCATCATTTGGTCCATAGTAGGAGTCGAGAAGCTAGAACCTTGAATTCTTCAGGTCAAGAAATATGGAACCCAATGACCAACACCACCCAAGTGAGCAGGAATTTCAGGTGGGTCAAAAGTGGGAAAAACAACCTGACGCAAGATAAACACAAAATCATTAAAACTGAAATTAATATCAAGAGCGCAAAAAAATAAACAATATAAACAGAGAGGATCACAATGGAAACAAAATACAGAGACAAAGAACAAAATATTGCTTAAAGAATCATGCGCATCCATGCTATCTGGACCAGTCGCTAAGAAGTACTTCCTCACACGGGAATCAAACTGCCCTCTGAAAATCTTGTCCTAATATAATGCAGATAACAGCAACATATGAAAATACAATGAGACCAACAAGTTTTAACTAATATAGTAAAGAACAACAGAAAAGAAATCACTATAGGGTTGACTTACACAAACCCAATACGGCAGGATGAGTTTTTCTGATTCCTGGTATTTGGCACATAGACAATACAGTGCAACCTCAGCCACATTAGATCGAAGCATTCCGCGAGGAGAAAAAGACATTGCCACATCTTCAACAGTAGCTTCACACTCATTGTTTTGGAACATAATCTTTGATCTAAAACAAGCAAAGGAAAGTAAAGAAGTTCAGCATCAGAAACTCAAGAAGTTCATCACATAGAATGCATAGAAGTTTAGCTACATAACAACACGCAGTAGAAAAAGTTAGATGTCCAGCATCAGAAAAGTAAAGAAGTTCAGGTATAAAACCACAGGCAGTTCATAAGTTAGATGGATATAAATTCTGACCAACTGCACTCACCTCTTTGAACGATCACGCTTAAGCCTAGTTACACTGAAATAAAAGTCATCAACCTTCTTTCGGACGACAGCAAGTTCACTATCTGCTCAGCAAAATAATAGAAATTAAGAGCAACATACAAACACATAGATCACGACAGGAGCAACAAACAACACAAGCACATCACAACTGCTACACCGAAAGAGAAAACAACAGGATTATAAACATCACAACCCATGCATTACAAACCTTCCCCCACATAAAAACAGCTTCACTTCACTTTATTTACAAACCACATGACAAAGCACAAACCAAAAGTTCAACTTGCACCACACAGACAGTACATAGGGATATCAAAGACTAAAACCAACAACAAAAGGGATGGGGATGGGGAAAGAAGAGAGAAGCATGCTCCTCTCTTCATGGATTCTTGTCTAGACCAGTTGCAGCACTGGAAAGATCATTCTCCTTTCCCAAGCTATCGCTCTCAGTCTCTTCATCATCATCTCTAGTAGACATTGCAGTGTCGTCGGCAAGCACACTAGTAGCAGCTGGAGAATCTGAAACAACAAAAACTGTTGGTTGTGCTGCAGTAGGAAGAGCTGGAGAACCAGCATCAACAGCAACTGATGGCTCTGCTGCAGGAAACTTCTCCGAGCATCCAGGAGCACTACCAGTCTCAACAGCGGCCTCGATGGGATCTTTCTCTGAAATAATATCTCCAGCTGTCTTGCCCTGCTCAGCATCAGAAACCCCAACACCGATGGACGACTGAGGTTCAGTTGGATCCAGCCCATCGGAGCAGCCAGTGCCTGATACAGCCTTGTCTGCAACCTTCTCTGAAGGAACACTAGCATCGTCATTCTGCAGCAAGAACAAAAAGTCAATAAATATGGGCACATAGTGAAAAATGTACAAGAAGTAAAATAAAAATGAAACAAATGGACAAGAAAAATGATACTTTAAGATCACTGCCATGAACCTCATCAACAAATAAATCACTTGCGGGAGCAGATTCATGCACAGGGACAGATGCACTTTCAGGTAAAGCATCCTCGTCAACCCTAGCACCATCATCAACAGCCTACAAAAAATCATATAGAACACAATGTCTAATCAGAAGAAGTTCACATTACATAATTAAAGAAGGTCAGCTATGACCACTGACACATGGAGGAAGTCCAAAGATAGTAAACATAGAAGGTCAGATATCAAACTACTATCATACAAAGGGAAGAAAGGGCTAGTTATGGAAAGCTTAAAAGTTCAGATACTGTAGGCCTGGAAGTTCAGATACTGTAAACAGAGAAGGTCAACTACGAAACACTAAATACTAAAAAAAGAAGTTCAGAACACATGAAATCAAGAAGGGTCACCTATGACAAAAAACAGTAATAACTGAAAGCTAACAATGAACATTAATTCAAAGAACTATCAAGCCAACATAACCAAACCTCTTCAGTATGCTCCTCGTGGACTCCTTCACGACCCAAATGAACAGAATCTTGCCTCTGAATCTGACTGACAACAACACTAGCCTCATCTTCAAAAGGCTTGCAATGAGCATCCTGCATTTCCTTGAACAGCCCAAAGCTAGTCCGGAGGTGGGAAGTGCTCTGACGAAGCTCAGCAAGAAATCTAGCTTCAATTGACAAAACCTCCTTCGAAGACTCAGCGTCAAAACCATGGCCGGGAGGAAGAATCCCATCGACGCGACTAAGATGCTAAACAGTTGTCGGAACACGGGCCATCTCCCCACAAACAGTTTCTAGAAGACCATCAATCCTAACAAGGGAAAGATTGGCAGCATCAAACAAACCCTCAGAAGAAACGCCACCTGCAGCACTCACACGGGCAGAAGAACCTCCTGGATCTACAGGGGGAGCACCAGTATTGACGTCCCAGGAGAATTCAAATCTCAGGGAAGCTCCACTCCCTAGGCCGGTGGAATGAGGCATAGTAAGAACAGGACGTTAGATATGCCTAAAGAACACAGCCTCAGCCTGTGTCTTCCACTACATACAAAACAAAAGTCAACGCTTCAAAAAACAATGAAGGAACATGGAACAAATATTGAATACAATATCAGAAGTTCAAGTTAAACTACACAGGAAAGAATGATGCATAGAAAACACTCACAGGCAGTTTCCCAAACACCCAGTTGGTTGGGTCATAATCACCCTTCTTAACCAAGTCAGCAGCAGCAAGCTCAAAAAGCTTGGCCTGATCCATGAAATTGATGCGAGGAGTTCTTAAGTCAGAATTAGGTGTCTTGCCAATGATAAGGCAGTCCAGATACATAAGAAGCGGCGCGATGGCACAGCCTGTGACAGCTTTTCCTCTGCTAGTCCCTTGCTGATACCTAGTAACAGCCCTTCGAAGATCGTCAACAACCAACTGGCAATAGTCCATATTTGCCATATCTTCAAAGACAAGATTCTCAACCATTGCTGCCTCCCTGGACACTCGTGTAGACGTACCGGGAATAATAACCTTCATGAAAAGAATCAGGTAAAACACCTGCAGAGCCAGATCATCCTTTGTCTCATCCTTCACAAATTCCCTGAGGATCTTCCGCAGACCCTTTGTCTTGATATCATCACTCCTCGTGTAGCCAAGTTTGGCCTTCAGGCTCATAACAGCATCATCAAACCCATCCTCCATGGGCCTAGGAGGGGTACGATCACCTTGAGGGAATCCAAAAAGATGGTGAACAACATCACTTGTAATACGCAAAACCTTGTTCGCCTCACCCATATCCAGAATCATAGTTGAAGGGTCAATCCTCGTGTAGATGTGGCCCATCAAAGGACGAGAAATGTTGGAATCAACCTTCAAATCAAACACACAACCAAAACCAGCCTTGATAACCCTCTCCTTGTGCCTAAGTTGTAGCATTTTTGCGCACAACTTGACCTCTTTCAGTGAGCAGCGAACCGTCTTGTTAAAATGTTTTGCATCATCTCTTCCTTCATCACCTTCTTCGACTGCTTTGCCTCCTCTCTTCCTCAGCTCAGGCCGCTCCACAAGCTGATACTGCAAAAAATGCAATGACAGGGAAAAAAGGCAGAACAATGAGATAAACAAACTAAACCAAAAGTTCACTAATGCTGAATTGGAAAAACTACATAAGCAAATAGAGCATGGACCAAAAAATGTATATAGCAGAAGTTCAACCATTCAAAAAAAAGAAAGTACAGCTGCTTTCTAAATGTTAGCACTGTACATTTCAGAAGTTCAACTATGTCTACATAGGCAGTACAACCATGTATGACCAGAAGTTAAGCTGCTTTCTAAATGTTAGAAATTTACAGAGCATAAGTTCAACTATGTACACCAAGGCATTAAAACCATGTATACCAAGAAGTTCAGCTAATTTCTTCATGTATATATCCAGAAGTTCACATATGTACACAAAGGCAGTAATACCATATAAACCAAGCAGTTCAGCTAATTTCTTCATGTATATAAAGTAGAAGGTCAGCTATGTTCACCAAGGCAGTACTAC
This sequence comes from Thinopyrum elongatum, assembly GCA_011799875.1. Lineage (NCBI taxonomy): Eukaryota > Viridiplantae > Streptophyta > Magnoliopsida > Poales > Poaceae > Thinopyrum > Thinopyrum elongatum. Next base: position 248,710,320 of record CM022297.1, read on the forward strand.
ATACACAAATATAACAACAAATATACAATGTTCTCAAAAACAGTAAACATGAGAGATTCATACCTGATCAGCAGCAGCATCATCGTCGTCATCCTCATCATCAGCGTTGAAATCAGCATCACCCTGGTCATCTGGATTAACACGAGAACGCTTCTTGCAACCCTTGTTAACCTTTGCCGGTGCAACCTTGCGCTTAACACCGCATTTCTTGCCCTTACCAGATGCACCAGCACCAAGCGGAGAAGGTGTAGGCGCCGCAGTGGCAAGCACACGAGGACTACGACATGGTGTACCACCGCGGAATTGGCCTTCCACTTCAGGAAGTTCACCCACACTTGGTCCTGCGGCCTTTGAAACACGTGGGCTCCTCCGAGGAGTAACTTCACCAACTAAATGCTTCCTCGCCGCGGTCTTCTTGATTTTCTTCCTCACAGGGGAAACCATGCCATCAGTGGCACACGACACATCTTCTTCAGCAACAGAGCCATGCCCAACTATGAGCTCAGCAATATCACTAGATTCAGGAACATCATAACCTTTCTGAAGGCGGGCCGCCATCTTCTTGTCAAAATCTTCTTGCTTCTTCCTCTTGCGTTGATCCTCTAGAAGAAGCTGAAGGGGCACATCCTCATCTTGTGTGACAGGTTCAGTGCCATCAACAGACTGGGACTGCGTCTCTGACATTTGAAGAGAGCACAAAGGCTCCGGAACGGAATCACAACCTTCAACTGATGGAGCCCCTTGCTCGGCCGCAGCAGTGTTATCTGGCACACCCAAGTCAGATAGTACATCATTGATGGTGTTCACATCTTCCTCCTCTGTGGATACATCTGCAAGAACACAAAAAACATAACAAAAAGGAAAAGAGCCAGGAACAAATACAAAACACACGACAAGAACAAGTTTAAAAACATGGCTCGAGAATTTAAAAAAAAAGAAAAGGAGTTGCACATACTTGGTGAAGCAAGAGCTGCAGAAGCAAGATCCTCGAGGCTTAAATTTTTCTCAAGGCTCGAAGTAACCTCAGCAATTACAGTCAAAGGGATAATAGGTGGTTTAGCCACATCAGATCTTGGAGCATCAGTATTAACTTCTGAAGCTCCATCTTGATCACAGGCATTTTTTTAGAACTATTAAATTCATCACCAACTACAAAAAATGGAAGTAAAAAGGCAGCTGAGTTCTAATCCACAATCTACACCAAAGGAAGTACTACATATACATGAATGTCCAATGTCCAGAAGTTCAACAATACCTAACAAAGCATTAGACCAATGCACAATCTACAATCTACATACTAAAGATAAAACAATCTACACCAAAGGAAGTACTACATATAGATGAATGTCCAGAAGTTCAACAATACATAACAAAGCAGTAAAACAATGCACAAACAGAAGTTCAACCAAATTTCATTATAAACAAAAATAATTAAAACCAGAAGTTCAACTATGTGACCCAAGGAAGTACTACATAAAAAAGATAAAGAATGAGCATAAATACTTTTTCACAACCAAACTACTTATCAATACCATGAAAATGATAACAAAAATACAAAGATATACACTAAAAAAATGAAACATTTGGGAAGTCCAAACACACTTGGTGACATAGTTCACTGGCAATTCATCAAAAAAAATTTAAGCAACACTCTACTAACTTAAACTAAGAGTAAAATGCATAGACATCACCTATGTTAGAAGTTCACACTCTTAATCATGGGTAGTCCAACAAGACAACCAAGTGAAGATATGGGCAGACATATAAAAGAAAACTCCTATCTAAAATACAAGATGCATATACATTTACATACCTGAAGAAGGTTTTGAAGCCATGACAACACCACTCCTGATGAATGGTAGTCCAAACCCTAGATCAACCTACAAAAAATAGGGAAGAAATTACATCTAATTAGCAAGTAGAAAATCATACAACAATACAAAAAGCAACTAAATCAAACCCTTGGATGAAACAACTAAAACACATCAACAATTATGAAAGATGAACAGTAGCACATCTAGGCAAGTAGAGCAAAAAATAGTACTCATAAACTAACTAGCATGTGACAGACACAATCTAGACTACGAAATCAATAACATTAATGGATGCAGATACATCAGATCCAGCAGCAACCACCACACCACACCCTTCTTACATGCATCTCACTGGTGAAATTACCAAAGGGGAAATGGAATCCACACAAGTCTGAAGGGTGAAATAGCACACAAAAGCATCCCGTCAGATAAAATTAACCACGGGGCAAAGGAATCCACCCACCACACGCACAAGAACCCTACCTAATCTCCCATCCAACCATCAGAAGAAAAGGGAGGAGGCGGATACAAGAGCACACAGAAGAAACAGAGAGAGCTCGACAGATCTGGCGAAACCTAAGAGCAAGCATTGGGGGGAGGCAGCATTTGTACCTCTCTAAACGACCTCGATGCACGAATCCGCGGCGGTCCTTCCACCCCCACGATGCCATGCGCACCTTGGAACCGCGCAGACAGTTGCCGGCTTCGCTTCAGAGGAGAAGAGAGCGGGCTGAGGGAGGCAGAGCGGGGCGTGGGCAGAAATAGGAGCGGGCCATGCGCTGGTTACTCCACTCACGAGTGCAAGAGACAGCGGCAGAGAAGTCGGGGGAAGTTGGAGGAAGGGAGCGGAGCGACAGAGGAGGGAGAAGAGAGCGAGCGACAGGGGGGAGGGATTTCTGACAGATGGTCGCGAGCGAGATAACCACTTAATGCCTCTCTGTAGTGGGTGTTGGAGCGCTGGGGTAATTATAGTTTTACCCCCCAACAACTAAAAAAGTAAATGCATCCATTGAAAAATGAATGCACCAATTGAATGCATCTATTTTAAAAAGATAAGATCAAATAACAAATCTGCTGGTATCCCTTAAAACCAAAAATTGATGGCAAACAGAAGGTCAAGTACACTACCAAGGGAAGAAAAATACATACACAAATAAGCACTTACAAACAAAGAAGAAGTTCAAAAAATAAAGAACAGAAGTTCAAGTACACTAATTAGCGAAGTAAGGCATATGAATAAATAAACACTAAGAAACAACAGAAGAAGTTCAAATACAAAAACATATGAAGTCCATATCTAATTAAAATACACAACTTAGAAACAATATAGAAGTTCAAAATTCACCTACACACAAAGTACACATGCAACAGACTCACCTCCGCATGCGACGACGCGGCATGCCGTGTCGTCGCCTGCTCCGGCTCGTTCCTGTCTCAGCCTCACCGGGGGTCCCTGCGGACTCGCATCTGCTCGCTGTGGGGCCCCTCGGCTCGGCCTCGCGCTACCGCATTGGTGCGCGCTAGGTTGACAGGCGCAATGCGGTTATTCTGTTTCCACCCCCGCCAAATGCACCCAGAGCCACACCCCTAAGATAGATAGTGGGGTCACGGATGTGACGGACTCGCCTCCGCATGCAATGACGCGGCACGCCGCATCGTCGCCTGCTCCGGCTCGTTCCTGTCTCGGCCTCGCAGGGGGAGGGGATGGGGGGTCCCGACCCCCCTCCCCCCCCAGCTCGGCCTCGCGCTACCGCATTGGTGCGCGCTAGGTTGACAGGCGCAATGCGGTTTTCAATGATTAAATATTTAAATCCAAAAAAATTTATGAAAATTTATTGAAGAAGTTCAAATTGTAAAGACACAGAAGTTCGGGATTTTGAAAAAACATCAGATGAACATGTCAAAAAAAACAAATTATACAGGAGCAAAATCTAGTAAGTTCAGGTTAAATACCTACTGAAGTTCTACCACTGTTCGAAGTATGAAAACATGTTACAAAAAAATAAAAAGTATGCGTGCATACTTGGGACAATCCCATGGTTGCTCACGGGACAAAATCAAAACCATTTCAACAATGAAAATTACAAAAAAAAAACAAAGAAATATAGAGCACAATGCTGCATCGCCTTGCAATGTGGAAAACCAGAAGTTCAACTGTGAGTAACAAAGAAGTCCAACTTCTACTACAGGCCGTGGATGATCCAAAAAACTATCCCCGAAGATAGATTAAAGATAAAGAGGATGCGTGTATCTATGGACCAGCTCCACATTTACACACATGAGTACTATGAAAAACAAAAAACATACACAAATTTTTTATAACAATAGCAACCGAACATATCATATTGCCGCATCACCTAAAAACATGCATAAAACAACATAAGTTCTAACACAAAAGATATAGAAGTCCAACTTGTAAAACAGACCGTAAAATGATTGAAAAAATACCCACGATCAAATTTGGTTTCCAGATTTAATCATTTGGGTGACTACAACTTGTCAACTGCCATCTCGAACGATATCCTACTCCCCGCTAACATCAAAACGATGCGCCACCATGCTGTCTGATCGAAGAACCAACCACGGCGGGCAGAACAAGATCCAATCGCCCGATTTCAGAGTGTATGGGCCTGCCCGACCAAATTAACAATGTAGGAAGGCTTCAATCTCACTAATGTAAGCAAATCCGCCGCCTATCTTCACAGGAAAACGACAAATCGACAGAAGCGGCGGAAACCACTCCCGTGGACGAAGAACACAACCCGAAATCAAATCCATTAGAAATAACAAAAAATTGTCCACAAAACTCATACCTAAACCCAATTCCCATCATGTTAGAGGTTCGAGAACATCCAGTGCATGCATTAAACTTGTAACAGACACAAGTTCATCACGTCCCGAGAGCAAATCTGCCAACGAGCGAGATTCCGAATCAAAACGACCATTTAGATGCTAGCAAGCGTATTCTGATTACACTTACATCACAAAGAACATGACACACCAGAATAATTTGCGCGGGGAGGCATGATTGCGAAGATAGCCCGAAGGTCGGGTTCGTACAGAGAGAAGTTCAGGTTGTGTAACTCAGGAAGTTCAGGCTGTGATCAGAATAATATTCCGATCCCGTGATCATAATAGTGTTTATGTATATATATATATATATATATATGGAGAGGTGTGTGGTTGTGATGGTTTGAATACCTAATGCACAACTTTGATGTGGCATCTGCCTTGAAATCCGTAAAGTCCCCACATGAAGTGAGGTTGATGACACCTACTATATGCTGGTACCATCCCCCCTTCGACACGTACTATATATATACTCCTACCTTAACACAGCCCTAAAAGAATTAATACTCCTTGTTCATCAAACTATACCTCTCTCTCGTTGGGTCAAAGTGATGGACGACGACCTCGCGGGCCCACAGGAGCGAAGCGTACGTCGCACGCGAGTGAGCGTCCTATATAGGACAACCACTGTCTTCATGTGGCCCAGAGAGGTGTTTGTGTGATGTTTGAATATGCAATGCGCAACTTTGATGTGGCACCTATACCTCGGAAACCAAAAAGTCCCCACAGAGAGCGAGGTTCATGATGCGTGGTATGTGCTACCCCCCGTTCGACGCATGGTATATATATATACTCCTACTATAGCACAAACCAAAAAGAATCATTCCTTGATGGTCAAATTAACCTCTCCTCATTGGGTCAAAGTGATGGAAGACAACATCGCGGGCCCATAGATGGAAGCGCCGCACACGAGTGGGTTCCTATAGGGCAACCACCGCCTGCATGGTGTTGCATGATGTTTGAATACCAATGCATAACTTTGATGTGGCACCTGCCTCGGGAACCGGAATGTCCCCACATGGAGCAAGGTTATGACACATATATAGTATACATGTTGCCCCCTCTTTGACATGTACTAAATACTCCTACCGTGCATATACGTAAGACAAACCAAAAAAGAACCATCCTTGTTGGTCAAATTAACCTCTCTCTCGCTGTAGGTTCAACTGATTGACGACGACCTCGCGGGCCCACAGAGAGAGTCACACGCGAGTGAGTGTCATAGGACAACCACCGCGTGCATGTGCCCAAAAGAGGTGTGTTGTGTGATGTTTGAATACCCAATGCACATCTTTGATGTGGCACATGCGTCGCAAACCAGAAACGCACTACACAGAGGTTCACCACACGTAGCCCGCTCACTTCAAGCCGGTGGGAGGGACTCATGTGTATGCACGTGCCTGAACTTTGATATGGAATCTCACCATGATCCACACCGTATAACACACATGCCAAGATGAATCCACCTTTGGTCAAATGCCTCTCGTTGTCGGTGGAAACTGAAAACCTTTGCGGGCTAACGATAGGGGATCAGTTGTAGCCTTTCTCGATAAATAAGAGTGTCGAACCCAACGAGGACCTAAAGGTAGGATTTGTATTCCCTTCAAGTTCTATCGACCACCGATACAACTCTACGCATGCTTAACATTCGCTTTACCTAGAACAAGTATGAAACTAGAAGTACTTTGTAGGTGTAAAGAGATAGGTTTGCAAGGTAATAAAGAGCACGAAAATAAAAGATAGGGGCTGTTTAGATAAAGAAATAACTAAGTTAATTTTAGTAGAGAGCTTTTTGTAATGCAAGAAAGTTATTTGTCCCTAGGCAATCGATAACTAGACCGGTAATCACTATTGCAATTTTATATGAGGGAGAGGCATAAGCTAACATACTTTATCTTCTTGGATCATATGCACTTATGATTGGAACTCTAGCAAACATCCATAACTACTAAAGATCATTAAGGTAAAACCCAACCATAGCATTAAAGTATCAAGCCCTCTTTATTCCCATACGCAAACAACCCACTTACTCGAGTCTGTACTTCTGTCACTCATGCCACCCACCACAAGCGAATCATGAACATATTGCAAACCCTACAGCGGGGATCCCTCACACTTACGCGACACGGAGGGCACCATAGGACAGCACTAATAATAAAACATGCAACTCAAACCAATCATGATCATCAATTAACCCATAGGACAAAACGGATCTACTCAAACATCATAGGATAGCCATACATCATTGGGAAATAATATATAGCGTTGAGCACCATGTTTAAGTAGAGATTACAGCGGGGAGAAGGGGTGTTACACCACTGCATAGAGGGGGAGAGAGTTGGTGATGACGGCGGTGAAGTTGTTGGTGTAGATCGCCGTCACGATGATGGCCCTGGCGGCGTTTCGGCACCACCGGGAGAGAGGGGGTGAGAGCCCTCCTCCTTCTTCTTCTTCCTTGACCTTCCCCCTAGATGGGAGAAGGGTTTCCCCTCTGGTCCATGGTCTCCATGGTGGCGGAGGGGCGAGAGCCCCTCCGAGATTGGATCTCTCTCTCTCTGTTTCCTTCTGTTTCTGCGCTCTTAGATTCTGGCCTTTCACCGTTTCTTAAATTCTCAGAGATCCGTAACTCCGATTGGGCTGAAATTTTAACACGATTTTTATCCGGATATTAGCTTTCTTGCAGCGAAAGAAGGGCACCAAACGCCTTACGGAGTGGCCACAAGGGCCCAGGGCGTGCCCTACCCCCTAGGGCACACCCCCTGCCTTGTGGACTCCTCGGGCATCGTCTCACGTTGATTCTTTTTCCCAAAAATCACATATATTCCAAAAAAAATCTCCGTAAGTTTTTATCGCGTTTGGACTCCGTTTGATATGGATTTTCTGTGAAACAAAAAACATGCAACAAACAGGAACTGGTACTGGCCACTGGATCAATATGTTAGTCCCAAAAATAGTATAAAAAGTTGCCAAAAGTATATGAAAGTTCTAGAATATTGGCATGAAACAATCAAAAATTATAGATACGACGGAGACGTATCAGCATCCCCAAGCTTAATTCCTGCTCGTCCTCGAGTAGGTAAATGATAAAAAAAGATAATTTTTGATGTGGAATGCTACCTAGCATAATCTTGATCATATAATCTAATCATGGCATGAATATTAAGACACGAGTGATTCAAAGCAATAGTCTATCATTTGACATTAATACAACAATACTTCAAGCATACTAATAAAGCAATCATGTCTTTCTCAAAATAACATGGCCAAAGAAAGTTATCCCTACAAAATCATATAGTCTGGCTATGCTCCATCTTCACCACACAAAATATCCAAATCATGCACAACCCTGATGACAAGCCAAGCAATTGTTTCATACTTTTGATGTTCTCAAACCTTTCCAACTTTCACGCAATACATGAGTGTGAGCCATGGACATAGCACTATAGGTGGAATAGAATATGATGGTGGGTCTTGTGTGGAGAAGACAAAAAGGAAGAAAGTCTCACATCGACGCGGCTAATCAACGGGCTATGGAGATGCCCATCAATTGATGTCAATGCGAGGAGTAGGGATTGCCATGCAATGGATGCACTAGAGCTATAAATGTATGAAAGCTCACAAATGAAACTTAGTGGGTGTGCATCCAATTTTCTTGCTCATGAAGACCTCGGGAATTTGAGGAAGCCCATCATTGGAATATACAAGCCAAGTTCTATAATGAAAATTCCCACTAGTATATGAAAGTGATAACTCAAGAGACTCTCTATATGAAGAACATGGTGCTACTTTGAAGCACAAGTGTGGAAAAAGGATAGTAACACTGCCCCTTCTCTCTTTTTCTCTCATTTATTTATTTATTTATTTATTTGTTTTCTCTCTTTTTTTTGGAGTGGCTTCTTTGGCCTCTTTTATTTTTCCTCACATGGGGCAATGCTCTAATAATGATGATCATCGCACTTTTATTTACTTACAACTCAATATTACAACTAGATATCTAGAACAAAGTATGACTCTATATGAATGCCTCTGGCAGTGTACCAGGATGTGCAATGATCTAGCATAGCAAAAGATATCAAAAAACGGACAAGCCATGAAAATATCATGCTAGCTATCTTACGATCATGCAAAGCAATATGACAATGAATGCTCAAGTCATGTATATGATGATGATGGAAGTTGCATGGCAATATATCTCGGAATGGCTATGGAAATGCCATGATAGGTAGGTATGGTGGCTGTTTTGAGGAATATATAAGGAGGCTTATGTGTGACAGAGCGTATCATATCACGGGGTTTGGATGCACCGGCGAAGTTTGCACCGACTCTCGAGGTGAGAAAGGGCAATGCACGGTACCGAAGAGGCTAGCAATGATGGATGGGTGAGAGTGCGTATAATCCATGGACTCAACATTAGTCATAAAGAACTCACATACTTATTGCAAAAGTCTATTAGCTATCGAAGAAAAGTACAACGCGCATGCTCCTAGGGGGATAGATTGGTAGGAAAAGACCATCGCTCATCGCCGACCGCCACTCATAAGGAAGACAATCAAAAAATAAATCATGCTCCGACTTCGTTACATAACGGTTCACCATACGTGCATGCTACGGGAATCACAAACTTTAAGACAAGTATTCTTACCAATCCACAATTACTCACTAGCATGACTCTAATATCACCATCTTTATATCGCAAAACTATTGCAAGGAATCAAACATATCATATTTAGTTATCTACAAGTTTTATGTAGGATTTTATGACTAACCATGTGAATGACCAATTCCTGATGACTCTCTAAATAGATATAAGTGAAGCATGAGAGTTTAATTCTTTCTACAAAAGGTATGCCCACGCTCTAACAAATATAAGTGACACAAAAGAGCATTCTACAAATGGCGGTTTTCTATGTGTAGGAAAACAGGCAATCCAAACTTCAAATGATATAAGTGAAGCACATGAAGCATTCTATAAAGCCATACTCAAAAGATATATGTGAAGTGCAAAGAGCATTCTATAAATCAACCAAGGACTATCTCATACCAGCATGGTGCATTTATTAAAAGAAAAATAAAAGGCACACGATGCTCCAAGATTTACGCATATCATGTGACGAATAAAAATATAGCTCCAAGTAAAATTACCGATGATCGTTAGAAGAAAGAGGGGATGCCTTCCGGGGCATCCCCAAGCTTAGCTGCTTGGGAGTCCTTGAATATTACCTTGGGGTAACTCAGGAATCCCCAAGCTTAGGCTCTTGCCACTCCTTATTCTTTCATCCATCGTGATCTCACCCAAAACTTGAAAACTTCAATCACACAAAACTTAACAAAACCCTCGTGAGATCCGTTAGTATAATAAAGCAAATCACCACTTTAAGTACTGTTGAAAACTCATTTATATTTTGTTTTTGCATTGTATCTACTGTATTATAACTTCTCTATGGCTTATACCACCGATAAAATCGATAGTTTCATCAAAACTAGCAAAACAATGCATCAAAAACAGAATCTGTCTTAAACAAGACAGTCTGTAGCAATCTGAACATCTACCATACTTTTGTAACTCCAAAAATTCTCAAAAATTAGGAAAAAATAAAAAAAAATTATATAAGTACTGTGCAAAAAAATTCATAAGTGTTTGACTTTCCAGTAAAAAATGTAAAATCACGCACTACAGCAAAAGTTTCTGTTTTTGCACCGCACAAACCAAACAAGCAATCTAATCATCCTAAAGGCAAATCTTGGCACATTATTTTTTATAATACAATGGATTTATACAAGGGGATAATTATTTTTGTTGAAAATTTTCTGTAATTAAGATTCACAAAGTTTCCATGGGCATGAACAAAGCTCAAGGCATGCTCCCACTTTAACAATGCTCGTCTCTCTCACTTTCACTTTTCTTTTTGAAAAAGTTTTAGGTTCCCCTCTTTATTTTTTTGGTTTTTTATTATAAAAGCACTCAACAAAAATAAATGACTCTCTAAAACTTCCGGGTTGTCTCCCTGGCAGCGCTTTCTTTAAAGCCATTAAGCTAGGCATATAGTGCTCAAGTAATGGATCCACCCGGATCCCAAGGTATATCGAAGCCAATTTTAATTAACAATGATTTGTATTTTAGTAGTGAGCACAAAGCAACATATATCATGCAACAACGAAGTCTAACTCTCTTCCTATGCATTGGCATGTCATAAAAGAACAATTCATGCACACAAAGTAAAGGCCAATGCATAGTATAAACAGTTTCTTGCAATTTTATCGTATTGGAAACATAGAGAGTCAGAGATGTAGTTCCTCTCTCATAATAATTGCAAGTAGGAGCAGCAAGCACATGCATATTATATTTATCAAAATTGTCATGTGCAATAGTAGAACGCAACCCATCAATATAGCCCTTAATAAGCGCAAACTTCTCCGATATAGTGTAGTTGGGAGAATTCAAAAAGATAATAGGACTATCATGCGTGGGTGCAATAGAAACAATTTCATTCTTAACATAAGGAACTATAGCAAGTTTATCTCCATAAGCATAATTCATATTGGCATCATGGCCACAAGCATAGCAAGCATCAAGTTCATCAAAAAGGGATATTTCAAATGAATCAAAGGGATCATAGCAATTATCATAGCAATCATCCTTCGGTAAGCACGAAGGGAAATTAAACAGTGTATGAGTTGAAGGGTTACTCTCATTAGAAGGTGGGCACGGGTGATCAATCCGCTCTTCCTCCTTTTGTTCTTCGCTCTCCTCATCATCTTTTTCATCTAATGAGCTCACAGTTTCAGCAATTTCTTCTTCCATAGATTCCTGCAAAATATTAGTCTCTTCTTGGACAGCGGAGACTTTCTCAATAAATGCATCAATATTGACATTGTATTCATAATTCTCATAGCAATATTTAAGCATAACATAATTTTCAGGTCTATAAACGGCATCATCAAGATTTTCACACTTTTCAAACAAAGATTCAATTTCATAAGCACCCTTAAAAGCAACGAATTCTTCTATTCGTTCCACATCATAGTAATCATATATACCATTAGCATAAGAAGCCAAGGTTTTATTATCATTAAATTTACATGAAAAGGGAAGGTGTGGAGCCTTCATCCTAGAGCAACAAGTATAATCATATCTCAAGCATAGTTCCCGAGCATACCAATGCAACATATGAATTTGATCCCATAATAGTTTGCCCTTTTGAGTCAAGCGATAATCCCTAAAGTATTCATGTTGATCCAACGTGTCTCCCATTATCAAGTTGAATGGGGTTTTCTCAGGATTATTAAAGTAGTGCATAATATCTTCCACATAACGAGCATCGAGGGTTTTAGGAGGTTCCCCATCTCCATGAGTAGCAAGTACAACTATTTTTTTGGTATTTCATGTTCCATATCCATTACTAAAGATAAAGAACAACTAAGAACAGCAAATAAAATCTACTTAGTGATAAAGCAAACAAGCACACATGAGAATATTCACCCCACGCTATTGCTTCCCGGTAATGGCGCCAGAAAAAGGTTTTGATAACCCACAAGTATAGGGGATCAGTTGTAGCCTTTCTCGATAAATAAGAGTGTTGAACCCAACGAGGATCTAAAGGTAGGATTTCTATTCCCTTCAAGTTCTATCGACCACCGATACAACTCTACGCACGCTTAACGTTCGCTTTACCTAGAACAAGTATGAAACTAGAAGTACTTTCTAGGTGTAAAGAGATAGGTTTGCAAGATAATAAAGAGCACGAAAATAAAAGATAGGGGCTGTTTTGATAAAGAAATAACTAAGTTATTTTTAGTAGAGAGCTTTTTGTAACACAAGAAAGTTATTTGTCCCTAGGCAATTGATAACTAGACCGGTAATCACTATTGCAATTTTATATGAGGGAGAGGCATAAGCTAACATACTTTCTCTTCTTGGATCATATGCACTTATGATTGGAACTCTAGCAAACATCCGTAACTACTAAAGGTCATTAAGGTAAAACCCAACCATAGAATTAAAGTATCAAGTCCTCTTGATTCCCATACGCAAACAACCTACTTACTCGGGTCTGTGCTTCTGTCACTCACGCCACCCACCATAAGCGAATCATGAACATATTGCAAACCCTACAGCGGGGATCCCTCATGCTTGCATGACACGGAGAGCACCATAGGACAACACCAATAATAAAACATGCAACTCAAACCAATCATGATCATCAATTAACCCATAGGACAAAACGGATCTACTCAAACATCATAGGATAGCCATACATCATTGGGAAATAATATATAGCGTTGAGCACCATGTTTAAGTAGATATTACAGCGGGGAGAAGGGGTGTTACACCGCTGCATAGAGGGGGAGAGAGTTGGTGATGACGGCGGCGAAGTTGTTGGTGTAGATCGCTGTCACGATGATGGCCCCGGCGGCGTTCCGGCGCCATCGGGAGAGAGGGGGAGAGAGCCCCCCTCCTTCTTCTTCATTGACCTTCCCCCTAGATGGGAGAAGGGTTTCCCCTCTGGTCCATGGTCTCCATGGCGGCGGAGGGGCGAGAGCCCCTCCGAGATTGGATCTCTCTCTCTCTGTTTCCTTCTGTTTCTGCGCTCTCAGATTCTGGCCTTTCACCGTTTCTTAAATTTCCGGATATCCGTAACTCCGATTGGGCTGAAATTTTAACACGATTTTTACCCAGATATTCGCTTCCTTGCGGAGAAAGAAGGGCACCAACCGCCTTACGGAGTGGCCACAAGGGCCTAGGGCGCACCCTAACCCCTGGGGCGCTCCCCCTGCCTTGTGGACTCCTCGGGCATCGTCTCGTGTTGATTCTTCTTCCCAAAAATCACATATATTCCAAAAAAAATCTCCGTAAGTTTTTATCGCGTTTGGACTCCATTTGATATGGATTTTCTGTGAAACAAAAAACATGCAACAAACAGGAACTGGTACTGGGCAGTGGATCAATATTTTAGTCCCAAAAATAGTATAAAAAGTTGCCAAAAGTATATGAAAGTTGTAGAATATTGGCATGAAACAATCAAAAATTATAGATACGATGGAGATGTATCAGGCACATCACTGATAACCGCGTGAGGGAGTGTCCGAGAGGACCACCAATATATGCATGTGGCCTGAACATGTATGTATGAAAGGGCTTTGTAATGTTTTAAATAACCAACTCACGACTTTGATGTGGCATATATGACTCATAAAATGATCAATATCCCACACGGAGGCTCATGACTCGTAGTGTACTGCCGGACCCCCGCCCCACACACACACATCCCGCACCACCACCGCCACTCTGAGGCATGTCAAACTTTTTCCACAGTGAACTTGTGACCAAAGGAGTGCCATGTTAGAATTAAAAAAAAATAGAGATCATTCGACCGTTTTTATACATTGATTGATTTCCTAGGGATTTAATGTGCAAAAATCAATTTTGAGCTACATGTGCACCAAAATGGATTGCAAAATCATATGTGTGTCCCTGGGTGTATGTTTCCTTGTGCAAGAAATTTCAAAACATTGAGAATATTGATTTTTAAAATTCAGTAAATCCAAAACTTAGTTGAAATTCATGAAACATATCGTGGTGTCATATGGTCATATGGACACTAGTAGACTGTGATATTGTATTTTTTCGTCAAATTTGAGATAAGTTTTGATATAATTTTCTTACAAACGGGAGATTGTTAATAATTGGCAACCAATATCACATATGGATTATTTTTTCGGACTGTGTGCATTAGACCAACAATGTATACATGCCATGCTTCGGTTAAGCAATAAAGCGGTAGAATTTATCATCAAAAAAGAAAAACAATATACGTGTTGCCACACGCCCCGTGTGCCGTGCGAGCAGGCGTGAATTGACAGGACGCATGCAAGCAGTCCGCCATGCAGGCAGACCGGGAGGCGTGCGTGCAGGTGTGTGAATTGATGGGACGCGTTTTCGCTGCGCAATGTCATCGGGAGGCGTGCGAGTAGCTGTGTGAAATGATGGTAGGCATGCCAGAAGTCCGCCGCGCAGGCTCACCGGGAGGTGGGACAGCCTTTGACCGCCGCCTGCCTAGCTCCCACTTCTCCATATTAATGGCACGCCCAAGCCACTGGCCATAATAGGTGGCCGCACCCCCGGTCCACAGTGGTCACCGTCGTCTAGAGTGTATGAGGATGCCGCCAAAGTGCACCATCGGAGGGAGTGGTGACGCCGGGACAGGTGAAGCACCTGCGCAACGCATGAAAGTGGGCACAGAGGTTGCCGTCGCTGTTGACGAGGTCTCGCGCAGGCAGCAACACAACCTTGACTTCGTCGGTGCCGTCGTGCCCCCCCCAGCCAGAGCCGGAGGTCCACAACAACTCCGGCAACGACTACAACTCCGACAGAAAACCCGTTAGTCATCTATACCCATTTGTGCGGTAAACATATTATGTGTTTTCTCTGCTTACTTCCCCCCACCCCCTCTAATTTTTTGGAATACAAATCCTATGGTTATGTTCTCTCAGTCCATGAAATCAGAGTAATTAAGATCTGTTAGATGCATGTAGTGTATTGATTGTTTGAATGGTATCCGTATAGGGTTAGTGATTAATTATTTGTTATGTACAAATGATTTTTGCTAATAATCTGACTAGGGTTAGCGTGCGTGCTAATAATTCGTGGCCAGATCTTGAGAATTGATTTTGAATGTCCTACATATATGTTCATGCCTTTTTTTTCTTCCAGATCTTGAGAATTGATTTTGAATGTCCTACATGTATGTTTTTGCCATTTTTTTAGATTGGTATGTACACAGATGAGGCTCCGGCCAGCGGCACCGCCGGTTGTAGATCTTGCACCCGTCAGCATGGCCAGAAGCGGCCACGGTCCCCTAGATATGAGGAACCCATAGAATCTCCGCGGACTGCATCAGCGATCTCCCGGACGACATCCTTGGGGAGATCATCTCCCATCTCCCCACCAAGGATGGCTGCTGCACACAAGTCCTCGCATCTCAGTGGCGCACTCAGTGGTGCGTCGCGCCTCTTAATCTCGACTATCATCAGCTATCTATAGATGATGATTCTGAACTCCCCGGAGACATCATCTCCTCCTACCAGTGCTCCGTTCAACGCATCTGCATCCCGGCATGCTACCTGCTGGACATACCCTGCACGGTGGCCGCTTGGCTGACATCCCGTCAATTCAAAAAACTCCAACAGCTTGAGTTCTACCATGACTATGTATGTAACATACCATGAACCGATGCATCTGTTCCCTCACCACCGATGTCCATCTCGTGGTTTTCCTCCTGTCTCCACACCACCACCTTCGCCCGGTGCCATCTAGCAGACAATCTGGTACAAATGCTTCAACACCCACTGCTAAAAAAACTTGCACTTGTGGTGGTTGAATTGTCGGAGGCCGCACTGCACAGCATCATCCACTCCAGCTGCCCTGCCCTGGAGCGCTTGCTGCTTGTTTTTGGAATAGAAATCGTATCCGTTGTCTCAAAATAAAGTCGCCTCACCTTGTAAGCATAGGAATTTGTTTTTTTGGACAAGAGCTCATCATCAAAGATGCCCCTCCACTTCAAAGGTTGCTCCTTGATTCTTCTATAGCACCTTCACAAATAACTGTAGTCTCTGTGCCTAAACTAGAGACCTTGGGTGCAATTCGCGATCCATTTACATGGTTCAAGATGGTGTTTCACTCCACACTTATCCAGGTACAGTATATTATCCACATACACTTTTGTAATCTGCATTTTTCATTTGTGCATATAAGTTAAGTATCATCTTGGAGTACACTTTTGGTACTAATATTATGTTCTATGCTCAATGAAGAGCTTCTCCATCCTATCAGTGGTGGTGGATTCTGTCAAGACCTTATATATCAGTGTTTTTATCTGAACACAATTATTGGCTTGCTGCAATGCTTTCCATGTCTGGAGACTTTGTATATAAAGGTAATGATTTCACGCACATTGAAAGCCCATATATAATGTACTATAATTAATTGTTCAACTATCGCTCTTTCGACATACTATTTTTTAGACATTAACTTTTTTCAATCTTCATCTCTATTTAGTCACTAACACATGGAGAAAAAGGTATAACCAATCGATGGCTCAAGAAGCACCAGGATTTTCTCAGATCTCATGACATTCGTTTGACGACAGTAACGCTAGAAGGATATGCATCCAACCATGCAAACACTAGCTTTGTCACATTCTTCATCTTGAATGCGAGAGCTTCAGGTGGACAAAAGGGCTTCTGAACATGCTCGACTTCTATGTACAACAACTTGTCCTCATTTACCAGTAGAATTTCTGGCCCGGGATCTTGATTTTATGGATTAGACCGATCCATTTGATTGTGACTGCCCAAAACTTGGGTGTAGTTAGATGTTATTGCCATGTTTAATCTGGGTTTTGTCTAAACCTGATAAACAATTAATCTTCGTGCTTTTGTACCATTTGTAAACTGGAGTTAGACATTGCTGCCCTTTTCAACTTGGCTTTGACCCGTATTTTGTTTCATACTGGGCCAATGGCTTGCCATTTCTTTAATTAAGACAGTAATATTATAAGCAACCACAATTAGGTCCAACAAGAATCAGGGTCATTCACACACCGAAATTGACAGTGTTGGGCTATTTGTAAATGTTTTCAAATAGCACACGGTTCATCCACGAAAGCTGTGTGCCTAACACATGGCTTATTCCATCACAAACAGCTTGGATGGATCAACTATATGCCACGTATCGCACATGCAACTCTAATATGAATCATGCTTGATGTCTCCGGATCGAGCCACTAGCAGAGCAGTGGCAACAAGCATCACAAGAAGTAGATGATGATCAGATGATCGTTTATCCTAGTTAATTATGCATGTAATAT
The DNA here is from genome assembly GCA_011799875.1 of Thinopyrum elongatum. Taxonomy (NCBI): domain Eukaryota; kingdom Viridiplantae; phylum Streptophyta; class Magnoliopsida; order Poales; family Poaceae; genus Thinopyrum; species Thinopyrum elongatum. The sequence goes on from CM022297.1 coordinate 248,727,850, forward strand.
ATAGTTTACTTTGATGTGTGGAAATGTCATGTGTGTAGTAGCCACCTATGTAATTATCCATGTAATAGTTTACTTTGGTGTGTGCAAATGTCATGTGTGTACTAGCCACCTATGTAATTATGCATGTAATAGTTTACTTTGGTGTGTGCAGATGTCATGTGTGTAGTAGCCACCTATGTAATTATGCATGTAATAGTTTACTTTGGTGTGTGCAAATGTCATGTGTGTAGTAGCCACCTATGTAATTGGATGTTTAATTTGGTTATGCAACCATGCCCTTATAAGAGTGTGTATATATATATATATATGTTGTTGTTTTGTATGCAATCACATCGCGCAACACACACGTCTTATTAGCAGCAATTATCTGTGTTATTATCGGTCTTCGCACACATTTCTGATTACAGACCTGTTTGTCGCGTATCACACACATCTTGTTAAGTTGAACCGTTTATGTTCTCTTGGCTCAACTCAAATAGTTCATCCGAGTGAACTGTATGCCCTCTATCGCACACACCTTGATCTGGCTGACCGTTTCTTTTGTGTTGCCTAATCACAGACAGTTCATCTGAGTGAACTGTATGCCATATATCGCACACACCTTCATCTGGCTGCCCGTTTTTGTTGTTCCGCTTCATCACAAACAGTTCATTGGAGTAAACCGTATGCCACGCATCACACACGTAACTATAATGTGAATCATGTTTGATGTCTCCGCCATCGCAAACGTTTCGTATCAGTTTTTACAGTTTCTTTACATCACCGTTTGCGATTAATGCATCGCACACAGTTTCGTCGAAGGGTCTCTGATTGTTGTGTCAGTTAGCAGCATCCTGCAGTAGTGCTCGCAAATTAACCGGACATCCCCGACCCCACGTAGGTTCAGCAAGTGTGAAGTTGCCCCCCCCCCCCCCACACACACTCTGATTCGATGGGAGGGGGCATCTCACCAAGACGTATTGTAACACTGACCAGGAAGAATCACCACCTTTTGGTTGTATAGCCTCTCTCATTGTTGGGTTAAAGTGATGGACGACGTCCACACGCGACCCCACAAATAGGCTAGCTTCTCGCTAATAACCATGCGAGGGAGTGCCTGAAGACAACCACTGCGTGCATGTGGCCCAAACATATGTATGGAAGTGTTATGTGGTGTTTGAATATACCCAATGCACAACTTTGATGTGGCACCGTGCTTTTGGAACCGGAAAGTCCCCACACGGAGCGAGGGTTCATGACGCGTATAGTATATATATAGGGATTCATGTGTATGCATGCGCTCAAACTTAGGTCTGGAATCTCACCATGATCGACGTACGACTATACGGCAACGCGAACCAAGAGAAGAATAATCCACCCTGGTAACCTCTCTCGTTGTCGGTCGAAGTGATGGACGTCCATGCCGGCCCATGAATATATAGGCCGTCAATGATAACCAAGCGAGGGAGAGTGTCCAAAGACAACCAATGCATGCATGTGCCCCAAACATATGTATGGACATGCGTGATGCATGCATATGTTTGAATACCAAAAGCACAACATTTTGATGTGGCGCATGTGTCAAAAATCGCGTAGTCCCCACACAGAGCGAGGTTCATGATGTGTCGCGTGCTCGCCCCACCCCGGGCCCCCACTTCGATCCGGTGGGAGGGATTCATGCGTACACATGCGCTCAAAGTATAAGACGAACCAGAGTTTAATCCCCTCCTAACTATAAGTCAAATTAACCTCTATCGCTGTAGGTCAAAGTGATTGACCAAGTGGGCAAACAGATGGACGAAGCATCTCGTCGATAACCCCGTGAGTGAGTGCTAGAGGACAACCACCATCGCTTGCACGTGGGCCAAACACATGTATGGAGATGTGTGGTTGTGATGTTTGAATACCTAATATGCACAACTTTGACGTGGCACCTGCCTTAGAAACCTTTAAGTCCCCACACGAAGCGATGTTCATGATGCGCAGTATCTGCTGGTCCCCCTCCCCTCTTTGATGCAATATATACTGCTACCGTAACACAACCCGAAAATAATCCTCCTTGGTCATCAAATTTACCTCTCTCGTTGGGTCAAATTAGATGGACGACGACCTCGCGGGCCCATGGAGGGAAGCGTCACAGGTGAGTGAGTGACAACCATCGTCTGCACGTGGCCCAAAGAGGTGTTGGTGATGTTTGAATACCCAATATGCAAAACTTCGATGTGGCACCTACCTCAGAAATCGAAAAGTCCCCACACGAAGCGATATCGTTCATGACGTGTGTGTAGTATGTGTTGGCCCCCTCCTCCCCTCTTCGACGCGTACTATATACTCCTACCACAACACAAACCAAAAAGAAACCTCCTTGTTGGTCAAATTAACCTCTCTCGTTGGGTCAAAGTGATGGAGGACAACCTCGCGGGCCCATGGAAGGAAGCATCGCACACGAGTGACTGTCCTATATGACGCGTAGTATATGTTGCTCCCAACTTCGACGCGTACTATATATATACTCATACCGTATGTAACACAAACCAAAAAATGACCATCCTTGTTGGTCAAATTAACCTCTCTTGCCGCAGGTCATAGTGATGGACATCGACCTCGCGGGCCCACAGAGAGCGTCACACGGGAGTGAGTGTCCTAGGACCACCGCATGCATGTGACCCAAAGATGCATGTCAAACTTTTTCTGCAGCGAACATGCGACCAAAGGAGTTTAGTGTTAAAAATTGAAAAAAAAGATAGCATTCATCCGTTTTTATACATTGATTGATTCCTAGGGATTTAATGTGCAAATATCAAATTTGAGCTACATGAGACCCGTGACAGTGCACCAAAATGGATTGGAAAATCATATGTGTATGTGTCCCTGGGTGCATGTTTAGTCCCCATGCAAGAAATTTCTAACATCAAGAATCTTGATTTTAAAATCCAGTAAATCCAAAACTAAGTTGAAATTCATGAAACTTATCATGGTGTCATATGGACACCAATAGACCGTGATATTATATTTTTTTTGTCAGATTTGAGACAAGTTTTGATAGAATCTTCTTACAGACAGGAAATTATCAATAATTAGCAACCAATATCACAAACAGACTCTTTATTCGAACCGTGTGCATTAGACCAACAATGTACGTGTCGTGGTTTGGTTAAGCAATAAAGCGGCAGAATTAATCATCAAAAAGGAAAAATCAATATAATACGTGTTGCCAGGCGTTCTGTGTGCCGCACGAGCATGCTTGAGTTGACGAGACGCATGCGAGCAGTCCGCCATGCAAGCAGACCGGGAGGCCGAGGCATGCGCGTGTTCGCTACGCGATGTCACCGAGGGGTGTGCTAGTAGCTATGTGAAATGATAGTAGGCATGCCAGCAGTCCACTGCGCAGGCTCACCAGGAGGCGAGCCAGCCCTTTGACCGCCACCCACCTCGCTCCCACTGCTCAATATTAATGGCGCGCCCAATCCGCTGGTCATAATAGGTGGCCGCATCCCCCGTTCACAGCTGTCACCGTCGCCTTGAGTGTATGAGGATGCTGCCGAAGTGCACCATCGGAGGGAGTGGCGACGCCAGGGCTGGTGAAGCACCCCGCACAACGCATGAAGCTGGGCACAGAGGTTGCGGTCACCGGCGACGAGGTCTCGCGCGGGCAGCAGCGCGACCTTGACCTTCGTCGCCGTCGTCATGCCTCCCCAGCCGGAGCCGAAGGTCCGTAGCTACTCCGGCAACGACTCTGACTCCGACGGAAAACCGGTAGTCCCCCTTATTTTCTTGGAATAGAAATCCTATGGTTATGTTCACCCAGTCCATGAAACCATAGTAAGATTCATAAGATCCGTGTAGTGTATTGATTGTTTGAATGGTATCTATGGTTAGTGATTAATTGTTTGTTCTGTACAAATGAATTTTTTGCTAATAATCTGACTAGGGTTAGCGTTCGTGCTAATAATTCGTAGCCAGATCTTGAGAATTGATTTTGATTGTCGTACATATATTTGTGCCTTTTTTTCTTCTAGATCTTTAGAATTGATTTTGAATGTCCTACATATATGTTTGTGCCAATCCCCCCCAGATCGGTATGTACACTAATGTGGCTCCGGCCAGCGGCGCCGCCGGTTGTAGATCCTGCACCCGGCAGTGCGGGCGGAAGCGGCCATGCCTTAGATCCGAGGAACCCGTAGAATCTTGGGCGGAACGCATCAGCGATCTATTGGACGCCATCCTTTGAGAGATCATCTCCCTTCTCCCCACCAAGGATGGCTTCCGCATACAGGTCCTCACATCTCGGTGGTGCACTCTGTGGTGCACCGCGCCTCTTAATCTCGACTGTTGCCGGCTATCTATCGTTCATGATTTTGAACTCCACGGAGCCATCACCTCCTCTCACCAGGGATCCGTTCAATGCCTATGCATCCCAGCATGCTGCCGGCTGCACATATCCTACAAGGTGGACGCCTGGCTGACATCCCGTCAATTTGAAAAACTCCAGCATCTAGAGTTCTACCATTACTACGCAAATAGCTTCCCACCAAGCATTGTAGCTGTGCCCTCACCACCGATGTCTATCTCATGGTTTTCCTCCTCTCTCCACATCGTCACCTTGGCCCGGTGCCATCTAGCAGACAAGATTTCTTGGGTGTCTATGCGCATAAACTGGATTTCTTGCGTGTAATTCCTGATCCGCTTGAAGGTTACAAGATGGTGGTTGGCTCCACACTTATTTAGGTACTGTATATTATCATCAACACTTTTGTAATCATAAGCTGCATTTTTCATTTGTGCACATAAGCTTTATATCATCAACACTTTTGTAATCATAAGCTGCATTTTTCATTTGTGCGCATAAGTTTTATTTCATCTTGGAGTACACTTTTGGTACTAATATTATGTTCTATGCTCAGTGAAGAGTTTGTCCATGGATACCCTATCAATGGTGCTGGATTCTGTCAAGACCTTACATATCAGTATGTGGTGTTTTGATCTGAACACGATTATCGGCTTGCTGTGAAGCTTTCCATGTCTGGAGAATTTGTATATAGAGGTGATGATTTCAAGCACATTGAAAGCCCATATATAATTTAATAAAATTAACCGTTCAGTTGTCGCTCTTTCGACATACTCTTTTTTTGTTAGACATTAACTATTTACAATCTTCATGTCTATTTAGGCAAAAGCACATGGACAAAGGTATAACCAATCGGTGGCTAAGAAGCACCAGGATTTTCTCAGTTCTCATGACATTTGTTTGAGGACAATAACGCTGGAAGGATATGCATCCAACCATGCAAACACTAGCTTTGTCACATTCTTCATGTTGAATGCGAGGGTACTATTGTCCGTGAGGATTAAGTTTTTTAACAAAAAACTTTCTCACGTATGGACACGTTGAACAGCATAAAAAGAAGTTTCAGGTGGACAAAGGGGCTTCTGAACGTGCTCGGCTTCTATTTACAACAACTTGTCTTCATGTACCAGTAGATTTTCTAGCCCAGGATCCTGATTTTATGGATCAGACAGATCCATTTGATTGTGACTACCGAAAACTTTGGTTGAGTTAGATGTTATTGTCCTGTTCAATCTGGATTTTGTGTAAACCTGATGAATAATAGTCCTCGTGCTTTTGTACCTTTTGTAAGCTGGAGTTAAATATCGTTGCCCATTTCAACTCGTCTTTGACCCATATTTTCTTTCATACAAACCGGAGCTTCTCTCAAGAAGCATCATGGTTCCGAGAGGGAACTTGGTCACCTGATCTGTGTGTGAAGTGACATACGCTGTCTCTTCCTGCCTTGATTTATTTTACAGAGGCAACATGTAACTATAGGAGTGTGATGACCCATAAGTATAGGGGATCAATCGTAGTACTTTCGATAAGTAAGAGTGTCGAACCCAACGAGGAGCAGAAGGAAATGACAAGTGGTTTTATGCAAGGTATTTTCTGCAAGGCACTAAAATAGTCGGTAACAGGTAGTTTGATAGCAAGATAATTTGTAACGAACAAGTAACAGTAATGGTAAATAAAATGCAGCAAGGTAGCCCAATCCTTTTGTGGTAAAGGACAGGGCAAAATGGTCTCTTATAATAAGCAAAGTGTTCTTGAGGGCACACGGGAATGTCATCTAGTCACTTTCATCATGTTGGTTTGATTTGCGTTCGCTACTTTGATATTTTGATATGTGGGTGGACCGGTGCTTGGGTGCTGTTCTTACTTGAACAAACCTCCCACTTATGATTAACCCCCTCGCAAGCATCCGCAACTACGAGAAAAGTATTAAGATAAAATCTAACCATAGCATTAAACATTTGGATCCAAATTGGTCCCTTATGAAGTAGCGCATAAACTAGGGTTTAAGCTTCTGTCACTCTAGCAACCCATCATCTAATAACTACTCCACAATGCATTCCCTTAGGCCCAAATATGGTGAAGTGCCATGTAGTTGACCTTCACATGACACCACTAAGGGAATCACAACATACATATCATCAAAATATCGAACGCATATCAAGTTCACATGATTACTTGCAACATGACTTCTCCCGTGACCTTAAGAACTAAAGTAACTACTCACAAATAATAACCATGCTCAAGATTAGAGGGGTATTAAATAGCATAATGGATCTGGACATATAATCTTCCACCAAATAAACCATATAGTAATCAACTACAAGATGTAATCAACACTACTAGTCACCCGCAAGTACCAATCTAAGGTTCCGGTACAAAGATTGAACACAAGAGATGAACTAGGGTTTGAGAGGAGATGGTGTTGTTGAAGATGTTGATGAAGATTGCCCTCCCAAAGATGAGAGGGTTGTTGGTGATGACAATGGCTTCGATTTCCCCCTCCGAGAGGGAAGTTCCCCCGGTGGAATCGCTTCGCCGGAGGGCAAAAGTGCTCCTGCCCAAGTTCCGCCTCGAGACGGCAGCGTTTTGTCCCGAAAGTCCTCCTCTTATTTTTTCTAGGTCAAAATGACTTATATATGAGAAGATGGGCATCGGAGGTGGGCTGGGCTGAGCACAACCCACCAGGGCGCGCTTGGGGGGCCTGGCGCGCCCTGGTGTATTGTGCTCACCAGGTGGCCCCCCTCCAGTAGTTATTTGCCCTAGTATTTTTCATATATTCCAAAATAATTCTCCGTGAAGTTTCAGCTTATTTGGAGTTGTGCAGAATAGGTAACTCTGACGTAGCTTTTTCAGGTCCAGAATTCTAGCTGCCGGCATTCTCCCTCTTTGTGTAAACCTTGCATATTATGAGAGAAAAGGCATTAGAATTACTCCATAAAGCTTTATTATGCATAAAAACATTGTAAATAACAGTAGGAAATCATGATGCAAAATGGACGTATCAACTCCCCCAAGCTTAGACCTCGCTTGTCCTCAAGCGAAAACCGATATCGAAAAACATGCCCACATGCTTAGAGAGAGAGGTGTCGATAAAAACAAAATATGAACATAGTAGCATCATGCTTATTATCATAATAGCAACAAACTTTATCATATAACTCTTATCATATAACTTCTCATGAACAAGTAACAATTCATCACAACATTGAAGTAAAAAGCATAAACTCTATTGAAAACGAACAAACTATGTTCTCACTGAACTTTGCAACTACAATTCATCATATTTTCTGGAAGGGTATCATATCAGAGCCTTTTGGCAAGTCCACATACTCATCCATCATTTAATCTTCTATGATTGCTAACATTCACAGCATACCCATGAGCAAAAAGTTTCAACCGGACACATAGAAAGATAGGGGCTTATAGTTTTGCCTCCCAACGTATTCACCTCAAGGGTGATGTCAACAATAATAACTCATGCTCACTCATATCCAACTAGATATATGTGCCTAGATCTTTCTTCACCACATGATGCTTGCAAAAATAGAAAATAAAAAGAATAGGGAAGAATACTTTGACTCTTGCATAAAAGTAAATACATGAAAGTAAAAGATGGGCCCTTCGCAGAGGGAAGCAGAGGTTGTCATGCACTTTTTGGTTTGTATGCCAAATCCCTTAATGCAAAAGAACGTCACATTATATTGCCTCTTATGATAGCAACCTTTATTATGTAGTCCATCGCTTTTATTACGTTGCCATCACAAGTTCATATAATGCTCAATTTTCTCTTACACTAAATGATACAATACATTTAGAAGCAATTTTTATTGCCTTATTGCACTGATGACAACTTACTTGAAGGATCTTACTCAATCCATAGGTAGGTATGGTGGACTCTCAAAACATGAGTTTGGGTTTAGGGTTTTTGGATACACAAGTAGTATCTCTACTTAGTGCAGTATTTTGGCTAGCAAAGATATTGAGAAAGCACCACATGTTGAAGGATATATGACAATATAACTTCTATGTGAATATGAACAAACATAAATCATTATGTTGTCTTCCTTGTCCAACGTCAACAATTTTGACATATAATATTTAATGGGGGCTCACAATCATAAAAGATGTCCAAGATAGTGTATTTGCATGTGAATCTTCTCTTCCCTTATTAATTCTTTCATGAGTTGCATCATTGACCAATGCTATGTTTGTCAATCTCCAATAAATTTTACCACTTATACTTTTCCTTATGTGATGTCATTACTTACCATAAGATTAGCATATGATCTTCTTCATTTATTTCCTTTTATTTGATTGCAACATAAAAGTAAAGAAGCGAAGACTCAGACTAAATTTTATTATATAATTCTCACTCGATTACATAGATAGGTGGATCACGAAACTAATACTCAAAGATAGATCACACTAAACTTTTTATTCAACTAATTCATGATAAAACTAAAGATCGAACTAAGATAGGTAAAGGCAATAAAAGTGATGGTGATATGATACCAGAGCATCTCCCCCAAGCTTGGCACAAGCCAAGGGGAGTGCCCATACCCGTTACTCAACTCTCCTTTGGTGGGGAAGATGATGATGGTGGTGGTGATGATGTAGTAGCGAGCTTATCCTCCGGCTTCCATGGCAGCGGCTCACCATCATAAGAGGACGCACGAATCTCACAAGTCCTGTAACTGGTAGCTAAACTCATACCTTTAAATCTTGCCTCATATTCAAAGACCTGATTTTGGAGATCAAAGATTTGGCTTTGTAGAAAATTGATTTGCTCGTTGAGGGTGAAGACGATGTCCTTGATGGACAGGCCATCCACCTTGTGATCATGGGTGAAATCCGTAATCATGGGGTGATTGGCACTGAGCCCACGTTCCACCATCCCCTTGAACTTGAAGACCTCCTGCTCCATAGCTTCGAGCCTGGCCTCCATGGTTCCAGTCTTCTTGGGACCTTGAACATCCTGGATGTGGAGCACCCCCTCACGCATCTCGATGGTTTGAGGGTGCTGCATCACCTCTGACAAGTAAGGGTTGATTACCCTCTCGAAGAACTTGTCCTTAGAGGAGCTCGGTGCGGCCATGGCGATCTAGATCTGTCAGAAAACAACAAGAAACAAGAACAAAAGATTTCTCCATGATATAGTGGTCAATACGTTCGGGGGGTATATGAAGATTTTTTATCTTGGAAACAAGCAAACATGAGGAAAACGGAGTCGGGAAGGTTCCCGAGGTGGGCACAACCCACTTGGGCGCGCCAGGCAAGGCAGACGCGCCCTGGTGTATCATGCCCTCCTCGGTTGCCTTCCTGGTTATTTCTTATTTTCCTAATTCTTGTAATATTCTGAAACTGACAGAAAATATTTTTGCAGTTTTTTGGAGTCCGTTTACTTACCGTATCATGTACCTCCTCTTTTTTAGGATTCTAGAATGTTCTAGAAGGTTTCTTTTATGTGTTCCTCCGGTGTCATGGTTTGGATAATATTGCTTTCAACAATAATAGGCGTACCTGAGATATAGTGTTTAATTCTTTGCCCATTGACCACCTTCGGGTTAGTACCTTCGGCATTATTAATCTTGATAGCTCCAGAGCGATAAACCTCTTCGATAATATATGGTCCTTCCCATTTGGAGAGAAGTTTTCCTGCAAAGAATCTAAAATGAGAGTTGTACAAAAGAACATATTCTCCAACTTTGAATTCCCACTTTTGGATTCTTTTGTCATGCCATCTTTTAACCTTTTCTTTGAATAATTTGGCATTTTCATAAGCTTGGGTCCTCCATTCATCTAGTGAGCTAATATCAAATAGCCTCTTTTCACCGGCAAGTTTGAAATCATAGTTGAGTTCTTTAATTGCCCAATATGCTTTATGTTCTAACTCAAGAGGCAAATGACAAGCTTTTCCATAAACCATTTTATATGGAGACATAACCATAGGATTTTTATATGCTGTTCTGTAGGCCCAAAGTGCATCATCTAATTTCTTAGACCAATTCTTTCGGGGCCTATTGACAGTTTTTTCTAATATTAACTTTATTTCTCTATTGCTAAGTTCTACTTGACCACTAGATTGAGGATGATAGGGTGATGCAATTCTATGGTTAACATCATATTTAGCAAGCATTTTACGGAAGGCACCATGAATAAAGTGTGAACCATCATCAGTCATTAAATATCTAGGGACTCCAAACCTTGGGAAAATAACTTCTTTAATGAATGATAATTTCTCTAGAGAGCTCATAATTAAGGCATGAATATAACATTGACTTAAGCCTCCCCCAAGCTAGAGCGATACTTTCTCCTTCACGAGGCCAAAAATTATATATATAATTCCGATCACGATGAACTAGATGAATAGGATATTTTTTTGGTGAAATTCCAATTTCCGTCGATTCTAGTTCCAAGATCAAACATCATAGCATAGCCTATACCATGTTAATGCTTTTCCCTTCAAAGGTAAAGGGAAAACCTTCTTATTAGCTTCATCTCCGGATAAACCTGCAAGCTTAAATAATCCACAAATTTCATCCACATATATCAAATGCATATCAGGATGTTCGGTTCCGTCTCCTGCATAAGAATTAGCTAGCAGTTGTTCTATCATACCCGAAGGAATTTCATAACCAATATTTTTAGTAGGTGTAGTAGGTTGAGGGGCAACAAATTGTGCTTCCGGTCGACGTGAAGATACCCCGAACAAACCCCTCAACGGATGGTTTTCCATAGTAACAAGTGACAATAAATTTCAGCACGTAATAATAATTTTTCCTTACCAAGAGCGCTTCACTCCCCAGCAACGGCGCCAGAAAAGAGTCTTGATGAACCACAAGTATAGGGGATCAATCATAGTCCTTTCGATAAGTAAGAGTGTCGAACCCAACGAGGAGCAGAAGGAAATGGCAAGTGGTTTTCAGCAAGGTATTTTCTGCAAGGCACTGAAATAGTCGGTAACAGGTAGTTTGATAGCAAGATAATTTGTAACGGACAAGTAACGGTAACGGTAAATAAAGTGCAGCAAGGTAGACCAATCATTTTTTGGCAAATGACAGGCCAAAATGGTGTCTTATAATAAGCAAAGTGTTCTTGAGGGCACACGGGAATTTCATCTAGTCACTTTCATCATGTTGGTTTGATTTGCGTTCGCTACTTTGATAATTTGATATGTGGGTGGACCGGTGCTTGGGTGCTGTTCTTACTTGAACAAATCTCCCACTTATGATTAACCCCCTCGCAAGCATCCGCAACTACGAGAAAAGTATTAAGATAAAATCTAACCATAGCATTAAACATTTGGATCCAAATCGGTCCCTTACGAAGTAGCGCATAAACTAGGGTTTAAGCTTCTGTCACTCTAGCAACCCATCATCTAATAACTACTGCACAATGCATTCCCTTAGGCCCAAATATGGTGAAGTGCCATGTAGTTGACCTTCACATGACACCACTAAGGGAATCACAACATACATGTCATCAAAATATCGAACACATATCAAGTTCACATGATTACTTGCAACATGACTTCTCCCGTGACCTCAAGAACTAAAGTAAATACTCACAAATGATAACCATGCTTAAGGGTTTGAGAGGAGATGGTGCTGTTGAAGATGTTGATGAAGATTGCCCTCCCAAAGATGAGAGGGTTGTTGGTGATGACGATGGCTTCAATTTCCCCCTCCGGGAGGGAAGTTCCCTCGGTGGAATCGCTCCGCCGGAGGGCAAAAGTGCTCCTGCCCAATTTCCGCCTCGAGATGGTGGCGTTCTATCCCGAAAGTCCTCCTCTTATTTTTTGTAGGTCAAAATGACCTATACCATAAGATGGGCACCGGAGGTGGGCTGGGCTGAGCACAACCCACTAGGGCGTGCCTAGGGGGCCTGGCACGCCCTAGTGTATTGTGCTCACCAGGTGCCCCCCTCCGGTAGTTATTTGCTCCTATATTTTTCATACATTCCAAAATAATTCTCCGTGAAGTTTCAGCTTATTTGGAGTTGTGCAGAATAGGTAACTTTGACGTAGCTTTTTCAGGTCCAGAATTCCAGCTGTCTGCATTCTCCGTCTTTGTGTAAACCTTGCATATTATGAGATAAAAGGCATTAGAATTAAACCATAAAGCTTTATTATGCGTAAAAACATTGTAAATAACAGTAGGAAATCATGATGCAAAATGGACGGATTAGAGTGTCGTGCTAAAAATATGAAATTATTCAGGGTTCGTTTTGCCTTTTTATTCGTTGATTTTCCTAGGCATTTTTAACAAATAGCCACCATTTTATTATCGCAAACGATTGTATTATTCAAACCGTGGGCGTTCAACTAACCATTTACTACCGCGGGTAGCTGTTTGATTAGACGGGACGACTGCGAGCAGTCCGCCGTGCACGTTCATCATACCAGGAAGCGAGCCACGAGCGCTGCAATTTATTGCTAGTTTTGGACTTTTGGTTTCGGCCGCCTCGGGAAGGTACGTTGAACAGTCCTCCATTCTCATCTACAAGCAACGTCACCAAGGATCGCCGCCTACTACGAGATGGAGGACGAGTCGGCCAACAAGTGGGGGCGGGTCGAGCCAGAACCACAAGAGCCTCCGGCGAGTGTGGACTTCATCAGCAGCCTCCCCCACGAGATGTTGGTAACCATCATATCCCACCTTCCCATTAAATCTGGCGTGCGGACCACTGTCCTCTCACGGTGGTGGCACCCCCTCTGGCACTCCACCCCCTGGACCTCATCGTCGGCAACGAGTTCTGCAGTGGGGAGCGCCAACGCCTGGACGCATTGTCCCACGTCCTCGCCCAAACCCTGGGCCGGTCAGACGCCTTGCTATCGGCAAGTTCAGTTCCTACTGCAAGGCCGAACCCAGATTTCACTACTGGTTCCTATCCCCAACCCTAGATCGGCTCGAGGAGCTGAGCTTTCATGATGGACGTCCGCGCTCGCTGCCGCCGTCCGCACTCCGCCTCGCGCCCACGCTGCACCACGCTACATTCAGGCAGTGCATTTTCCCCCTCATTGATGCCGCGCGCGCTCTTCATCTCCCTAAACTTAATCACCTCAATCTCATGACCGTTCGCATCTCGAAGGAGGATTTGGAGTGCCTGCTCATCGGCTGTACAGCGCTTGAGTACCGTCGTCTTCAGGTGATGGATGGGTTCAGTAGCCTCCACATCACCTCAACGAATGTTCGTGCGATTTATGTGCATTGTTGGCGCCGCCCAAGGCTATCAGTTGAGGTGTTTCACTATATGGTCATTGAGAATGCGCCTTACCTCGAGAGATTGTATGTACTTGATAAATTAGGTCCAGCAAGAATCAGGGTCATTCACGCACCGAAATTGACAGTGTTGGGCTATTCATGTGCTGAATTCAACGAACTTGTTACTGGATCATTATCCGTTCAGGCACAATAGTCTTCTTCTTCTCCTTCTTATATATTATTGGACAACACATTTTACCTAATTTTTGTTGATCTATATGTTCGCCTGTCATCCAGAAAATGATTCCCACAAGCTTGACCCGGCCTCTGCGCATAGTGAAGATCTTGGCACTACAATCTGTCGGCCTCGATCTGGATGAAATTGTTAGATTCCTTAGATGCTTTCCTTGCACAGAGAAGCTATACATCGAGGTGATGCTCCTTTCCTCTTAATTGTTAACCATAATGGAGCTCAATTTGTTGTTACTTTTACCCATGATTACAATGACAAATATAGAATGATTTCTAAAGGAAATTTGGAGGATTTCAATACATATATTTTATGAGATGTTAATCATCAAAGATTGAAGGTAGCATTTCACTCTTTTTGATGTATTTTAGAAATCCTGCAAATCAAAGAGGCCCAAAGTGTTCAAATCTGCAGCTAGGCACTAATATGTTGTCTTCGTTTGCAGATACTAGCAGGCCCGAAAGTAGAAAATGTTGGGGAATACAACAATCCCATTGAATGCCTTGATCTTCATCTCACTAAAATTACTTTCAACGAGTACCGAGGCACCACACCAGAAATTAAATTCGCCAGGTTCTTTGTTGAGAAAGCAAGGTTGCTCAAGGTAATGAGGTTTGCCCTATATTTACTGCGCAGAAGTGAATGGATTGCTAAAGAGCGCAGGCGTCTACAGCTAAATGGAAAAGGCTCTGCAGAAGCTGAATTTCAGTTTGTAACTTCATATGATAGATTATTCGGAAGTCACTGTATCAGGCCGCTATATGACTTCCCGATGGCTGATCCTTTCGAAGAAATAATGCATGAAAAAGATTCTGAAGAAGATGAATTTTATTTGTCAGAATAGTTTGAACCTTGTAATCTTTGAATTTGGGCCTTGTAATGCTGGAATTTGAACCTTGCAATATTTATGGTATTTGTTATAACGTAATTGGATGTTTAATTTGGTTTTGCAATCATGTCCTGTTATATGTATATATGTTGTTCTTCTGTAGACAGAGCATAGATGTTGTGCAGACAGAGCATATCACATCGCACACGGACTACACTAGGGAACCCGTCAGTGATGAATTCATCAATCGCTGACAATTGTATACCAGCGAGCATTTGCCCACAACACACACGGCTTATTCCATCACAAACGGTTCGGATGGATCAACTTTATGCCACATATCGCACACACAACTCTAATCTAAATCGTGCTTGATGTATCCACCATCACTCGCACAGTTCGTCTTATTTGCCACGTATCACTATGCCGGCCTCTGCTCGCGTCCCCCGGCATGCTCTGCTCGCTGTTAGGCGTCGTAGCATGCTCTGCTCGCGTCCCTTGGCACGCTCTGCTCACCATTAGGTGCCACAATGCGCTCTACTCGCGTACCTCCATGCGCTCGGCTTGTGGACAGCTTTTCCTTGCGTGTTCAACTGCTATATGCATATATATGGTTGCTCACCGTTGAGGCAGCCGCGGAGCACTCTGCTCGCGTCTCTCCGCGCGTGCTCTGCCAGCGGTTAGGGCTGACGCACAATCATGTTGGGGGGGGGCCATATGCATGTGGTTGCGCCACGCGCGTTGCCACTATGCAGTTACGTGCGGCACGATGGAGTTACGCGCTACAAATTAGAACTGCCATCCGGGCGTGCCGGTATTCCAGGTCGTCCAGCTTCGCCATTAATTCCCGCGGCTATTATAACCTTAGTCTCTTCAACCTTTCGATCGCGCCCCACAACACAACAAGCACACCCATGATGACACATACAGAGAGGATATCTAGCGGCGCTCCAATGGAGTTCGGCGAGCATAAAGTGGAGACCCACGCGAGGGAGATGGATCTCTCGGTGGTGTACACCATCGAACCGGCCGTGGTGGAGGACTACATCAACACCGTGGAGCAGTTGCTTGCTCGAGACATGTACAAGGTGGTCGACATCGACCTCCAGTACACCAGCGGTCATCCCGGCAAAGATCAGAAGGTTGCCGTCGCCCAGTTGTGCATGCGCCGTCATGTCCTCATCTACCACTACTGCATGGCTACGGAGCCTTGCGACCATTTTGCCAGGTTTGTCAACAGCATCGAATACAAGTTTGCTATGGTGGAAACCTCCGACGATGTAAAAGCGCACAAGGTTATGGGCTTGGCCTGCAAGAACCTTGTTGAAGTCCATGACCACTACAGGGTCTGGGGCAGCACGAAGAAGGACTCCCTGGTTGAACTCGCCTCGGTCATCATCGACCCCTACTACGAAAAGATGAAGCAGGATGCCAACAGAACACGTCCCGTATCCTGGCATGGGGCCTGGATGCGGCAACTGGATGAACCTCACCTCAAATTCGCAGCCAAGAGCGTGTACACATGCTACGAGATGCACAGGCGGATCGTTGACATGAGGAAGTGCCTCCTTCCCGAAATCGATGAGGCCAGATCGAGCCACCAGCAGAGTAGTGGCGGCAAGCGTCACAAGAAGTAGATGATGATTAGATGATCATTTATCCTAGTTAATTATGCACGTAATATATAGTTTACTTTGGTGTGCGGAAATGTCATGTGTGTTGTAGCCACCTATGTAATTATGCATGTAATAGTTTACTTTGGTGTGTGCAAATGTCATGTGTGTACTAGCCACCTATGTAATTATGCATGTAATAGTTTACTTTGGTGTGTGCAAATGTCATGTGTGTAGTAGCCACCTATGTAATCGGATGTTTAATTTGGTTATGCAACCATGTCCTAATAAGTGTGTATATATAAGTTGTTGTTCTGTATGCAATCACATCGCACAACACACACGTCTTATTAGCAGCAATCATCTGTGTTATTATCGGTCTTCGCACACATTTCTGATTACAGACCTGTTTGTCGCGTATCACACACATCTTGCTAAGTTGAACCGTTTCTGTTCTCTTGGCTCAACGCAAATAGTTCATCCGAGTGAACTATATGCCCTCTATCGCACACACCTTGATTTGGCTAACCGTTTCTGTTGTGTTGCCTAATCACAAACAGTTCATCCGAGTGAACTATATGCCATATATCGCACACACATTCATCTGGCTGCCGTTTCTGTTGTTCTGCCTCATCACAAATAGTTCATTGGAGTGAACCGTATGCCACTCATCGCACATGTGACTATAATGTGAATCGTGTTTGATGTCTCCGCCATCGCAAACATTTCGTATCATTTTTTACGGTTTCTTTACATCACCGTTTGCGATTAATGCATCGCACACAGTTTCATCGAAGGGTCTCTGATTGTAGTGTCGCGTTACCAGCATCCTACAGTAGTGGTTGATGCCGCCACCTGCGCAGCACCAGCAGCCATTTGGGCTGACTTGGCCGCCCGGTCGCAGATTGCGGCCGCGCTCACGCAGGTTGTTAGCACACGCATGGTGGCTGCGGCCGCATGAAAGTGCTAGTTATCGGCTAGAGGGGGGTGAATAGGCAATTTTTATGGAAGTCTTCAAGACATGCAAAGTCTTTGAAGACAGACAACCAAATGACACCTACATAGTATGAAGCGAAAGATAAACTACACTAGCCATGCCATAGTCAAAGAAATAGTACCGAGTAAACTCGAAGACAAATAGCTGCTAGGTAGAACAGATCGAAATTGGAAGACAGTATGAAGCCAAATATGCAATCAGGGTGAATGTCTTCACACAAAGAAGTCAATCAGAGCAGGCAAGTAATGACTTAACAAAGCTAAACTGAAAGTAAAGGAGTGAAGTGATAGAACCAGTAGCTTGACAAAGACAAGGATTCGGTAGACCAGTTCTAGTTGCTGTGACAACTGTACGTCTAGTTAGGGAGGCTGAGATTGAACTCAGAAGACCACGTCTTCACCTTATTCCCCTTGAGCTAAGGTCACTAAGTCCTCGCCCAATCACTCAGGTAAGTCTTCAAGGTAGACTTCCAAACCTTCACAGACTTCATTCACCGACGATCCACAATGACTCTTGGATCCTCAGAACGTGATGCCTAATCGACTGGAAGATCACAGTCTTCAAGTGTAATAAGTCTTCAGATCACGCGGACAGAAATACTTTAGTGATGCCAAACACTCTTTGGGCTCTAGGTGTTTTGGGTTTTGTCCTTGCAAGGATTCTCTCTCAAAGGCTTCGAAGGTGGGTTGCTCTCAAACGACAAAAGTCATGCACTAACTCTGAGCAGCCAACAACTTCTGGTGTAGGGGGTGGGCTATTTATAGCCAGGAGGCAACCCAACATGCTTTATCCGAAATGACCCTGGGTCATTGGGGAAATGACACGTGTCCAATGGTCGGATTTCAAACATACATGACTGCTTGAGTTGGGCTACAAGTAAAGCTGACTTATCCAGCTCAGGATAAGATTTTCTCTCATTGTCTTCACTCGAAGACATAGGATATGAGTTGACATCATGTCAGTTTTCTGAATTTGTTCACTTGGAACCCACTTGACAGTTCGGTGGTTCCTATGACTCAAGAAAGAAGAAAATGAAACTATGAAAGAAACTATGTCTTCGCACTCCATTATCTTCAAGTGAATGTCTTCACATGTCATTATCTTCGACATGAATGTCTTCGCGAACCACCAATGTCTTCATACATTTTTAGGGGTCATCTTCAATGGGTAAACCGAATCAATAGGGACTTCTACCTGTGTTTTCCTGTGAATCTCACAAGCACATTAGTCACTCAACCATGTTTGTCGTCAATACTCCAAAACCAACTAGGGGTGGCACTAGATGCACTTACAATCTCCCTCTTTTTGGTGATTGATGACAAACTGGTTGAAGTTTTCAACGGGGATAGAAATATATGAGAGTTAAAGTACGTGGTCATTGGCTTCATGAAGTTGAAAGGGCTCCCCCTGAAGATGTGCATATAAGTAGTTTGCTTTTGAATGCAAATGCACATTGCAGGTTTTGCTTTGTGGAGATCTCCCTCTGTTCATGAAGTCAAATCATAGTGCACACAAGAATGTATTGAAGATAATGATATGCACAATGATAAATGGGCGTCTGCAGTATGATTTCGTGCGCATAAGACAGAAATTCAATCACGCAATCATAACAACAGAAAATGTAGCAGACGTCCCATCTAGACTCAAGCGTTACAACTCAAAACAAACTGTTCACAAACAAGAGTTGCAAAAACTTAACAAAAATAAGGCACCCGACCCATATAGATCTGCTTGAAGACTATCAACCCACAGGCTTCTCCCCCTTTTGTCATCGAATGACCAAAAAGGATTGAAGACATAGGGTGTCTAAGCGTTCCCCGGTGATGTTGGTGAAGATGTTGGGGTAGCCGGGTCGACGTTGGAGTTGGGCGATGCAGAAGGGCCTGATGCAGCATCTTGGTGTAGTGAAGTCATAGCTGGTGAAGTAGCGTCGTCCTCCTCATCAATGACGCACGCAACGATGGTTGGGGCGGATGATGAGTAATCAGAATCTTCAATGGAAGGTGCAGGACGCCACTTAGCTGATTCAGGGGCTTGGAGTCAAATTTGAATCTCTCTGTGAAGCCATCTGCAATGAGATCATCTTCAGAACAGAGCATTGTGAGGCTCTTCCAAGCACGCCTGCAGATTTCATGAGCAACAAAAGAGTTCTTTGTGGAGAGGTTGCGAATTTGATTGACATCCACAAGAAGACTTTGCATTTGACGTTTCATCCAGTCATGATGCCTATCATGCTTTAGATGTAGAGAAACTAGAAGTTCCCTGTCATCCAATACGCGAGCATGCTTCTGAGGCCTTTGAGGAACTGTGCTGGCGGTCGCATCAGTGTTAGCACGATGCGGCAGACGAAGCTGACCGACAAGGGGACCAGCAGCAACAGTATTTGGCACATGGGTGGCTTCAAGAGGTGTAGAGAAGCTTTGAAAGGCAGCATTGTCTTCATGAATGGGTTCCTTGGCAGGCTCTGGATAGATGGCTTCATGAGACATATCCATGTCAGGAAAGAAGACAACATGATTGCGCGCTGAAGCTTGATAGTTAATAGTTGAACGAAGCTTAATCAGCCGTAGAATCCATGGAGCATAGAATTTCAGGACAAAAAGATCAATGCCTGAAGCTGCCAACTGCCTGACGAAGAAATCATGAGTATTGAAGCGGATGCCATTGAGGATATAGAAGACCAATGTCTTCATAGTGCCTTCAAGCTTCGTAGAGGAGGAGTGCCCTTTGATTGGCCACAGAGTATGCCTCACAATATGGTAGATGGTGCGGGGAAGATACTCGAGGGCATTGACGAACAAATGTGTGGGGTACTCAGCATCTGCAGGCAATGGCTTCATCATAGATATCATTTGGCTCATATTTGGCTCTGGCTTCTGGAAGATGCTCTCTAACTCCTTGCGATAGGCATCACAACCTGGCTCATACAAATCACTAGGAGTGGGCAGGGATGTGAGCTCGAGGATGTCTTGAGATTTGGCTTCATGATGCACGTCACCTATCATCCACTCAAGGACCCATGTCTTTGGATCCCTGTTGTGCCCTGATATGTGCAAAGTGGCATAGAATTGGAGTAGAAGCTCTTCATTCCAGTGCTCCTTGTCAACAACAAACGGGAGCAGTCCGACATCACGGATGCAGTCAAGGGCTTCTTCTAGGCATGGCATGCCAGCCATGGCGTCATAGGAGAGGCGCTTGTGGGGAAGATTCTGTCCTGGTTGTACAAGATGCATGAGTGGTAGTTGCGTTGTAAGTGGCTCCAGAATCTGTCCGAAGACATCTTTGGCTTCTTGTAGGGGTTCTTGGCCTTGTCGAAGAAAGTGTTGCTCTCTGAAGCTTAATACACTGAATGAGCTTTCAGTGGTGACTGCACTGGGAAGCCTTGGCATTCTTGGCATGGGCTTCTGTGTCTGAGGCCTTTGCTCAGTATGATAGTCATATAGAGGCCCATGAGCTTCTGGAGGTGTAAGGACAGGCCACCTGACGCTAATCAGTTCACCTTCATGATTGAATGCCCTCGCCATGGTGTGTGGCACAGGTGCAGCAGCAACAACATCCGAGGTGGATGGCCGAGCATCTTTAGTTGCGGCATTAGCGTCAAGGTGAAGGGTGGCTTCAGGCTATGGATTGACTTCAGCCATGATAACATCAGTGGCTTCAGTCTGAGGTACATCAGCAGCAGCAACACTGGCTTCAGGAACTGGTGGGTCATGCACGTTCACTTCTGGTGCAATGTTGTCAGCAGCAGGAATCTCATCATGTACTTCTTCTTGATTGTCATCGGCTGATGCAGCCGGAATATCTTTAGCCAGTTTGGCTTCAGACTCTTGTGCAGTATCTGAGGGGATGGCTTTAGGGAACACTTGGCGTGCTACTGAGTTGGTGTTGTGCACATCCTCTTCGGGGATACTCGACATGGAGACAGATGGCCTTGGGCCTCTGCGAAGCCTTCGGAATGAGGGCGACACATGCGGTGATGGCGTTGTCTTCTCCATATCATCTAGTGTTGCTTGGGGGGTCTCAAGCATTCGAGTAGTGACTTGACCTGGTGGTGTGCACGGAATGACTTCATGGAGTGGGGAGTTGGGGTGTTGCTCTTCCCAGAACTCATCTTGTGCGATTAGCATAATGGGACCACCAATGCTTATTTTCTCACTACTAGTGGGAGCAGGTGATGATACCGGATTCTGGGTTAACTGAGGAAGGACTTCATCATCATTTCTTTCAACATTGTCTTCACGACCAATGTATTCAGCCGCAGGTGGTGTCAACAGCTGGAATCTCAACCGTGACATGATACTCTGTGATAGCAGGTTCATGCACAACAAGTCTTCTCTCTTGGTTGGTGGAGGCAGGCAAAGCAACTGATAGTGGCTTCACAAGCGGCAGCTCAGGAGGAGCGGATGAAGATGTTGATGCTTGTGCCCTTCACGAAGCCTTTGAAGACTTCGTCTTCTACTTCTTCTGGGAGGGGGTGGCATCAGAAGCTTCATGGTTCTTGCGCTTCTTGGCTTTAGCTTCAACTTGCTTGGTCATCTTTCTTTCGGAAGCAACTGATGGAGCATTAGACTTGGGACCAGTGAAGCCTTTGGGAAAGATGATCTTCGGCACTTCTTGCCGTGAAGCCACAACTTCAGGTACTTCTGGCTTCTTCTTCTTGGCAACAAGCTTGGGGTCAATGCATGGGTGCCCAAGTGCCTTTTGTTTCATGGCTTCATTGTGAGCCTGAACACATTTCTCGGCATAGTACTTGAGGCGCTCTCGGGAGCCCTTGGCTTCATCACGACGCTTCTGAAATTCTGCCTTCAGATCAACCATCATCAACTTGAAATTTTAAACATCAGAAACACTGAGCTTTGCCATATGCTTCTTGAAGACTGCCTTCTCATGGTCAATTTTGCTTTTCTGCTCAACAACCTTCTGAGCAATAGCAAGTTCCTTGGCTATGCAGCCTTGGAATGTGACACTGATGTCAATAGGCAGCTACAGATCATCAATGGTCAGAGAGGTGTCTTCAAACCATTCATCAATGAAGTTGTTCAATATATCAGCATCAAACAGAGGCAGATCCTTGAAGATTTCAGCCTCCTGTTTGCTCTTAATCAGCAGCTCCGGGGCATCATCAACGAGATCTTCATCATTCGACAGATCTATAATGTCAGCATCATTGCGCAGGATACTTGTTGGAGTAAGGCCTTGCCCTGAGATTTTCTTTGTCTTTGGAGATGTCCGAGACAAGTCTTTAGAATGCACACTGGTTTCAGGAGGTGCAATTTTCAATGGCTTCACTCTTGAAGCTTTTGGAGCAGAGGCAGCCTTGGAAGCCTTTGGCTTCTTGGTTGGCTTCGAGGATTCAGGAGCAGGAGTTGGTTGGACTCCTTATTGAGCAGCTTTAGCATGAGCCCTTTGCTCAGCACAATGTGCCAGATACACATCAAAGTCAGTGAACAGGCCAACAAGATTTGGTTCAGCTTCACGAGAGTCGTCCGACCTTGGCTCAGCTGGACCTGGGTTGAAGTCAATCCCGAGGTCCTTCTTGTTTTGGGCAGCAGAGCCCCTGGTGAACTGATAGTTGGCCTCAAACAGATCATCATCTCGATAGCATAACAGACTTGAGGGATCTGCGTTTTCTGGCATTGGCCCTCTTGCCATGCAAGGATAGAAGCCTTTCTGAATGGCTTCAGCCTTGGTCTTTGGGTGAAGCTTTTTGTATACAATGTCGGCCCATGGTGGCCTCACAGCGTTCTTGTCAGTGAACTCTGGGGTTACAAACTTGTATTGGAACCATTTTTCAGCCCAGTACCTGCGAATCCATTGTACTCGTGATTTGCGCTCTGCATATGTTTCTTCAGGATCTGATTTGTACATCTCATATAGATCTGGAGGCAGATCCTTTGCAGTATTGTCACGGCACTGTCTACCCCCTTTCTTGGCTGATTTGCCTCTAGCCATTGGCTTCGCAAGACTGATTGGATTCACCAAAATGATTGGCTTCGCTTTGCTTGTCAGACAAGAACTGGCTTCAGGAGAGTCAAGGTGATGCTGTAAGTAGTCTGCAAATGAATTCAGGCTATGAGAACCAAGAGACTCGCCCACGGACATGTACCTGTGAAAGCATTAGAGATGCGAGGGAAGTAGGAGAGGTCATATGCATTCTCAGAGGATTTTGAAGATAAATCAGTTTGAAGACATTAACCTCACAGTGCGAAGACATTCACTTATTGGGTGAGGTTGGTTCCAGATTTGTACGAATCCATGAATAGGTACAAGTGAGGAATCAAACTAGTTGTGAAGCATAAGTGAAGGTACTTGCAAATCATAAGATGCAGAAGATGGAAGATCCAGATTTAGAAGTGACAAAACAACTTTCTTAAGATATAGAAAGTTCATTGGATCAAAAAAGCTGTAAAAAATAAGAGTTTAATTACCGCTCAAGAATAGACAAAGAACTACTAGACGAGTTGGGAGAGGAGGCCGAGCAGTTTGATCTCCCATGCCCTAACTTGGCGGTGGAAGACAACTACGGCGGCGGCGGGGCGAAGATGGCCGCGGCCGGCGTGAGTACGACGATGGAGAGGTCGCGACAGCGAAGTGCTTCTTCTCCGGCGACGATGAGAGCTAGCGACGGCGCTAGGGTTGCGAGCGAGACAGCGGCGGGAGTAGAGGATTTAATGACCGCGGGGGCTTTGTATTTATAAGGAATGTAGTGGCGCTGTGAATTTACTCAGCTGCCCCTAGCGGTACGCATCTGTGCAACGCATGGCATGCATGCATAGTTTAAACAACTGTGCCACGACCCCATGCATAGCTGGTAAAGCGAGCGGTCGTTCCGGCTTCTCCGGATTCCAGCAAAAGGGATAAGGATAATAAAAATATTTTAAATGTTTGTCTCAAAATCTTTGACTGACAAGGACACAGTGAAGACTATAGACACGTGTCAATAGAATGCATATGAAGATTTAGAGAGAATGGGAGAGCTAAGCACAAATGGGGTTAGGGTCCGATCACATTAACTTAGTGCAGAAAAAAGCAACTTGAAGACATAGCTATAAGTGAACGCTGCAGAGGATATATATATATATATATATATATAGCAATGAAATCCAAATCAAAATGTGAAGATAAATCATGAAGATAAATTCAATGTTGAAGTCAAATCAATTATGAAGATAATGCAGTGAGACGCCAAACTAAAATCTTCAAGAAAGATTGGTGGTGGCGTTACCCACCGTATAGGAAGTATTAGACCCAGACACGATGCACAATTATCGTGGCGCTCCGAAGTCAATTTCCGCATTAATGTCTTCACATTTAGAGTGTATATCTTCATGAATTGAAGACATGTGTTACTTCATGTGTTGCGCACCTAAGTCATCAACATGCATAAGCGTTAGGATGTGTGTCCATTCACAGGACATTCGAGGATTCTAAGATATTTCGCTCACACCGCAACTTGCAAAATCTCTTCTCATCCAAGGGCTTTGTGAAGATATCTGCCAATTGCTCTTCAGTGTTGACGTGAATGATATCAATGTCTTCCTTCAACACATGATCTCTGAGAAAATGATAACGGATCTGAATGTGCTTTGTCTTCGAGTGCTGAACTGGATTGTGAGCAATCTTGATGGCGCTTTCATTGTCGCAATAGAGGGGCACTATCTTCTTGGTGATGCCATAGTCCTTAA
The DNA here is from genome assembly GCA_011799875.1 of Thinopyrum elongatum. NCBI lineage: Eukaryota > Viridiplantae > Streptophyta > Magnoliopsida > Poales > Poaceae > Thinopyrum > Thinopyrum elongatum. The sequence goes on from CM022297.1 coordinate 248,752,754, forward strand.
GATCTGCTTCATCCAAAGAAGCTGAGTGTAACAAGATCCAGCAGCAATGTATTCAGCTTCAGCAATGGAGAGTGACACACAGTTCTGCTTCTTTGAAGACCAACAGACAAGTGATCGCCCAAGAAAATGACACATAGATGGTCCTTCATGAACTTGCGATCCACCTTGTCACCAGCATAATCAGCATCTAAGAATCCAACTAGATCAAACTCTGAGCCCTTTGAATACCATAATCCTAGCGTTGGGGTGTGAGCCAAATATCGAAGTATTCGCTTCACTGAAGGTGATGCGACTCCTTTGGTGCAGCTTGGAATCGGGCACACATGCAAATGTTAAGCATTATATCTGGCCTAGATGCACATAAGTACAATAGAGAACCAATCATGGAGCTGTATACCTTTTGATCGAACTCTTTACCATTGTCGTCAGAGCCTAGTTGACCATTGGTTGCCATTGGCATCTTGTAGCCCTTGCAATCTTGCATTCCAAACTTCTTCAGGAAATCTTTGAGATATTTTTCTTGAGAAATGAAGATGACATTGCTTGAAGACCAAGAAAGAATTTCAGCTCCCCCATCATGGACATCTGATATTGCTCTTGCTTCATGTGACTGAATTCATCACTGTATGTCTTGTCAGTGCATCCGAAGATAATGTCATCCACATAGATTTGGCATATAAACAGTTCTCCATCGTATGTCTTTGTGAAGAGAGTGGGATCTAGAGAACCAGGTTTGAAGCCTTTGCTCTTCAGGAATTCTTTGAGTGTGTCATACCAAGCTCGAGGTGCTTGTTTGGGACCATATACTGCCTTGTTGAGCTTGTAGACCATGTCAAGATGCTTTGGATCTTCAAAACCAGGTGGTTGAGCTACATAGACTTCTTCTTCAATCTTGCCATTGAGGAAAGCGCTCTTCACATCCATTTGATACAGAAGGATGTCATTGTGGTTAGCATAGGCTAGCAGTATGCGAATGGCTTCAAGTCTAGCCACAGGAGCAAAGGTTTCATCGAAGTCAATTCTCTCTACTTTTGTGTAACCTTGAGCAACGAGACGAGCTTTGTTTCTGACAACTTGACCATGTTCATATTGTTAGTTGTGGTAGATCCATTTGGTACTAATGATATTGTGCTTGCGAGGATTAGGACGTTTGACTAGCTCCCAGACATTATTGAGCTCAAATTGTTGAAGCTCTTCTTGCATAGCTTGAATCCATTCTGGTTCCATAAAGGCTTCATCAACTTTCTTGGGTTCAGATATGGAGACAAATGCAAAGTGCCCATAGAAGTTTGCTAGTTGCATAGCTCTTGATCGAGTAAGTGGACCAGGTGCATTGATGTTATCAATTATCTTCTCAATCTGAACTTCATTAGCAACATGAGTATGAACAAGGCGAAGACTTTGCTGTTGTTGATCATTGTCTTCATCTTCAACATTTTCTTGAGTCTCAGCATTGTCTTTACGCTGAATTGGGGCTAGAATCACAACTTCATCATCTCCTTGTTCATCAGTGGGTATGATTTCTCCAGTACCCATCAGCTTGATGGCTTCACTAGCAGCAACTTCATCTAGCACATTTGGCAGGTGCTCTCTTTGTGAGCCATTAGTCTCATCAAACCACACATCTACAGTTTCAACCATTTTATAGTGAAAGAGGTTGAAGACTCTGTAGGTGTGTGAATCCTTTCCATAACCAAGCATAAAACCTTCATGTGCTTTCAATGCAAATTTGGAAGTGTGATGTGGATCCCTTATCCAAAACCTAGCACCGAAGACCTTGAAATAACTTATGTTTGGCTTCTTACCAGTGAGCAGTTCATAAGATGTCTTCTTGAAGAATTTATGAAGATATACTCTATTAATGATGTGGCATGCAGTGTCAATAGCTTCAGGCCAGAACTTTCGCGGAGTCTTGTACTCATCAAGCATCGTACGGGCCATCTCAATAAGAGTCTTGTTTTTGCGCTCCATGATGCCATTCTGTTGTGGAGTGTATGGAGTTGAAAGCTCATGAGTGATGCCCAGGGTGTCAAGATAAGTGTCAAGTCCAGTGTTCTTGAATTCAGTGCCATTGTCACTCCTGATGTGCTTGATCTTGATGCCATAGTTGGTCATGGCACGATTGGCAAACCGTCTGAAGACATCCTGCACTTTAGTCTTGTAGAGAATTATATGCACCTAGGTATATCCACAATAATCATCAACAATTACGAAGCCATAGAGATGTGCGGTAGTAGTAAGGGTAGAGTAGTGAGTAGGGCCAAATAAGTCCATGTGAAGCAACTCGAAGGGACGAGAGGTCGTCATGATTGTCTTCGAGGGATGTTTTGCCCTAGTCATCTTCCCGGCTTCGCAAGCACCACATAGATGGTCCTTCATGAACTTGACGCCCTCGATGCTAATGATGTGCTTCTTCTTCACAAGAGTGTGCAAGTTCCTCATGCTCGCATGTCCTAGCCTTCAATGCCAAAGCCAGCACTCTAAAGCCTTTGCTAGAAGACATACGACAAGTTGTGGTCCTGCGGAGAAATCTACCATATACAGATCACCTATTCGATAACCTTCAAAGACTCGAGATTTGTCAGAAGCAATTGGCACAAGACATCGATATTTTCCAAATATCACAATCATGTCAAGATCACAATTCATTGAGACGGACATTAGGTTGTATCCAAGGGATTCAACAAGCATCACTTTATCCATGTGTTGATCCTTTGAGATAGCAACCCTACCCAGACCTGATACCTTGCTTTTACCAGTGTCAGCAAATGTGATATGGCTTTTTGTAGATGGTCGAAGAGTAGAATCCATGAGAAGACTTCGATCACCAGTCATGTGGTTAATGCATCCACTATCCATGATCCATTCAGTAGCTTTCGGAGTCGTACCCTACAGTGCAGTTAGTAGGATAGGCTTCACAAAGAGTATTGTGAAGAACAAACATTTGATGATATAAGCTATTATGAAATGTAAGATTCTTGGATGGTAAGATAGGATGTTCATCAAAAAATCCCTGGACGAAATAAATGGTCAGACCATTTTGGCATTTTATCTTGCGCCCAACAAGATCTTTCAGGTCCCCAGCATTGTCTTCAGAAGTCAATGATTTTCGGCTGGAGACCCGTCCCTACAAGAGAAGTTAATTCTTCTTAACCACCCACATCTGAAGGGGTGTCTTAGAAGCAATAAGTCTAAGTGCAACATCTGAGAATTTTGGCTTTGAAGCCCTAGAAAATAGTTTTGCAGGAGGTGAATAGTACTCAAATGAATAAGCAGAAAAGTTCTTTGATTTGTGAGCATAGCGGTTCGAAGAAACACGCTCATATTCATGAGCCTGATGATAGTTTCCCTGCAAAACATTGGCGTAAGGGTGACCATGTGAGGTCCTCGGTCTGTATGAAGCCTTTGGTCTAGGGTTTGTCTTCTTCCCTGGTGGTGTCATGATGACATTCACAGGAAGTTTCTCAAGACGACTTTTGGGAACCCAGATCTTCTTCACAGGTGACCCATTCCTGCAGTTAGTTCCAATAAACCTAGCAAACACTTCACTGTTTTGATTTTTGAACAGTTTATAGTTGGAGTCAAATGACTCATCAATGATAACAAGGTTAGCACAAGTGAAACCAGATAGGGTGGATGGATCCACTGAAGGGCCCTTTGCAGCAACCCATGTGGTTTTGGGGTACTGCTCAGGCTTCTAGTACGAACCATCAACATTCATTTTCCTCTCAAAACAAATACCCTCTTTTCTAGGGTTTCTGTTCAGGATCTACTTCTTGAGGACACCGTAGAGAGTCTGATGCCCTTTGAGGTTTTCGTACATGTCTGTTTCAAGCAATGTCTTCAACCTGCCATTCTAATCAGCAATAGTAGTGGTATCCTCAGATGAGGGGTTAGTTACCACATCAGTAGTTGAAGATATTGCAACTTCAGAAGCATTTGAACATTCAGCAGTGGATATAGCATTATCATGCACAAGACATTTTAAGCAAGGTGGAACAAACTCTTCCTGAGCGGAACTGATCTGTTGAGCGAGTAGTGAATCATTTTCCTTTTAAAGATCTTCATGAGACGCTCTCAGTTTCTCTAGATCTTGCTTCCTTTGAACATAATCATAGGAAAGCTTCTCATGATTAGCTGAGAGGTTTTCATGACGACTTTCAAGTTCCTCATACTTAACTTGAAAAATTTTATGTCTTCGATTAAGGACTGAGTTCGATTCATTTCCTCATCCAACAGGTCATCGCTTTTGTCTAGCAATTTTTGAATCTTTTCCATAGTAGTTTGTTGCTCAGTTGAAATTTTAGCAAGAGTTTTATAGCTGAGTTTGGATTCACATTCAGAGTCATCTTTGGTAAAGGTCTGAAAGTAAGCATCGCGTGAGTTTACCTTAGCACCTCTTGCCATGAAGCAGTAGGTGGGAGCAGAGTCACCATCATCATTGACTTCAGTGTCGGCGACGTCACCATTGTCTTTAGTATTGAAGATGGACTTGGCAATGAATGCTGAAGCTAAAGCCAGACTTGCGACGCCGGAATCAGACTCCTCCTCCGACTCCACCTCTGCCTCCTCAGAAGCAGACTCCTCCTCTGAATTCATTTCCTTGCCAATGAAAGCACGAGCCTTCCTGGATGAGCTCTTCTTGTGAGATGAATACTTTGAAGAAGACTTTGAGGATCTCTTCTTCTTCTTTTCATCAGAGTCATATTCCTTGCTCTTCTTCTTTTTCTTAGCTTCCTTTTCCCACTGAGGACATTCAGATATGTAATGGCCTGGTTTCTTGCATTTGTGGCAAGTTCTCTTCTTGTAGTCACGAGTGGAAGCCTCATGTCGGCATGGGAGCACGATCACCTATGGGGCAGGGGTGCCCCTTTGTGGTTAGGCATGGGGACGGCTGCGTTGCAAAAAGAGCAGAAGCAGTGGGGGACAGCACGGCGATGGACTCTCTCTCTTTTACCCAGGTTCGGGCCGCTTTGCAGCGTAAAACTCTACTCCTACTTTGGTGGATTATTCTGGAGGTGGACGAAGGCTCGACGTGCTCTGGCCCGGCAAGGGTGCCTCGGGGAGAGCAACATGAGCTTACAAAATGCTGGGGGTCGAAGTGTTCGAACCGTTTGCTAGGTTGCCTCGGGCCTCCTTTTATAGGTTAAGGGGTGACCGCAGTGGCAGAATAGTCATTTGGGTGTGATTAGATAGCTCACAGTGCTATCATACCTAACTCTGGCAGTTAGGACAAAGTGCATTAAATGCACAGCTAGGTGTCATGCCGAGGGCGAATCCCGGCAAGCCTGTCGCGCCGCTTATCTGCCTCTTCTTATCAGCTTGACACGCCTCCTGGACGGGTGTCAATAAAGCTAATATTTTCTCCTTGATGCTCCCACGTGCTCGAGAGGATCCACCTGGTTGGTTAACACCTTGACACCACACTGATTAGCGACTTGGGTGCGATGAGGTGGAGTGGTGGCGTCTTGGTGATGATCCTTTGAAGGAGCTTGGCGGGGTTTGGTCTTGGCGGCCCCGGCAAGCCTGCCGGGGCAAATCTGGACTTGTCCTTGGGGCGGCCTCGACCTGGCCCGGCTCTCCTGCCCGGCAAGGGAGGCATTCCCAAGGTGGCCTTCTGCTATTTTGTTCTTCTTAATGCTCTCCTTGATCTCACGAAGAGCGGCTTCTCTGGCTCAACTTCGTGTCATGCATTGGGGCTGGATGTATGATCGTTAGCATGCTTGTGCATGAGTCTGGTCAGCAAACACAGATGTTTGTTGCACTGACAGAAGCCCCCGGGCCTGGTCCATACGTGCTGCCGAGCATCATTGGGGTAGGCCCTAACAATGCACAGGTGGGCACCTTGACCAAACTGGGTGTCATTGTCGGTGATTACCCTGTTGGGCACTCCAAAGCGACAGACCAGTCCTTTGAAGAACTTAATAGCTGACTGCGCCATCACCTTTGTCACTGGTTCCACTTCGGGCCACTTTGTAAACTTGTCGATTGCAATGTACAAGAATTCAAAGCCCCCGGTAGCATGGGGGAAGGGGCCCAAGATGTTGAGCCCCCAGACAGCAAAAGGTCAGGACAAAGGGATGGTCTGCAAGGCTTGAGCTAGCTGATGGATGTTCTTGCAGTGGAACTAGCATGCCTCACACTTGGTGACGAGCTCAGTTGCATCCCGGAGGGCGGTGGGCCAGTAGAATCCTTGCCGGAAAACTTTCCTGACAAGTGTTCTTGATCCCAGGTGCGATCCACACGCGCCTCCATGTATCTCTGCCAACAGCTCTAGTCCATCCTCTTGACTGATGCACTTCAACTTCACGTCGTTCGGCCTCTTTCTGTACAGAATGTTGTCCACAAACTGGTACATACTTAACTGTCGGGATACTTTCTCAGATTGCTCTGGATCATCAGGAAGTTCTCTAGTTTGCAAGAATTGGACTATGTGTTGTGACCATACCGGAGCCTGGGGCTCGACGACAAGGACTAAAGGCATCTCTTCAGCTATGGGAGCATTCTCTTCAATGTCAAGAACCTGGGATTCGGCTTAAGAGTGTGGCTCCCCATCCAGCGCAGGATCTCCCCCGGCAGCTTTTTCACCAACGGCTCTAAGAAGCTCTGCCGGGAAATGCTTGCCAGTGTTGAGTTTCCTTCTTTTTCTGGCCAAGACTGATGGAGAAACTGTTGGTTGGGTGAGGTGAAGCACAAAAGTGCCTGGTTCCACCGGAAGCTTCTGTGCAGCGCACTTCGACAGGTGATCAGCGATGCTGTTTTCCGCATGGGGTACATGCTCTGTTTGCAGCCCATACAAGTGTTCTTCCAGCTTTCTCACCTGTTCTGGGCTTCCATCAGCGGGCTCTGGTAATCTTTGTTCACCTGCTTCACGACGAGCTGGGAGTCACCGCGTATGATTAACTTCTTGATTCCCAACTCGACAGCAATCCGGAGCCCGGCAAGGAGCCCTTCATATTCTGCCGTGTTGTTCGTGGCATCTTCCCTGGGGAAATGCATTTGGACGACGTACTTGAGGTGTTCTCCGGTGGGCGCAACGAGTAACACTCCCTCGCCAGCACCTTGGAGCGAGAAAGCACCGTCAAAGTACATGATCCATTCCTTTGGGGCCTCCTTGCTGGGGAAGAAAGTTTCCACAAGTTCTTCATCTGGAGTTGGCATCCATTCTGCTATGAATTCTGCTAATGCTCTGCTTTGGATAGTTGTTGTGCTCTCAAACTTCAAGGCAAAACTTGACAGCTCCAAAGCCCATTCTACTATCCTGCCGGTGGCCTCGAGGTTCCTCAAGATACGCTGTAGTGGGAGGCAAGTCACAACAGTGATCTCGTGTGCTTGAAAGTAATGGCGCAGCTTCCTCGACGCCATGAGAAGGCCGAAGATCAGCTTTTGGACCCTAGAGTACCTTGACCTAGCCCCCTGCAAGAGGGAGCTGACAAAGTAAACTAGTCGCTGCACCATTTTCTTTCTTGCCACACCCTCCTGTTCGTCAGCGCTGATCCATGGTTTCCCCCCGTCGCCACCGGCAGACCTTGCCAGGGATGAAGTTGGCTCAACACTGACAAGTTCTGCCGCAGTAGCTTCTCCGATGTCCACTTCCCTCTACGCTACCAAGGCTGCACTAACCACTTGATTTGTTGCCTCCAGGTATAGCAGCAACGGCTCTCGTGGCTTGGGTGCGACCAAGGTTGGAGCAGAAGAAAGGTAAGCTTTCAAATCCTACAGCGCAACCTCGGCCTCTGGAGTCCATTTTACTGGACCGTCCTTCTTCAAAATTTTGAAGAACGGCAGGGCGCGCTCAGCAGATTTAGAAATGAACCTGCTCAGTGCGGCTACACAGCCAGTCAAACGCCAACTATCTTCGGGGCTTGGATCTGCTCTATTGCTTTGATCTTGTCGGGGTTGGCTTCTATCCCTCGCCGAGACACAAAGAACCCAAGGACCTTGCCGGACGGAACGCCAAATACACATTTCTCTGGATTAAGCTTTCTAAGGTTGCCCCGGCCCTCCTTTTATAGGTCAAGGGGTCACCACAATGGCAAATCAGTCATTACGTACTGATTGGATAGCAAACAGTGCTATCATACCTATCTCTGCAGACAGGACAAGGCGCATTAAATGCACCGCTTAGTGTCACATCGTGGGTGTTGCCCGGCAAGCCTTGCCGTGCCATTCAGCCACCTCTTCACCTGCCTGCGTGACATGTCTCCTGGACGTGTCATTTAGGGGTGTTCTTCCTCAGAAATGGCCTGCCATGTACCAAATAATGGCCACTTAATCACTTGGGGGCTCGACACCGCATCGATAGGTGACTTGTGTTGCTATGAGGTGGAGCGGTGGAGCCTTGGCGGGGTAATCCGCCCTCGGTGTCCCCGGCAAGCCTGCCGGGGGAGTCTTGAGATTTGTCTCTGGGACGACCACGACCTAACCAGGCTCGCCTGCCGGGCAAGGGAGGTTTCCCCTTGGTGAGATATTGCTTCTTTGGTTTGTCTTGGTCTTGTTGATCCGCCCTTTGACTTCTCAAAGAGCTGTATCTTCAGCTTGGCCATGTCTTGGATGCTATAACCTTGTTCCTGAGCCTGTGTACAGTTCGGGCAACATACACCAGGGTCTGTTGCACCGACAGGAGCCCCTGGGACTGGCCTAAACGCGCTGTCGAGCATCGTCGGGGTAGGCCCTATCTTGTACACAGGCAGAGGTCTTGTGGTAGCTCATCCTTTGAGATCTTCTTTGCTTCTTCATTAACCTGTGCTTGAGTCAGTTTCTGGTTTTTCCACGCCCACGTGATGCCAATCGTGGTGGGGCCATCTCTGTAATGGCCCGTGAATGACTTTAACTCACGGGGGAGTAACTGCCAATTCACTCATCCCACCATGCCCTTATCCTTCACCGCGTATGCTGCATGCGTCGAGTGGGGTAGGTAATGGAGGCGCGTGGCGCGGAAGGGACGCCATGGAAGAGGATTGGCGTAGGAGGGTGGCGATCGGATCTGATCGTCTGTGACAGCTTGGACGGGTTGGATCAGGGAGAGCCCCCCCCCCCCCGGGGGGGGGGGTGGGCGACGGATCAGCCCCCAGCCCCGGCCTGCCTATAAAAGGGAGGGCAAGAGAGGAGCGGGGGCATCTACTGATACATCTCCAACGTATCTATAATTTTTGATTATTCCATGCTGTTATATTATCATTCTTGGATGTTTTACAATCATTTTATATTATTTTTTGGTACTAACCTATTGACATAGTGCCCAGTGCCAGTTGCTGTTTTCTGCATGTTTTTTACATTGCAGGAAATCAATACCAAACGGAGTCCAAACGCAGCAAAACTTTTGTGGATTTTTTTGGACCAGAAGACATCCAGTGGGCCGGAGAAGCACCTGGGGGGGTGCTCCGAGGGGAGCATAACCCACCAGGGCGCGCTTGGAGGCCCAGGCGCGCCCAGGTGGGTTGTGCCCACCTCGGCCGCCTCCCGCACCGCCTCTTTGCTCTATAAATACCCCAATATTCCAGAAACCCTAGGGGAGTCGATGAAAATGAATTCCAGCCGCCGCAAGTTCCAGAAACCACAGATCCAATCTAGACACCATCACGGAGGGGTTCATCATCCTCATTGGTGCCTCTCCGATGATGCGTGAGTAGTTCATTGTAGACCTACGGGTCCGTAGTTAGTAGCTAGATGGCTTTCTCTCTCTCGTTTGATTTTCAATACAATGGTCTCTTGGAGATCCATATGATGTAACTCTTTTTGCGGTTTGTTTGTTGGGATCCGATGAACTTTCAGTTTATGATCAGATCTATGTTTTTATCCATGAAAGTTATTTGAGTCTTCTTTGATCTCTTATATGCATGATTGCTTATAGCTTCATATTTCTTCTACAATATTTGGGTTTTGTTTGGCCAACTTGATCTATTTATCTTGCTATGGTAAGAGGTGCTTTGTGATGGGTTCGATCTTACGGTGCTTGATCCCAGTGACAGAAAGGGAAACGACACGTATGTATCATTGCCATTAAGGATAACAAGATGGGGTCTATTTCTACATAAATAGATCTTGTCTACATCATGTCATCATTCTTATTGCATTACTCCATTTTCCATGAACTTAATACACTAGATGCATGCTGGATAGCGGTTGATGTGTGGAGTAATAGTAGTAGATGCAGGCAGGAGTTGGTCTACTAATCTTGGACGTGATGCCTATATAATGATCATTGCCTGGATATCGTCATGAGTATTTGAAGTTCTATCAATTGCCCAACAGTAATTTGTTTAAGCCACTAGTGAAAACTACGGCCCCGGGGTCTCTTCTTTAATATATTTGCCTTCAAGATCTATTTTGCTATTCGCTCTTTTATTTATTTGCAACTTTTATTTTCAGATCTATTAATCAAAATACAAAAATACCTTGCAGCAATTTTTACTTATTTATTTTATCTCGCGTTCCCGAGAGATCTATTTATCCAGTCTACTACAATTTTACCTATCCTTTTACCCGTGAGGGATTGACAACCCCTCTCTTACGTCGGGTTGCAAGTATTTGTTCTTTGTGTGCAGGAGATGTTTACATGGTGTTGCATGGTTCTCCTACAGGTTCGGTAACCTTGGTCTCATCACTGAGGGAAATACCTACCCTTGCTGTGCTGCATCATCCCTTCCTCTTTGGGGAAATACCGACATAGTTCAAGCAAACATCAAAAGGAATTTCTTGCGCCGTTGCCGAGGAGACATCATCAACATCAACCAGGTTCCTAATCACAAATCTCATCTCCTTGCAATTTACATTATTTGCCATTTGCCCCTCATTTTCCTCTCCCCCACTTCACAAAAATTTGCCGTTTTATTCGCCCTCTTTTTTGTTCGCCTTTTTCTCGTCAGATCTCATGTTTGCTTGTGTTGCCATGTGCCTTCTATTTGCTTGCATCTTCGCTTGCTAAAAATCTATTGATATGGATCCTCATCCACTTGCTAATCTTTTCAAAAGATCCAATTATGATGAACCAATTGCTAGTGAATTGATTTCACTAGATTATCTTTATGAAGTTTTGCTTGAGATTTATGAATCTAAAAATTGTGATGAAGTGCTAAAAGAAGAAATTTATGAAGTGATTTACGATATCTCCTTGAATGAAAAGCATGATTGCAATGATGTTACCATAAACTCTATTAATGTCAATTGTGCTAATAATATGCAAAACCCCAAGCTTGGGGATGCTAATTTTGATATGTCCACTACTTTTTGCAATGATCATGATTGGGGTGATTCTTCTTATGATCTTGAAAATTTATTTATGCCTCATGATGAATATGCTATTGATAATAATTTTTGCAATAGTATTGAAAGTGGGTTTGGAAGAGTGTCAACTTTAGGTAAAAAGAATCCCCCATACTCGGAGAGTGTTCAATCTTATGAGAATTTTGATAAAAGTGGGTTCGGAGAGGTCATGACTTTAGTTGATGTTAATCCCACTATACTGGAAGAGTGTCAACTTTGCATGCATGTGGATCATGAAGAGAAAATTTTATATGATAGCTATATTATTGAATTTGAATATGACCCCACATGTAATTATTATGATAGAGGAAAATATGGTTGTGGAAATTTTCATATTACTAAATTACCTCTCTTCATGTTGAGATTGCTATTGTTTCTTTCTTCCTCCTTGCATATGCTAAATCTTGCTTGTCTTGCTAATTTGTTTTCCTATAAAACTCCTATACATAGGAAGTATGTTAGACTTAAATGTGTTTGTCACATGTCCTATGATGCCCTCTTTGTGTTTCAATTATTATCTTTCTTGTGAGCATCATTTAAATCTTATGCCTAGCTAGGGGCGTAAAACGATAGCGCTCATTGGGAGGCAACCCAACTTGTATCTTTTTGCTTTTTGGTTTTCTTGCTTTTTTCAATAAAATACCCAATTATGCCTCTGGTTAGATGTGTTTTTGTGGTTTAAATTAGTGTTTGTGCCAAGCAAAGCCTTTGGGGTGATTTGGGTGATAGTTGATTTGATCTTGCTGAAAAACAGAAAATTTTACGCTCAGGAAAACAATTCTTATTTTTAACAGAAGAGATCTTTTGATTTGATTATTTTTGCAGAAGATTAATAAACAAATTTCTCATGTTTTCCCAATGTTTCAGAATTTTTGGAGTTACAGAAGTATTCAAAGTTTTCAGATTGCTACAGACTGCTCTGTTTTTGACAGATTCTATTTCTTTGAGTTGTGTGATTGTTTTGATGATTCTATGGTTTACTTTGAAGAGTTTTTGCCATATAAAAGTTGGAATACAGTAGATATAATGCAAAAATAAAATATGAATGGGTTTGCAACAGTACTTATAGTAGTGATTTGCTTTCTTATACTAACGGATCTCAAGCAGGTTTTGTTGAGTTTTGTGTGATTGAAGTTTTCAAGTTTTGGGTGAGATTACGATGGATGAAGGAATAAGGATTAGCAAAAGGCTAAGCTTGGGGATGCCCGAGGCACCCCAAGATAATATTCAATAAGTATCAAGCAACTAAGCTTGGGGATGCCCCGAGTGGCATCCCCTCTTTCTTCTAACGACCATCGGTATTTTACTTGGAGCTATATTTTTATTCGTCACATATTATGAGTTTTGCTTGGAGCGTCTTGTATGATATGAGTCTTTGCTTGTTTTGCTTTTATTTTAAGTCTTGAATCCTTGCTGGACACACCTTTTTGGGAGAGCCAAAAAAATTATGCTATGTTTGCTCCTATACTTCACTTAAATTTTTATGAGCTATGGAATTGCTCTAGTGCTTCACATATATCTTTTTTTAGCACGGTGTGGTTTGTTATTTTTTTAAGAAATTCTCTCATGCTTCACTTAGATTTATTTGGGAGTTAGTAAAATTTTAAAGAAATTCTCTCTTGCTTCACTTAGATTAATTCGAGAGAAAGAAATATTATGCTCATGTTCGTCACTTATATTTGTTTGAGCTTATTAAAAGCAACATATGAAACTAGTCCCAAAGTGATAGATATCCAAGAAGGATATAATAAAAACTTTCATGAAGATCATTGGACAAAATAAACTTGATTCTTAGTAATAGTTTTGAGATATGATGATAGTGATATGTGAGTCATGTTGATGAGTAATTGTGCTTTAGTAAGAATATTGGTGTTAAGGTTTGTGATTCCCTATGCAAGTATGAAATTCAATAGTTATGCAATGAAATTATATCTTACTTATGGTGTATTATTTGGTGTTGCTTATGCTTAATGCTTGCTTACGAGATTATTCGTTTCTTGGTTGGGTGCTTCTCAATCTTTTTGCTAGCCTTCATTTGCACTAAGTATGATCACTACTTGTGCATCCAAAACCCTTTAAACCAGTTTTGATATATGAGTCCACTATACCTACCTATATGCGATATTTCCGTGCCGTTCTAAGCAAATTTGTATGTGCCATCTCTAGTTTTCAAAATAAATTTCTCTTTTGTGTGCTCGTACCGCTCGCGAGGCGGTGAGGGGTGGCCGATATTTTCCATGCTAGATGTGTTATTCTCACGATGAGTGTTTATCCACTTGTCATTGCACGAGAGTATGGCAAAGGTATTAGGGATACCCAGTCTCGAAATGAAAAATGAATTTACTTTATGTTGTCAAATAGTAAATTCCTTGGAAAGTGTTGGTATGGAGGGCACCCGTGGATACGGCTAGCCATGGAAAGTGAAAGAAATGGTGGAAAAAGGAATAAAATTTATTTTCTGTTTGGGAATCACCTATGATATATCTAGCATGGAAAGTGTGGGGAGCTCTAAGTCATTTTCGTTGGTTGGAAAAGTATGCCTCTCAAAATGTTTTTATCTCTCAATTTAAGCTTTGAGCTCTGGCATCTCTACAAATCCCTACTTCCCTCCGCGAAGGGCCTTTCTTTACTTTATGCAATTTTTATTTTTAATTTGAGTCTCCATCTTCTCTTATAAAGCACCAACTAAGGGGCACTATGATCGTACTTGAGCATTGGGTGTAGCTAATATTCTAGTGTGTTTCATGAATAGATCAATGATTGAGCATGACGGGCTAGGGATAACTTGCTTTAGCGTTGATATTTTGAAAGACATGGTTGCTTGTTGATATGCTTGAGTATTTAAGTTATCATGTCAAAACTAGACTATTGCTTTGAACCATATAAAATTCCAAATGTCCATGCTATTAAGAAAAGAATATGTGATGAACATGTTAGGCAGCATTCCACATCAAAAAATCTGTTTTTATCATTTACCTACTTGAGGACGAGCAGGAATTAAGCTTGGGGATGCTGATATGTCTCCAACGTATCTATAATTTTTGATTGTTCCATGCTGTTATATTATCATTCTTGGATGTTTTACACTCATTTTATATCATTTTTTGGTACTAACCTATTGACATAGTGCCCAGTGCCAGTTGTTGTTTTCTGCATGTTTTTTACATCACAGGAAATCAATACCAAACGGAGTCCAAACGCAGCAAAACTTTTTGTGGATTATTTTTGGACCAGAAGACATGCAGTGGGCTGGAGAAGCACCTGGGGGGTGCTCCGAGGGGAGCACAACCCACCATGGCGCGCCTGGAGGCCCAGGCACACCCAGGTGGGTTGTGCCCACCTCGGCCGCCTCCCGCACCGCCTCTTTGCTCTATAAATACCCCAATATTCTAGAAACCCTAGGTGAGTCGACGAAAATCAATTCCAGCCGCCGCAAGTTCCAGAAACCACAGATCCAATCTAGACACCATCACGGAGGGGTTCATCATCCTCATTGGTGCCTCTCCGATGATGCGTGAGTAGTTCATTGTAGACCTACGGGTCCATACTTAGTAGCTAGATGGCTTTCTCTCTCTCGTTTGATTCTCAATACAATGGTCTCTTGGAGATCCAAATGATGTAACTCTTTTTGCGGTTTGTTTGTTGGGATCCGATGAACTTTGAGTTTATGATCAGATCTATGTTTTTATCCATGAAAGTTATTTGAGTCTTCTTTGATCTCTTATATGCATGATTGCTTATAGCTTCGTATTTCTTCTCCGATATTTCGGTTTTATTTGGCCAACTTGATCTATTTATCTTGCAATGGAAAGAGGTGCTTTGTGATGGGTTCGATCTTACGGTGCTTGATCCCAGTGACAGAAAGGGAAACGACACGTATGTATCGTTGCCATTAAGGATAACAAGATGGGGTCTATTTCTACATAAATAGATCTTGTCTACATCATGTCATCGTTCTTATTGCATTACTCTGTTTTTCCATGAACTTAATACACTAGATGCATGCTGGATAGCGGTCGATGTGTGGAGTAATAGTAGTAGATGCAGGCAGGAGTCGGTCTACTAATCTTGGATGTGATGCCTATATAATGATCATTGCCTGGATATCGTCATGAGTATTTGAAGTTCTATCGTTTGCCCAACAGTAATTTGTTTACCCACCATTTGCTATTTTTCTCGAGAGAAGCCACTAGTGAAAACTACGGCCCCCGGGTCTCTTCTTTAATATATTTGCCTTCAAGATCTATTTTGCTATTCGCTCTTTTATTTATTTGCAACTTTTACTTTCAGATCTATTAATCCAAAAATCCAAAAATACCTTGCTGCAATTTTTACTTATTTATTTTATCTCGCGTTCCCGAGAGATCTATTTTCCCAATCTACTACAATTTTACCTATCCTTTTACCCGTGAGGGATTGACAACCCCTCTCTTACGTCGGGTTGCAAGTATTTGTTCTTTGTGTGCAGGAGTTGTTTACATGGTGTTGCGTGGTTCTCCTACTGGTTCGATAACCTTGGTCTCATCACTGAGGGAAATACCTACCGTTGCTGTGCTGCATGATCCCTTCCTCTTTGGGGAAATACCGATGTAGTTCAAGCAAACATCATCCACCCACGCATCTCTCCCCTTTTTCCTTCTGTCTCTTTTCTCGTCATGTCGAGAAGGAGGGACCGGGGCCAGGATGCCAGATACTCATGTTGGTGCTCGTGGAGTGAGTCTAGTCCAGGGTTGTCGGAGACACGGTGGTGGTGTGCTGGCGCAGTGTTAGCCGTAGTGAGGGAAGCATTGCGCTCCTCCAAAATGGAGGGGCACTCGTTTCGCCCACACAAGCCAGCCATCCGGAGGGAAGCACTTGCTCTTGCCGCAAGTCGTCGAGGCTTGTCCCCCCGTCGACGGGGCCCCTGGATCTTCTGGCGCTCGCCCGCGGGGCTGTGCCTGGGACCCTTGGTAGTCCCTGCATGGCCCCCTCTAGCGAGGTCAGGGTCAATGCTGAAGATGGCAGGGCTTCCTGCCCGCCAAGGTGGGTAGCGGCGCCCCTCGCGCACTCTGGATGCCGTCATCGTCCGCCTCTTCTCAGGGGGAGGTGACGGGCCGAGGGGCCGGCATCCTCCTGGAGTGTTGGTGATGATGGAAAAACGAGGGAAGACGGAGAAGGCGGGTGGCAAGCCGTCAGGTCGGAGTACGATGGCATCAATGCATTCGTCTCGTACTGGCGTCCCGCCGCCACGTCTTTTTGCTCTTCCCCTCCCTCCCCGGCACCATCATCACCGGCCTCTTCCGTATGGCCGCCGAGGAGGGGGCTGCTCTCTTGGTGCCTGAGCCTCCTCCAGCAGTCTTCCAGCTGAGCCCCGGTAGGCTTTCCCCGCCAGCACTTGTGCCGGGGCGTCTTGCTGGCCCTGGGGGTGGTGACCAGGGCACCGCCGAGCTGTTCCCTCTGTCCCCCTTCTTCGCAGCCTTGCCACTCTTGATCTTGTCAGGCAGCGCCCGGCAGGTCCTGACGAGGCCGGGCAAGGCTTCCGCTCAGGCACTCCTTTTGCCATCTTCGCCTCTTGCCGCGGTTCCTATGAGGAGAGGGACAAGAAAGGGATTAAGGGGCACTTTTCTTTTTTCAGTCTAAAATATGTAGGCATTTTCCAAACTTTAATTCCAAATATGTAACCTCTTTTATCCATCTTTGTACTCTGTAAGCCTTATACTTGTTTTATTTGCATATTAATGAAAAAAGATAGTCTTGCCGAGTACTTGTGCATGTACTATGTCCACGCAAAGGGGGAAAGCCTTTATACTTTTAAGTAAACAAGTTTTCCCCGGCAAGTTATCTTGCCGGCCACCCCTAGTTTGTTGCTGCGGGGCTGAGCCTGCCGGGCTTCAAAACTATAGAAAGGGTACCAGCCCCTCGTCGGACCTTCTTCAGCAAGAGTCACTTCGACCATGTTGACCGAGCAACGTTCGAGTCAAAGGATGGGAGCACAAATGTTTCGAAGGCGACGAGGTCTTTCTATGCACAAGTTTCTTTCTTATAGAGACATGTATGGACGAGAGGGAACTTATCTGGTTGGCTTGCCAGGGATCGATATGTAGTCTCACTTCCATTTCTTCTTTCCGGGATTGGGTCCACGGCAAGAGCCCTGCAGTTAGCGCAGAGGAAAGCAAGGTAACATATGATCTCATCTACATGCCCATGGTATGTAGCGAAATATGACCTCATCTACATGATCATGACATGCTCATGCTATGCTATGCATGCATGCAAGTTTTGGGGCCCCCAGCACTTCGTTTATTCATCTGTTGCTCAGGGTCTGTGCCTGGCTTTGTACAAAGGGTTACATGCAACATCGGCAATGCTTGTACAAAAGGGTGGCTGTCGGGCAGGGCCCGATAGCCGCGCCTTACGGGTAGAACTTACGGAGATGCTCAATGTTCCATGAGTTTTGCAATCGAATGCCATCTCCGGTCTCCAGATGGACTGCGCCCGGTCTGGTGACTCGTCCCACCTGGTAAGGGCCTTCCCACTTCGGCGTCAACTTGTTTGCACCCTTGGCGGACTGAACGCGCCTAAGGACAAGGTCACCTTCCTCAAGGCTCCGGGCATGAACACTGCGGCTGTGATAGTGACGCAGGGCTTTCTGGTATCGTGCAGCACATACAGCAGCTCGGAGACGGTTCTCCTCAAGTAGCACAGCGTCGTCACGCCGGTGCCGTTCTTGCGCTACTTCATCGTAGGCAAGCACTCGAGGTGACCCATATATGAGTTCCGTGGGGATAACTGCTTCTGCCCCATAGACTAGGGAGAAGGGAGTTTGGCCGGTAGCTTGATTTGGTGTCGTACGGAGGGACCAAAAAACCACCGGCAGCTCGTCGATCCATCACCTGCCACACTTCTGCAGCTTGTCAAATGTTCTTGTCTTGAGCCCTCACAGCACTTCAATGTTCGCCCTCTCAGCTTGCCCGTTGCTCTTGGGATGGGCAATAGAGGTGAATGAGCTCTTGCTTCTGAGGGCTTGAACGTATTGCATGAAGGCACGGCTCATGAACTGGGTGTCGTTGTCTGTGATGACTCTGGTGGGTACTCCGAAGTGGCACACCAGTCCTTTCAAGAATTTGATAGCTGATTGTGCAGTCACCTTCCTCACAGGCTCTACTTCCGGCCACTTTGTGAACTTGTAGATGGCGACGTACAAGAACCCAAAGCCTCCGGTAGCACGGGGGAAGGGGCCCAAAATGTCGAGCCCCCAGACCAAAAAGGGCCATGACAAAGGGATCATCTGGAGAGCTTGGGCAGGCTGATGGATATTCTTGGAGTGGAACTGGCAGGCTTCACATCTGGTGACGAGCTCGATTGCATCTTGGAGGGCCATGGGCCAATAGAATCCTTGCCGGAAAGCTTTTCCAACAAAGGCCCTCGATCCAATATGAGAGCCGCACATGCCTCCGTGTATCTCTGCCAACAGTTCCTTTCCTTCTTCCCCGCAAATGCACTTCAATTTCACACCGTTGGGCCTTCTTCTATATAATGTGTTGTCGACAAACTAATACATACTAGCCCTCTGGGCTACCCTTTCAGCTTCTTCTTGCTCTTCGGGAAGTTCTCCTGTTTGGAGGTACCGGACTATGTGTTGTGCCCAAGTTGGAGCCTGGGGCTCGACAATAAGGATTAGTGGCACCTCCTCATTCGTGGGAGCACATGCCTCAACCGCAAGGGCTGATCACTTGGCGGGAGGGTGCTGCTCACCAGGCGAAGTGGAGTTGTCCCCGCCAACCTCTCTGCCGGGGGCTTCAGGAAGCCCTGCCGGGAGAGGCTTGCTGGAGTCCAGTTTCCTCCTCTTTTTGGCCATTGTTGTTGGGGAAACTAAGGGTTGAGTCAGGTGGAGAACAAAAGTTCCTGGTTCCACAGGAAGCTTTTGTGCAACGCACTTTGATAGATAATCAGCAATGATGTTTTCCACATGCGGCACGTGCTCCATTTTTAATCCGTCAAAGCGCTCCTCCAGCTTTCTCACTTCCTCCACGTAAGCCTCCATCAATGGACTTTGGTAATCCTTGTTTACTTGCCTTACCACGAGCTGCGAGTCTCCTCGAATTACCAACTTCTTGATTCCCAACTTTGTTGCAATCCTGAGCCCGGCAAGGAGTCCTTCATACTTAGCTGTATTGTTGGTAGCTTCCTCTCGGGGGAAATGCATTTGGACCACATACTTGAGGTGTTCCCCAGTAGGTGCGATGAGGAGCACGCCAGCTCCCGCACCTTGTAGGGAGAAGGCACCATCAAAGTACATGACCCATTCTTGGGGCGCTTCCTTGCCGGGGATGACTGTTTCCAGTGCTTCCTCGTCAGGGGTAGGTGTCCATTCTGCAATAAACTCTGCCAACGCTCTGCTCTGGATAGTCGAGGTGCTTTCATACTTCAATCCAAAGCTTGATAGTTCCAGCGCCCATTCAACTATCCTGTCGGTGGCTTCAGGGTTCCTCAATATGCGTTGCAGGGGAAAACGGGTGACAACTGTGATCTCGTGGGCTTGGAAGTAGTGGCGCAGTTTCCTTGAGGCCATGATGATGCCAAAGATCAACTTTTCCACGCCAGAATACCTTGATCTAGCCCCCTACAGTAGGGAGCTGACAAAGTAAACTGGCTGCTGCACCACCTTCTTCCTCGCCACAGTAGCTAACCACTGGGGGTGTTACAAATCTCCTCCACTAACAAGAATTCTCGTCCCAAGAATTAAGAGGAAGACTGAAAGGAAGCGGGGTATTCTTGGAAGTTCTTCCGAAGAAACATTCTGAAAATCTCGAACGACTGGAACGTTTTCGATCCCCTCAAGCGGAGAAGCGTTCAACGCATTCAAGGTATTCATTTACTCATAATGAAGGTTATGCATGAATGCAAATTCTCATAGATGAATGAATGTGATGCTGCTGAATTAAATAAAATAGAAGCAGGTATTGACTTAACGGGAAGGGTACCCATTTCGGTGGCAGGTGGATCCTGGACTTGTATAATATCACTGTTGTAAGCGTGTCCACGACCATATGTTTTTCGCTTCTGTGTTGAGCCCGAAGATGAGCCAACATCATGATAGCGCTTCTGCGACTCCTTATGCTTCATTTTAGCAGTCTCAAGCAAAATAGCCTTGTTCACAAGAGCAGTAAAGTCGGTGAAATCTTGAGCAGTGAGTGCAAGCTCGATGTCTGCGTGGAGTCCATTACGGAACTTCTCTTGTCTACGGGCATCCGTGGCGATGTCTTCTTCAGCATAGCGGGACAGGTCAAGGAATTCCCGCTGATAAGCTTCGACAGTCTTATTGCCCTGAGTAAGGTTGCAGAACTGGGTTTTCATCCGGTCCATGATTCCTTGAGGAATATACCGGGCATGAAAGGCAGCCTGGAACTCAGGCCAAGTAACGGCTGTCCCAGCAGGCAGTGTACGTTTGTGGGTGTCCCACCATTGAGCAGCGGGACCCTTTAAGAAAAAGGAAGCGAAGGCGACAAAGTTGGCAGGGGAGACATTTGCAGACTCCATCTCATGAGTGATATCGCGAATCCAGTCATTAGCATCCAGTGGCTTCTCAGAGTTGCGGAACTGAGTGGGGTTAAGACGCATAAATTCCGGCAGAGTTATTGAAGGAGGGTTCTGGTTCTGATTGTTCAGATGCGGAAACTGATTCATAATCCCAGTCATGAACTGGCGGTTGAGCTCGAATTGTTGCATCATAGCTGCCATATAATCTGGCGGTGGTGGGCGTTCAGGGGCACGACCACGACCACCTGGTCTAACCATCCTGCTAAGTATCAACAGGGGTAGTTTAGCAAAAGAAATTTGCAAGTGTTTAGCGACAAGCAGGATGTAACTCGACAACTATTTAAGCAGTGTAACAGATACATAACAGTAGTCAATTAAGACATACAGATCCATACACAGAGTCGGTTACATGCGAATAGCATAACGGCGCAAACTCAAAAGCTAGATATGGTAGGCGGTGCGCAGGCACGCGGTAAGGAAGTACACCACGAGACATAGCAAGGGCTACATCAACGTCGGGAAGATCCTCTGAAATGGGGTACCTGCACGTGCAGACGACGAATGTTCGTCGTGGAAGGTTCCTGCGCTCCATGTGCACTCTGATGCAGAATCCGGTCTCGAGCTGAAAGAAGAGGTCCACGTACAGGTGTGTGACCTCCAACAGCAGGCCAATCAATACCAGCATACATCTGAGTCTTGCTCGGGTAAAGGATGTACTCTGGATGTATCCCTGCATGAACAGCTGGTAGCAACTGTGTCATAACATCGTAGAGGCGTGCTCGAGTGGCAACCAACTCGACGGCAAGAGCCCGAACAGTGCGATCCAGAGCCTGAGTGCACTGAATCAGAATGTGTGGGTCGTAACGACGTCGCTCGTAAGGGGCACAGATAGCTGTGTAGTATCCAGTAGCATCTCCAGCAGGGGCATACAGAATGTATCAGAACACAGAGGCATCCAAGCTATCGCTAAACTCTCCTCTGAGATGTGCGACAGCAGAGTAGGCGGCATCATGTACTGCCATCTCAATCGTCACGCCGATACCGTGGAAAAGGTGCAGCTCAGTGTCTGAGTCATCGCGCTGATCATAGATACGAACATCAGCATGGTACTGCTCCTGGTTGAACTCACGGTAATCCTCGTAGACCATGTACTTGGGGTACCAGCGGTAGCCAAGTCTGGTCAGGACGGCGATCAGGACAGCTGGAAAACCAGGGGCACCACGAGCCCAAGTGCGAAGCACAAGCTGCATCGTAGGGCGTGGTGGAAACAAATGATCCATCTAAAACAGAGGAAATTCAGGAGTGTCAAAAGACAATGAGAGGTATTATACAACTCGAAGGAAAGGTTAAACAAAACAATGAAAAGGAAAATGATTATCAGACTAATCAGATCAATGGTAAGGAATTAAGCACAGATATCCAGCTCTCCGGGTAGACGAGATTTACGAGATCCTAAGTGTCAGCGTTAGTAAAATTCATTAACCCGAATAGACGAGAGGTCAGAGTGCCAGAGTAAAGGTCGAGGAGTAAAAGATCCTAATACCACCCAATTGGCGACGTGGGCCCGTAAGCCACACAGCCAAGTTAGTAAAACAGTTTTCGGTTACTAGACTCAACTTCGGCCAAGGAGTTGGAAAGGGGGGTTCCTACAGTCAGTCGGCTCTGATACCAACTTGTGACGCCCCCGGCTCATTCGTGCACTAATCATACACGCAAATGCACACGATCAAGCCTAAGGACTCACGGGAAGATATCACAACACAACTCTAAAACATAAATAAATTCATACAAGCTTTATCTTACAAGCCAGGGGCCTCGAGGGCTCGAATACATAGCTCGATGGCATACAAGCGTCATCGGAAGCATCAGATATCTGAGTACAGATATTAAAAGTGAAACAGAAAGGCCTTTAGAAAGGCGGGGCAAAATAAAACACTACGATCGAAAGGCGCAGGCCTCCTGCCTGGGACCCTTCGATCCTACTCCTGGTCGTCAGCCAACTCGTAGTAGTAACCACCCTCGGGGTAGTAGTAGCGATCGTCGGCGGGGACAGCTGTCTCAGGGGGCTCCGTCAGCTGGTCACGACAAACTGATATGGGGAGAAAAGAAAGCAAAGCAACCGTGAGTACTCCGAAGTACTCAGCAAGCAAGGATCTACACTACATATGCAACATTATCAAAGGAAGGTTGTATATGTGGACTGGGCTGCAGAAATGCCAGAATTAGAGAGAAGACCTAGTCCTATCGAAGACTAGCATCTTCAGAGGTCTTGCAGCATTAGAAGAGTGTAGATTAGTACCGTATAAAATAGTAGTATCAATAAGTATCAACCTCACCCAGAGATCCTTTCTCGACTCCCTGCGAGAAAGCAATCCCAAAGCCATATAGCCATCAACCTCGTCCTGAGATCCCTTCTCGACTCCCTGCGAGAAGCAATCCCAGAGCCATAGTATCCAATTCTAGTTGTATCGATCGGGATACAACTCCGAGTGTCCGTTACCGAGGATCCGGCTATGCATTGATTAGTTCTTCCCTGCAGGGGTGCACCAACTTACCCACCACGCTCGCTTAACTCCGGCCGGACACACTTTTCCGGGTCATGCCCGACCTCGGCCAAACGACACACCGCAGCCCTACCTAGAGCTCAGCAGAGAGGTCCCCGCCGGTCTACATCCTAAGCGCTCAGAGGTCTTGGGCCATCGCCCTGTGCACTCCGAGTCGTTGCGTGCAGGGGGAAGCCAGGCACCAGGGGGCATTGGTCCGTCCCGGCCGCAATGCTGAACTGGACGTCTGACAGAGCTTTCGGCTGATGCATACGATGCAGAGTGCCCATAACTTTTCCCACGTGATGGTTAGTGCTATCGGGTCAAAGGCCCACTCGAATCAAATATCCAAACCGTTAGTACCTTGGGGCTGCGGTAACAAGAAAAGACTCACGAAAGATGTGACCCCGTCGCCCCGTCTCGAGGACTTGCGGCAAGGGCCAAGAATGCCCAGCCACGCCTCGTATTCATCACTCGGGCGCCATACAGGCAACCCATCTTCACATCACACGCGGGTACCCCTCAGGATCGACCCGCCTTTCCAAGTAATAATAGTATAGTTCAAATATCCGTGTGTCCATAACATCAGGGGAATCCGAGGTATCACCCTCGTTGGATTCCTACTCGATGTAACCGTCAAGGTGAACTCGGAGGAATCACCCTCGCTGGGTTCACACTTGAGGTGTTGTACGACGGCGTCGTTATCGGAAGCGGTGAAGGAGGAATCACCCTCGATGACCACGACCGAACAGCTACTCTACAGAGTTAACATCA
Source organism: Thinopyrum elongatum (assembly GCA_011799875.1). Lineage (NCBI taxonomy): Eukaryota > Viridiplantae > Streptophyta > Magnoliopsida > Poales > Poaceae > Thinopyrum > Thinopyrum elongatum. The sequence goes on from CM022297.1 coordinate 248,776,855, forward strand.
GAAGTGCTACAAGAGGTTTCACCCTCGGCACTCGATAGTCACGCTGCAGTGTCGTTACAACTAAGGTGGGTGATGTGCGGTGCCGGGGCCTGGTCTTCGATCCCGTTGATCGGGTCTTCGGATAATCCAGCGGGGCAGTCGGGATAAGTGGGGTCACTGATAGGTCTCCACCCAGCCTATACTAAGCAGTTTAGGGTAAGCAGGTAAGGTATCAATAGCAGGTTACAATAAACAGGCTATGCATCAGAATAGGTAAAGTAGTAGCAGCAGCAATTCTAATGCAAGCATGAGAGAAAGAATAGGCGATATCGGGATGCTCAAAAAGGGGGGCTTGCCTGGTTGCTTGGCGGAAAGGGCAAGGTCGTCAACGGTGGCGTCGGGCTCCTGAGCTGCGTCGGTACCGGGAACTGTGTCGGGGTCTAACGAGAGACAAGAGGGGGAGGAAACATTATAAATACATAGCAAACAGGAGCAACACAGAGCAGGCTATGCTAACGTGCAATGCAGGGTTGCCTAAAACATGTCTAAGTCATTTAGTTATTTTAGGAATTTGTTTGGATTTATTTTATAAATGCCAGGCACTATTCACTTATCTGAAACAGGCAAAAAGTTGCATGTTCAGATAGTTAGAGGCATCTAATAGGTACGTGGGTAGCGTATTCGGATTCGTCTCATTTTTCTGGTCAACTTTCATATATAAATTATTTTCATCGGAGTTACGGTTTAAAAGATATGATTTTCTAAAGTTTTATAGATTTCCTGGAATTAATTTAAATTCAAAATTAAATTGGAAAATGCTACGGGTACCCAGCTCTATGTACACAGAGTGCACACAGTGGCTGACCAGTGGGCCAGGTTGACCAAGTCACCGCCCAGTCAGCAGTGGCTGACATGTGGGCCCCGTTGACTGCTGAGTCAGCAGTCAACGGTTGACTAGTCAGAGGGTGAACAGTACCATGGGTCCCAGTGGTCAGTGAGTGTTTAGATTAACAGATTAATTAAACTGGTTTAATTAGTGGTGGGACCCAACAGTCAGTGTCACAAGAGTGTATTAGTGCTAAATTAACCGCTACAGTGATTGGGCCCCACATGTCATAGGCTCATACTAACCGAAGGGTTATTTAGTAAGTGGGGCCACATGTCAGTGACTGTTAGTGGTTAGGTTAGTGTTTAAATAGCGATTAGCACCCTAATTAACTAACTGACGCGCGGGCCCGTGAACAGTGCCGGCCGACGTCTAAACGCCGGTGCCACAGAACACGGCGGCGTCCCGCCGGAGTGCGCTACGAGCCGCCATTTGGGGCGCGGCTAGGACCGTTCGGTCAGGCGCAGAGTCGCGCATCCAGTGGAGGTGTCGGGCAGGCGAGAGCTCATCGGAGTCGGCCGGACGACGAGCCAGGCAGCGGCCGGAATCGGGGTTCGACGCAAACGTCGTTCCGGTCCAATTACGCGTGAGCTAAACCTACAGGGAGCACCAGGAGGCCTCCCTGAGCACGATGGCAACACTGGCGCACGGAGAGAAGCACGGGAGCGCGAGGTTCGTGGCCATGGCGGACGGTGGCATCGGCCTCGAGCAGGGGGGGCGGCTACGATGCACGGGGCAGTAAGGAGAGAGGGGGAAAATGGGCGGCGGCTCACAGCGAATGCAGAGGAGGGCTCGGGGAGGCGTGAGGAGGTCTAAGGCGGCGGATCGAAGCGGTTTGGCGACGACGACCATGGTTGGGGAAGACGGCAATGGCGGCGTTGTAAGGCTTCTCCGGTCGATCCCGTTGGCCTAGTCTAAGGAGTTGACCACTGCGCCGCTTCTGGACATCTCAGAACGGCGAGCAGTGGCCGGTGGCCATGGTGGTTCGTGGTGGCGCTCGACGAGCTTGCTCGGGCTAGCAGAAACAGAGGGGGGAAGGGATGAGCGAGGGAGAAGTGGCGAGGCCTAGGGTTTGGCTGGGCTTGGGGGGGCCTTAACCACCGGGGCGAGCGGCGGGGCGCGGTGTCGAGCGGCGAGGAGGGGGGCCAGTGCGCGCGGGTGCGTCTGCGGTCGACAGCGAGGGCGAGGAGCAGTGCGACAGGTGGGGGACGGTGCTGCGCAGGCTGGGCCGGCACTGTGCACTCGAGGCCCAGCACAGTGGGCCTTTTCCTTTTTCTCCTTTTCTCTTTCTCTGTTTTCCTTTTCTTTTCTGTTTTGTCTTTTATTTTTACTCCAAATGACTTTTGTAAAATATGGCACTTGCCCATATAATATCAGTGCAATATCCAACCCTAGTATAAAAAGGTTTTGGGGCCAAATGTTTTCATATGGATTTTATTTAACTAAAAAGGTATTAACCAACCCTGTTTTTCTACTGTTAGAGTCACTTAGTTAATTTATTAATTGTTGATTACAATTTTAGAATAGTCTCTGTAATATTTGCTATTTATCGAACATTTTAGTTTCTATGTTGAACAACTTTTATTTCCACTTTTAGTTTGAATTTCCATTTGAGTTTGAATTTGAAAAGTGATTTATTACTAATGATGATTAAGCACTGTTGATCATGATGACATGGCATAATCAAGAAGGGTGATTACTGTAGCTAACCACTGGGGTGTTACAAATCTCCTCCACTAACAAGAATTCTCGTCCCGAGAATTAAGAGGAAGACTGAAAGGAAGCGGGGTATTCTTGGAAGTTCTTCCGAAGAAACATTCTGAAAATCTCGAACGACTGGAACGTTTTCGATCCCCTCAAGCGGAGAAGCGTTCAACGCATTCAAGGTATTCATTTACTCATAATGAAGGTTATGCATGAATGCAAATTCTCATAGATGAATGAATGTGATGCTGCTGAATTAAATAAAATAGAAGCAGGTATTGACTTAACGGGAAGGGTACCCATTTCGGTGGCAGGTGGATCCTGGACTTGTATAATATCACTGTTGTAAGCGTGTCCACGACCATATGTTTTTCGCTTCTGTGTTGAGCCCGAAGATGAGCCAACATCACGATAGCGCTTCTGCGACTCCTTATTCTTCATTTTAGCAGTCTCAAGCAGAATAGCCTTGTTCACAAGAGCAGTAAAGTCGGTGAAATCTTGAGCAGCGAGTGCAAGCTCGATGTCTGTGTGGAGTCCATTACGGAACTTCTCTTGTCTACGGGCATCCGTGGCGATGTCTTCTTCAGCATAGCGGGACAGGTCAAGGAATTCCCGCTGATAAGCTTCGACAGTCTTATTGCCCTGAGTAAGGTTGCGGAACTGGGTTTTCATCCGGTCCATGATTCCTTGAGGAATATACCGGGCACGAAAGGCAGCCTGGAACTCAGGCCAAGTAATGGCTGTCCCAGCAGACAGTGTACGTTTGTGGGTGTCCCACCATTGAGCAGCCGGACCCTTTAAGAAAATGGAAGCGAAGGCAACAAAGTTGGCAGGGGAGAAATTTGCAGACTCCATCTCGTGAGTGATATCGCGAATCTAGTCATCAGCATCCAGTGGCTTCTCAGAGTTGCGGAACTGAGTGGGGTTAAGACGCATAAATTCCAGCAGAGTTATTGAAGGAGGGTTCTGGTTCTGATTGTTTAGATGCGGAAACTGATTCATAATCCCAGTCATGAACTGGCTTTTGAGCTCGAATTGTTGCATCATAGCTGCCATATAATCTGGCGGTGGTGGGCGTTCAGGGGCACGACCACGACCACCTGGTCTAACCATCCTGCTAAGTATCAACATGGGTAGTTTAGCAAAAGAAATTTACAAGTGTTTAGCGACAAGCAGGATGTAACTCGACAACTATTTAAGGAGTGTAACAGATACATAACAGTAGTCAATTAAGACATACAGAACCATACACAGAGTCGGTTACATGCGAATAGCATAACGGCGCAAACTCAAAAGCTAGATATGGTAGGCGGCGCGCAGGCACGCGGTAAGGAAGTACACCACGAGACATAGCCAGGGCTACATCAACGTCGGGAAGATCCTCTGAAACGGGGTACCTGCACGTGCAGACGACGAATGTTCGTCGTGGAAGGTTCTTGCGCTCCATGTGCACTCTGATGCAGAATCCGGTCTCGAGCTGAAAGAAGAGGTCCACGTACAGGTGTGTGACCTCCAACAGCAGGCCAATCAATACCAGCATACATCTGAGTCCTGCTCGGGTAAAGGATGTACTCTGGATGTATCCCTGCATGAACAACTGGTAGCAACTGTGTCATAGCATCGTAGAGGCGTGCTCGAGTGGCAACCAACTCGACGACTAGAGCCCGAACAGTGCGATCCAGAGCCTGAGTGCACTGAATCAGAACATGCGGGTCATAACGACGTCGCTCGTAAGGGGCACAGATAGCTGTGTAGTATCCAGTAGCATCTCCAGCAGGGGCATACGGAATGTATCAGAACTCAGAGGCATCCAAGCTATCGCTAAACTCTCCTCGGAGACGTGCGACAGCAGAGTAGGCGGCATCATGTACTGCCATCTCAATCGTCACGCCGATACCGTGGAAAAGGTGCAGCTCAGTGTCTGAGTCATCGCGCTGATCATAGATACGAACATCAGCATGGTACTGCTCCTGGTTGAACTCGCGGTAATCCTCGTAGACCATGTACTTGGGGTACCAGCGGTAGCCACGTCTGGTCAGGAGGGCGATCAGGACAGCTGGAAAACCAGGGGCACCACGAGCCCAAGTGCGAAGCACAAGTTGCATCGTAGGGCGTGGTGGAAACAAACGATCCATCTGAAACAGAGGAAATTCAGGAGTGTCAAAACACAATGAGATGTATTATAAAACTCGAAGGGAAAGGTTAAACAAAACAATGAAAAGGAAAATGATTATCAGACTAATCAGATCAATGGTAAGGAATTAAGCACAGATATCCAGCTCTCCGGGTAGACAATATTTACGAGATCCTAAGTGTCAGCGTTAGTAAAATTCTTTAACCCGAATAGACGAGAGGTCAGAGTCCCAGAGTAAAGGTCGAGGAGTAAAAGATCCTAATACCACCCAATTGGCGACGTGGGCCCGTAAGCCACACAGCCAAGTTAGTAAAACAGTTTTCGGTTACTAGACTCAACTTCGGCCAAGGAGTTGGAAAGGGGGGTTCCTACAATCAGTCAGCTCTGATACCAACTTGTGACGCCCCCGGCTCAATCGTGCACTAATCATACACACAAATGCACACGATCAAGCCTAAGGACTCACGGGAAGATATCACAACACAACTCTAAAACATAAATAAAGTCATACAAGCTTTATCTTACAAGCTAGGGGCCTCGAGGGCTCGAATACATAGCTCGATGGCATACAAGCGTCAGCGGAAGCATCAGATATCTGAGTACAGATATTAAAAGTGAAACAGAAAGGCCTTTAGAAAGGCGGGGCAAAATAAAACACTACGATCGAAAGGCGCAGGCCTCCTGCCTAGGACCCTCCGATCCTACTCCTGGTCGTCAGCCAACTCGTAGTAGTAACCACCCTCGGGGTAGTAGTAGCGATCGTCGGCGGGGACAGCTGTCTCAGGGGGCTCCGTCAGCTGGTCACGACAAACTGATATGGGGAGAAAAGAAAGCAAAGCAACCATGAGTACTCCGAAGTACTCAGCAAGCAAGGATCTACACTACATATGCAACATTATCAAAGGAAGGCTGTATATGTGGACTGGGCTGCAGAAATGCCAGAATTAGAGAGAAGACCTAGTCCTATCGAAGACTAGCATCTTCAGAGGTCTTGCAGCATTAGAAGAGTGTAGATTAGTACCGTATAAAATAGTAGTATCAATAAGTATCAACCTCACCCAGAGATCCTTTCTCGACTCCCTGCGAGAAAGCAATCCCAGAGCCATACAGTCATCAACCTCGTCCTGAGATCCCTTCTCGACTCCCTGCGAGAAGCAATCCCAGAGCCATAGTATCCAATTCTAGTTGTATCGATTGGGATACAACTCCGAGTGTCCGTTACCGAGGATCCGGCTATGCATAGATTAGTTCTTCCCTGCAGGGGTGCACCAACTTACACACCACGCTCGCTTAACTCCGGCCGGACACACTTTTCCAGGTCATGCCCGACCTCGGCCAAACGACACACCGCAGCCCTACCTAGAGCTCAGCAGAGAGGTCCCCGTCGGTCTACATCCTAAGCGCTTAGAGGTCTTGGGCCATCGCCTTGTGCACTCCGAGTCGTTGCGTGCAGGGGGAAGCCAGGCAAAAGGGGGGCGCCGGTCCGTCCTGGCCGCAATGCTGAACTGGACGTCTGACAGAGCCTTCGGCTGATGCATACGATGCAGAGTGCCCATAACTTTTCCCACGTGATGGTTAGTGCTATCGGGCCAAAGGCCCACTCGAATCAAATATCCAAACCATTAGTACCTTGGGGCTGCGGTAACGACCAGAGACTCACGAAAGATGTGACCCAGTCGCCCCGTCTCGAGGACTTGCGGCAGGGGCCAAGAATGCCCGGCCACGCCTCGTATTCATCACTCGGGCACCATACAGGCAACCCGTCTTCACATCACACGCGGGTACCCCTCAGGGTCGACCCGCCTTTCCAAGTAAAATAGTACAGTTCAAATATCCGTGTGTCCAAAACATCAGGGGGATCCGAGGTATAACCCTCGTTGGATTTCTACTCGATGTAACCGTCAAGGTGAACTCGGAGGAATCACCCTCGCTGGGTTCACACTTGAGGTGTTGTACGACGGCGTCGTTATCGGAAGCGGTGAAGGAGGAATCACCCTCGATGACCACGACCGAACAGCTACTCTACAGAGTTAACATCAGAAGTGCTACAAGAGGTTTCACCCTCGGCACTCGATAGTCACGCTGCAGTGTCGTTACAACTAAGGGGGGTGATGTGCAGTGCCGGGGCCTGGTCTTCGATCCCGTTGATCGGGTCTTCGGATAATCCAGCGGGGCAGTCGGGATAAGTGGGGTCACTGATAGGTCTCTACCCAGCCTATACTAAGCAATTTAGGGTAAGCAGGTAAGGTATCAATAGCATGTTACAATAAACAGGCTATGCATCAGAATAGGTAAAGTAGTAGCAGCAGCAATTCTAATGCAAGCATGAGAGAAAGAATAGGCGATATCGGGATGCTCAAAAAGGGGGGCTTGCCTTGTTGCTCGGCGGCAAGGGCAAGGTCGTCAACGGTGGCGTCGGGCTCCTGAGCTGCGTCGGTACCGAGAACTGGGTCGGGGTCTAACGAGAGAGAAGAGGGGGAGGAAACAATATAAATACACAGCAAACAGGAGCAACACACAGCAGGCTACGCTAACGTGCAGTGCAGGGTTGCCTAAAGACATGTCTAAGTCATTTAGTTATTTTAGGAATTTGTTTGGATTTATTTTATAAAAGCCAGGCACTATTCACTTATCTGAAACAGGCAAAAAGTTGCATGTTCAGATAGTTAGAGGCATCTAACAGGTACGTGGGTAGCGTATTCGGATTCGTCTCATTTTTCTGGTCAACTTTAATATATAAATTATTTTCATCGGAGTTACGGTTTAAAAGATATGATTTTCTAAAGTTTTATTGATTTCCTGGAATTAATTTAAATTCGAAATTAAATTGGAAAATGCTACGGGTACCCAGCTCTATGTACACAGAGTGCACACAGTGGCTGACCAGTGGGCCAGGTTGACCAAGTCACCGCCCAGTCAGCAGTGGCTGACGTGTGGGCCCCGTTGACTGCTGAGTCAGCAGTCAACGGTTGACTGGTCAGAGGGTGAACAGTACCATGGGTCCCAGTGGTCAGTGAGTGTTTGGATTAACAGATTAACTAAACTGGTTTAATTAGTGGTGGGACCCAACAGTCAGTGTCACAAGAGTGTATTAGTGCTAAATTAACCGCTACAGTGATTGGGCCCCACATGTCATAGGATCATACTAACCGAAGGGTTATTTAGTAAGTGGGGCCACATGTCAGTGACTGTTAGTGGTTAGGTTAGTGTTTAAACAGCGATTAGCACCCTAATTAACTAACTGACGCACGGGCCCGTGAACAGTGTCGGCCGACGTCTAAACGCCGGCGCCACAGAACACAGCGGCGTCCCGCCGGAGTGCGCTACGAGCCACCGTTTGGGGCGCGGCTAGGACCGTTCGTTCGGGCGTGGAATCGCGCATCCAGTGGAGGTGTCGGGCAGGCGAGAGCTCACCGGAGTCGGCCGGACGACGAGCCAGGCGGCGGCCAGAATCGGGGTTCGACGCAAACGTCGTTCCGGTCCAATGCGCGTGAGCTAAACCTACAGGGAGCACCAGGAGGCCTCCCTGAGCACGATGGCAACACTGGCGCACGGAGAGAAGCACGGGAGCGCGAGGTTCGCGGCCATGGCGGACGGGGGTGTCGGCCTCGAGCAGGGGGGCGGCTACGGTGCACGGGGCAGTAAGGAGAGAGGGGGAAAATGGGCGGCGGCTCACAGCGAATGCAGAGGAGGGCTAGGGGAGGCGTGAGGAGGTCTGAGGCGGTGGATCGAAGCGGTTTGGCGATGACGACCGTGGTTGGGGAAGACGGCGATGGCGGCGTTGTAAGGCTTCTCCGGTCAATCCCGTTGGCCTAGTCGAAGGAGTTGACCACTGCGCCGCTTCTGGACATCTCAAAACGGCGAGCAGTGGCCGGTGGCCATGGTGGTTCGTGGTGGCGCGCGACGAGCTTGCTCGGGCTAGCAGAAACAGAGGGGGGAAGGGATGAGCGAGGGAGAAGTGGCGAGGCCTAGGGTTTGGCTGGGCTTGGGGGGCCTTAACCACCGGGGCGAGCGGCGGGGCACGGTGTCGAGCGGCAAGGAGGGGGGCCAGTGCACACGGGTGCGTCTGCGGTCGACAGCGAGGGCGAGGAGCAGTGCGAGAGGTGGGGGATGGCGCTGCGCAGGCTGGGCCGGCACTGTGCACTCGAGGCCCAGCACAGTGGGCCTTTTCCTTTTTCTCCTTTTCTCTTTCTCTGTTTTCCTTTTCTTTTCTGTTTTGTCTTTTATTTTTACTCCAAATGACTTTTGTAAAATATGGCACTTGCCCATATAATATCAGTGCAATATCCAACCCTGGTATAAAAAGGTTTTGGGGCCAAATGTTTTCATATGGATTTTATTTAACTAAAAAGGTATTAACCAACCCTGTTTTTCTACTGTTAGAGTCACTTAGTTAATTTATTAATTATTGATTACAATTTTAGAATAGTCTCTGTAATATTTGCTATTTATCGAACATTTTAGTTTCTATGTTGAACAACTTTTATTTCCACTTTTAGTTTGAATTTCCATTTGAGTTTGAATTTGAAAAGGGATTTATTACTAATGATGATTAAGCACTGTTGATCATGATGACATGGCATAATCAAGAAGGGTGATTACTGTACCTAACCACTGGGGGTGTTACAGCGCCGCCTGTGCCAGTCACGTCCCCCGCGGCGTCCACATTCCCATGTTCCCCCGCAGCCCCCATGGCATCAGTGGTTGCATGCGAGGGGGCCTTCGAGGTGGACGGGTGAGGCGAAGCACCGAATTTCTTTTTGGGCGCCATGGCTGATGAAGCCGTTGATGATGAAAATGAACGCGCCGCTTATGACCTCAGGTTCACACTGGCGCGCACCCCTAGCTGGCGCGCCAAAGATGTCGTGGTTCAACACGGCCACCTATGGGGCCATCGGTCCCTTTGTGGTTCGGCAAGGGGGAAGGGCGCACTGCACAAAGAGCGGAGGCCGTAGGACGGCGCGGCGGTGATGACACAGGCAGTTTTTACCCAAGTTCGGGCCGCCGCGAGGCGTAAAACCCTACTCCTGCTTTGGTGGATTGATGAATGGATCGGGGTGGAGACACAGCGCTCTAGCCCGGCAAGGCCACCTTGGGGCGAGAGCAGCTACGCGCGTATGAGCGTACAAGGGTCCGAATCCTTTCTAAAGTTGCCCCGGCCCTCCTTTTATAGGTCAAGGGGTCACCACAATGGCAAATCAGTCATTACGTACTAATTGGATAGCAAACAGTGCTATCATACCTATCTCTGCAGACAGGATAAGGCGCATTAAATGCACCGCTTAGTGTCACATTGTGGGTGTAGCCCGGCAAGCCTTGCCGTGCCATTCAACCACCTCTTCGCCTGCCTGCGTGACACGTCTCCTGGACGGGTGTCACTTAGGGGTGTTCTTCCTCAGAAATGGCCTGCCACATACCAAATAACGACCACTTAATCACTTGGGGGCTCGACACCGCACCGATAGGTGACTTGCGTTGCTATGAGGTGGAGCGGTGGAGCCTTGGCGGGGTAATCCGCCCTCGGCGTCCCCGGCAAGCCTGCCGGGGGAGTCTTGAGACTTGTCTCTGGGACGACCTCGACCTAACCAGGCATGCCTGCCGGGCAAGGGAGGTTTCCCCTTGGTGAGATCTTGCTTCTTTGGTTTGTCTTGGTCTTCTTGATCCGCCCTTTAACTTCTCAAAGAGCTGTATCTTCAGCTTGGCCTCATCTTGGATGTTGTAACCTTGTTCCTGAGCCTGTGTACAGTCCGGGCAACATACACCAGGGTCTGTTGCACCGACAGCAGTCCTGGAGATCATGACCCTTGGTCCTATGGATCTTGCAGTATGGCCCGTCAGACTTGCCAGTCTTCTCAGCGGCCGCTACCGCCCGGCAATCATCGCAAGCGGTGGCTTCCTTGTCGGGCGTCTCAACTTTTGCCTTCTTGCCAGCGCTGAGATCACCAGTACTCTCGATGGCCATCACTGCCTTCTCCTTCCCCTTCTTATTGCATTTCTTGTTCTTCTTCCTGGGGGTGGCAGCGTCGTCGTCGTCCTCTGAATCGACTTCGACGCCAACCTCTTCCCTGGGAAATCTTCTCCCTTCTTCAGCATGAGCACATTTGTCTGCCAGCGTGTAGAGTTCACTGACGGTCTTGGGCAACCGAACATTCATCTTTGCCCGCATTCTGCGGTTGCACACATTCGTATGGAATGCGGCAATCACAGCTGCCAGGTGTATCTTTGGAATGTTGCTGTGGACTCGTCTGAACCTCTGCAGGTACTTGCGCAAACTTTCTCCCTCCTTCTGCAAGAGGATTTGCAGGTCACTGGGCCGCCCTGGTTCCTGGTGCACACCCGTGAAGGCGCCCATGAACTCGTTGCATAGATCTGCCCAGGAGGAGATGGAATCTTCTGGCAGGTGCATCAACCAAGACCTCACATTCGGTTTGAGTGCCAATGGGAAGTAGTTGGCGAGCACCTTTTCATCCCTTCCCCTGGCAGCTTGGACGACAATCGTATAGATGCCCAAGAACTCTGCCGGGTTCAGTTTTCCGTCGTACTTCTCTGGTAGGTCAGGCTTGAAGGTGCGAGACGATGGCCACTGGACTTGCCGCAGCTCACATGTGAAGGCCGGGCATCCTACCTCGTAAGGTAGGTACCCGCCAGCACTGGGCGCGGGTTCATCAACAACAGTCCCGTTGCGCCTGTCGGATTGACGGCGTGTCTCGCGACGCTGCTCAGTGGTGACGCGAGCGTCTTCTTTCTTCCTTTCCCTTAACACTTGACGTTGATCACGCCGGAGTTGCGGATCAGATGAGGCCATTGATGCCTCATCACGATCATCATCGTCTGGTGGTCGCTGAGTTTGTCGTGGCTGCCCTTGGGAGAGCTGCCATGGTGGGGATTGCATGGTGGGTGCAGTCCTCCCGTCTTAGGCACCAGTGGGAGTCGCCAGCATCGCCTGCGGGCGTCGTGACGGTTCCATGCATGGTAGCTTGTTACCCTCAGTGAACCTGAGGAGGCTTTGAATGATAGCTCTCCATTCATCCATCTTGTCTGCTGCCGGAGGGAAGTCCAACAGCAGCTGAGCTCTCGCTACTGCTTCAGCCGCCGTTTCAGGCATGGCGTGGGAGGCAGAGCGCAACACCGCTTGACTTCTGGATGAACCAGAAGGTGCGCCGTTGGGCTCTCGCCGCCTCAGACCAGTCGCTAGAGGGACTTGTTGCAGCCGAAGCTGTTCTTGTTGAGCAGCTCTTGGTCAGCCGGGCCCTTCCCGTGCGGGCATGGTCGCTGGGGGTCGATGGCGCCGCTCGGGGTGTTGGTGTGCTCTCCCGACGTGGGACGGAGCGGACGCCCTGTCTCCGCCTCTCCGGGTGGCGCTGCCAATGGATCTCGGCCCGCACCGAAGCGGGCATCGACGTTGCGTTGGTTGAGCACACCGGTGGGATGAGCAGGAGGAAGTTATGCGTCTCTGTGGCTCGCGCCGGCGGGAACTTTATCGGCAACATGCTGAAGAGGCTGGGTCGCGCTCACGGCCCCTGCCCCAACCGCAGTAGGGGTGTTTGTAGCCCCGCCTGCCTTGCCGGCTCCGTCCGCCATAGCTGTGGCACCCGCAGTCACGGGTAGCAAAGCCTTCGAGGAGGAAGGATGCGCTCCGGCTCCACTCTTCTTCTTGGGAGCCATGGATGGCGAAGGTCGATGAAGATTGACGCGCTGGTCACTGCTTCAGGTTCGCACAAGTGACGCCCCCTACCTGGTGCGCCAAAGATATCGGCGTGGGAGCACGATCACCTATGGGGCAAGGGTGCCCCTTTGTGGTTCGGCATGGGGACGGCCATGTTGCACAAAGAGCAGAAGCAGTGGGGGACAGCACGACGATGGACTCTCTCTCTTTTACCCAGGTTCGGGCCGCTTTGCAGTGTAAACCCCTACTCCTACATTGGTGGATTATTCTGGAGGTGCACGAAGGCTCGACGCGCTCTGGTCCGGCAAGGGTGCCTCGGGGAGAGTGACGTGAGCTTACAAAATGCTGGGGGTCGAAGTGTTCAAACCCTTTGCTAGGTTGCCTCAGTCCTCCTTTTATCGGTTAAGGGGCGACCACAGTGGCAAAATAGTCATTTGGGTGTGGTTAGATAGCTAACAGTGCTATCATACCTAACTCTGGCAGTTAGGACAAAGTGCATAAATGCACTGCTAGGTACCGTGCCGAGGGCGAATCCCGGCAAGCTTGTCACGCCGCTTATCGGCCTCTTCTTATCAGCTTGACACGCCTCCTCGACGGGTGTCAATAAAGCTAATCTTTTCTCATTGATGCTACCACGTGCTCGAGAGGATCCACCTAGTTGCTTAACACCTTGACACCGCACTGATTAGCGACTTGGGTGCGATGAGGTGGAGCGGTGGCGTCTTGGTAATGATCCTTTGAAGGAGCTTGGCGGGGTTTGGGCTTGGCTTGCCGGAGCAAATCCGGACTTGTCCTTGGGGTGGCCTCGACCTTGCCTGGCTCTCCTGCCCGGCAAGGGAGGCTTTCTGAGGGTGGCCTTCTGCTATCTTGTTCTTCTTAATGCTCTTGAGCTCATGAAGAGTGGCTTCTCTGGCTCGACTTCATGTCATGCATTGGGGCTGGATGTATGATCGTTAGCACGCTTGTGCATGAGTCCAGTCAGCAAACACGAATGTTTGTTGCACCGACATCTCAGCATTCTTGGGGCTAGATTTTGAAGATTTTCCTAAGCGATTCTTCTTGGAGAACTTTTGGAATTTTCTCACAAGCATTGCTAGCTCTTTGCCTAAGTCTTCAGGATCATCAGAACTGCATTCAGAGTCTTCGGATGAGGAAACGGCCTTTGCCTTCAAAGCACGAGATCGGGCGCAATTGGGACCATAGATATCTCTCTTTTCAGATAGCTACAACTCATGTGTATTGAGCCTCTCAAGTATGTCAGACGGATCAAGATCTTTGAAGTCAGGATGTTCTTGGATCATCAGTGATAGGGTGTCAAATGAGTTGTCAAGTGATCTCAATAGCTTCTTCATGACTTCATGCTTGGTGATCTCAGTGGCGCCAAGTGCGCGAAGCTCATTTGTGATATCATTAAGGTGGTCGAAAGTGAGCTGGACGTTCTCATTGTCATTCCTCTTGAATCGGTTGAAGAGATTGCAAAGCACTTCGATTCTTGAGTCTCTCTGAGTAGAGACGCCTTCATTGACCTTGGGCAGCCAGTCCCAGACAAGCTTCACAGATTCCAGTGCACTCACACGGCCATACTGCCCTTTGGTCAGATGACCATAGATGATGTTCTTGGCAGTTGAGTCCAGTTGCGTGAACCTCTTGACATCAACAGCGGTGACACCTTCACCGACTTTTGGAATGCCAGTCTTGACGACATACCAGAGGTCATTGTCAATGGCTTCAAGATGCATTCGCATCTTATTCTTCCAGTAGGGGTAATCAGTGCCATCGAAGACGGGTCACGCAGCGGAGACCTTGATTATCCCTGCAGTTGACATAGCTAAAAATTCAGGCGGTTAAACCGAATCACACAGAACAAGGGAGCACCTTGCTTTGATACCAATTGAAAGTGCTAGTTATCGACTAGAGGGGGTGAATAGGCAATTTTTATGAATGTCTTCAAAACAGGCAATTTCTTTGAAGATAGACAACCAAGTGACACCTACACAGTATGTAGCGGAAGATAAACTACACTAGCCATGCCATAGTCAAAGAAATAGTACTGAGTAAACTCGAAGACAAATAGCTGCTAGGTAGAACAGATCGGAATTGGAAGACAGTATGAAGCCAAATATGCAATCAGGGTGAATGTCTTCACACAAAGAAGTCAATCAGAGCAGGCAAGTAATGACTTCACGAAGCTAAACTAAAAGTAAAGGAGTGAAGTGACAGAACCAGTAGCTTGACAAAGACAAGGATTTGCTAGACCAGTTCCAGTTGTTGTGATAACTGTACGTCTAGTTAGGGAGGCTGAGACTGAACTCAGAAGACCACGTCTTCACCTTATTCCCCTTGAGCTAAGGTCATTAAGTCCTCGCCAATCACTCAGGTAAGTCTTCAAGGTAGACTTCCAAACCTTCACAGACTTTGTTCACCGACAATCCACAATGACTCTTGGATCCTCAGAACCCGACGCCTAGCCGACTGGAAGATCACAGTCTTCAAGTGTAACAAGTCTTCAGATCACACGGACGGAAAGACTTCAGTGATGCCAAACACTCTTTGGGCTCTGGGTGTTTTGGGTTTTGTCCTTGCAAGGATTCTCTCTCAAAGGCTTCGGAGGTGGGTTGCTCTCAAACGACAAAAGTCGTACACTAACTATGAGCAGCCACAAATTTCTGGTGTAGGGGGTGGGCTATTTATAGCCAGGAGGCAACTCGACATGCTTTGTCCGAAATGACCCTGGGTCATTGGGGAACCAATACGTGTCCAATGGTCGGATTTCAAACACACGCGACAGCTTGACTTGGGCTACAAGTAAAGCTGACGTATCCAGCTCAAGATAAGATTTTCTCTCATTGTCTTCACTCGAAGACATAGGATATGAGTTGAGCATCACGTCAGTTTTCTGACATTGTTCTCCTGGACCCCACTTGATAGTTCGGTGGTTCCTATGACTCAAGAAAGAAGAAAATGAAACTACGAAAGAAACTATGTCTTCACACTCTATTGTCTTCAAGCGAATGTCTTCACATGTCATTATCTTCAACATGAATGTATTCGCGAACCACCAATGTCTTCAATGTCTTCATACATTTTTAGGGGTCATCTTCAATGGGTAAATCGAATCAATAGGGACTTCTACCTGTGTTTTCCTGTGAATATCACAAACGCATTAGTCCCTCAACCACGTTTGTCATCAATACTCCAAAACCAACTAGGGGTGGCACTATATGCACTTACACCGCGCTCTCGCTGGAGTGGGCCGCCGAAGTTGCCCTCACGACGCGGGTCCACGTCCCCATCTTTGATAGGCGATGATTGAACAGTGAAATGATATTTGGGGAGCGAGCTAGTGTGCTTGACGCACCGACTACGGACTGTAGCCGGTGCACCTTCTCGTGTAAGCCATATACTACTTCGACGGTGCTCCAAGATATTTTGTTCTGCATCTCACATGGTTGGTGATAATAAACTGTGTGTGATCTACTTGATTTTTTGTCTTGATTTGAAATACATAATGGGGTCACAGCAGCAAAGCAGGGTGTTTGAAATGCTAGAAATTTTATCTGCAGTGAACATGCAACTATAGGTGTGTCGTCAAAAAAATTGGAATTATTCAGGGTTCGTTTGGATATTTTTATACATTAACTAGGTTTTCTAGGCATTTTAGGTGCATAATTCAAAATTAAACTACATGCGCATGCTCCAGTGCACCAAAATGGGTTGTAAAATCATATATGTGTCCATGGGTGGATGCTTATGTCCCATGCAAGAAATGGGGATGAATTTCAAACACCTCGGCACCATGGCTCGCCGGCAAACGTTGAGATACTTGGTTTTGAAATTCTAGTAAGTCCAAAACTCGTCTGAAATTCATGAAACTTGGCATGCTATCATGGAATGGCACCAACATGCCGTGGTAATTTTTTTTGTCCCATTTGGGTAGGTTTTGGTATAAGCTTCTCACAAACCAGAGTTTCTCACAAGAAGCCTCATGGTTCCGGTAGGGAACGTGTCACCTTTGTGGACGAAATGATATTCGTTGCCTCTTCTTGCTTTCAAATTTTTTCTAGTGTCAACATAGAACAACAGGAGTGTCGTGTTAAATTTTGGATTTTTTTAGGGTTCGTTTGGACATTTTTATACATCAACTAAGTTTTCTAGGCATTTATGTGCATAATTCAAATTTGAACTACGGGCACATGCTCCAGTGCATAAAAATGGGTTGAAAAATCAAATGTGTGTCCTTGGTTGCATGCTTAGGTCCGATGCAACAAATGGGAATGAATTTCAAACACCTCGGCACCGTCGCTCGGCCGCAAACATTGAGATACATGGTTTTTAAATTCTAGTAAATCCAAAACTCGTTTGAAATTCATGAAACTTCGCATGCTATCAATGAACAGCACCAATATGTTGTGGTAAAAAAAATTGTCCCATTTGGGGCAGGTTTTGGTATAAGCTTCTCACAAACCAGAGCTTCTCACAAGAAGCCTCATGGTTCTGGTAGGTAACGTGTCACATTTGTGGACGAAACGATATTCATTGCTTCTTCTTGCTTTCAATTTTTTCTAGTGGCAACATACACCAATAGGAGTGTCGTGTTAAATTTTGGAATTTTTCGGGGTTCGTTTGGACATTTTTATACATTAACTGAGTTTTCTAGGCATTATGTGCATAATTCAAATTTGAACTACATGCCCATGCTCCAGTGCATAAAAATGGATTAAAAAATCAAATGTGTGTCCTTGGTAGCATGCTTAGGTCCCATGCAAGAAATGGGAATGAATTTCAAACACCTCGGCACCGTTGCTCGGTCGCAAACATTGAGATACATGGTTTTTAAATTCTAGTAAATCAAAAACTCGTCTGAAATTCATGAAACTTTCCATGCTATCATGGAACGGCATCAACATGCTTTGGTAAACAAATTGTTCCATTTGGTGCAGGTTTGGGTATAAGCTTCTCACAAACCAGAGCTTCTCACAACAAGCCTCATGGTTCCGGTAGGGAACGTGCCACCTTCGTGGACGAAACGATATTCGTTGCCTCTTCTTGCTTTCAATTTTTTGTCTAGTGGAAACATAGAGCAACATGAGTGTTGTGTTAAAATTTGGAATTTTGCTGGGTTTGTTTGGACATTTTCATACATTAACTGAGTTTTCTAGGCATTTATGTGCATAATTAAAATTTGAACTACAGACACATGCTCAAGTGCCGAAAAATGGGTTAAAAAATCAAATTTGTGTCCTTGGATGCATGCTTAGGTCCCATACAAGAAATGGAATAAATTTCAAACACCTCGGCACTGTTGCTTGCCGGCAAATGTTGAGATACTTTGTTTTTAAATTCTAGTAAATCCAAAACTCGTCTGAAATTCATGAAACTTGGCATGCTATCATGGAATGGAACCAACATGCTGAGGTAAAAAATTTGTCCCATTTGGGGCAGGTTTTGGTATACGCTCCTCACAAACCAGAGCTTCTCCCAAGAAGCCTCGTGATTCTGGTAGGGAACATGTGTCACCTTTCTGGACGAAACAACATTCGTTGCCTCTTCTCGCCTTGATTTTTTTTCTAGATACAACATAGACCAACATGAGTGTTATGTTAAAATTTGGAATTATTCAGGGTTCGTTTGGACATTTTTATATATTAACCGAGTTTTGTAGGCATTTTATGTACATAATTCAAATTTGAACTACAGGCACATGCTCCAGTGTAGCAAATTGGGTTGAAAAATCATATGTGTGTCCTTGTGTGCATGCTTAGGTCCCATGCAAGAAATGGGAATGAACTTCAAACACCTCGGCATCATGCCTCGGCCGCAAACATTGAGATACTTGGTTTTAAAATTCTAGTAAATCCAAAACTCGTCTGAAATTCATGAAACTTGGCATGTTATCATGGAATGGCACCAACATGTTGTGGTATTTTTCGTGTCCAATTTGATAGAAGGCGCACGAATCAACAGCCAACAAAGGCATTTTGAAACAAATAGCTGCCACGTTATCATCTCAATCGTTTGTATATTAAATCATGGGCGTTCAGCTAACCATTCAGGTGACGCCACGAGTCACACTTTTAATGGCTAGGAGGTGCCGTGTGGATAGCTGCTTGAGTAGACGGGAGGCATGCGAGCGCAGTCCACTGTGCAGGCTGACCGGGAGGTGTGCAAGCTGTCCTCCAATGCGTTGGCTCATCGGGAAGCGTGTGAGCTGTACGCTGTGCAGGCTCACTAGGAAGTGAGTCCTTTGACTTCCATGGCCACCAGCCTTGCTCCCAACCTCTCCATTAATGGTGCCAGAGCCGTTGTTTAATACGGGCGACCTTACTCTTCACCTCCCATTCCCCTCCCGCAGACCTCCACCAATGCCATGGTGCAAAAGGATCATCTGCTACTAGTCTTCTAGTTTGGTGAAGTCGACTCCGAGCCAGACAAGATAGAAAATAAGGAGGAATGGGGCCTCATGGACATGACCCTGAACGAGCTGGCCGTGATGGTTGCTGCCCCCACGCTCGTTGCAGCTCCCATCCTCGCGCTCGCGCCAGCGGCCATCCCCGTAGCATTGACGGGCTGGTCGCCAAGCACTATCGCAATGATAGAAGTCTCGGGCGTCAGCGAGGTCCCTGCGGAACCACGCGAGCTCGTGTACATGCCAGCACCACCCGTGCCCGTGCGGGCCCCTGCACCCACCGCGGCGCTGGTCCCCGTGCGTTTGCCTGCACCCGCCGTGCCCGTGCCCGTGCACGCGCCCTCAGTGTCATGGGACGCTGCCGTCGACCGCTACCTCGCAGCGCCGCGAGTTGTCGTCCTCCCGCGCCCCGCCCGTCGATCACGCGATGACAGGTTCTTTGATTTCCAAGTGAAGAACATTATGTGATGGCTTGAAGACTTCAACAACGGTGTCCCGGAGGATGACAACGCTGGTGTGGCACGCCACCTCCACCGCCGCCGAAATTAGTTTTTTTGGGTTTAATATTGTATCTCAATCGTATGAATATAAAGTCACAGTGTGACTGAATGAAACCTATGGTTTGAACAAACTTGCGTTTTTCTCTATGAATGTACAGACTTATCAAACGATTCAAAAAAACACCAATGGTTTTAAATTTAAAACGCTCATCGCTAACGTTTTATATAGAACACCCGTATGCAAACCGAGAGCTTCCCCAGTAAGCCAAGGGAAAATGTGCCACGCAGGATTTGTGCATCTCTTCATTGCAAACGTTTGAGATAGAACACGGTATGAAAAGCGAGAGTTATGGTCCTTCCCCAGTAAGCCAAGGGAAAATTAGTCGCGCAGGATTTGTGCATATCTTCATCGCAAATAGTTCAGACTGAACACGGTATGCAAAGCGAGAGCTATGGTTCCTTCGCCACTAAGCCAAGAGAAAATATGGCATGCAGGATTTGTACATCCCTTCAACGCAAATGATTTTTTTTTATGACCCGTGTGCAATCATGTATAGACAATTTGGTAAGATTTGCAGTTGTCATATTAGGTATATTGCCATTTGTCAAACTAGAAAGATTGGCATTTGTCGATCTAGTAACATTACCCTTTGTCAACCTTGTACACTGCCATTTGTCAAAATTTGCAGCTAAAAATCACTAGCACTATCTAATTTTGCAATCGAAATTCAGTAAGCATAGATTAATCAGTCACTCTTTATACAAATAGTTTAACTCGACAGCTGAACCGACCAAAGTTTTCCCCAATTGTTGCCAACCACGTACTGAAATATGTAGTTCAACTATATATACTAGCTAATTTTAAGAACATAGTACAGTTCAACCATATCTATAGTCGGATGAACTGAACAAAATAGCCCCTAAATACTACTACGAAGGGGCTTTGTACTACTTCCAGCAGCCTCTCCTCTGCCGAGCGTGCTCAGTAAGAGGTAGAGGAGGAGGAGCCTAGCGACGAGCTGGATAACTGGAATTAGGTGCCTGCCGCTGCTGCACCTCTAGCGACGCTCACCTCGAATGCCCTCTACCGCTCCAGACTACCACTCTCGAAGCGGCGGGACTCCTTATAGATCTCCTCATTCCGCGCCTCTGCGTCGATGTGTGCTGCGGCCACGGCGGCAGTAAGACTCTTTGCGTGATCGACCAGGCGCTCCTCCTCATCCCGCAGGAACTCGATGTAGCGCGCAAGGTCGCTGACGCACGTGCGGGGCTCCACCTTCCACCTTTGGGCGGCGGTGGTGGAGAGGGTGATGACCCCGGCGGTCGACAGTGGGCTGGCAGCCACAGTGGCCGACATGAAGGAAATATGCCCTAGAGGCAATAATAAAGTTGTTATTTTATATTTCCTTATTCATGATAAAGGTTTATTATTCATGCTAAAATTGTATTGATCGAAAACCATAATACATGTGTGAATACATAAACAAACACAGTGTCCCTAGTAAGCCTCTACTAGACTAGCTCGTTGGTCAAAGATGGTTAAGGTTTCCTGACCATGGACATGAGTTGTCATTTGATAACGGGATCACATCATTAGGAGAATGATGTGATTGACAAGACCCATCCGTTAGCTTAGCATAATGATCATTCAGTTTTATTGCTATTGCTTTCTTCATGTCAAATACATATTCCTTCGACTATGAGAGTATACAACTCCCAGATACCAGAGGAATGCCTTGTGTGCTATCAAACGTCACAACGTAACTGGGTGATTATAAAGATGCTCTACAGGTATCTCCAAAGGTGTCTGTTGAGTTGGCATAGATCGAGACTAGGATTTGTCACTCCGAGTATCGGAGAGGTATCTCTGGGCCCTCTCGATAATACACATCATAAGCTTACAAGCAAATGACTAAGGAGTTAGTCACGAGGTGATGTATTATGGAACAAGTAAAGAGACTTGCCGGTAACGAGATTGAACTAGGTATGAATGTATCGATGATCGAATCTCGGGCAAGTAACATACCGATGGACAAAGGGAATTACGTATGTTGTCATAACGGTTCGACTGATAAAGATCTTCGTAGAATATGTAGGAGCCAATATGAGCATCCAGGTTCCGCTATTGGTTATTGACCGGAGAGGTGTCTTGGTCATGTCTACACAGTTCTTGAACCCGTAGGGTCCGCACGCTTAACGTTCGATGACGATATAGTATTATATGAGTTATGTGATTTGGTGACCGAATGTTGTTCAGAGTCCCGAATGAGATCACGGACATGACGAGGAGTCTCGAAATGGTCGATAGGTAAATATTGATATATAGGACGATAGTATTCGGACACCGGAACTGTTCCGGAGGGTACCGAACACTTATCGGGTCACCGGAAAGGAGTTTCGGGCACCCCCGGCAAAGATATGGGCCTTATGGGCCAGAAGAGGGAACACACCAGCCCACAAGGGGCTGGTGCGCCCCCTATAGAGGCCGGCCTATGAGAAGGAGAAGGAAAGAGGGGAGGGAAAGGAAAGTGTGTAGTAGGACTCCCCCTTCCTTCCCTCTCCCCCCCCCCCTCTTTCCTTCCCCCTTCTTCATATAAGGAAAGGGGGGCGCAGGGCAAGGCAGCAGCCCTAGGGCTGCCGCCAGGTCTCTTGGGGCGCCCTAGGACCTGCCTCCTCCCCTCCCACCTATATATATGTGGGGAGGGGGTGCCACACAAGGACAGAACATTATCTTAGCCGTGTGCGGCGCCCCCGTCCACCGTTTACTCCCTCGGTCATATCTTCGTAGTGCTTAGGCGAAGCCCTGCGAGGATCACTTAACCATCACTGTCACCACGCCATCGTGCTGACAAAACTCATCTACTACCTCGACATCTTGCTGGATCAAGAGGGTGAGGGACGTCACCGAGCTGAACGTGTGCAGAACGCGGAGGTGCCGTACGTTCGGTACTTGATCGGTTGACGCGAGAAGAAGTTTGACTACATCAACCGCGTTGTGAAACGCTTCTGCTTACGGTCTACGAGGGTATGTAGAGACACTCTCCCCCTCGTTGCTATGCATCTCCATGGATAGATCATTGCGTGTGCATAGAATTTTTTTTGTTTTCCATGCAATGATTCCCAACAGTGGCATCATGAGCCAGGTCTATGCGTAGATGATATGCACGAGTAGAACACAAAGAGTTGTGGGTGGTGTTAGTCATACTGCTTACCACCAACGTCTTATTTTGATTCGGCGGTATTGTGGGATGAAGCGGCACGGACCAACCTTACATGTCCACGCACATGCGACCGGTTCCACCGACTGACATGCAACTAGTTTTGCATAAAGGTGGCTGGCGGGTGTCTGTTTCTCCTACTTTAGTTGAATCGAATTTGACTGTGGCCGGTCCTTGAAGAAGGTTAAAACAGCAAACTTGACGAATCACCGTTGTGGTTTTTGCCGTAGGTAAGAACGGTTCTTGCTAGAAACCCATAGCAGCCACGTAAAACTTGCAGCAACAAAGTAGAGGATGTCTAACTTGTTTTTGCAGGGTATGTTGTGATGTGATATGGTCAAGACATGATGTGATATACGTTGTTGTATGAGATGATCATGTTTTGTAAGTTATCGGCAACTGGCAGGAGCCTTATGGTTGTCGCTTTATTGTATGAAATGCAAACGCCATGTAATTGCTTACTTTATCACTATGCGTTAGCGATAGTTGCAGAAGCAATAGTTGGCGAGACGACCACGACGCAACGATGGAGATCAAGGTGTCGAGCCGGTGACAATGGAGATCATGACGATGCTTTGGAGATGGAGATCAAAAGCACAAGATGATGATGGCCATATCATGTCACATATTTTGATTGCATGTGATGTTTATCTTTTATGCATCTTATTTTGCTTAGTACGGCGGTAGCATTATAAGATGATCCCTTCACTAAATTTCAAGGTATAAGTGTTCTCCCTGAGTATGCACCGTTGCGACAGTTCGTCGTGTTGAGACACCACATGATGATCGGGTGTGATAGACTCTACGTTCACATACAATGGGTGCAAGACAGTTTTGCACATGCGGAATACTCGGGTTAAACTTGACGAGCCTAGCATGTACAGACATGGCCTCGGAACACTGGAGACCAAAAGGTCAAACGTGAATCATATAGTAGATATGATCAACATAGAGATGTTCACCATTGATGACTACCCCATCTCACGTGATGATCGGACATGGGTTAGTTGATTTGGATCACGTATCACTTAGATGACTTGAGGGATGTCTATTTAAGTGGGAGTTCTTAAGTAATTTGATTAATTGAACTTAATTTATCATGAACTTAGTCCTGATAGTATTTGCATATCTATGTTGTAGATCAATGGCCCGTGCTACTGTTCCCCTGAATTTTAATGCATTCCTAGAGAAAGCTAAGTTGAAAGATGATGGTAGCAACTACACGGACTGGGTCCATAACTTGAGGATTATCCTCATTGTTGCACAGAAGAATTATGTCCTTGATGCACCGCTAGGTGACAAGCCCCCTCCCGCTAATGTAGATGCTTTGAACGTCTGGCAGACGCGGTCTGATGACTACTCTATAGTTCAGTGTGCCATGCTCTACGGCTTAGAACCGGAACTTCAAAGACGTTTTGAACGTCATGGAGCATATGAGATGTTCCAAGAGTTGAAGTTAATATTTCAAGCAAATGCCTAGGTTGAGAGATATGAAGTCTCCAACAGGTTCTATATCTGCAAGATGGAGGAGAACAGTTCTGTCAGTGAACACATACTCAAAATGTCTGGGTATTATAATCACTTGACTCAGCTGGGAGTTGATCTTCCAGTTGATTGTGTCATTGACAGAGTTCTTCAATCACTGCCACCAAGCTACAAAGGCTTCGTGATGAACTATATTATGCAAGGGATGAACAAAACAATTCCCGAGCTCTTCGCAATGCTTAAGGCTACGGATGTAGAAATCAAGAAGGAGCATCAAGTGTTGATGGTTAACAAGACCACTAGTTTCAAGAAAAAGGGCAAGGGAAAGAAAGGGAACTTCAAGAAGAATGGCAAGCAAGTTGCCACTCCCGGGAAGAAACCCAAAGCTGGACCCAAGCATGAAACTGAGTGCTTCTACTGCAAAGGGACTGGTCACTGGAAGCAGAATTGCCCCAAGTATTTGGCGGATAAGAAGGATGGCAAAGTGAAAAAGGTATATTTGATATACATGTTATTGATGTGTACCTTACTAATGCTCGTAGTAGCGCCTGGGTATTTGATACTGGTTCGGTTGCTCATATTTGTAACTCGAAACAGGAGCTACGGATTAAACGAAGATTGGCTAAGGACGAGGTGACGATGCGCGTCGGGGATGGCTCCAAGGTCGATGTGATTGCCGTCGGCACGCTACCTCTACATCTACCTTCGGGATTAGTTTTAGACCTGAATAATTGTTATTTGGTGCCTGCGTTGAGCATGAACATTATATCTGGATCTTGTTTATTGTGAGACGGTTATTCATTTAAGTCGGAGAATAATGGTTGTTCTATTTATATGAATAATAACTTTTATGGTCATGCACCCTTGAGGAATGGTCTGTTCTTGTTGAATCTTGATTGTGGTGATACACATATTCATAATATTGATGCCAAAAGATGCAAAGTTGATAATAATAGTGCAACATATTTGTGGCACTTCCGTTTCGGTCATATTGGTGTAAAGCGCATGAAGAAACTCCATACAGATGGACTTTTGGAATCACTTGATTATGAATCATTTGATACTTGCGAACCATGCCTCATGGTCAAGATGACTAAAACTCTGTTCTCCGGAACAATGGAGCGAGCCAATGACTTATTGGAAATAATACATACTGATGTATGCGGTCCGATGAGTGTTGAGGCACGCGGCGGGTATTGTTATTTCTGACCTTCACAGGTGATTTGAGTAGATATGGATACGTCTACTTAATGAAACACAAGTCTGAAACATTTGAAAAGTTCAAAGAATTTAAGAGTGAAGTGGAGAATCATCGTAACAAGAAAATAAAGTTTCTATGATCTGATCGCGGAGGCGAATATTTGAGTTATGAGTTTGGCCTTCATTTAAAACAATGTGGAATAGTTTCACAACTCACGCCACCTGGAACACCACAGCGTAATGGTGTGTCCGAACGTCAAAACCGTACTTTATTAGATATGGTGCGGTCTATGATGTCTCTTACCGATTTACCACTATCATTTTGGGGTTATGCATTAGAGACAGCTGCATTCACGTTAAATAGGGCACCGTCTAAATCCATTGAGATGACACCGTATGAACTATGGTTTGGCAAGAAACCTAAGCTGTCGTTTCTTAAAGTTTGGGGTTGCGACACTTATGTCAAAAGGCTTCAGCCTGATAAGCTCGAACCCAAATCGGAGAAGTGCGTCTTCATAGGATACCCTAAGGAAACAATTGGGTACACCTTCTACCACAGATCCAAAGGCAAGATCTTTGTTGCCAAGAATGGAACCTTTCTAGAGAAGGAGTTTCTCTCGAAAGAAGTGAGTGGGAGGAAAGTAGAACTTGATGAGGTAATTGTACCTTCTCTCGAATTGGAAAGTAGTTCATCAAAGAAAACCGTTCCCGTGATGCCTACACCAACTAGAGAGGAAGCTAATGATGATGATCATGAAACTTCGGATCGAGTTACTATAGAACTTCGTAGGTCAACCAGAACACGATCTGCACCATAGTGATACGGGAATCCTGTGCTGGAAGTCATGTTACTAGACCAAGGCGAACCTACGAACTATGAAGAAGCTATGATGAGCCCAGATTCCGACAGATGGCTTGAGGCCATGAAATCTGAGATAGGATCCATGTATGAGAACAAAGTGTGGACTTTGGTGGATTTGCCCGATGATCGGCAAGCCATAGAAAATAAATGGATCTTCAAGAAGAAGACTGACACTGATGGTAATGTTACTGTCTATAAAGCTCGACTTGTCGCAAAAGGTTTTTGACAAGTTCAAGGAGTTGACTACGATGAGAATTTCTCACTCGTAGCAATGCTTAAGTCCGTCTGAATCATGTTAGCAATTACCGCATTTTATGATTATCAAATCTAGCAAATGGACGTCAAAACTGCATTCCTTAATGGATTTCTTGTATATGATGCAACCAGAAGGTTTTGTCGATCCTAAAGGTGCTAACAAAGTGTGCAAGCTCCAGCGATCCATCTATGGACTGGTGCAAGCATCTCGGAGTTGGAATATATGCTTTGATGAGGTAATCAAAGCTTATGGTTTTATACAGACTTTCGGTGAAGCCTGTATTTACAAGAAAGTGAGAGGGAGCTCTGTAGCATTTATGATATTATATGTGGATGACATATTGTTGATTGGAAATGATATAGATTTTCTGGATAGCATAAAAGGATACTTGAATAAGAATTTTTCAATGAAAGACCTCGGTGAAGCTGCTTATATATTGGGCATCAAGATCTATAGGGATAGATCAAGACGCTTGATAGGACTTTCACAAAGCACATACCTTGATAAAGTTTTGAAGAAGTTCAAAATGGATCAGTCAAAGAAAGGGTTCTTGCCTGTGTTGCAAGGTGTGAAGTTGAGTAAGACTCAATGCCCAACCACTGCAGAAGATAGAGAGAAAATGAAAGTCATTCCCTATGCTTCAGCCATAGGTTCTATCATGTATGCTATGCTATGTACCAAACCTGATGTGTGCCTTGCCATAAGTCTGGCAGGGAGGTACTAAAGTAATCCAGGAGTGGATCACTGGACAGCGGTCAAGAACATCCTGAAGTACCTGAAAAGGACCAAGGATATGTTTCTCGTTTATGGAGGTGATAAAGAGCTCGTCGTAAATGGTTACGTCGATGCTAGCTTTGACACTGATCCGGATGACTCCAAGTCACAAACCGGATACGTATTTATATTGAATGGTGGAGCTGTCAGTTGGTGCAGTTCCAAGCAGAGCGTCGTGGCGGGATCTACGTGTGAAGCAGAGTACATAGCTGCTTCGGAAGCAGCAAATGAAGGAGTCTGGATGATGGAGTTCATATCCAATCTAGGTGTAATACCTAGTGCATCGGATCCAATGAAAATATTTTGTGACAACACTGGAGCAATTGCCTTGGCGAAGGAATCCAGGTTTCACAAGAGAACCAAACACATCAAGAGACGCTTCAACTCCATTCATGAATAAGTCAAGGATGGAGACATAGAAATTTTCAAGATACATACGGATCTGAATGTAGCAGACCCGTTGACTAAGCCTCTTCCACGAGCAAAACATGATCAGCACCAAGACTCCATGGGTGTTAGAATCATTACAATGTAATCTAGATTATTAACTCTAGTGCAAGTGGGAGACTGAAGGAAATATGCCCTAGAGGTAATAATAAAGTTGTTATTTTATATTTCCTTATTCATGATAAAAGGTTTATTATTCATGCTAGAATTGTATTGATCGGAAACCATAATACATGTGTGAATACATAAACAAACACCGTGTCCCTAGTAAGCCTCTACTAGACTAGCTCGTTGGTCAAAGATGGTTAAGGTTTCCTGACCATGGACATGAGTTGTCATTTGATAACGGGATCACATCATTAGGAGAATGATGTGATTGACAAGACCCATCCGTTAGCTTAGCATAATGATCGTTCAGTTTTATTGCTATTGCTTTCTTCATGTCAAATACATATTCCTTCGACTACGAGATTATGCAAATCCCGGATACCAGAGGAATGCCTTGTGTGCTATCAAACATCACAATGTAACTGCGTGATTATAAAGATGCTCTACAGGTATCTCCGAAGGTGTCTGTTGAGTTGGCATAGATCGAGACTAGGATTTGTCACTCCGAGTATCGGAGAGGTATCTTTGGGCCCTCTCGGTAATACACATCATAAGCTTGCAAGCAAACGACTAAGGAGTTAGTCATGAGGTGATGTATTATAGAACGAGTAAAGAGACTTGCCGGTAATGAGATTGAACTCGGTATGAAGGTACCGACGATCGAATCTCGGGCAAGTAACATACCGATGGACAAAGGGAATTACGTATGTTGTCATAACGGTTCGACCGATAAAGATCTTCGTAGAATATGTAGGAGCCAATATGAGCATCCAGGTTCTGCTATTGGTTATTGACCGGAGAGGTGTCTCGGTCATGTCTACATAGTTCTCGAACCCGTAGGATCCGCACGCTTAACGTTCGATGACGATATAGTATTATATGAGTTATGTGATTTGGTGACTGAATGTTGTTCGGAGTCCCGAATGAGATCACGTACATGATGAGGAGACTTGAAATGGTCGAGAGGTAAAGATTGATATATAGGACGATAGTATTCGGACACCGGAAGTGTTCCGGAGGGTACCGGGTACTTATCGGGTCACCGGAAAGGAGTTTCGGGCACCCCCGGCAAAGATATGGGCCTTATGGGCCAGAAGAGGGAACAAACCAGCCCACAAGGGGCTGGTGCACCCCCTATATTGGCCGGCCTATGAGGAGGAGAAGGAAAGAGGGGAGGGAAAGGAAAGTGTGGAGTAGGACTCCCCCTTCCTTCCCACCCCCCCCCCCCCCCCCCCCCTCTTTCCTTCCCCCTTCTTCATATAAGGAAAGGGTGGGCACAGGGCAAGGCAGCAGCCCTAGGGCTGCCGCCAGGTATCTTGGGGCGCCCTAGGGGCTGCCTCCTCCCCTCCCACCTATATATATGTGGGGAGGGGGTGCCATACAACGACACAGCATTGTCTTAGCCGTGTGCGGTGCCCCCGTCCACCGTTTACTCCCTCGGTCATATCTTCATAGTGCTTAGGTGAAGCCCTGCGAGGATCACTTCACCATCACCGTCACCACACCGTCGTGCGGACGGAACTCATCTACTACCTCGACATCTTGCTGGATCAAGAGGGCGAGGGACGTCACCGTGCTGAACGTGTGCAGAACGCGGAGGTGCCGTACGTTCGGTATTTGATCAGTTGACACGAGAAGAAGTTCGACTACATCAACCGCGTTGTGAAACGCTTCCGCTTACGGTCTATGAGGGTACGTAGACACACTCTCCCCCTCGTTGCTATGCATCTCCATGGATAGATCATTGCGTGTGCGTAGAATTTTTTTTTGTTTTCCATGCAATGATTCCCAACACGACGGTGGGGTGGCGACAACGACAGCCACCTCCCGCCTTGGGGCTGCAGTGGCTGAGCGGGAGATGGCCACGGTGGCTGACAGTGGGGTGTCGGCCACGACGGCCACCTCCCGCCTTCGAGCCGCAGTGGCGGAGCGGGCGATGGCCCTGGCTTTCGATGGTGGTGTGGCGGCCACAACGGCAGCCGGTGGGGTGGCAGCAACGGCGGCCGGCAATAGCTGCCGACGAGCAGCGGTGGCGGAGCGTGTGGTGGGTGTTGTGCGCACACCCAACAGGGACGCCACGTGCACTACACTATGCTGGGGACTGCACCGCCGCCGTGGTGTAGCCTCCCAGCTGAAGCTGTCCTCTCATGACGGTGGAGTGGCTGAGCGACGACGACGAACCAATGTCATTGGCGATTGTGGGAGAAGCAGATGAGATAAGCTACAGGGAGGGAGTGGAAAATGCGACACATGACTCACCGGTCGTGAGGGTTTATATAGCAGGCCAGTAAGCATTGGGATTTTGGGGGATTTCGCCGAGTCGAGTGGGAGCTTGCGCGGCTATGCGCGGGAACCTGCGTGGTTGCGCGCGAACGGGCTCACCGACGATTCATTGGTGCCACCTCGAGCCACCGTTTGGCCAAAAGAACGCCTGCACGATGCTGAAGCTTGCGCTCGAAGCCGTCTGCTGCAGCGGGGTGACAAGACATGCGAGAGGAGGACGAAACGGCATGTATACATACGGTTAATAAAACAAACGTTTGTGATTTAATTACCTACTACCTTCGTCCTGGTTTATAAGTCCTCTTTGTATTTTTGTGCCAAATTTTTACTAGAGATTTAACTAATCAAATACAAATGCATGTCACCAAAGATTATATCATTGGATTCATATTTGAACATAGTTTCCAATTAGATTATTTTTTATAACATGCATTAACATTTTGTTAGTTAAATTTAAGGTCAAAATATGGCATAGAATATAAAGGGGACTAATAAACCAGGACTTAGGTAGTAGCACACGGCCGCTCTCTAAGAAGCGTCGCTAACGATTGTTCGACCACCGTGTGATGTGGAACGCGACGTAGTTTCACATCATGCCGCCGGCTCGCAACTGTCGGCCGGCTTGTAGACAACCATTCCCTGCATGTTCAATTGTTCTATGCGTGTGGTTGCTCGGGGTTGAGGCGGCTGCGGCCGTTCTTCTCGCATCCCGCCGCGCGCGCTGCCACTGTTTGGGGCCAGCGCACGATCACGTATGTTCGTGTTGCCATTATGCATGCGGTTCGCCAGGCATGGCGCCACGATGTAGTTACCTGCTGCAAAAACTGCCATGCGGCCCCCGTTTATCCCCGCGGCCATTTACCTTAATCTCTTACGCCACACAACACAATAAGCACACCCACAACGACACATATAGAGATGATATCCAGCGGCTCCAATGGCGCTCCCCGTGCCTCCAATGGCGCTCCCAGCGGCTGACGATGACAACGGGTGGCAGTTCACCACGCATCACATAGTGGACACCCACGTGAGTGGGAAGGACCTCTCGGTAGTGTACATGAACGAGC
This sequence comes from Thinopyrum elongatum, assembly GCA_011799875.1. Classification (NCBI taxonomy): domain Eukaryota; kingdom Viridiplantae; phylum Streptophyta; class Magnoliopsida; order Poales; family Poaceae; genus Thinopyrum; species Thinopyrum elongatum. The sequence goes on from CM022297.1 coordinate 248,807,830, forward strand.
TAGTCTCGGTGGAGAGCCCCATCCAAACTATGGAGCAGTTGCTTGCTGAGGACAAGTACCAAGTGGTCGGCTTCGACCTCGAGTTCGCCGGCGGTCGTGTCGGGCATGATCAGAAGGTTGCCGTCGCCCTGTTGTGCGTGCGCCATGACGTCCTCATCTACCACTACCACCTGGCCACAAGGCCTTGCGAGCGTTTCGCCAGGTTTATCAATAGCCTCGACTACAGTTTCGCTACGATGGACACCACCAACAATCTAAAAGCGCTCGAGGTTTCAGGCTTGGCCTGCCGGAATCTTGTCAACATCCGTGACCACTACAAGGTCTAGGGCAGCACCAAGAACAATCAGAACTCCCTGGTTGACCTCGCCTCGGCCATCATCGACCCCTACTACATGAAGATGAAGGATGAGAGAAAGAAGGACAGGATCGCCTGGCACAGTGCCTGGGAGCAGAGACTGGATGAAGCACACGTCAAGTACGTGGCCAAGGATGCGTACACAAGCTACGAGATGTACATGTGGATCGTTGACATGAGGAAGTGCCTTCGTCCTGCCCCAGACGAGGGATCGAGCCACAGAGCAGTGGTGGCAGCGTCACAAGTAGATGATTAGATGATCATTTCTCCTAGTTTAGAATGCATGTAATTGTTTATTGAGGTGTGTGCGAATGATTTGTATAGTCACTTATGTAATTGGATGTTTATTTTAGTTATACATGTTGTTTTTCTGTAGACAGAGCAAATCACATCGTAGACGGAGTAAACTAGGGAACTCGTCGGTGATGATTTCATCAATCGCTGACAATTGTATACCAGCCATCGTTTGCCCACAACACACACACTTATTAGCAGCAATCGTCTGTGTTATTATCTGTCTTTGCACACATTTTTTATTACGGACCTGTTTGTCATGTATCACATACATCTTGTTCAGTTGAACCGTTTCTGTTGTCTTGGCTCATCGCAAACAGTTCATCTGAGTGAACTGTATGCCCTCTATCGCACACACCTTGATCTGGCTTACCGTTTCTGTTGTGTTGCCTAATCACAGACAGTTCATCCGAGCGAACTGTATGCCATATATCACACACACCCTCATCTGGCTAACCATTTCTGTTGTTATGCTCATCGCAAACAGTTCGTATGGACCAACCGTATGCCACATATCGCACACGCAACTCTGATTTGAATCGTGTTTGATGTCTGCGCCATCGCAAATAGTTCATATCATTTTTTACAATTTTCTTACACCACCATTTATGATTAATGCATCACACACAGTTTCCTTGAAGGGTCTCTGATTGTACTGTCGCGTTAGGACCATCCTGAAGTAGTGAACTTTATCACTCAAAGTACTAATTTCTTCACCCGAATTCACTTTTTTACTAGTGGGAGTTCTTTCAGTATGCCATTGTGAATAATTTGCCATAATATTATCAAGCAATTTGGTAGCCTCTCCTAGCGTAATTTCCATAAAAGTACCACCCGCGGCGGAATCTAAAAGATTTCTAGAAACAAAGTTCAATCCCGCATAAAAAATTTGTATGATCATCCATAAATTCAAACCATGAGTAGGGCAATTTCTTATCATTAATTTCATCCTTTCCCAAGATTGGGCAACATGTTCATGCTCAAGTTTCTTGAAATTCATAATTTGATTTCTAAGAGAAATAATTTTTGCAGGAGGAAAATACTTGGTGATAAAAGCATCTTCACACCTATCCCAAGCACCAATACTATTTTGTGGTAAAGATGAAAACCAAATTTTAGCACGATCTCGTAGTGAGAGAGGGAATAATTTTAATTTGACAATATCATTATCCACATGTTTTTTCTTTTGCATGTCGCACAATTCTATGAAAGTGTTAAGATGGGATGCAGCATCTTCATTAGGACTACCAGAAAATTGTTCTTTCATAACAAGATTTAACAAAGCGGGATTAATATCACAAGTCTCTGCACTAGCGGCGGGAGGAGCAATCGGAGTACTAATAAAATCATTATTATTAGTATTGGAAAAATCACACAATGTTGTATTTTCTTGAGACATCGCGACTAGGCAAACAAGATAACAAGCAAACAAAAAAGCGAACAAAAAAAGCAAACGGGAAATATTTTTGTATTTTTGTAAAACTTTTCAGAAGTGGGGGAGGTGAAAACGAGAGGCAAATAGAAAATAATATAAATGCAAGGAGATGAAAGTTTATGTGTAGGTACTTGATAGATGTTGATGATGTCTCCCCGGCAATGGCGCTAGAAATTCTTCCTGCTACTTGTGAACTGCGTTGGGATTTCTCCGAAGAGGACAGGATGATGCAGTACATTAGAGATAAGTATTTCCCTCAGTTAAGAACCAAGGTTATTAATCCAGTAGGAGAACCATGCAACACCTCGTTAGCAGCACCTGCACACAAACAATAAATACTTGCAACCCAATGCAAATAAGGGGTTGTCAATCCCTTGACGGCTACGTGCAAGATTAAATTGTGTGGTATTTGATAGATAGATTGAACAAAAATACAAAATAAAATAAATAAAGTAAAATTGCAGCAAGGTAATTTTAGGATTTTATATATGATAAAAGTAGACCCGGGGGCCATAGTTTTCACTAGAGGCTTCTCTCTTGAAAATAGAATACGATGGTAAACAAATTACTGTTGGGAAATTGATAGAAAAGCAAATAATCATGACGATATCCAAGGCAATGATCATGTGTATAGGCATCATGTCCGAGACAAGTAGACCGAAATGATTCTGCATCTACTACTATTAGTCCACACATCGAGCGCTATCCAGCATGCATCTAGAGTATTAAGTTCATAAAGAATGGAGTGATGCCTTAAGCAAGATGACATGATGTAGACAAAGTAAACTCACGCATGAATAAACCCCATATTTTTATCCTTAATAGCAATGATACAATATGTGTCATGTCCCTTTCTGTCACTGGGATTGAGCACCGCAAGATCAAACCCATTACAAAGCACCTCTCCCATTACAAGATAAATCAATCTAGTTGGCCAAACCAAATCAATAGATCGGAGAGAAATACGAAGCTATAACAATCATGCATAAAAGAGTTCAGAGAAAACTCAAATAATATTCATGGATAAATCTCATCATAAGCTCACAATTCATTGGATCCCAACAAACACACCGCAAAAAGTCATTACATCGGATAGAACTCCAAGAACATCAAGGAGAACATTGTATTGAAGATCAAAGAGAGAGAGAGAGAGAGCCATCTAGCTACTAACTATGGACCCATAGGTCTGGGTAACCTACTTACGCATCATCGGAAGGGCGACAAGGTTGATGTAGAGCCCCTCCGTGATCGAATCCCCCTCCGGCAGAGTGCCAGAAAAGGCCTCCAGATGGTATCTCGTGGTTCTGGAACTTGCAGCGACGGAAAAAGTATTTTGGCTAGTCTATGTTGGTTTCCCGATTTTAGAGAATTTATAGAGGCGGACTTAGGTCAAACGGAGCCACGTGGGCCCCACAAGCCACCAGGGCGCGCCCTACCCCCTGGGTGCGCCCTAGTGCCTCGTGGTCCACTGCTCCATCTTCTCATCCCCTCCCGAAGCTTCCAGGGTCTCTTATGTCTAGAAAAAAATCTCTAAAAAGTTTCATGGCATTTGGACTTCGTTTGGTACTGATATTCTGAAAAACCAAAAACAGGCAAGAAACATCAACTGGCACTGTGCACTAAGTTAATAGGTTAGTCCCAAAAAATGATATATGATTGCTTGTAAATGTATATAAAACATCCAAGATTGAAACTATAATAGCATGGAATAATAAAAAATTGTAGATACGTTGGAGACATATCAAATGCCTCTGGCAGTGTACCAGGATGTGCAATGGTGCTAGCATAACATGTATGATAATGATGAACGATGGCTGAGCCACAAATACTATTTCAGCTATATGATTATGCAAAGCAATATGACAATGAATGTGTATGTCATAATAACGGAATGGTGGAAGTTGCATGGCAATATATCTCGGAATGGCTATGGAAATGCCATGATAGATAAGTATGGTGGCTTCTTTGAAAAAGATATAAAGAGGCTTATGTATGATAGAGCGTATCATCTCACGGGGTTTGGATGCACCGGCGAAGTTTGCACCGACTCTCAAGGTGAGAAAGGTCAATGCATAGCACCGAAGAGGCTAGCAAATGGTGGAAATGTAAGAGTGCGTGTAATCCATGGACTCACATTAGTCATAAAGAATTCACATACTTATTGTAAAAGTTTATTAACACTCGAAGCAAAGTACTACTCCGCATGCCCCTAGGGGGATAGATTGGTAGGAAAAGACCATCGCTCGTCCCCGACCGCCACTCATAAGGTAGACACTAAATAATAAATCATGCTCCAACTTCATCGCATAACGGGAGACTATACGTGCATGCTTCCGGAATCATGAACCTTAACACCAATATTCTTACTAAACCACAATAATTCACTAGTACCCCCATATATTACCATCTCAATATCGAAAAACTATTGCAAGGACTCAAACTTATCATATTCAGTGATCTACATGAATGTTTTTATTATATCCCTCTTGGATACCTATCATATCACGACCAATTTCATAACACATGCATATTGCCATTACTACTTATTAGACTCTCAAAAAGATATAAGTGAAGAATGAGAGTGCAAGTATTTATTTAAAATATAACCACCGCCGTGCTCTAAAAGATATAAGTAATCACTAGAGCAACTGCCTAGCTCAAAATATATAAGTGAAGCACATAGAGTTGATAACCCACAAGTATATGGGATCGCAACAGTTTCCGAGGGTAGAGTATTCAACCCAAATTTATAGATTCGACACAAGGCGAGCCAAAGAATATTTGTAAGTATTAGCAGTTGAGTTGTAAATTCAACCACACCTGGAGGTTAAATATCTGCAGCAAGGCGATCAGTAGCACAGTAATATGATAGTTTGATAGCTGTGGTAACAGTAATAGTAACGGTAACAGTGATACAATAATTTTGTAGCAGTTGTGATAGTAGCAATAGCAATAGTAACTTAGCAAGAAAAATATGTGGAAAGATCGTAGGCATTGGATCGGTGATTACGTTGGATGATATTCATCATATATCAGTCATAACCTAGGGCGACACAGAACTAGCTCCAGTTCATAAATATAATGTAGGCATGTATTCCGTAAATAGTCATATGTTCTTATGGAAAAGAACTTGCATGACAACTTTTGTCCTACCCTCCCATGGCAGCGGGGTCCATAAGGAAACTAAGGGATATTAAGGCCTCCTTTTAATAGAGAACTGGAACAAAGCATTAACACATAGTGAATACATGAACTCCTCAAACTACGGTCATCACCGGCAAGTATCCCAACTATTGTCACTTTGGGGTTTACGGATCATAACACGTAATAGGTGCATATGACTTGCAAGATTGGATCTAGAACATAGATATAATGGTGAAAATATAAACGGTTCAGATCTGAAATCATGGCACTCGGGCCCTAGTGACAAGCATTAAGCATAGCAAAGTCATATGAACATCAATCTCAGAACATAGTGGATACTAGGGATCAAGCCCTAACAAAACTAACTCGATTACATGATGAATCTCATCCAACTCCTTACAGACCAGCGAGCCTACAAAGGAATTACTTACTCCCGATGGGGAGCATCATGAAATTGATGATGGAGGATGGTTGGTGATGACGAAGACCGAAGCTTCCCCTCTCCGGAGCCCCGAACGGGCTCCAGATCTGGCCTCCCGATGAAGAACAGGAGGTGGCGGTTGCTCCATATCGTAAAACGCGATGAAACTTCCTCTCCAATTTTTTCTGGAAAAATAGGATTTTATAGCGTTGGAATTAAGGTCAAAGGGGCCTCGAGGGCCCCACCACCCACCGGGGCGCGCCAGAGGGGGGTGGCACGCCCTGGTGTCTTGTGGGCAGCCAGGGCCCCCCCCCCCCCCTCCAGTGGGTCTTGGTTCCATTATTCTTCATTTATTTCAAAATAACTCTCCAAAAAGTTTCGTCCAAATCCGAGAAATTTTATTTCTGCACAAAAACAACACCATGGTAGTTCTACTGAAAACAGCATCAGTCCGGGTTAGTTTCATTCAAATCATGCAAATTAGAGTCCAAAACAAGAGCAAAAGCATTAGGAAAAGTAGATACGAAGGATACGTATCAACTCTCCCAATCTTAACCCATTGTTTGTCCTCAAGCAATTCAGTTGACAAACTGAAAACGATAAAGAAAAAATTTTACGAACTCTTTTGTTCTTGTTTACATATATATGCTTAAATAGCACCCAGGTTTACAGCAAAGATCATGACTAACCATGCTAACAATAACTCTTAAAATTATATTAACTCATATCAATGGCATAATCAACTAGCGAGCAATAATAAGATATCTCAAATGCCAACACTTTGCTAAAACAATCATGATATAATATGACAATAGTGGCATCTTGCTAGCCCTTTCTAAGACCGCAAAACATAAATGCAGAGCAACTCCAAAGTTCAAGCAGTGACTAAACATTGTAATTCATGATAGAAGAGATCCAGTCATGATGCATTCGACATTAACTATAAACAATGCATGAGGATGACAATAGTGCTCTCAGGTCTGGCGCTTATTTGAGAAGGTGATGACTCAACATAAAATTAAATAGATAGTCCCTTCGCAGAGGGAAGCAGGGATTTGCAGAGGTGCCAGAGCTCAAAGCTTAAATCAGAGATAAATATAATTTTGGGAGGTGCACCCTTCCTGTCAATGTTATGACCAAGAGTTATCAATATCTTCCATGCTAAACACATTAGCGGCGGTTCCCAAGCGGTAAAATAAAGGTTTACTCCCCCTCCACCAACAAACACAAGCCATGGCTAGCCGAATCCATGGGTGTCGTCCATACCAACAGTCCTGGGGGAGTTTTGTTTAATTATTTGCAATTTTTGATTTTGGGACTGGGCATCCCTATTACCGGCCCCTCTCATGCAAGGTCGAGTGAATAAACACTCATCATGAGAATAACCCGCTTAGCTTGGAAGATACTGACTACCCCCTGTCACTCCATGAGCGGTCTAGGCACACAAAACAGATGTTCATTTGCAATTCGGGATAATTGGTTTTATGCCCCTAGTTGGGTCACACTCGGCTGGTTTAACCCTAGTTTCCAAAAGTACGCGTTCCTGCCCAAACCACTTTGCTTGTCTTATGCTTTTGCCCTTTGACCGTTTTACTATTGTTTTCAAAACTTCATAAAAAATTCATACTAACTCAGAAAAATGCAAATAATATATCAAAATGTTCAGAAAAACATCACCTATATGTGCATGACATTTGCATTGATGAGAAAAGCGTTGGAATCTTTCCAACACTTTTCTCATGAAAGATTCCAACACTTTTCTCATGAATGCAAATGTCATGCACATATAGGTGATTTTTTCTGAACATTTTGATATATTATTTGCATTTTTCTGAGTTAGTATGAGTTTGCTATGAAGTTTTGAAAATGACGGTCAAACGGTCAAAGGGCAGAAGCATAAGAAGAGCAAAGTGGTTTGGGCAGGAACGCGTGTTTTCGGAAACTAGGGGTAAACCAGCCGAGTGTGACCCAACTAGGGGCATAAAACCAATTATCCCTTGAAATTTAGGTGGCACATGCAAATTTACTTGGAACGGCAGGGTAATACCGCATATAGGTAGATATAGTGAACTCATCTGAAATAACTTTGGTTTAAGTATTTTGATGCACAAGCAGTATTCCCGCTTAGTACAGGTGAAGGCTAGCAAATAGGTTGAGAAGCGACCAGCTAGAGAGCGAAAGCAGTCATGAACATGCATTATGAATATTCAACATTGAATACTAGCATGAGTAGGATATAAACACCATGAACATAAATACCGTGGAGGCTATGTTAGTTTTGATTCAACTACATGCGTGAACATGTGCCAAGTCGAGCCACTTGAAACATTCAGAGGAGGATACCATATCATCATACTACATCACAATCATTTTAATGCATGTTGACACCCAAGATAAATCATTATCCACTCCTAGATACTTAAGCATGGCATGAGCAACTATAATCTCTAATTGTCATTGCAAACATGTTTGATCATAATATGCTGAATCTTGGATACTGGTTTAAACATATTTACAAAAACAAAAACAAGTTGAGTTCATACCCGCTTTTCCCTGCCACAGTCACTTCATCAAATATCGTCATTATTGCCTTTCACTTGCACGACCGAATGACATGAAAATAATAATAGTGCGAGAGTGCCGTGGACTAAGCTGGAATTTGCAACATTTTATTCAGAAGAGAAGACAAAATAATATGAGATCTCTGTTAGATCAACAATAATGCATATGAGAGCCACTCAACATTTTCATCGTGGTCTTCTGATACGTCTCCAACGTATCTATAATTTTTTATTGTTCCATGCTGTTATGGTATCACTCTTGGATGTTTTACAATCATTTATAGCAACTTTATATCATTTTTTGCGACTAACCTATTGACACAATGCCCAGTGCCAGTTGCTATTTTTGCTTGTTTTTTACTTCGTAGAATATCAGTACCAAACGGAGTCCAAACACAACGAAACTTTTTGGAGATTTCTTTTGGACCAGAAGACACCTTGGGGGCCAAGAAAGCACCTGGGAGGAGGCCCATGGGAACCACAAGATACCAGGGTGCGCAGGAGCCCAGGCGTGCCTTGGTGGGTTGTGGGTCCCACGGGGGTCTCCTGCACCGCCTCTTCGCCCTATAAATTCCCAAATATTCCAGAACCCTAGGGGACTCGACGAAACACAATTCCAGCCGCCGCAAGTTCCAGAACCACGAGGTCCAATCTAACACCATCACGGAGGGGTTCATCATCCTCATTGGTGCCTCTCCGATGATGCGTGAGTAGTCCACCATAGACCTAAGGGTCCATAGGCAGTAGCTAGATGGCTTCTTCTCTCTTTTTGATTCTCAATACAATGGTCTCTTGGAGATCTACTTGATGTAAACCTTTTTGCGGAGTGTTTGTTGGGATCCGATGAACTTTGATTTTATCATCAGATCTATATCCATGCATATTATTTGAGTTTTCTTTTATCTCTTATATGCATGATTATTTATAGCCACAATTTCTTCTTCAAATCTTTGGTTTAGTTAGGCCAACTAGATCAATTTTTCTTGCCATGGGAAGAGGTGCTTTGTGATGGGTTCGATCTTGCGGTGTCCTCTCCCAGTGACAGAAGGGGTTGCGAGGCACGCATGTGTCGTTGCTATTAAGGATAACAAGATGGGGTCTATTCCTACATGAATAGATCTTGTCTACATCATGTCATCGTTCTTATTGCATTACTCCGTTTCTCCATGAACTTAATACACTAGATGCATGCTGGATAGCGGTCGATGTGTGGAGTAATAGTAGTAGATGCAGGCAGGAGTCGGTCTACTAATCTTGGACGTGATGCCTATATATTGATCATTGCCTTGGATATCGTCATAATTATTCGATCTTCTATCAATTTCCCAACAGTAATTTGTTTAACCACCGTGTGCTGTTTTTCTCGAGAGAAGCCACTAGTGAAATCTACGGCCCCTGGATCTATCTTTTATCATATTGCTTTCCGATCTATTTTTCATCGCATTTGTTTTCAGATCTATTATTCCAAAAACCCAAAAATACTTTGCTGCACTTTTTATTTGCATCTTTTGTTTCGCGTTTTATTCAGATCTATTTATCCAAACACATACAGACATATCTATCTTTTGTTTCGCAGTTTCAAGCCGCGTCAAAAGGAATTTCTGGCGCCGTTGCGGGGGGGGGGGGGGGAGAGGATCAAGTCAAGATAGTCTCCCGTCAACTTGCAAATTTCTGGCGCCGTTGCCGGGGAGACATCGTCAACATCTATTAGGTTCCTAATCACAAATCTCATCTTCTTGCAATTTACATTATTTGCCATTTGCCTCTCGTTTTCATCTCCCCCACTTCACAAAATTTTTTGTTTTATTTGCCTTCTCTTTTTCGTTCGTCTTTTTCTCGTCAGGTCTGTTTTTTTGTTTGTAATCTTGTTTGCGTAGTCACGATGTCTCAAGAAAACACCAAGTCGTGTGTTTTTTCCAATACCAATAACAATGATTTTATTAGTACTCTGATTTCTCCTCCCGCCACTAGTGCAGAATCTTGTGATATTAATGCCGCTTTGTTGAATCTTGTTATGAAAGATCAATTTTCGGTACTCCTAATGAGGATGCCGCATCCCATCTAAACACATTCGTAGAATTGTGTGATATGCAAAAGAAAAAAGATGTGGACAATGATATTGTGAAGTTGAAATTATTTCCTTTCTCCTTGCGGGATCGTGCAAAATTTTGGTTTTCTTCTTTGCCTCGCAATAGTATCGATTCTTGGGATAAGTGCAAAGATGCTTTTATTACTAAGTATTTTCCGCCCGCAAAAAATATTTTCCTTAGAACTCAAATCATGAATTTTAAACAACTTGAGCATGAACATGTTGCACAATCTTGGGAAAGAATGAAATTGATGCTAAGAAATTGTCCTACTCATGGTTTAAATCTTTGGATGATCATACAAAAAATTTATGCGGGATTGAATTTTGTTTCTAGAAATCTTTTAGATTCCGCCGTAGGTGGTACTTTTATGGAAATTACTTTGGGTGAAGCTACTAAATTGCTAGATAATATCATGGCAAATTATTCACAATGGCATACCGAAAAAGCATCTACTAGTAAAAAAGTTAATCCGGTTGAAGAAATTAGTACTTTGAGTGAAAAAGTTGATGCTCTTGTAAAATTGGTTGCTAGTAAAAGTGCTCCTATTGATCTTAATGATGTGCCTTTGTCTACTTTTATTGAGCAAAATAGTGATACCGTAGATGTGAATTTTGTCTCACGAAACAATTTTAATAACAATGCTTATAGAGGTAATTTTAATCCTAGGCCTTTTCCTGGAAATTCCTCTAATAATTATGATAATTCCTATGGTAATTCCTCTTACAATAATAATAGGAACCCCTCTGATCTTGAGAGTAATATTAAAGAATTTATCAATGCTCAAAAAGTTTCCAATACTACGATAGAAGAAAAATTGAATAAGATTGATGATATGTCTAGAAGCATTGATAGAATTTCTCATGATGTAGAAAATCTCAAGACTAAAATTTTTCCACCCAAGGTTGATATTAATGAATCAATTAAAGCTTTATATGTTTCTATGGCTGAAAGTAAGAAAAGAACCGCTATGCTTAGAGCTAAAAGAGAATTTTTAGAAACAGTTTTTTCTAGTGATTGCTTTCGTAAAAATGATGAAGATCTTAAAGTGATTGGTGTTTCTTCTATTGATTCCTTGGTTAGTAAAATTAAAATTGATGGTAAAGGGACTGAAGAACAGTCAACTTTAGCTAGAGGGCGTCCCGATAATTTTGAGGGTGAAAATCTTCATGAAAAAAATTGATAAAAGTGGGTTTGGAGAGGTCAAGACTTTAACTAGTGATGTGCCCACTCTTTTGGATTACAAAGACTTTAATTATGATAATTGCTCTTTGATTGAATTTATTTCTTTGTTGCAATCCATGATAAATTCGCCCCATGCTTATGAACAAAATGAAGCTTTTACTAAAAATATCGTAGATGCCATGATGAAAGCTTTAGAAGAAAAATTGGAGTTAGAGATTTCAATTCCTAGAAAATTACATGATGAATGGGAACCTACCATTAAAGTCCGGATTAAAAATTATGAATGCTTTTCTTTATGTGATTTGGGTGCTAGTGTTTCCACAATTCCGAAATCTTTATGTGATGTGCTTGGTCGTACCGATATTGAAGAATGTTCTCTTAATTTGCACTTGGCGGATTCTACTATTAAAAAGCCTTTGGGAAAAATTAATGATGTTCTTATTCTTGCAAATAGGAACTATGTGCCCATAGACTTTATTGTTCTTGATATTGACTGCAATCTGTCTTGTCCAATTATACTTGGTAGACCGTTTTTACGTACTATTGGTGCCGTGATTGATATGAAAGAAGGCAATATTAAATTTCAATTTCCACTAAGAAAGGATATGGAACACTTCCCTAGAACAAGAATTAAGCCACCATATGAATCAATCATGAGGGCATCCTATGGATCGAAAACTAAAGATGACAATACTTGAATCTATGCATTATGCCTAGCTAGGGGCATAAAACAATAGCGCTTGTTGAGAGGCAACCTAATGAATAAAATTTATTTTTGGTTTTTTATTTCTGTTCTTGAGTGTTTGCACAATTATGCCTCTGTTATGATTGTGTTTTTTATGTTTTAATTAGTGTTTGTGCCAAGTAAAGCCTTTAAGATAGCTTTGGTGATAGTTGATTTGATCCTGTTGAAAAACAGAAACTTTTGTGTCCAGTAACAGAATTGTTTAAATTCACAGAAGCAACAAAAAATTCTGAATTTTTTACACAAGATTTATATACAAATTTACTCAAGTTAAATAATTTTTCAGAATTTTTGGAGTTACATAAGTATGATAACAATGCGCATCTTTACAGACTGTTCTGTTTTTTACAGATTCTGTTTTCTTTGCATTGTGTGCTTATTTTGATGAATCTATGTATTGTATCGGGGGTTATAAGCCATGGTAAAGTTATAATACAGTATATATAATGCAATAAAAAATTGAATGGGTTTTCAATAGTACTTAAAGTAAAGATTGGTTTTCTTATACTAACGGATCTCACGAAGGTTTTGTTAAGTTTTGTGTGATTGAAGTTTTCAAGTTTTGGGTGAGATCACGATGGATGAAGGAATAAGGAGTGTCAAGAGCCTAAGCTTGGGGATGCCCCATGGCACCCCAAGTTAATATTCAAGGAGAACCAAGCAACAAAGCTTGGGGATGCCCCAGAAGGCATCCCCTCTTTCTTCTAACGACCATCGGTATTTTACTTGGAGCTATATTTTTATTCGTCACATATCATGAGTTTTGCTTGGAGCGTCTTGTATTATATGAGTCTTTGATTGTTTTTATTTTTAATTTGTCACAAGTATCCTTGCTGGACACACCTATTTGAAAGAGCCAAATTATGCTATGATTTGTTAGAATTGCTCTATATGCTTCACTTAATTTTTTTTGAGCTATAGAATTGCTCTAGTGCTTCACTTATATCTTTTTTAGCACGGTGTGCTTTAATATTTTTGAAGAAATACTATCATGCTTCACTTAGATTAATTTGAGAGTTAGTAAACTTTTGAAGAAATTCTCTCATGCTTCACTTATATTATTTTGAGAGATGAAATTTTTATGCTCATGTTCTTCACTTAAATTTATTTGAGCTTGTCACAGGCAATTGCAACATATGAAACTAGTCCCAAAGTGATAGATATTCAAGAGGGATATAATAAAAACTTTCATGAAGATCATTGGACAAAATAAACTTGATTATTTGTAATAGTTTTGAGATATGATGATAGTAATATATGAGCCATGTTAGTGAGTAATTATGCTTTAGTAAGAATATTGGTCTTAAGGTTTGTGATTCCCTATGCAAGCACGAAAGTCAATAGTTATGCAATGAAATTACATCCTACTTGTGGTGCATTATTCGGTGCTAGTTATGCTCAATGCTCGCTTATGTGAATTTTTGTTTCTTGGTTGGTTGCTTCTCAATCTTTTTGCTAGCCTCCACTTTACTAAGTAGAAATACTACTTGTGCATCCCAAATCTTTAAACCCAGTTTTGCCATATGAGTCCACCATACCTACCTATATGCGGTATTTCCGTGCCGTTCTAAGCAATTTTGTATGTGCCAACTCTAATTTTCAAAATGAATTTCCTTTTTGTGTGCCTGTACCGCTCATGAAGCGGCGGGGGGTGGCAAATATTTCACATGTTAGATGTGTTATTCTCAACATGAGTGTTTATTCATTTGTCATTGCACGAGAGTATGGCGGTAATAGGGGTGCCAAGTCCCGAAATGAAAAAGAAATTTACTTTATGTTGTCAAATAATAAATTCCTTGGAAAGTGTTGGTATGGACGGTACCGTGGATACGGCTAGCCGTGGAGTGTGAAAGAATGGTGGAAAAAGGAATAAACTTTATTTTATGTTTGTGAACCGCCTATGATATATCTAGCATGGAAAGTGTTGGGAATTACTCGGTCGTTTTCATTGACAGGTAAAGCATGCCTCTCAAGATTTTTTATCTCTCAATTGAAGCTTTGAGATCTGGCACCTCTACAAATCCCTACTTCCCTCTGCGAAGGGCCTACCTACTTACTTTATGCAATTTTTATTTTTATTTGAGTCTCCATATTATCTTATAAAGCACCAACTAGGGAGCACTATGATCATACTTGTGCATTGGATCTAGCTAATATTCGAGTGTGTTTCATGAATGGATCAATGATTGAGCATGATGGGCTAGGGATAACTTTCTTTAGTGTTGATATTTTGAAAGACATGGTTGCTTATTGATATGCTTGAGTATTGAAGTTATCATGTCAAATATAGACTATTGCTTTGAACCATCTAAATGTCCAAATGTCCATGCTACAAAAGAAAAGAATATGTGATGAACATGTTAGGCAGCATTCCACATCAAAAATTCTATTTTTATCATTTACCTACTCGAGGACGAGCAGGAATTAAGCTTGGGGATGCTAATACGTCTCCAACATATCTATAATTTTTTTATTGTTCCATGCTGTTATATTATCATTCTTGGATGTTTTACAATCATTTTATAGCAACTTTATATCATTTTTTGGGACTAACCTATTGACATAGTGTCCAGTGCCAGTTGCTATTTTTTGCTTGTTTTTTACTTCACAGAATATCAGTACCAAACGGAGTCCAAACGCAACTAAACTTTTTGGAGATTTTTTTTGGACCAGAAGACACCTTGGGGGCCAAGAAAGCACCTGGGAGGAGGCTCGTGGGGACCCGAAGACACCAGGGCATGCCCAGGAGCCCAGGCGCGCCCTGGTGGGTTGTGGGGCCCATGGGGGTCTCCTGCACCGCCTCTTCGCCCTATAAATTCCCGAATATTCTAGAAACCCTAGGGGAGTCAACGAAACACAATTCCAGCCGCCGCAAGTTCCAGAACCACGAGATCAAATCTAACACCATCACAGAGGGGTTCATCATCCTCATTGGTGCCTCTTCGATGATGCGTGAGTAGTCCACCATAGACCTAAGGGTTCGTAGGCAGTAGCTAGATGGCTTCTTCTCTCTTTTTGATTCTCAATACAATGGTCTCTTGGAGATCTATTTGATGTAAACCTTTTTGTGGTGTGTTTGTTGGGATCCGGTGAACTTTGAGTTTATGATCAGATCTATATCCATGAATATTATTTGAGTTTTCTTTTATCTCTTACATGCATGATTATTTATAGCCTCGTATTTATTCTTCGAATCTTTGGTTTAGTTAGGCCAACTAGATCGATTTTTCTTGCCATGGGAAGAGGTGCTTTATGATGGGTTCGATCTTGCGGTGTCCTCTCCCAGTGACAGAAGGGGCAGCGAGGCACGCATGTATCGTTGCTATTAAGGATAACAAGATGGGGTCTATTCCTACATGAATAGATCTTGTCTACATCATGTCATCGTTCTTATTGCATTACTTCGTTTCTCCATGAACTTAATACATTAGATGCATGCTGGATAGCGGTCGATGTGTGGAGTAATAGTAGTAGATTCAGGCAGGAGTCGGTCTACTAATCTTGGACATGATGCCTATATATTGATCATTGCCTTGGATATCGCCATAATTATTCGATCTTCAATCAATTGCCCAACAGTAATTTGTTTACCCACTGTGTGTTATTTTTCTCAAGAGAAGCCACTAGTGAAGCCTACGGCCCACGGGTCTATCTTTTATCATATTGCTTTCCGATCTATTTTTCATCGCATTTGTTTTCAGATCTATTATTCCAAAAACCCAAAAATACTTTGCTGCACTTTTTATTTGCATATTTTATTTCACGTTTTATTCAGATCTATTTATCCAAACACATACAAACCAATCTATCTTTTTACCGAGGAGGGATTGACAACCCCTCTTACGCGTTGGGTTGCAAGGATTTGTTCTTTGTGTGTAGGTACCATTTACATAGTGTTGCTTGGTTCTCCTACTGGATTGATACCTTGGTTTTATAACTGAGGGAAATACCTACCGTGGCTGTACTGCATCATCCCTTCCTCTTTGGGGAAATACCGACGCAGTTTCAAGCCACATCATTTCTCCTCAGTACGACTCAACAAAAGAAAAGGAAAAGAATTTCAGAGAAACACACTGAAATATTTTTGGAGTTTTTAGTTTTTCTTGAAAGGGAAACAAATGAAAGAAAGAAAAACAAGAACGAGAAAAACTGTTTACACGGGAAAGCTCCCAACAAACAAAAGAAGAAATGGGAAATCTTTTTGGGCTTTCTTTTAATACTACAACTAAATTAAACTAGAAAGAAAAACCAAAAAGAAGCAAGAAATATTTTTAGATTTTCTCAAAGTTTTTCAAACACAAAAGAAAAAAGCGAGAAAATAAATTTAGCACGGATAATACAATGAAAAAGTGTGGACCCCGACAACTGAAATGAAATGTGTGAACATGAATGTAATGTTGGTGGAAATACATACTCCCCCAAGCTTAGGCTTTTGGCCTAGCTTGGTAATCACCACACGTAGTAGCCATCCGGACCCATGTGAAAGTGTTGTGGCGGCGGCACCTGAGCGTCCCACTCCTGGGGCTCCTCCTCTACTGATGCCTGGTTGTTCCGGTAGGCAATAATGTCTGCTGGCATGACCCTGTATCCGTTCCTGGCAATAAAATCAAACAAAGCAGGTGCAGGCAACGGGATAATATCACAGGTATCCTCGTTGAATACTAAGTTATAATGAATGTTGTTAAAAGAATCGGCAGCATCAGTAAACTGGTGAGCCACCATCGCCTGGTGATCTAGATAAACTCGGGGCAAAGGATAATCATGTTGGCGTATCTGAACATTAAAGTGACTCGCTAAGCGAGTGGCATAAATACCACCATGAATTTTGCCCTTAGTTCTGTTGAGGTGCAAACGACATGCAATAATAGCCCCTAGGCTAAAGGTGTGATCATTGTGTAGTGCACGGCATAAAATGGTGAGGTCGGGAGCACTGAGTGCATCGGCTTTCTCTCTAGCAGTTAAACACTTCGCGTTGAATAAAGCAAAGTAATGCACAGAAGGAAACTGCAACCTAGTGGCGGTGGCTTTTGACACACCTCTTTCCTCAACCACTGTCAAAGTGAGGAGGAAGTCCTCAAACTCTGCCAGTCTAGGCTCACTTAATTCCCCGTCAGAGGGAATCTAACATATCTCACAAAATTCAGTGAGCGTTATCTGACGGGTTTCAGAATATAAATTAAACCGCACCTCAGGAGGATTGTTCCTATTTAAGAAACAAAAAATTTGCACAAAGGAATTTGTGAGGAGGTGATGTTGGTCACACTCATCTGCGAGGAAGTTAGTCAGCCCGGCATTTGCAATAAATTGGGCAAACTCTTGATGGAACCCGACCTCGTCCATGAAGGCATTATGTGGCCATTCGCACGGCCGCACCTCTACCGTTCTTGGAGTGTTGTGGTCATTGTCCGATGATTCCCCAATGACTCCCTTGGCATTCTTTTCGGAGGAAAACTTTCGGAAGATACTCATCTTTTCCTATGAATAAAATTCTGAAAATTTTGGCCAAAATTTTTGTCAACAAAACTTCATAAGATTGATAGCAACTACTCATATGGATGCCTAGAGGCAAAATCAAGCATTCAAACTACTTGGAACTCAAAGAATTCAACATGCAAACTCATTTACAGCAGCACCAAGAGTAGCTAAATACTCAAAAATTAAACCACTAGAACAAAAACTAATTTGAGCAATGGAGGAGTCACATACCAAGTAGCAATCCCCCAAAACAGTTTCGGAAACGGAGCTTCGAGCAAAGAGATAGAAATCCACGGATTTGAGAGCAAGAACACGAGAGAGAGAGAGAGAGAGAGCAAGAGTGATTTTTTTTGGAGGTAAGAGATGACATGGGCTAAAGAGATAAGTAAGGGGACCCACGTGGGGCCCACCACCCACCAGGGCGCGCCTGCCTTGTGGGCACCAGGGGTACCCCCTCGTGATGTTATTTGTTCCAGAAATTCTTAAATATTCAGAAAAAAAATCGTATTAAAATTTCAGGTCATTCTGAGCACTTTTATTTTTTACCACTTTTTTTATTACATGAAAAATTCAAAAAACAGGATAAACATGGCATTTTATTTTACTTAACTAAGAAAAACAGAAAACTAAAAGTAGGGACAGAAGGGTGTGCTTACTAGATTCATCTACCACATGTCTCTCGAAAATAATCCATTAATAAGGTTGATCAAGTTTTATTAACAATCACTTTCGATTAACATGATGATGACGGGAAAATGGCGGGCGTGAAACACGCATCCACGTCATTGATACAGAGTGAAATTTAAATGCATAAAATAAAAATAGAATCAAACATTGCAGGTACATTATTTCCAGAACTCTTACATTTACATAAAAATTCTGTTAATTACATCTCCGAAGAGAAAACCCCTGATTAAGAATTCCAATATATCTATTACATAGGATTACATCACATGCCTATTACAATATGCTACAAAAGAAATCCTCCTCGCGGTCGACGATAAACTCGTTCCTAGGATATGTGTATGTATTTTCCTCTAGGAATTTTGCATGATATATTCGGTTGGTACACGTACGTACATGCATGTCTATGCATGGACCAAGAGGAAAAGGAAAAATTCCATTACGTATCTGATTATATAGGCCATGTCACGTACATACATACTATACGTGTATGTACATGTGCACTTTTTACCCAATGAATCAAGTTTTTTTGAAGTTCCATGAATCAATATTGTTATTGGCTTCACTTATATTTCTTTTACACCTAGTTAACACAATTATAATTTTGTGGCGCCGCGCTCGTACGTGTTATATTTCGCCATGTCGGCGCCGTCTGTGATGCCCGGATTGTATGCAAGCGATTTGTCCTTAATGATTTTCTTAGGACAAAGACTTGTGAGTATTATTTCTTTCCGTCATATTTTATGTTTATCGGCCTTTTCCAATGTTTGCAATACCGTCAATATATCATATCATTATTTTTTACCGATGTCGTTCTGAGCGGTTGTAATTTTTTTATTTTAAATTGCTTCTTTTTACTGTAAAATGGATTTATTTATTTTTTGCGCAGCGATCGACCTTTTTATTGGCTTTCTCTATCAAAATATATTTTGTGTGCATCCATTAAGATACGACGATATTTTGATGGAGGAACATATTGCACGATGCTTCGACAATATTGGTGTCGTCTTTGACGGTGAAATTTTAGATCAATATCTGTCGGCGATGATACGCATACATACAGGACAGAACTTGATGAATATTTATTTATTTTGTCATATTTTATAATTGTTGGTTTCATGTGTGCATTATCAATGTTCGAACATATAATATGCCTATTTTTTGTCGATCGTCGATTGAGCGGTTGATTATATTTTTTTTAATTGATTCTTTTCATCATAAAACAGTTTTTTTGTCGTTTTGCATTTATATTTTATGTGGTTTATGCATTTTATTTTATCTTGGTCAAAATCCATGTCAACAGATGCCCCTTGAGGTCTGGGTTCGAAGATTTTTTTTTTTACTCAGACCCAGAGCTCGAAACTTGACAATCTATTTTGTGCTTACTGTATTTCCGTACGTGGCTCGTGATTTGTTTTAGTATTCTTTTTCAGCATCTGATTTTCCATTCAGATGCATCCCAGCTATACGTGGATGTGCAGTTTTTTTTATCTACACAGTGCATTTTTTATTTCAGTTTAGGCTCGGAACTCTTTCTTTTTGGAGCGCACGACTTAACATTGGGAGTTTAAACTCGTGAAGATTGGATCAAATTTAACATTTTTGAAACATGCTTATAGTTAGGCTCATATAGCATTGAGCATTTTTATATGTGTTCAAAGTTTCACACGACGCTTGTAGTTTAGGCTCATATAGCATTGGAGCATTATATCTCTTTCTCTTCATATAAGGCTACTAGTTTATACTCGTATATCCTGGGAGCTTATATTTTCCATATGAAGGATACACATATCATGCTTTTGTAGTCATGCTGCCAGCGAATCATGCTTTGGGTAACATCGAAGTATTTTCTGTCGATGTGTTTGCATGATGCCAATAATTTATGTTGGAGTATTTTTTTTTTTTTGGGTTCATTTTTGTTATAACTCTGACTGTTTGTAGTCATGGGTCATTCAATGGAATGATTTCGATGAGCAACTTTTTCTTCATGGTTTCCTATGTCGGTGGCTTTCAGGGCCAAGTCCTCAAAAGTGATTGGTCACACCCCTTGTAAGTTCCAACACACTTGGTAGGAGACTATCCACGGACATCCATATTGTGCCAACCTCAATGAATTGTTCTTCACACTGAGGCTTAAATTCTCCACCTAATAATAACTTAGAAAGCAATTTTGTTCAGCTTTTTCTTTGTATAGGCCAATTTGGGGAAACATGCGATTTTTTTTGTGTTACAAAATATCCAAGAAGGACATCATGCATTTTTTCGAGTCCTGATCGAACATGGTTGTAACTTTTTTTTTGTACCAAGGACACAATTAGTCCCGGTGAAATTTGAACAATTGTCGAAAGAATATAGCTTTGCTACATGTCAAATCTTGGTACGCGACAACTATATGAGCTATATGTTAACATTCGATTGGAAAAGGAGTCAAACCACCATATGGAGGGTATGGTTTGACATACCTTGGCCAGTTGGCATGCTATGTCTCCATATATTAAGCCTTAGCTTGCTGGGAAATCACCTATTTTATTATCTCAAGAGTGACACAAGAAGATACATAATTTTCTTTGCTTGAGGATGTGTTATTTATTTCCAAGGTATGCAGATTTATAGCTGACCCACCATCTATCATTATGTGATTTATCGGCAATACATCAATTTCGCCAAACATGAGAAAAGGTCTGTTGTGCTTCTTGGGGCCTAACAACATATCCTCATCTGTGAACGTCATATTTAGGACTTCAGATTCTTCTACCTCAGTTTGAGATACTTCTACTCTGTAGTCTTCAGAAAACATGAGTGCCGTGACGAGCGCTTTACGCATATCAGATGAAAGACACAAAGCATCATACACAGAAAGCATAGCTGGTATTTTCTTCAAATGTGCGATTACATCATACTTGACTGACACCTTAGAAGGCGGGCCAATTGTCTCGTTCTCAGTTACATCTTTGTTCCTAGGCTCCTCTCTAGGTGGAGGATGTGGGTCAGCTAACTGGCGACCTGATCTAAGGTGGACTTGATCCACTCCTGGCGCATCTTCTTCGGGGAAGTGAAGAGACTCGCTATCATCCTCAAACACACCTATAGTGAGAACGTTGAATTCTTCACTAGGCGGAAACTTCATGCGCTTCGACAAATGCTGATATTTCTTTGGTACGAAGCACAGAGGAGCGACATCTTCCATCACTCGGGGTAGTACACGGCGTTTTGGCCGCTGCTCCCTCCAGTCTTGGGGTCCTTGAGAAGCTGGTACACTGGGCCGTCCATCACAGCTGCAGGGAATGTGAGCCTCTCTTTTACGCTGATCCTGTGATGTGTCCCATGACCGTGGTACGGGAGGAGGCCTGAAGAGATAATTGGGGTAAATTCATATCCTGATGTAAACATCATATCATTGTAAGTTGGCCTCATATTTGAAGATCCGCAACTCACCGAGCTATCTTGAAGAGTGGCAACATTTGCTGTAGCCATCTTCTTTCCTTTCTTTAAGCTTTTGAGGAGGTCCGTATCAATGGTCCCTTTGTCGATCATTTTCTGTATGATATTTTTTACCACAAAGCAATCATCAAGTGTATGGCCTAATATGCAGTGGTAAGGACAGAAGTTTGGCTCATTAAACATATTGGCTTCTTCCGGCCTTTTTGACTTGGGAAGCTCTATAAGTTTTAGCTCTCGTAAGCCCCTAAAGAGATCATGGATTTCTTCTACAGGAAAAGAATACTTCCTGCTTTGTCGTTCGCTGAGAGTTGGCCTCCTACCAACTTGTTCATCTTTCTGTCCTTGGTTCCTCATAGGTGCTTTTCCAGGCTGAAACTGAGACCTTACCGTTGTTGCTTCCATAGCTTGCGCAGCATTAGGTTTCATCGGCAATTTTTCTCATTGAGCACCTTTCTCCGCGGGCTTGTTGAACGTCGTCTTTGTTCGACGAGCGATCAACTGCATATAATTCTCTACGTCTGTAGCTTTTGACGCTAACTCTTCAAATGTGACGAGTCTCACCCCTCGTAACTGTACAACCACTTCCGAGCGAAGATTATTCATGCACATGCGCACCGCTTCGGGCTCAGTGATTGGCTGTGGGCAGTGAAGACTTAGATTTCTCCATTTGTTTATAAAATCAGCCGCCTTTTCATTGAACCCTTGTTCTGTCTGAGTTAGCTCAGTAATGCCTACGGTTCTCTGCGTGCTATAAAATCGCTCGAGAAATGCATTTTGCATCTGCTCCCATGTTTTTATGGAACTGGGAGCTAGCTTGCTGTACCAAGTGAAGGCAGGCCCAGATAATGTCTGCACGAACTGCCTGAGGAGAAGTGCTCCGTTGTGAGCTGTGTCCTGACATGCTGCGAGAAAGTGGGCTATGTGCTCATGAGGAGACCCACTCCCGTTGAACTTGCTAAATTGTGGTTGCCTGTAGTTAGTTGGGAAGGGAACCATGTCTACATCAGGTGGGTACGGTTTAACATACCCTCGCCGCATGGAATATTGAGTTTGCATCAACTGGGACTTTACCCCTTCGGCAATCATTCTTTGGAACGCCTCGAGGTTAAGTCCAGCACCTCCTTGCTGGCTGCTAGCACTCGCACCACCATCCCCTCCATTGCTTTTGTTCTGGTCATTGCTCATCTGATTACGAAGGGCTACTAGCTCATCTTCTTTTTGTTGAAGTGCAGCTGTAAGGTTGGCTAGTTGCTCCTCAACTGAACGAGTTTCATTCGCCGCTAGGATTTGCTCTCTATGCTCTGGACCATGGTGAAGTTCTATCTCATTTTCAGAGGGACAAGGGGTGCTATCTGATAGGGGATTGTAAGACCCTCCATTGCTTGACCCAAGCTCTTCATAATCTGAACCCTTCTGGCTGCGCGTCTTGCGACGAGGACCTTCTACAACAGTCTTGCGTGCCTTCTTCCTCTTGAAGTGTGTTGATGCTGAGGAGGTTTCACTACTGTTGTCTGTCACCACTTTGACACCAACTGGCATTGCATTGAATACTTCAAATGAGTTACCTGAGACTTTCTTATGAGCTGGCCATGGAGCTAGAGTTCGGGTAGTCTCCCTTTCTGTACTTGCCATTTCTTTTGCCCCATTTCCTCCACTGACTTGGCTTGTTGATGGAGAATCTCTTCCTTGTATCCTGCTATACCCCGAATCAGCTCATACTGCCATCTCTCTTTTCTTCAAGGCAGCCCGCTTTTTGCGTGCATGAGCAGCCTGCTTCACATACTCTTGTCGTCGTGGATCCGCCTTCACAAATTCTTCATATTCTGGCCACTTCGATAGAGTTTCTACATGCCGCATGATGGCGCCACCAACATTATCAGCAGAGATAGAGCAGCCTGGAAGTATTTCCTTCAAAGCTTGGCAGACATTCTGTGTCATGACGGCATGGAAGCTAGCATGGCTTCCCCCGTGGATCCTTGCATTGGTCTTCCTTTCTCTATTTCTGATGGGATATGCTACCTGCTTCCGTTGTTGACTAGTCATGTTCGCATCAGTTGCCACTGGGAAATCAAGCCATACACGGTGAGCCCTCTGTCGTCGACGACGATGACGTGTTGGATCAACTGAGCCTTCAAATGATGGTCTTGGTGCTGGCACCGATGAGGACAAAGGATCTGATATTGTAGCAGTTGGATCCACATGACCAGCTTGGAAGTCATCTCAAGTGACAAACACCCCCTGCCACTGGAGCGAGTGTCTATTGCTTGGCTCACCCACTAGGCATGGTCCAATGGGATTATAGCCCATGGTGGGGATAAATTCAGGTGCATCAACACGAAGTTGGTTTCTTGGACGAGCCGATCTTTCATGTGACGAAGACTCAGTGTCCTCAACCATTACACATTTTCTTTTGTCCGCGGAGGAAGCCCTTTGAGCTGCCCCTACAGTGCTTGGGATAAGCTTATGTGAGCTTTCTCCTGACCCTTCGCGTGCGCCCACCCTAAGTTTTGAAGGTGTAAGGGGCACTGCGACTTTGGTCGATGTAGTTGAAGCAGCTTGTCTTGGCGATGCCACCTTTAGTGATCCCGTCTGTTTTGCAAGAACGGGCCACTCTTCCGGCGTCATGCGAACAATCTTTGCTGGTACCTCATGGCTCATGACCTTGGTAGGTGACATCTTTGTGAAACCAGGAGGAACTGAAGTAGATGAAGAAGCTTCGCGTACATGTTGATCCTTAGATGCTCTTGCAGCTGCACGCATCCTTCTCTTTGCTGACTTTGTGAGAACAGGAGTAAACCCTTCCTTCAGTGCAGAGGAGACTTCCTTTTCTTCTGGCTCAGTAGGGGATGCAGCTGTTGTTTCCAAACTCCTGCTAACCGAAGCCACAAGCGGACCAATTGGCACATCCAACCAGAGGTCACCAAAGCGGAGAGTGACAAACTGCTGGACTTGTCCCTCCATACCTTCAAAATAAAGAAAACCATATATTAGTTTTCTTCCTCTTTTTTTATATGCGTACATAATTTTTTATGATTTATGTAGTACGGAAATTCATATGTTGCAATCCTATGTTGGAATTCGAAGATAAGGGGAGAAATATGTCCCACCGGGCGTGCCAGAATCTGATGACGGGAAAATGGCGGGCGTGAAACACGCGTCCACGTCATTGATATAGAGTGAAATTTAAATGCATAAAATAAAAATAGAATCAAACATTGCATGTACATAATTTCCAGAACTCTTACATTTACATAAAAATTCTGTTAATTACATCTCCGAAGAGAAAACCCCTGATTAAGAATTCCAACATATCTATTACATAGGATTACATCACATGCCTATTACAATATGCTACAAAAGAAATCCTCCTCGCGGTCGACGATGAACTCCTTCCTAGTAAACTTGAAGTTTGGTTTCATGCAAATACTCCTTCATGATTTCATGTGTGATGTTGGGTATATATTTTCCTAACATGTTTATTTGTGGTCAACCCCATTTATATGATGGTGCAGAATGAAGGTTGATTTTGGCTGGGCATAGCTTTATCCTAAGTTTGGCACCTAGGATGTGTGTATGTATTTTCCTCTAGGAGTTTTGCATGATATATTCGGTTGGTGGCATGGATATATGTGACATCCCAATTTTAATAAGTTCTGCATCATCACATTACTACTATCATCGTGTAGCACTGATGTGGTGCCCGCGTGTAGCGTAACGGACTGAAGCTTTCTGACATAATCTTGATGTTTTTCATGGTGCATATGATATGTGGCATATTTTGTTGACTCTGAGTCCAGACAGTATCAAGCCTGCCCTGAGTGGAATTTGCTTATGATATTTTTGTTTGTTTAAAGCTTATGTGGGCTACATGGAATATGCCTTATCATGTATTTTGTATGAATTTTGTATGCATATGTGGGTGTGGAATGAACCTTTTTTTTTATTAAGTTCCGCTTTACCTGTATTACTGCTAACACCGCGTAGCACTAAGATAATGCCCGCGTGCAGCGTAACCAAGCAAAGGTTTGTGGAGCCATTATGGTATTGCATGAGTCATATGACATCTATCATTTTTGTTTATGTTTGTACCTTACATGGTATTAGCACTAACTCCACATAGCGTCATTTCATCGGCGCTCGTGTGTAGCATAACCCAAGTAAAGTGAGTTTGTGATATTCATTTGTGATTATGCTAATAGTTTAGGCTCTTATAGCATTGGAGCATGTTTGTAACATCTTTTATATGACTTTGGCCAAAATATGTGGCCCGAATGTTTTGTTTAATTTTCTCTCACTTGTATTACTACTAACACCGCCTAGCATTAAGATAATGCCCGCGTGTAGCGTAACCAGGTAAGATTGGTTTTTATGATGCAACATGTTTTATAATTCATCTTGCATGATTTTGGTTTTTGGGTGTGTAACATGAACACATTTTTTAATTAAGTTTTGACCTGCTTGTATTACTACTAACACCGCGTGATATTAAGATAATGCCCGCATACAGCGTAACCAAGTGAGGGAATATATTTTTATGCTCTTGTTTGTATTACAACTAGCATGACACATGATGCCCGTAGCGCAACCAAACAAGAGTTTGTCATGAGTTCAGTTTAGCGCGTTCGTAATTTCATTCCAACTTAGTCATATCCAATTTTTTTTATGATGACCAAATTAAAGCAATTTTTATGAAGTTTCTGCACTTACGACACTCTTGATTTGTATCCACGTATAGAGACCAAACCAAGGAATGAGGCGTTCATCTTGGCTTGTATCGCTAAGGGGACCGAACCAAGACGGGGATCAATAGGGCGAAGCGCACGCAACATTTAAAGGAACCATGCTTAAAAGAACCATGCATGCTCGTTGACTCGTACCGCGATGGCCGAACCAAAGATTAGAATCTAGGGTAGATGTAACATATTCCTTGATTTGTACCGCGATGGCCGAACCAAGGACAAAATTTTGAGATGCATATAACATGTTCCTTGGCTCGTAGCACGATGGCCGAACCGAGGAGAAAAAATTAGGGTAGATGAAACAAGCACCTTGGTTTGTACCGCAATGGCCAAAACAAGGGCAGAATTTGGAAGAGATGAAATATGTAGATGAAACAAGCGCCTTGGTTTGTACCGCGATGGCCGAACCAAGGGCTAGAGCTTTAGAGAGGAGGAAGAAGAAAGCTCCCTGGCCTGTACCGCGATGGCCAAACCAGGGGCTAGGGGAGAACCATGCATCTCACCTTCAAACCTCCTGCACGCAGGACGCCTGCCTCCTTCTCTCCTCCTGTGCTACTGCAGGACGCCTGCCTCCTTCTCTCCTCCTGTGCTACTGTATGTGTGTGTGATTTTTAGCAGTGGAGAGGAACGAACTCAGGGCCGACCCTGTGTATGCTGAGCGAGGAGGTATTTATAGGGAGGGCTGGAGCGAGCGCTGATTTTTGGATCGCTGCCGCGCTCACCTGCCCACGTTCTGTGTACGTGGGATCGTGGGATGGTGGGAACGTGGGCTGCTCCTTTCCTTTCTCTTATTTCTTTATTGCTAATTAGCCGGCAAGGTCCCATCAGCCAATATGGGCTTAATTAGGCCAAGTTTTTTACAACGTGTAGGTCCTGGGCCCATTGAGCCTAATTATTTGATTAAGCTCTAACTACATGCAGACACAGTTTTTTTTCTTTTTCGCGTACCTATGGCCTCTTGATTTAGTTAGGGAGCCTTAATACACGTACGTACATGCATGTCTATGCATGGACCAAGAGGAAAAGGAAAAATTCCATTACGTATCTGATTATATAGGCCATGTCACGTATATACATCCTATACGTGTATGTACATGTGCACTTTTTACCCAATGAATCAAGTTTTTTTGAAGTTCCATGAATCAATATTATTATTGGCTTCACTTATATTTTTTACACACCTAGTTAACACAATTATAATTTGGTGGCGCCGCGCTCGTACGTGTTATATTTCGCCATGTCGGCACCGTCTGTGATGCCGGGATTTTATGCAAGCGATTTGTCCTTTATGATTTTCTTAGGACAAAGACTTGTGAGTATTATTTCTTTCCGTCATATTTTATGTTTATCGGCCTTTTCCAATGTTTGCAATACCGTCAATATATCATATCATTATTTTTGACCGCCGTCGTTCTGAGCGGTTGTAATTTTTTTATTTTAAATTGCTTCTTTTTACTGTAAAACGGATTTATTTATTTTTGCGCAGCGATCGACCTTATTATTGGCTTTCTCTATCAAATTATATTTTGTGTGCATCCATTAAGATACGACGATATTTTGATGGAGAAACATATTGCATGATGCTTCGACAATATTGGTGTCGTCTTTGACGGTGAAATTTTAGATCAATATCCATGGGCGACGATGCGCGTACATACAGGATAGAACTTGATGAATATTTATTTATTTTGCCATATTTTATATTGTTGGTTTAATGTGTGCATTATCAACGTTCAAACATATAATATGCCTATTTTCTGTAGATCGTCGATTGAGCGGTTGATTATATATATTTTTAATTGATTATTTTCATCATAAAACGGATTTTTGTCGTTTTGCATTTATATTTTATGTGGTTTATGCATTTTATTTTATCTTGGTCAAAATCCATGTCAACACATGAACTCGAAGAACTTTCGTAGAACACTAAGTTATCTCAACGGGAATATGCATATCCCCAACAATAAGTATGTCATATTTCTTTTTTGCAGTAGGTAAAGGGAGTTGAAAACTTCCAACAGTAATTGTCGGAGGTTTTTTAATAACATTAATACCATTCACTTGAAATTGTTTCTTTGAAAAGTGCACAGTATGCTCATTATCATTGATATGAAAAGTGACTTTGCTTTTATTGCAATCAGTAACAGCCCCTGCAGTATTCAAAAAGGGTCTACCAAGGATAATCGACATGTTGTCATCCTCGGGCATCTCAAATATAACAAAGTCTGTTAAGATAGTAACATTTGCAACAACAACGGACACATCCTCACAAATACCAATAGGTATGGTAGTTGATTTGTTAGCCATTTGCAATGATATTTCAGTAGGTGTGAGTTTATTCAAATCAAGTCTTTTATATAAAGAGAAAGCACTGGTACAGCGAGCTGCTATACAAACGGTTTTTAACCCCTTTCCGCGACGGCATTTGAAACCGTCGCCAAGTGAGTGACTGCGATAGGGGGGTCCTTCCCACACGACACAGAAACCGTCGGGGATAAGGAGCCACCCAGACGCTACATCCTTGCAACTCGTTTGTGCTCGCATTGCCATCGCAGTCGATATTCTGTGGTGCTACATTTACGATGCGCGACCCATCACAAACGGTTCACGATTATAGAACGTGTATGATAAGCAGACAATCACACACATTCATTTTTCCCAAACCGTATGCGATAACTAATTAAGAAGATTAGCTAATCGTCGTACGAGTGTCGGACGGGATTACGAAACATCGGACCGTCGTAACATCGTCGTACATGACAACTATCGCACACGATATTCTGTGGTGCAATGTTTACGATGCATACCACATCAGAAACAGTTCATGGTTGTGAATTGTGTACGATAAGGCAACTATCACAAATGTTTAGTTTGCCCGCACCGTTTGTGATATTGTCTGACATCGCACACGCTTTGCAAACGGTAACTGTGTGCATGCTTGCACATGTTTCCTCTCTGTGAACCGTGTCGGATTATGGTGTATATCACAAACGTTTGTGTTTTACCAACCGTGTGCGCCGTAACGACCTACAGAGCATAATTTCACCGTAATTTAATTGCTGCTATTTCAAAATGTACCGAATTTGAATTTGAATGTATGCTATAGCTTTATTCATATCCATCAGGTTCAAACAACCAATGCATTATTCGATTCATAGGTACATATGTTCAAGAATTACATAAGAACCAAATAAAGAATGATAAACCACAGTTGCATACTTGTACTATTAAAGACGGTAAAGAAAGAGGCGAAATACATTCTGGTTGCTGAACATGGTGAAGTGGAATGCCCATACTGTGCCCTCCTCCATGCAGAAGGCACGCACGATTCTAGTCCAACCCCTTGTGATGGCTGACCTCCCACCTTCACGGTCTTCATAAAAATATCTAGATAATTATCGTGTTCTGGTAGAAATACTTTAACCTTTGCATGCCCACCAATCATATAGTTTGAGAGGTAATCTTGAGTAAACTGCTTTGGGAACCACTGCAAAGGAAAAAGATTCGGACATTGTCATCTAACACAACTCATTATGGGCAGTAAAAAGAAGGCTGCAGAGTTCTTACTTACCATCCTGCAGTTCGCTGTTGTCTTGGATAAAGTGTAAAGAAATAGTTTAATTGCCATCTTTTAACCCATTTTACAAACAATCTTTATCAGCTTCCTCACTTAATGCTGGTTCATCGATATCTCATTGCCCCATACGCAGAAAGGGTCGAAGCGCGGATCTTTACCAATGACATATGTACCTAAGAGCACCAAGTTAATATTAGAAGCTAAACATCAATTGCACAATGATGTAGTACAACACTCTTTTATAATATCTTATAACATTCAATATACTCACATATTAGATGAATTAACATCTTATATTATGGGCCGGAAGGAGTTTATTGCATTTTTACAAATTATCGGCTGATTAACTGCTGTTGTATCCATGGGTTAGAGTTAGTTTGAGCTAGTTTGGGCTCAAATAGCCCTAAAGTATATCCAAACATGAGGGCTAGTTTAAGCTAGTTGTGTAACACCCTTGTGTAATAAGCACTGTGTTCTTCTGTTAAACATGCCAGGTCATCAACATTTGCCATGCTTGATCACAGTGGTAAAACAAATCGATTCAAATTTCTCTCTGAAAACAATTCAAATTCTAAGTGCAAAATAAAGTTGCCCAAAAGTTGCTGGAAAAATGTTCATCATCTAGCAAATATTTCAAAACAAATGTTGTTAAGGAAAACAACATCACCATCAACTCATCAGTTAGCAGAGTTATATATCTTGTATCACTCCACGGTATTCTGAAGGAGATCAGTTCGGACCATGGCGGTCTTTTCACCTCAAAGTTCTGGGAAAGTTTCCAAGAAGCTATGGGAACTCATATTACCTGGAGTTCAGCTTATCACCCCCAATCTTAAGGCCCAGTCGAGCGAGTCAATCAAGTGCTTGAAGACATGCTTCGAGCTTGTGTTATTTCCTTCGGTAAGAAGTGGGAAGAATCTCTCCCGTATGCCGAGTTCTCTTATAACAACAGCTATCAAGCCAGCTTGAAAATGGCTCCCTTCGAAGTACTTTATGGACGTAAGTGTCGAACCCCTCTGAATTGGTCAGAAACTGGGGAACGACCGCTCGTGGGTCCGGATATTATTCAACACGCTGAAGAGCAAGTCCGTATTGTCCGAGAAAATCTCAAAGCGGCTCAGGACCGCCAGAAGAGCAATTATGATCGCAAACGATGGGGTTTGATCTATCAACCTGGTGATCAAGCTTATTTGCGAGTCACTCCTATGAAGGGCACTCACCGCTTCGGAATTAAGGGTAAGCTAGCTCCACGCTACATTGGTCCTTTCCGCATTGTTGCAAGACGTGGTCAGGTGGCTTATAAGCTGGAGTTGCCGCCACAATTCTCTCATATCCACGACGTCTTCCATGTGTCGCAACTTCGCCGTTGCTTCAAAGAATCTCCGCACCGAGCAGTGGATCATGAGTTGCTCGAATTGCAAGATGATCTTTCTTATAAGGAGCATCCGATCCGCATTCTTGATGAAGCTGAATGTCGGACCCATCAGAAGTTTACCAAGTTCCTCAAAGTGCAGTGGTCAAATCATACAGAAGATGAAGCCACTTGGGAACGCGAGGATCATCTTCGGGAAGAATACCCCGACCTCTTTCCTTCTACCTCCTGAATTCTCGGGACGAGAATTTCTTTTAGAGGAGGAGAATTGTAACACCCCTGTGTAATAAGCATTGTGTTCTTCTGTTAAACATGCCAGGTCATCAACATTTGTCATGCTTGATCACAGTGGTAAAACAAATCAATTCAAATTTCTCTCTGAAAACAATTCAAATTCTAAGTGCAAAATAAAGTTGCCCAAAAGTTGCTGGAAAAATGTTCATCATCTAGCAAATATTCCAAAACAAATGTTGTTAAGGAAAACAACATCACCAACAACTCATATTTGGGTTAGTGCATTTAAAACAGTGCAAAAACAGCACTTTAAATGCCTTTTCATTTTTGAAAAATCCAAATGAATTCCAAAATTGTCCAAACTTTCTGTGGCAGAGCAAAATATTCTAAAGTATTTGTTTTGGCCAGGCCCACATTTTTACTAAGTCATTTGATGGCTTAAAATAAATGCAAAAGGCTACTGTTAAATGAAAACAGAAAAGGAATAGAAGAAAAGAAAAAAAACGCAGCTATTGGGCCTGAGTCACCCGGCCCAACTCCCCCTTCCACTTCCTACTGCACACGCGCGCGCGCTGTCGTCTCCACCGCAGCCGCCGCGCATGGCCCCCCTCGTCCCTGCTCGACAGCGGCCACCCGCGCTCGTCGTGGAGGGGATGAGAACCCCTCCTCCACCCCCAGGACGAACCCTAGCTGCCTCCCTCTCCCTCTTTGTCGCCTTCCTCCACACACCCGAGCGCCGTCATGGCCGTGGTCCCGTGAAGCACGCGACCACCGGCCCTCACTCGCCTCGCCGACGCGCTCACCAGCTCCGCCTACCTATTCTCCTTCCTCTCCGGCCATCAGCTCAAGCCGGGGGCCGCTACAGCTCCGGGATCGAGCTCTTCTTCAAGCTCGAGCCGCCGGCCATCTTCTCCAACCACGGATCCACTGCTGCTCCGATTCCCTCGCCGGGCCTTCCTTGTGCCCCACAGTGAGCGCCGCGTCGAATGCCCTTCTTTTTGCGCCATGTTGAACGCCCAGTTGCTGCCTCCGCGAGCTCCGGCTCCGCCGTCCGCCATGGTTGCTACCAGCGAAGCTACCGAGCTCCTCGGCTTGCCTACGTGGTACCCTCGTGCTCGTGGCGACCCCGTGGAGCCTCCTGGCCACTTAGCCCGCCCGCTAGCTAGCTGCAACGCCGCGCCCGCGCGAGGCCAAACGCCGCCGCCGCCATGGTCGATGCAGTGCTCACCTCCGACTTTCCTCGCTCGTGTGGCGACCACCAGTCGACGCGCCGCATCGCGCCCAATCCAGCGGTGCCCTCAGCGCGTCGAACCACCACCCGTAGCCGATTTCCGGCCGTTCCCGAGCGCGCCGCCGCTGAATATGGTCGCCGGAGGCAACTCCGGCGCCGTTTCCGGCGTCGCTGACGTGGCTGTCCACGTGGACCTCCCCACAGCTGCTGCCACTGGGCCTCTGGGTCCCGTTGACCCAGTCAAATGCTGACTGGGCAACGCCCAGTCACTGCCAGTGGGACCCCCAGGGGCCCCGTTGACCGGTCAGCTGATCAGCTGACCGCTGACATAGTGATGACGTAAGCCTGACATCATAAATCAATTTCTGCGAATTTAATAATTTAAATAATTCTAGAAAATTGCTAAAACTTTGAAAAATCATAGAAATTAAACCGTAGCTCAGATCGAAAAACTTTGTACATGAAAGTTGCTCAGAACAACAACACGAATCCGACCATGCCATCTGTTTCCGTGCCGGGAACCTCTACGGAGGTGAACCCGCAACTTTTAGCCTGTTTTCGATAGATGAATAGTGCATATATACCAGTTAATAATTCCAACTTTAATCCTAAAATAATTAAAATGATTTAGATATATCTTTAGGCAACCCTGCACTGCACGTTAGTATAGCATGCTCTGTGTTGCATATGTTTGCTATGTATTTATCTGTTTCCTCCTCCTCTTCTCTGTCGGTAGATCCCGGTACCGACATAATCCCCGAGACCGACGTAGCTCCGGAGATTGACGACCTCACTGAACATCCTGCCTTTACCGCCGAGCAACCAGGCAAGCACCCTCCCTTGAGCATGCCTATATCGCCTATTCTTTCTCTCTTATGCTTGCATTAGAATTGCTGCTACTACTGTTTATCCTATTCTGATGCATAGCCTGTTTTTGTAACTGCTGTTGATACCTGCCTGCTTATCCTAAACTGCTTAGTATAGGCTGGATAGAGACCCCAGTGACCCCACTTGTCCCGGTTGACCCGCTGGATTATCAGAAGACTCGACAACCAGGCCCCAGCACCGCACATCACATTCACTTTATCTGTACGACACTGCAGCGTTAATATCGAGTGCCGAGGGTGATACCTCGTCAGCACTTCTGATGTTAACTCTATGGAGTAGTTACTCAGTCGTGGTCATCGAGGGTGATTCCTCCTTCACCACTCCCAATAACGACGCTGTCGTGCAACACCTCAAGTTTGAATCTCGAGGGTGATTCCTCCTAAGTTCACCTTGACGGATACATCGAGTAGGAATCCAATGAGGGTGATACCTCGGATTCCCTGATGTTATGGACACACGGATACTTGGACTTTACAACTGTTACTTGGAAAGGCGGGTCGACCCTGAGGGGTACCCGCGAGTGATGTGGAGACAAGTTGACCTGGAAGGTACCCGAGAGTTAAATACGAGGCGTGGTCGGGCATTCTTAGCCCTTGCCGCAAGTCCTCGAGATGGGGCGACGGGGTCACATCGATCATGAGTCTCTGCTCGTTACCGGACTACCAATACACTAACGATTTGGATATGTGATCTGAGTGGGCCTCTGGCCCGATAGCACTAACCATCACGCGGGAATAGTTATGGGCACTCTGCATCGTGGTATCAGCCGAAAGCTCTGTTAGACGTCCAGTTCAGCATTGCGGCACGGTCGGATCGTGTCGGCCATCCGAGGCGACGCTGGTATCCATCCTGCTCGCAACGACCCGGAGTGCAACGGGCGATGGGCCCAAGACCCCGGAGTGCTTAGGATATAGACCGACGAGGACCTCTCTGCTGAGCTTTAGGTAGGGCTACGGTGTGTCGTTTGGCAGAGGCCGGGCATGACCCAAAAAAGTGTGTCCGGTCGGAGTTAAGCGAGAGTGGTGGGTAAGTTGGTGCACCCCTGCAGGGAAGAACTAATCTATGCATAGCCGGATCCTCGATAACGGACACTCGGAGTTGTATCCCGATCGATACAACTAGAACTGGATACTTGTGATGAGAAATGGATAGTATGGCTCTGGGATCGCTTTCTCGCAGGGAGTCGAGGAAGGATCTTTGGGCGAGGTTGATACTTAATACTGCTACTACTTTATGCTGTACTAATCTACACTCTTCTACTG
This sequence comes from Thinopyrum elongatum, assembly GCA_011799875.1. Classification (NCBI taxonomy): domain Eukaryota; kingdom Viridiplantae; phylum Streptophyta; class Magnoliopsida; order Poales; family Poaceae; genus Thinopyrum; species Thinopyrum elongatum. The sequence continues at coordinate 248,842,960 of CM022297.1, forward strand.
CTGCAAGACCGCTGAAGATGCTAGTCTTCAATTGGACTAGGCCTTCTCTCTATTCTGGCATTTCTGCAGCCCAGTCCACATATACAGCCTTTCTTTAATAATGTTGCATATGTAGTGTAGATCCTTGCTTGCTGAGTACTTCGGATGAGTACTCACGGTTGCTTTACTTCCTCTTTTTCCCCATATCTGTTTGATGCAACCAGATGACGGAGCCCCGGAGCCAGCTGCCCCAACCGACGACTACTACGACCACCCCGAGGGTGGTTACTACTACGAGCTTGCCGACGACCAGGAGCAGGTTTGGAGGGTCCCAGGCAGGAGGCCTGCGCCTTTCGATCATAGTGTTTTCTTTTGCCCCGCCTTCTTAAAGGCTTATCTGTTTCTCTTTTATATCTGTACTCAGATATCTAACGCTTCCGCTGATGCTTGTTGACATCAAGCTTATGTATTCGAGCCCTCGAGGCCCTGGCTTGTAATATAATGCTTGTATGCCTTTATTTATGTTTTAGAGTTGTGTTGTGATTCCTTCAAGTGAGTCCTTAGGCTTGATCGTGTGCATTTGTGTGTATGATTAGTGCACGATTGAGCCGGGGGCGTCACAGGTTGGTATCAGAGCCGACTGCCTGTAGGATCCCCTTTCCAACTCCTTGGCCGAAGTTGAGTCTAGTATCCGAAAAACTGTTTTACTAACATGGTTGTGTGGCTTACGGGTCCACGTCACCAACTGGGTGGTATTAGGATCTTTTATTCCTCTTCCTTACTCTGGGACTCTGATCTCTCTTCCTTTCGGGTTAAAATTTTACTAACTCCAACATTAGGTTCTCATGATCACATCCACCCGGAGTTCTGAAATTGCCCCCCTTTCTTCAAGATTGTGGGCCAGGTTTTGCTTATAGGATCCTTTTATCGAGGGTACCCTGTGTTGTCACTTGCAGAATACTCGCTCCAACAGTTTTCTCCGACGTTGATGTAGCCTTTGCTATGTCTCGTTGTGTACTTCCTCATCACGTGCCTGCGCGCCGCCTAGTTTGTCTAGCTGCGAGCGTTCCCGAGCGCGTACTATCCGTTTGAATCTAACTCTGTGTATGGATTGGTATGTCTTTAACGACTACTATCATATATCTAATGCCCTTCCTGTTCATTTCCCGTGTTACATCATGAATAACTCCATTCACATGCAGTTTTTCTTGCTAAACTGCCCCTGTTGATTTGGCAGGATGGCTGACGATCCTCCACCTCCACCTTATATTGCCACAATGATGCAGCAGTTTGAACTGAATTGTCAGGTTATGACCGGGATATTGGCTTAGTTCCCAAACCAGAATGCTCAGCAACAGTCTGCTCCAATAACTCTGCCAGAATTCGTGTGCCTCAATCCGTCCACTTTTCGCAGCTCGACTGACCCAATGGATGCTGATGATTGGCTCCGTGACATTACCTTCCAGATGAAATTGTCTAATGTTATTCCTGACAGTTACGTCACCTATGTGACGTATCACCTGAGGGGTTCAACTTCTCAATGGTGGGAAAGCCACAAGGGTATGTTGCCTGTTGAAACAGTAACCACTTGGTAGGAATTTTAGTCAGCCTTTCGTGCACGGTACATTCCTCAAGGTCTGAAGGACCAGAAGAAGCAGAATTCCGCAAACTCACCCAGGGAATAATGACTGTGGATGAATATCAGAGGAAATTCCTTGAATTATCCCGCTATGCAGAAGATGACGTCTGCACTGACGCATGCAAGCAGGAGAAATTCCGTGAAGGACTGCGTACTGATATAAACCTCGAACTTGCTGTCCATGATTGCACAGACTTCCCAACGCTTGTCAGCCAATCTTTCCGAGTTGAAACTGCTCTGACTAAATACCAGGAGTCGCTCAAGCGCACTCGTGATGTTGGTTCATCTTCGGGTCGACCTGCTCAGAAATGTCGAGTCTGGATCCCACATAATGTTCATCATCGACCTGCTCCAACGCCCAGGCTGTCTTATGTTGCACCTCGTCTGCCTCCGCCGCCGAGACAGCTAACGATTCAGGGTGGACAGTCCAATGTTGTGGCTCCATCCCATAATGATCAGAATGCATCTTGTCCTCTTGTTGGTCGTAAGAAGAGTTGTCAAAACCGCTGATTCAGAAACCGTAATGTCATACCGTCTACTGTTGTACTTGGCCATGCCAATCATGTCGATGCTGAAAAGGCTCAGAAGGAACCGACTATCGTGATGGGAACTCTCTCTATTAATTCAGTACCAGCCTCTGTCCTCTTTGATTCAGGAGCTTCGCATGCCTTTGTGTCCCAACAATTTGCTCAAATACACGGGCTAGGCATGGAAGAATTACCCACTCCTATGGCGGTCCAATCCCCGGGTCCAAGTGGCAAACCACAATGGTAAGCCCCCACAACCAAATCGAAATTGGAGGTCTACTTTTTCCGGTTTCTCTCATTGTACTCGGACCTTCCAACATAGACGTCATTCTTGGTATGGATTGGTTGACAGCCCATAATGCTTTGATTGACTGTGCTACTAAGACAGTCCAGCTCACTCACCCTTCTGGTCAGACAGTGCAATACTCAGCTCGAACAGTTCAGAATGCCGAGAATCAGATATATGTTTTGAATGCATTGAATGCTTCACCTCTTGAAGGCATCGAGAATGTTCTAGTTGTTCATGATTTTCAAGATGTATTTCCAGAAGAACTTCCAGGAGTACCCCCTGCTAGGGCTGTTGAATTCATCATAGACTTGAAGCCGGGCACTACTCCTATTGCGAAGCGTCCTTATAAGATGCCTCCGCATGAACTCCTTGAGCTTAAGGAGGAAATCGATAAATCACTCCGCAAAGGTTTTATCCGTCCAAGTTCCTCTGCCTGGGGAGCACCTTCTCTCTTTGTCAAGAAGAAAGATGGTACGAATAGGTTGGTTCAAGATTACCGTCCTATCAACCAGGCAACCATTCAGAATAAATATCCGCTTCCTCGGATCAATGATCTATATGATCAACTTGTTGGATCATCGGTGTTCTCTAAACTCGACTTGAGGTTGGGTTATCATCAGATCCGTGTTCGCGAAGAGGATTTTCCGAAGACTGCCTTTGTTACTCGTTATGGCTCTTATGAGTACACTATCATGTCTTTTGGCTTGACTAATGCTCCAGCTATGTTCTCCCGCCTGACGAATTATATATTCATGGATTACCTCGACAAGTTCGTCGTGGTATACCTGGATGATATTCTCATATATTCGAAGAATGAAGAAGAACATGCCGAACATCTTTGGCTTGTACTGGAGAAGCTGCGTGAACATCAACTGTATGTCAAGTATTCTAAGTGTGAATTCTGGTTGTCTGAAGTGACATATCTCGGCCACGTGATCTCCAAAGATGGCATTGCTGTTAACCCAAAACGAGTTCAGGCTATTCTTGAATGGACTCCACCGAAGAATGTCAAGCAAGTCAGAAGTTTTCTCGGTCTTGCAAGCTATTGTCGTCGCTTTGTCGAGAATTTCTCAAAGATTGCTAAGCCTTTGACTGATCTGCTTCACAAAGACGTTAAGTTTGAGTGGACAGAAAAATGTCAGGAAAGTTTTCAAACACTCAAAGACAAGCTGACATCTGCCCCAGTACTTGCTCCTCCAGATTCTCGCAAAGACTTTGTGATTTATTGTGACGCATCCCGTGAAGGATTAGGCTGTGTCCTAATACAAGAGCGTAAAGTGATTGCTTATGGCTCTCGACAGTTGCGCCCGCATGAAGAGAACTATCCAGTACATGATCTAGAACTAGTTGCTGTCATCTATGCATTGAAGTTGTGGCGACATTACCTCCTCGGTAATCATTGCGAGATCTACACGGATCATAAGAGTCTGAAGTACTTGTTCACTCAGCCATCTCTGAACCTCCTCCAGCAAAGATGGATGGAGACCGTTACGGACTATGATTTGGGTATTTCTTATACCTCTGGCAAGGCTAATGTAATGGCTGATGCATTGAGCCGTAAATCCTACTGCTGTGAACTTGAGGTTCAGCTACAGCAACCACTCCTGTATGAAGAGCTTCGAAAGCTAAATCTCGAGATAGTTCCTCAAGTATACCTAAAAACCTTGATTGTTGAACCAGACCTTGAAAAGGCTATTAAGAGTGCGCAAGCTAAAGATGCTGAAGTTGATTTAATGAAGAAAAATCTTCACCTTGAAAAGTATAGGGATTTCTCGCTGTCTGAAGATGGAACCTTGTACTTTAGAGACCGCATTGTCGTACCCCGCTTCGAGCTTATGACTGACAAGGTCATGGAGGAGGCACATGACACACCATTGTCTATTCATTCGGGTAGCACCAAGATGTATCGTGATCTCCATCAAAGGTACTAGTGGTCTAGAATGAAGCAGGATATTGCTCGATATGTTGCTGAATGTGATGTGTGTCGTCGCGTTAAAGCATAACATCAGAAGCCTGCTGGAATTCTGCAACCGTTACCTATTCCTTTGTGGAAATGGGATAAAGTTCAAATGGATTTCATTACTGGCCTTCCCAAGTCACAGAAGGGTGACAATGCTATTCTTGTCGTCGTCGACCAACTCTCTAAAGTTGCACACTTTCTGCCTGTCAAGGAGACTATCACTGCTAGTCAGTTAGCAGAGTTATATATCTTGTATCACTCCATGGTATTCTGAAGGAGATCAGTTCGGACCGTGGCGGTCTTTTCACCTCAAAGTTCCAGGAAAGTTTCCAAGAAGATATGGGAACTCATATTACCTGGAGTTCAACTTATCACCCCCAATCTCAAGGCCAAGTCGAGCGAGTCAATCAAGTGCTTGAAGACATGCTTCGAGCTTGTGTTATTTCCTTCGGCAAGAAGTGGGAAGAATCTCTCCCGTATGCCGAGTTCTCTTATAACAACAGCTATCAAGCCAGCTTGAAAATGGCCCCCTTCGAAGTACTTTATGGACGTAAGTGTCGAACCCCTCTGAATTGGTCAGAAACTAGGGAACGACCGCTCGTGGGTCCGGATATTATTCAACACGCTGAAGAGCAAGTCCGTATTGTCCGAGAAAATCTCAAGGCGGCTCAGGACCGCCAAAAGAGCAATTATGATCGAAACGATGGGGTTTGATCTATCAACCTGGTGATCAAGCTTATTTGCGAGTCACTCCTATGAAGGGCACTCACCGCTTCGGAATTAAGGGCAAGCTAGCTCCACGCTACATTGGTCCTTTCCGCATTGTTGCAAGATGTGGTCAGGTGGCTTATAAGCTGGAGTTGCCACCACAATTCTCTCATATCCACGACGTCTTCCATGTGTCGCAAATTCGCCGTTGCTTCAAAGAATCTCCGCACCGAGCAGTGGATCATGAGTTGCTCGAATTGCAAGATGATCTTTCTTATAAGGAGCATCCGATCCGCATTCTCAATGAAGCTGAACGTCGGACCCATCAGAAGGTTACCAAGTTCCTCAAAGTGCAGTGGTCAAATCATACAGAAGATGAAGCCACTTGGGAACGCGAGGATCATCTTCGGGAAGAATACCCCGACCTCTTTCCTTCTACCTCCTGAATTCTCGGGACGAGAATTTCTTTTTGAGGAGGAAAATTGTAACACCCCTGTGTAATAAGCACTGTGTTCTTCTGTTAAACATGCCAGGTCATCAACATTTGCCATGCTTGATCACAGTGGTAAAACAAATCAATTCAAATTTCTCTCTGAAAAAAATTCAAATTCTAAGTGCAAAATAAAGTTGCCCAAAAGTTGCTGGAAAAATGTTCATCATCTAGCAAATATTCGAAAACAAATGTTGATAAGGAAAACAACATCACCATCAACTCATATTTGGGTTAGTGCATTTAAAACAGTGCAAAACAGCACTTTAAATGCCTTTTCATTTTTGAAAAATCCAAATGAATTCCAAAATTGTCCAAACTTTCTGTGGCAGAGCAAAATATTCTAAAGTATTTGTTTTGGCCAGGCCCACATTTTTACTAAGTCATTTGATGGCTTAAAATAAATGCAAAAGGCTACTGTTAAATGAAAACAGAAAAGGAATAGAAGAAAAAAAACCGCAGCTACTGGGCCTGAGTCACCCGGCCCAACTCCCCTTCCCCTTCCTACTGCACACGTGCACGCGCTTTCGCCTCCACCGCAGCCGCCGCGCCTGGCCCCCCCTCGTCCCTGCTCGACAGCGGCCACCCGCGCTCGTCGTGGAGGGGATAAGAACCCCTCCTCCACCCCCAGGACGAACCCTAGCTGCCTCCCTCTCCCTCTTTGTCGCCTTCCTCCGCACACCCGAGCGCCGTCATGGTCGTGGTCCCGTGAAGCACGCAGCCACCGGCCCTCACTTGCCTCGCCAACGCGCTCACCAGCTCCGCCTACCTATTCTCCTTCCTCTCCGGCCATCAGCTCAAGCCGGGGGCCGCTACAGCTCCGGGATCGAGCTCTTCTTCAAGCTCGAGCCGCCGGCCATCTTCTCCAACCACGGCGCCACTGCTGCTCCGATTCCCTCGCCGGGCCTTCCTTCTGCCCCACGGTGAGCGCCGCGTCAAATGCCCTTCTTTTTGTGCCATGTCGAACGCCCAGTTGCTGCCTCCGCGAGCTCCGGCTCCGCCGTCCGCCATGGTTGCTACCAGCGAAGCTGCCGAGCTCCTCGGCTTGCCTCCGTGGTACCCTCGTGCTCTTGGCGACCCCGTGGAGCCTCCTGGCCACTTAGCCCACCCGCTAGCTAGCTGCAATGCCACGCCCGCGCGAGGCCGAACGCCGCCGCCGCCATGGTCGATGCGGTGCTCACCTCCGACTTTCCCCGCTCGTGTGGCGACCACCAGTCGACGCGCCGCGTCGCGCCCAATCCAGCGGTGCCCTCAGCGCGTCGAACCACCACCCGTAGCCGATTTCCGGTCGTTCCCGAGCGCGCCGCCGCTGAATATGGTCACCGGAGGCAACTCCGGCGTCGTTTCTGGCGTCGCTGACATGGCTGTCCATGTGGACCTCCCCACAGCTGCTGCCACTGGGCCTCTGGGTCCCGTTGACCCAGTCAAATGCTGACTGGTCAACGCCCAGTCACTTCCAGTGGGACCCCCAGGGGCCCCGTTGACCGGTCAGCTGATCAGCTGACCGCTGACATAGTGATGACGTAAGCCTGACATCATAAATCAATTTCTGCGAATTTAATAATTTAAATAATTCCAAAAAATTGCTAAAACTTTGAAAAATCATAGAAATTAAACCGTAGCTCAGATCGAAAAACTTTGTACATGAAAGTTGCTCAGAACGACGAGACGAATTCGACCGTGCCATCTGTTTCCATGCCGGGAACCTCTACGGAGGTGAACCCGCAACTTTTAGCCTGTTTCCGGTAGATGAATAGTGCATATATACCGGTTAATAATTCTAACTTTAATCCTAAAATAATTAAAATGATTTAGATATATCTTTAGGCAACCCTGCACTGCACGTTAGCATAGCTTGCTCTGTGTTGCATATGTTTGCTGTGTATTTATCTGTTTCCTCCCCCTCTTCTCTGTCGGTAGATCCCGGAACCGACGTAATCCCCGAGACCGACGCAGCTCCAGAGATTGACGACCTCACTGAAGATCCTGCCTTTGCCGCCGAGCAACTAGGCAAGCACCCCCCCCTCCCCCCTTGAGCATGCCTATATCGCCTATTCTTTCTCTCTTATGCTTGCATTAGAATTGCTGCTGCTACTGTTTATCCTATTCTGATGCATAGCCTGTTTTTGTAACTGTTGTTGATACCTGCCTGCTTATCCTAAACTGCTTAGTATAGGCTGGATAGAGACCCCAGTGACCCCACTTGTCCCGGTTGCCCCGCTGGATTATCAGAAGACTCGACAACCAGGCCCCAGCACCGCACATCACATTCCCTTTATTTGTACGACACTGCAGCGTTAATATCGAGTGCCGAGGGTGATACCTCGTCAGCACTTCCGATGTTAACTCTGTGGAGTAGTTACTCAGTCGTGGTCATCGAGGGTGATTCCTCCTTCATCACTCCCGATAACGACATTGTCTTGCAACACCTCAAGTGTGAATCTCGAGGGAAATTCCTCCTAAGTTCACCTTGACGGATACATCGAGTAGGAATCCAATGAGGGTGATACCTCGGATTCCCTGATGTTATGGACACACGGATACTTGGACTTTACAACTGTTACTTGGAAAGGCGGGTCAACCCTGAGGGGTACCCGCGAGTGATGTGGAGACGGGTCGACCTGGAAGGTACCCGAGAGTTAAATACGAGGCGTGGCCGGGCATTCTTAGCCCTTGCCGCAAGTCCTCGAGATGGGGCGACAGGGTCACATCGATCGTGAGTCTCTGCTCGTTACCGGACTACCAATACACTAACGATTTGGATATGTGATCTGAGTGGGCCTCTGGCCCGATAGCACTAACCATCACGCGGGAATAGTTATGGGCACTCTACATCGTGGTATCAGCCGAAAGCTCTGTCAGACGTCCAGTTCAGCATTGCGGCACGGTCGGATCGTGTCAGCCATCCGAGGCGACGCTGGTATCCACCCTGCTCGCAATGACCCGGAGTGCAACGGGCGATGGGCCCAAGACCCCGGAGTGCTTAGGATGTAGACCGGCGAGGACCTCTCTGCTAAGCTTTAGGTAGGGCTACGGTGTGTCGTTTGGCAGAGGCCGGGCATGACCCAAAAAAGTGTGTCCGGCCGAAGTTAAGCGAGCGTGGTGGGTAAGTTGGTGCACCCCTGCAGGGAAGAACTAATCTATGCATAGCCGGATCCTCGGTAACGGACGCTCGGAGTTGTATCCCGATCGATACAACTAGAACTAGATACTTGTGATGAGAAATGGATAGTATGGCTCTGGGATCGCTTTCTCGCAGGGAGTCGAGGAAGGATCTCTAGGTGAGGTTGATACTTAATACTGCTACTACTTTATGTTGTATTAATCTACACTCTTCTAATGCTGCAAGACCGCTAAAGATGCTAGTCTTCGATAGGACTAGGCCTTCTCTCTATTCTGGCATTTCTGCAGCCCAGTCCACATATACAGCCTTTCTTTGATAATGTTGCATATGTAGTGTAGATCCTTGCTTGCTGAGTACTTTGGATGAGTACTCACGGTTGCTTTGCTTCCTCTTTTTCCCCATATCCGTTTGATGCAACTAGATGATGGAGCCCCGGAGCCAGCTGCCCCAGCCGACGACTACTACGACCACCCCGAGGGAGGTTACTACTACGAGCTTGCCGACGACCAGGAGTAGGTTCGAAGGGTCCCAGGCAGGAGGCCTGCGCCTTTCGATCATAGTGTTTTCTTTTGCCCCGCCTTCTTAAAGGCTTATCTGTTTCTCTTTTATATCTGTACTCAGATATCTAACGCTTCCGCTGATGCTTGTTGAAATCAAGCTTATGTATTCGAGCCCTTGAGGCCCTGGCTTGTAATACAATGCTTGTATGCCTTTATTTATGTTTTAGAGTTGTGTTGTGATTCCTTCAAGTGAGTCCTTAGGCTTGATCGTGTGCATTTGTGTGTATGATTAGTGCACGATTGAGCCGGGGGCGTCACAAGTTTCATCTAACCCACCCAAAAAAACTACCCCACCCAAGAGGTGCTAATTGGAGCTAGTTCTCCTAGTGCATTTATTGTCAATCTAACCCTGTCATCCAAACACCTCTTTGGATGGAGTTAGTTCAGGGTTAGTCATGAGCTAGAAAATAACTCTAACCTCTAGCTAAGTTGAGTATCCAAACAGGGATGTGTTGTTGTTGTTGTTGCTGCTGCTCTTCTACGTATATCTCGACATCATTAGAACATTAAGGTAACACTCTTCCTTGTTGCTATGTAGCCTAGGATTGCATATTTAGACATTAAGTACAGTGCATGTTGCTATGTAGCCTCAGATATATTACATATGGCCCTAGTTAACCTAACGATAAATGGGTTACAGATATATTCAGTTAAAAGTCTGATTCATCGATTATGCCCTTATCAGCCCCCGGCCTATATGGTACCAGCTACCGATATCCTGAACAGTGAGTATATATAAGCCATGGGATGAAACTAACCTCGATGGAAAACAACAGTCGTTCCCAAAATTGTCTTGTGTAAGTACATCGAGAGGCATGTTAAGCACAACAGGCTAAACATCAACCAAGTATATCCATGGCAGACAAAATAATCTCCAAAAGATAGCTTCAGTGTGTAGGTTTAAGCACGCTAGTAAAGCAAAACAAGTGGAAAGGTGTGTTAACTGCAACAGGCCTAACATTTAACAACAAGCAAACATAGTCATTCAAACTGGTATTGTGCCGGTCTAAGTACACTGGTTATTGTTAAATAAAAATGAAAAGGCGTGTTAACTACAAGATGCAGCAACCAAATGTAGTCATTCATAGTGGTATTGTTGAAACTGGTACTGATGAAATTGAACTGCACAGTTCATACTTGCACATATAGAACATCATGTTGTGAATAACTGGAATAAACAAGGCATACTACAAACAACCAAATATAGCATTTGAAACTGGACATATGCTAACTACAAACAACTGAACAATCAAAAAACTTTAAAAGAGGCATATGCTAGCTATAACAGGCTTAACAGCAAGCAAATATATGCATTCCTATCGGTATGTTTAAAACTGGATTGATGAAATGTACTGCACAGTAAATAGTTGCACATATAGAGCATCACATTGTGAACAACTAAAATAAACAAGGCATACTGCAAACAACCAAATATAGCAATTAAAACTGGACATATTCTCACTACACTACAAAAGGGACTCGACAAAACAAATCATGGGTTCCCCCCTATGAAGAGGCACAACAAAACAAATCATGGGTTTCCTCACTTGTCACAGATGGGCTCGTTCCTGTGGGAAGAGCACGGACCCTGGATGCGCTCCATGTTGTCGCAGATGGGCTCCTTCCCCTTGGAAGAGCACGGCTGTAGGGTGCCCTCCTTGATGTCACAGATGGGATCTTTCCCCTTGGAAGAATAGATGGGCTCTTTCCCCTTGGAAGAGCCGGAGAGGGTGCCCTCCTCGTGGTCATCGTCGATGAGGTCTGACTTGGAAGTTGTGGATCCCAAGCCAGCGTCGCAGAACGTGTCCTTCAGAAATGACAAAAGGGGCTAGATGGCGATGTAGGATGGCAAATTCTTGACAGCGAGCCAGAGGAGATCAGCGGCGGGGCCATGGATGAGATCGACGGTAGTTGAACCCGAGGGGTTGGGGGTGGGCCACTTAACCTGTGACATAGCCCTGTCAGTCCATCGCTGTCGACGACCTTGATGTCATAGCCGGCGTCCGTGACATACCCGCATACTCTAGCCCGCTGATTGAGTGCCTGCGGCCAGTAATGGTCGTCAGCTTCCTCGGCGGCCACCTCGGCGACGTCGGGCGAAGAGACCGCGATACACCTCTTTTGGGCCAGTCGCTCCTCGAGCTCCACGGGAAGCGTAGCCGAGCTTAGGCTGCGATGCTCTGGAGTGGGGGATGGGGATCTGTGGGAAAGGGGGCGTTTGGCAGGCGTCATCTAAGAAACTGAGGGCGGCCTGGGTATGGAGATCGGTGGGTAAGCTGCACGGGCAAACCGGCAGATGTTGACAATGGAGGCCTTGCGACGGCGGCGGCGGTGACCTTGCTAGGGTTTCGAGTGAGGGAGGGGGTGTGTGTGCGCGCGCGCGCCCGAGGAGGCTTTGGTGTGTGTGTGGAGGGGGTGGGGAGTGTGTTTGAGGAAATGACGCGGCTACTGAAAATTTTACTACGCGGGAGTCAAACGCGGGAGTGAAATGCCGGGGCTATTGAAAATTTGGATGATGGTGCATCGCACACGGTCCGAAAATAACAATCGTGTGTTATGAAACAGAAAAACCCTCGAGGCGGGCATATATTTTCGAGGGATGTAGGCGGGAGCGGGAACAAGAAACATCACACACAGTCGAAACATAATAATCGTGTGTTATCAAACAGAAAAAACCTGCAGGCGGGTAGATATTTTTGAGAGGGGAAGCCTCGTGGAGCCCAATGTACTGTGCAGATGTGCGTGACAGGGGCACCGGCGTGGCACACGGTTAGTGTGAGTGAACCGTGTCTGTTGCGTCATCCGACTTGTCTAATGTTCATAAATTTGGCGAAAATGACGCGGGAGAGGATCAGAACAGGAACACACTTGCATGTGGACCAAATATATGTATGAAAAGGGTGGTTTGATGTTCAAATACCAAATGCAACTTCGATGTGGCACCTATCTCGCAAAGCGCACGGTATTGCTTGCCCCCCTCGTGTCGGCAGGAGGGGAATCCTAAGCTATGAATGCATGCCCCCCCCCATGGAGGTTCACCTAGCAAAGTGCGAAGTAGCAGTCCCCCCCACACACACACTTTCAGTCGGCGGGCCGGAGAGGGCATCTCACCAAGATGGATCATAAAATGGACCAAGAATAATCCACCTTGGTCGTACAACCTCTCTCTTGTTGTTGATCAAAATGATGGCCGTCCATGCGACCTCGGAGATGGGCTAGCTCGCCAATAATCACGCAAGTAGCTAGTCCCCGAAGACAACCACTGCCTGCGTGTGGCCCAAACATATGTATGGAGAGATGTGTTTGAATACACAATGGAACAACTTTGATGTGGCACCGTGGTTTCGAACCAGAAATCCCCACACTGAGCGAGGGTTAGTTGACGATGCATATGTATGTCACACCACACTTCAAGCCGATGATGGGGATTCATGCATGCATGCGTGCATAGTATGCGCTCAAACTTAATTAGGTCTGAATCTCACCATGACCTAACTACGATAACACGAACCAAAGGAAGAATCCGCTATGGTAACCTATCTTGTTGTTGGTCAAGGTGATCATGGATGTCCACGCGGGCCCACGAATATATAGGCTTGTCGCCGATAACCACGCAAGGGAGTGTACCGTTCGAAGACAACCACTACATGCATATGTATGGAGGTGATGCGTGCATGCATGTTTGAATACCATTTCACAACATTGATGTGGCGCGTGAGTCAAAAATCGTATAGTCCCCACACAGAGCGAGATCGGTTCATGACGTGTCGTGGTACTAGCCACTTCGACTCGATGGGAGGGATTCATGCGTACACATGCATGTGTGTGCTCAAACTTTATCATGTCATCCCAGAGCATGACCTATATATATACCGTATTACAAACAAAAAATAATCCCCTCCTAAGTCAAATTAACCTCTCTCGTTGTCAGGTAAAGTAGTGATGGACCAAACGGGCCCACAGATGGAAAGCATCGATATCGCTGATAACCGCTTAAGTGGGTGCGAGAGGACAACCACCATCGCTTTGCATGTGGGCCAAAACATATATTGAATACCCAAAATGCACAACTTTGATGTGGCACATGCCTCGAAAACCGTAAAGTCCCCACACAGAGCGAGGTTCATGAAGCGTACTACATATGATGGTCCCTTCCCCCTCTTTGACGCATACTATATGCTCCTACCGTAATACAACCCAAAAAGAATCCTCCTTGATGGTGAAATTAATTAACCTCTCCCGATGTAGGTCAAAGTGATGCATGCATCGACGATGGCCTCGCGGGCCCACAGATGGAAGCGTCACACGTCAGTGTCCTAGGATAACCACCGCCTGCATGCATGTGGCCCAAAGAGGTGTCGTGTGATGTTTGAATAGCCAATTTCACAACTTTGATGTGGCACGTGCCTCGGAAACCAAAAAGTCTCGACACTGAGTGTGGTGTACTTGTTCACGGACGCGTACGTATAGTATATATGCTAGTCCCCTCCCACCTCTTCGACGCGTACTATATACTCCCACCATAATACAAACAAAAAAGATTCTACCTTGCTGGTCAAATTAACCTCTCTGCCGGCTGTTGGTCAAAGTGATGGACGATGACCTCGCGGGCCCACAGAAAGCGTCACACGCGAGTGAGTGTCGTGTAGGACAACCATCGACTACATGTGGCCAAAACATGTATGTATGAAAGGGTTGTGTGATGTTTTAAATAATGAATTCATGACTCTGATGTGGCACCTGCCTCACAAAACGGCCAACCCACATGGTGGCTCACTACTCGTAGTGTACTGCCAGCCACCCCCCACCCCCCAGACGCACACACACACACACACACCGCGAATCCACCGCAACTACGATACATGTTAAATTATCCCGCGGTGAACATATGTTACCAAAGGAGGCACATTTTAATTTTGAAAAAAAACAAAGATCATTAAGACGTTTTAGTACATTGATTGATTTTCTAGGGGTATAATGTGCAAAAATTAAATTTTAGCTACATGCACATGTGACAGTGCACCTAAATGGATTGCAAAAACACATGTGTCTCACTGGGTGCATGTTTACTCCCCGTGTAAGAAATTTGAAACATTGAGAATCTTGATTTTTAAATTCTAGTACATCCAAAACTTATTTGAAATTCATGAAACTTATCGTGTTGTCATATGGACACCAATACAAAGTGGCATTGTACTTTTTTTGGTCAAATTTGAGACCAGTTTTGATGTAATCTTTATCTTCTTACAAACGGGAGATTATTAATAATTGGGAACCAATATCGCAAACGGATTATTTATTCGAACCGTGAGCGTTAGACCAACAATGGATACGTGCCATGCTTAGGTTAAGCAATAAAGCGGCAGCATTAGTTGACGGGACAATATACGTGCCGCCACGCGACCCGTGTGCCGTGCGAGCAGGCGTGAGTTGACGGGACGCATGCGAGCAGTCTGCCGCGTAGGCAGACCGGGAGGCATGCGTGCAGGTGTGTGAATTGACGGGAGGCGTGCTCACTGCGCAGTGTCACCGGGAGGCGTGCGAGTAGCTGTGTGAAATGACGGTAGGCATGCCAGCAGTCCGGTGCGTAGGCTCACCGGGAGGCGTGCCAGCGGTTTGACCGGCGCCCGCCTCTCTCCCACTACTCCATATTAATGGCGCGCCCGAGTGGCCGCACCCCCCATCCTCGCCACACACACAATCCTCTCTCTCCGCTTGCATCCTCGACGTCGCTCTCAGTCCTCAAAGCCGTCAGTGTATGAGAATGCCGCCGAAGTGCCCCATCGGAGGGAGTGGCGACGCTGGGGCTGCTGAAGCACCGGAGCACGGCGTGGAGATGGAGACAGAGGTTGCCGTCCCCGCCGGCGAGGTATCGCTGCACCCTGACGTCGTCGACGGCGTCGTGCTTCCACAGCCAGAGCCGAAGGTCCACACCGACTCCGGTGACGACTCGAGCGATGACCCCGGCGACGACTCCGACGACCACTCCGGCGACGACTCCGACGACGACGGACAACCGGTTAGTCATCTATACCCATTTATGTGTCAAATAGATCCTAGGGTTTCTTTGGTTACTCCTGCCTCCCCCTTTTAGGAATAGAAATCATATGGTTATGTTCTCCCAATCCATGAAACCTGAGTAAGTTTCGTTAGATCCATGTAGTGTATTGATTGTTTGAATGGTACAAGTGATAAGTGATTAGTTGTTTCATCTGTGCAAATGATTTTTGATAGTAATCCGACTAGGGTTAGTGTTCGTGCTAATAATTCCCAGCCAGGACTTGACAATTGATTTTGAATGACCTACATATATGTTTGTGCCATTATTTTCTTCAAGATTGGTCTGTACATAGACGATTGTGCTTAAAAAATGAACCATAATCTCTGGATATGTATAAAAAATAGCCATAAATTCCTAATCCTATTTGTAAACATTAATTTGACACCACATTTTTTTTTACTATTTGTATAGGTGCTGTTTGACGATGTGGACAACGAGGATGAAGATGGCCAGAGGAGGTACAAGAGGCAAATCCTGAGGGAGCTTTATGCGGGAATGCATAACAGGCGTATTAGGACCTGGGACGGCGGCTATCGATACCCATTTTGCAACCAAAAGCTTCATGACGCGTATCAAAGTGTTCTGGCGCATGCAAGAGGACGAGCCATTGGTTCCTTCAAGCAGAAGTATTCTCGTAAGGTGGCACACGCCACGTACGCCGAGTACCTGGAGAAGCTTCGGGATCGTGCCGGCAGATGAGATGAGATGTGGGATCGAACTATGTACGCTTGAGTATGCTTAATGATGGTTGAACTATGTACTTATGGTTGAACTATGCTTGTGTACGCTTATTATCTATGTCTGAGTATATTTAATCTATGTTTACTTATGTCTAAATGTGGGATATGGATGCAATCAGTTCGGTTGATGGAATCTACCTCCGTCCTGGTTTATTGGTCCCCTTTGTAATTTGTGTTAAATTTTGACCAAAGATTTAACTGACAAAATGTTAGTGTAGGTCAGCAAAAATTATATTGTTGGATGCATATTTGAACATAGTGTTCAATGATATAATTTTTGGTGACATGCATAAACATTTGTTAGTTAAATCTTTGGTCAAAATTTGGTACAAATTACAAAGGGGACCAATAAACCAGGACGAAGGTAGTACGTCAATCACACGGTTCCTAAATTGGAACCGTGTGCAATGACTTTCATTTTCCCTGTTACGTCAATCACACACGGTTGGCTCTAGCAAACTGTTGCCTCCGAAACTCTTTGTGGGACAGAAAACCCTCACCACCCAATTCAAAAAAGAAAAAAGAAAACCCTCACCATCCCCACGTCACAAAAACCCTCACCCCGCCCGCCACGCCCTCCGGTCCCCATTCACACCTGCACAAGCTCCTCAGCGTCTATGCATGGCACCGCCTATCGTCGTGGCAACCACTTACCTCGACGCCAGCCGCCGCCGCCAGGCTGCCGGCAAACCCCACCACATTTTGCCACTTCCGCTTGCCGCCGCCTATCGCCATCGACTTTCTCGACGCTGCTCGCGGTCGACCCAGCTCCGCCCAGTTGGGGAATCCGCCGTATTGAGGGTTTTTTCTCATGGACAACAAGGTAACTAATTTAATGAGATATTATCTCATCTCTTATCCCAGTTCATCTGCCTCCTTTAATCACCCGGCCGAATTCGCTGTGAATTCATTTTTATTCGAGCAGATTTGAGGGTTTTCTTTCATTCATAGAGTGTACAGTGCGCGGACACATCAGGACTTTGCAGCCTCTGCCAGACATCCATGGAGTTCCATCTCACCGTACGAGATGACTTGAGGATGCGCGCGGTATATTCAATCTCACCCTAAATCGGTTGGCATGGCATATTTTCCTGAACATATACTAAATATTGCTACATTTGGATAAAAGGTGCCACATGCAGCATATACGTCAAAGGGGATTTTTTTCCCCTCTTCTTTCAATATTAGGCAAATTAATGATGTATTGTTCTTTTGATTACTCTCATATTTCTATGACATCATGTTTACCCTATTTGTTTAATTATAGATTTTTGTCCTTTGATTTCAACTGTTGTACAATTCTTTCAATTTGGGCCCATATTTGCATGTTACCATATTTTCTTTAACAATCCTACCATTTTCTGCAGCGCGTCCCTTGCTATGCAACAGAATCTGTAGTACACAATATTTCCCTTTACATAAATCAAGACCGCAGGGATGTCATACTGAACACAAACCATGGATTTGCAATTGTTGCTACTGTAAGACTTGATGAACGTGGTGACTCCTGTTTTGGCACTGGCCTTTGGAAAGAAATTTCTAAGTTTTATGTACTGAAAGATGGCACTAAAATTGCACTGCACATAAAAGAGCCTGGTCATGAGATATATGCTAACTTCCCTGACGATATCATCTATCCAGACTTTGTTCGAAGTAAGTGTTCTTTTCAAGTATCTGCATGTTGACTTACCCAGCAATATCAAATGAATTGTGTAGTATTTAAGCAACCAATTGTTATTCCATTTTCTTACTCTATTCCTACCTACTAACTTCTAGTTACCAATACACTTTTCTATTGCCCTGTTTTAACTAAATATTCCCTGTACTCCCACTTCTATCAGAAAGCGCCGCTGACAAGGAGACTCCAGAGGTGGAGAACGGGGCTGCCAACAAGCGGAGGTGGGTCGAGCGAGAACCGCAAGCGACTCCAGCAGGCCTAGACTTCATCAGCAGCCTCCCCGATGATATGTTGACAGTCATCATCTCCCTCCTCCCAATCAAATATGGGGCACGGATAACCGTCCTTTCCCGGCGGTGGCGCACCCTATGGAACTCCACCCCTCTCGACCTCATCGACACCCACGAGCTCTGCCATGGCTATCGCAAAAGCTTGGATGCATTCTCCAAGATCCTCGGCAGTCACCCTGGCCCAACCAGAGGCCTTAGCATGGGCAAGTTCCGTTCCAACGGCAAGGACCGAGCCAAGCTTGACGACTGGTTCCGATCCCCCGCCCTAGATCAGCCCGAGGAGCTCACTTTTGATGATGGGCATATGCGCTCACTGCCAACATCCGCGCTCCGCCTCGCGCCCACGCTGCGCGTTGTCAAGTTTAGGAACTGTCATTCCCCCCCCCCCCCCCCCAATGACGCGCCCGCTCTTATTCTACCACGACTGAAGCACCTCGAGCTCGTCGTCGTCTACCTCCCAAATGGTGACATGGAGCGCCTGCTCCGTGGCTGTAATGCACTCGAGTACCTTCGTCTTCAGGCGATCAATGGGTTGAGTAGCTTCCACATCACCTCCATGACTCTCCGGACTATTTATGTGTGTTGCTGGTGCTGCAAGAAGACATCACAAGATGTGTACCACAGTATGGTCATTGAGGACACACCTTCACTTGAGATATTACTTGTAGTTGATCAAGAAGTTCCAACAAGAATCAATGTCATTTCTGCGCTGAAATTGACAGTGGTGGGCTACTCGGCTGACAAATACTCCGAACTTGTTATTGGATCCACACCCGTTCAGGTACAACAGCCGCCTTCTACCTCTCCTTCTAGAAATTAACATTATTTCTAATTTTGAAGATGTATGTTCATCTGTCATCCAGAAAATGATTCTGACAAGCTTGACCCCGAAACTGCGCACAGTGAAGATCTTGGCACTAGAATCTACCAGCCCCAACCTGGAGCAAGTTGTCAGTTTCCTGAGATGCTTTCCGTACCTGGAGAAGCTATATATTGAGGTAATGTTCCTTTCCTGTTAAATGTTAACCATAAGGGAGTTCAATTTGGGACACCTTTTTCCAAGTTTACAATGGCAATGTACTACGATTTCTGAAGGATTTTTTTGAGGATTTCAGTACATACATGTCCCCCCCCCCCCATATTGGTTGCTTGATCCATATGGTTACAATCCATAAGCATTTCTCCTTTGGATTCATCTGTACTAGTTTTCTTAGGGAACTTTTCATCCACTCCAACCTCTTGTGAAGAAGGCTATATTTTTCTAGATTGTAATCAAATGCCCATGTTAATCATGTCGGAGCGAAGATGGCATGTTAGTGCATTTTACAAATCCTGCAAACCAAATAGGCTTGTAGTAGTGTTCAAAACTGCATGTAGGCACTAACACGTTTTCTTCTTTTGCAGATAAGATTAGACCCGGTGGTGGATAATGTGATACAATATAACAATCACATCGAATGCCTAGATCTGCATCTCTCAGAAATTACTTTGAACTCCTACCGAGGGACCTTACCGGAGATTATATTCGCCAGGTTCTTTGTTGTCAGAGCAAGGGTGCTGAAGGTAATGAGGTTTGCCCTACATTTATTTCGCAAAAATGAATGGTTTGTTGATCAGCGCCGGCGGTTGTGGCAGAATGGAATAGGCTCCGAAAATGCTGAATTTCATTTTGGAACTTCAGATGACAGAGTAATTGGAAGTCATCGTGTCAACCCCATACATGACTTCTCAGAGGCTGACCCCTTTGCAAAAATTATGAGGTTTCAAAACCAGACTTACAAGTGGTAATATTAGTTTGAACCTCTCTGATATCCATGTTCAGCGGATCAGCGTGAGCGTTTGCAGCTGATGAGCTGAATTTCATTTCTAATATCAGTTTGAACCTTGTAATCTTCGAATTTGAGCCATATAACTCTGGAATTTGAACCTTGTAATATTTTGAGCTTTTGTGGTACAATCGTTGAAATGGCATCGTATGAGACTCGTATATTGGTAGCACTATTTTAACCTTAATATGCAATGGACTTAGATTTTATTAACCATTCTCGAATCTGTTTACCTTGTCGATCTCATAGCACACAATCTGTATAGCTAACTCGACTGCGATCTTCGACATTATTGCACACAGTTGGTTTCTTCAACCATGTGCCCTGTAGAGCGCAGAATTAATTATCGCACTCGAGTGTCCATCATCACCCTTCTGTGTAACTTTAACCTCATCACCCACGGGCAAACTTATGACCGAAGTCATTCCACACACTTCGTTTTTACAAAGCTTTTTGCCAATAAATGCCCACGATTTGTCCCTCTTCTAGCCGACGCGTGGCCAAACTAGCCGGGCGGGAAGCTTGCGCGGTAGCGCGGGAACAGGCTCACCGATGATACATTTGGTGCCTCTTCGAGCCCACGCGTGGTCAAACGAAACGCGTGCGATGCGGTGTTGTCAAGCGTGCATTGGAATCCTCCGCTATGAACGTGGTGACAAGACGTGACGATTACAGGCCAGCCGGCCCCATTTAATACAGCGGCCATTTAACCCTTGTGTCTCTTCAACCTTTCGACCGTGCCCCGTCATTGCAAGAAGCACACCCACCACGACAAATTCTTAGAGGGTATCCTGCGCGGCTCCAATGGCGCTCCGAGCGGCTGCCGACGACGAGCAAGAGTTCACCATGCATGCCGTGGCGGACACCCACAGAAGATTCACGGAGCTCCCGGTGGTGTACACCAACAACCCGGTCTGGGTGGAGCACTCCATCCACATCATGGAGCTGTTGCTTGCTGAGGAGAAGTACAAGGTGGTCGGGTTCGACCTCGAGTACACCCACGCTCGTGCCGGGTCTCGTCCCAAGGTCGTTGTCGCCTAGATGTGCGTGCGTGATCACGTCCTTGTCTACCACTATTGCCTGGCCACAAGTTCTTGCGAGCATTTCGCCAGGTTTTTCAACAACCCCCACTACATGTTCGCTACGGTGGACATCACCAACGAAGTAAAGGTGCTCAAGAATTCGGGCATCGCCTGCCAGAATCTTGTCGACATCCAAGGCCAATACAAGATCTGGGGTAGCAACGAGCATGAGAAGGACTCACTGGTTCACCTTGCCGAGGCCATCATCGATCCCTACTACAGAGACATGAAGGATTCCTGCAACAAGAACAAGCGTGCCTGGCACTCGGCCTGGATGGAGAAACTCGACAAAGCTCATGTCGTGTATGCGGCCAAGGAGGCGTACACGAGCTACGAGATGTACAGGCAGATCGTTGACATGAGGAAGTGCCTCCTTCCCCAAAACGGCCAGGGATCCAGCCGGAAGCAGAGCAATGGCAAGCGTCGTCGCAACAAGAAGTAGATGATTAGATGCTCATTTCTCCTAGTTTAGTATGCATGTAATTGCTTACATTGGTGTGTGGAAATGTTATGTGTGTAGTCACTTGTGTAATTGTATGCTTAATTTGGTTTTGCAATGCTGTCTTTTTAAGTATATATGTTGATGCTCTGTAGACAGAGCGTAGATGTTGTGCGGACTAAGCAAATTACATCGCACACGGACTAAACGATGGAACCCGTCGGTGATGATTTCATTAATCACTGACAATTGTATACCAGCAATCGTTTGCTCACAACACACACGGCTTGTTAACAGGAATCGTCTGTGTTGTTATCGATCTTCCCACACATTTCCGATTACAGACCTGTTTGCCGCGTATCACACACATCTTGTTAAGTTGAACCATTTCTGTTCTCTTCCCTAATAAAAAATAGTTCATTCGAGTGAACCGTATGCCGTATATCACACACACCTTGATCTGGCTGACCGTTTCTGTTGCTTTCCCTAATAGCAAACAGTTCATCGGAGCGAACTATATGCCGTATATCGTACACACATTGATATGTTGCCCGTTTCTGTTGTTCTTTCTAATCGCAAACAGTTAGTATGGATCAACCGTATGCCCAGCATCGCACACGCAACTAAAATCTGAAGCGTGTTTGATGTATCTGCCATCGCAAATGTTGCATCTTTTTTATGGTTTTTTTTACATCACCATTTGCGATTAATGCATCGCACACAGTTTTGTCAAAGGGTCTCTGATCGTAGTGTCGTGTTAGCAGCATCCTGCAGTAGTGAAGGCATAACACTAAAACCAGCTCCTAAATCACATAAAGCAGTTTTGACATAACTCCTTTTAATAGAGCAAGGTATAGTTGGTATTCCTGGATCTCCAAATTTTTTAGGTAACCCATCCTTAAAAGAATAATTAGCAAGCATGGTGGAGATTTCAGCTTCTGGTATTTTTCTTTTATCAGTGACAATTTCTTTCATGTATTTAGCATAAGGGGCCATCTTTAAAATATCAGTCAAACGAGTATGCAAAAAGACTGGCCTAAGCATTTCAGCAAAGCGTTCAAATTCTTCATCATCTTTTTTTCTTAGATGATTTGGGTGGAAAGGGCATGGATTTCTAAACCCATGGCTCTCTTTCTTTACCATGTTTTCTAGCAACAAAGTCTCTCTTATCATAACATTTATTTTTAGGTTGTGGGTTATCAAGATCAACAGCAGGTTCTATCTCAACATCATTATCTGGTTCTTTATCATTGTCTGGTTGAGCATCTACATGAACATCATCATTATCATTTTTCATTATCACTAGATGAATGTTCATTACCAGATTGAGTTTGAGCATCAGAGATAGAGACATCATTATTATTTTCAGATGGTTTTCCTATTTCAGGTTCACTAGAGGTATGCAAAGTCCTATCATTTTTTTTTCTTTTTAGAAGGACTAGGTGCATCAGTATTAATTCTTTGAGAGTCTTGTTCAATTCTTTTAGGGTGTCCCATAGTATAAAGTGGTTCCTGGGTCATTTTGCCTCCTCCAGTCTCTACTCTAACAGCATAATCATTCATATTATTGTTCATTTCACTAAGCAATTCTCCTTGAGATTTAGCAACTTGTTCTAACTAAGTTTGAACCATAGAGGCATGTTTTCCTACAGCTCTAACATCATTAGTGATTCTAAATAACAAGTCACTCAAGCGAGCAATCATATCAGAATTTTGTTCCAATTGTTTCATAACATTTGCATTGAAGTGATCTTGTTTCCTAATGTAGTTATCAAATTCATATAAGCATTGACTATGATGTTTATTATAAGGGATGTCACCTTCATCAAACTTTAATAAGGAAATTACCTCTACCAGCTATGGTCGTGGTGTATCAAGTCCATGTATTTCTTCAATAGGTGGTAAATTCTTAACATCTTCACCTTTAATACCTTTTTCCTTCATACATTTCTTTGCCTCTTGCATATCTTCAGGACTGAGAAATAAAATACCCCTCTTCTTCGGAGTGGGTTTAGGCGGTGGTTCAGGAAGAGTCCAATCATCATAATTCTTCAATATATTATTCAATAATTCCTCAGCTTGTTCAACAGTTCGTTCTCTGAAAACACAACCAGCACAACTATCTAGGAAGTCCCTAGAAGCATCGGTTAGTCCATTATAGAAGATATCAAGTATTTCATTTTTCTTAAGAGGGTGATCAGGCAAAGCATTAAACAATTGGAGAAGCCTCCCCCAAGCTTATGGGAGACTCTCTTCTTTAATTTGCACAAAGTTAAATATTTCCTGTAAGGCAGCTTGTTTCTTATGAGCAGGAAAATATTTTTCAGAGAAGTAATAAATCATATCCTGGGGACTACGCAAACAACCAGGAGCAAGAGTATTGTACCATATCTTAGCATCACCCTTTAATGAGAATGGAAATAACTTAAGGATATAATAATAGCGAATTTTCTCATCACGAACAAATAGGGTGGCTATATCATTTAACTTAGTAAGATGTGCCACAACAGTTTTAGTTTCATAGCCATGGAAAGGATCAGATTCAACCAAAGTAATTAACTCTAGGTTGACAGAGAATTCATAATCCTTATCAGTAACAAAGATAGGTGAAGTAGCAAACTTAGGATCACATTTTATTCTAGCATTCAAGGATTTTTCTTTCAGCTTGCATAATAATTTCTTAAGATCATCTCTATCCTTACAGGGAAGAAAGTCTCTAGCTACCTCTCCATCCATAACATAACCCTCAGGTATATTAGGCAATTCAAATCTAGGAGAGCTAGGTCTAATAGGTGTTTCATAGTTTTCAGTTTCAAAGACTTCATCAGTTTCAGTAATTTCATCAGTTTCAGCATTCTCAATATCTTTAGCTCTAGCAATTTGTTCATCAAGAAATTCACCTAGTGGCACATTATCATCAAGCAAGGTACTTGCATCATCCATAGCAGAAGTAGCATCATCAATAACTTGCGATATATCAGGATTTATAGCATGTGGTGGTGTTGCAAATGTATTCAAAACAGAAGGTGAATCAAGTGCAGAGCTAGATGGCAGTTCCTTACTTCCCCTCGTCTTAGAGGGAACGATCTTGGTTCTTGTATCTTTCAGATTCTTCATAGTGATAAATAAATAATAATCCCAAGTGACTCAACAAATATAGCTATGCTCCCCTGCAATGGCGCCAGAAAAAGGTCTTCGTAACCGACAAGTATAGGGGATCACAACAGTTTTTGAGGGTAGAGTATTCAACCCAAATTTATAGATTCGACACAAGGGGAGCCAAAGAATATTTGTAAGTATTAACAGTTGAGTTGTCAATTCAACCACACCTAGAGATTAAATATCTACAGCAAGGCGATCAGTAACACAGTATATGATAGTTTGATAGTAGTGGTAACAATAATAGTAACGGTAATAGTGATAGCAATAATTTTGTAGCAGTTGTGACAGTAGCAAAGAACAATATGTGGAAAGCGCGTAGGCATTGGATCGGTGATTACGTTGGATGATATTCATCATTTATCAGTCATAACCTAGGGCGACACAGAATTAGCTCCAGTTCATAAATATAATGTAGGCATGTATTCCGTAAATAGTCATACGTGCTTATGGAAAAGAACTTGCATGACATCTTTTGTCCTACCCTCCTGTGGCAGCGGGGTCAGGAAACCAAGGGATATTAAGGCCTCCTTTTAATAGAGAACCGGAACAAAGCATTAACACATAGTGAATACATGAACTCCTCAAACTACGGTCATCACCGGAAAGTATCCCAACTATTGTCACTTTGGGGTTTACGGATCATAACACGTAATAGGTGCATATGACTTGCAAGATCGGATCTAGAACATAGATATAATGGTGAAAAACATAAATGGTTCAGATCTGAAATCATGGCACTCGGGCCCTAGTGACAAGTATTAAGCATAGCAAAGTCATAGCAACATCAATCTCAAAACATAGTGGATACTAGGGATCAAGCCCTAACAAAACTAACTCGATCACATGATGAATCTCATCCAACTCCTCACCGACCAGCGAGCCTATGAAGGAATTACTCACTCCCGATGGGGAGCATCATGAAATTGGTGATGGAGGATGGTTGGTGATGACGAAGACCGAAGATTCCCCTCTCCGGAGCCCCGAACGGGCTCCAGATCTGGCCTCCCGATGAAGAACAGGAGGTGGCTGATGTCTACTACGCAACTTTATTCTTGTAGACTCGTGTTGGGCCTCCAAGCGCAGAGTTTTGTAGGACAGTAGCAATTTTCCCTCAAGTGGATGACCTAAGGTTTATCAATCCGTGGGAGGCGTAGGATGAAGATGGTCTCTCTCAAACAACCCTGCAACCAAATACAAGAAATCTCTTGTGTCCCCAACACACCCAATACAATGGCAAATTGTATAGCTGCACTAGTTCGGCGAAGAGATGGTGATAAAAGTGTAATATGGATGGTAGAAATATATTTTTATAATATGAATAAATAAAAACAGCAAGGTAGCAAGTGACAAAAGTGAGCACAAACGGTATTGCAATGCTTGAAAACAAGGCCTAGGGTCCGTACTTTCGCTAGTGCAATCTCTCAACAATGCTAATATAATTGGATCATATAACCATCCCTCAACGTGCGATGAAGAATCACTCCAAATTTCCTATCTAGCGGAGAACATAAGAATAAATTGTTTGTAGGGTACGAAACCACCTCAAAGCTATTCTTTCCGATCGATCTATCCAAGAGTTCGTACTAAAATAACACCAAAGCAAATTCAGATTCATAATGCTCAATCCAACACAAAGAACCTCAAAGAGTGCCCCAAGATTTCTACCGAAGAAACAAAGACAAGAACGTGCATCAACCCCTATGCATAGATTACCCCAATGTCACCTCGGGAATTCGCGAGTTGAGTGCCAAAACATATATCAAGTGAATCAATACGCTACCCCATTATCACCACGGGTATTCATAGCAAGACATACATAAAGTGTTCTCAAATCCATAAAAGTATTCAATCTGATAAAACAAAATCTCAAAGGGAAAACTCAATTCATCACAACAAGATAGAGAGGGGAAAACACCATATGATCCGACTATATTAACAAAGCCCGCGATACATCAAGATTGTGCATCTCAAGAACACGAGAGAGAGAGAGAGAGATTAAACACATAGCTACTGGTACAAACCCTCAGCCCCGAGGGTGGACTACTCCCTCCTCATCATGGTGGCCGCCGGGATGATGAAGATGGCCACCGGTGATGATTTCCCCCTCCGGCAGGGTGCTGAAACGGGGTCTAGATTGGTTTCTCGTGGCTACAGAGGCTTGTGGCGGCGGAACTTCTGATCTAGGGTCTCCTCGAGGGTTTTTGGAATATTTGGCAATTTATAGGGCGAAGAGGCGGTGCAGGAGGCCACCGAGGTGGGCACAACCCACCGGGGCGCGCCTGGGGGCCCAGGTGCGCCCTGGTGGGTTGTGCCCCCCTCGGGGCACCCCCCAGGTGCTGCTCTGGCCCATTGGATGTCTTCTGGTCCATAAAAAATCCACAAAAAGTTTCGCTGCGTTTGGACTCCATTTGGTATTGATTTTCTGCGATGTAAAAAACAAGCAAAAAACAGCAACTGGCACTGGGCACTATGTCAATAAGTTAGCCCCAAAAAATGATATAAAGTTGCTATAAAATGATTGT
The DNA here is from genome assembly GCA_011799875.1 of Thinopyrum elongatum. Lineage (NCBI taxonomy): Eukaryota > Viridiplantae > Streptophyta > Magnoliopsida > Poales > Poaceae > Thinopyrum > Thinopyrum elongatum. The sequence goes on from CM022297.1 coordinate 248,870,036, forward strand.
AAAACATCCAAGAATGATAATATAGCAGCATGAATACTTCATAAATTATAGATACATTGGAGACGTATCAGCATCCCCAAGCTTAATTCCTACTCGTCCTCGAGTAGGTAAATGATAAAAGAAATAATTTATGAAGTGTGAATGCTAGCAACGTGCATAAGTTTGATCAATAGTAATTTCAATCACTTTTCCTAGCATCATAACAGCAACTCTTTCCCATAAAACTCATCATGTTAAAGTAGCAACCAATTCACATGTTAAGGTTCAAACAATGAATTCTCTTGAAACTCAACAACCTATATTCTTAGTCACCAAACAATTGCAATTCAACTTATTCAACATTGTCTAAGTAAGAGCTCCACATACTCAACCATCATATAGTCTTCTATGATTGCTAACACTCACCGCATACACATGAGCAAAACGTTTCAACCGGACACATAGAAAGATAGGGGCTTATAATTTCGCCTCCCAAAGTATTCACCTCTAGGGTGATGTCAACAATAATAACTCATGCTACCCATATCCAACTGGATATATGCGCCTAGATCTTTCCTCACCACATGATGCTTGCCAAAAGAGAAAAATAAAAAGGAATAGAGAGAAAAACTTTGACTCTTGCATGAAAGTAAATACATAAAAGTAAAAGGTAGGCCCTCGCAGAGGGAAGCAGAGGTTGCCATGCACTTTTTGTTTGTATGCTCAATCCCTTAGTGCAAAAGAACGTCACGTTATATTGCCCCTTATGATAGCAACCTTTATTATGCAGTCTGTCACTTTTATTCTTTGCCATCACAAGTTCGTACAACGCTCAATTTTCTCTTACACTAAATGATCTAACACTTTTAGAAGCAATTTTTATTGCCTTATTGCACCGATGACAACTTACTTGAAGGATCTTACTCAGTCCTTAGGTAGGTATGGTGGACTCTTGAAAATAAGATTTGGGTTTAAGGGTTTTTGGATGCACAAGTAGTATCTCTACTTGGTGCAGAATTTTTGGCTAGCAAAGATGGGGGGCAAGCACCACATGTTGAAGGGTCTATGACAATATAACTTCTATGTGAATATGAACAAACATAAATCATTACGTTGTCTTCCTTGTCCAACGTCAAAAATTTTGGCATATAATATTTTGATGGGGGCTAACAATCACAAAAGATTTCCAAGATAGTGTATTTGCATGTGAAAGTTCTTTTCCTTATAGTAATCATTCATGAATTGCTTGTATGACCAATATTGTGATTGTCAAGCTTCAAAAGATTTCACTTTCTAAACCCAATGTGAAGCTACCACTGGGCATGATATGAACATATAATTTCAACTTCATGATATTCAATTCATTCAACAATTTACTCATAGGATATAAGTGAAGCACGAGAGTAAATGACAAACTACTCCAAAAAGATATAAGTGAAGATCAAGCGAGTAGTTAAGTAAAGGGATAGCTAATTGAGGACTCTCTCTTATTTAAAAACTTTCAGATCTAAGTATTTTATTAAAACAGCAAGTAAAACAAAATGACATTCCAAGAATAGCACAACTCAAGTGAAGAAGCAAAAACATAGGCTCAACCGATACTAACCGATAATTGTTGATGAAGAAAGGTGGGATGCCTACCGGGGCATCCCCAAGCTTAGATGCTTGAGACTTCTTGAAATATTATTTGGGATGCCTTGGGCATCCCCAAGCTTGAGCTTTTGTGTCTCCTTAATTCCTTTTATATCACGGATTCCCTAAATCTTAAAAACTTCATACACACAAAACTCAACAAGAACTCGTGAGATAAGTTAGTATAAACCAATGCAAAAACCTTATCATTATCTAATGTAGCAAATCACAAAAATTATTATTCAACATTTCATACTAAATGCCTCTGCATATTTAATACTTCTATCCTCAAATAGAATCATTAAACAAGCAAACATATGCAAACAATGCAAACATAACAGCAATCTGCCAAAACAGTACAGTCTGTAAAGAATGCAATTGTATCAATACTTCTTGAACTCCAAAAATTATGAAAATTTACCACACTATAGAAAATTTATCAGAGCTTTCTGACTTTTCTCGAGAATTCTTGCAACATCGATAAACTTTTTGTTTTGAAACAGCAACTCATATACTTGCAAAATGAGCATGGTAAAGGCTATCCTTGACATTTTTATTGAAAAGAAAGATGCAAAACATTATTCTAAATAACAGAAAGCAAATCCTAACAAGAAAATGATGCTCCAAGAAAAACACATATCATGTGACGAAAAAATGTAGCTCCAAGTGAGGTTACCGATAATGTTGGAGACGAAAGAGGGGATGCCTTCCGGGGCATCCCCAAGCTTAGTTGCTTGGATCTTCCTTGAATATTACATTGGGGTGCCTTGGGCATCCCCAAGCTTAGGGTCTTGTCACTCCTTATTCTCCTCATATCGACATCTCACCCAAAACTTGAAAACTTCAATCACACAAGACTTAACGGAATTTCGTGAGATAGGTTAGTATGATAAAGAGCAAACCATTTCACTTTGGTACTGTCAAAGACAAGATTTAAAATTGTTTCTACACAATGCCTACTGTATCATATCATTTCCACAATTTATATTGAGCAATATAAGCCATAGAAACTAGAAAACAAGCAAACTATGCATTGAAAACAGAATCTGTCAAAAACAGAACAGTCTGTAGTAATATGTACTCCAACCATACTTCTGCTAATCCAAAAATTATGAAAAATTAGGAAAACATAGAAAATTTGTATATCTATCACCTGTAAAAAATTCAGATCAAAAGAACATTTCAGTGAATTTTCAAAATTCCTGGACTGAGCGCAAAAGTTTCGGTTTTTGCACAGATTCAAGTCAACTATCATCCACACTATCCCAAAGGCTTTACTTGGCAATTTATTGAAACAAAAGCAATAAAACATGATTACTACAGTAGCATAATCATGTGAACACATAAAAACAGTAGGGGTAAATGTTGGGTTGTCTCCCAACAAGCGCTTTTCTTTAATGCCTTTTAGCTAGGCATGATGATTTCAATGATGCTCGCATAAAAGATAAGAATTGAAACATAAAGAGAGCATCATGAAGCATATGAATAGCACATTTAAGTCTAACCCACTTCCTATGCATAGGGATTTTGTGATCAAACAATTTATGGGAGCAAGAATCAACTAGCATAGGAAGGCAAAACAAGTAAAACTTCAAGATTTTCAACACATGGAGAGAGAACTTGATATTATTGCAATATGTAAAAGCATATGTTCCTCTCTCATAGTAATTTTCCGTAGCATCATGAATGAATTCAACAATATAACCATCACATAAAGCATTATTTTCATGATCCACAAGCATAAAAATTTATTACTCTCCACATAAGCAAATTTATTCTCATGAATAGTAGTGGGAGCAAACTCAGCAAAATAACTATCATGGGACTCTTGATTGGCATAATCAAATTGAACATTAAAATTATGATGACAAGTTTCATGGTTACCATTATTCTTTATAGCACACATGTCATCACCATAATCATCATAGATAGCAACTTTGTTGTCATAATCAATTGAAACCTCTTCCAAAATAGTGGATTCATCACTAAATAAAGTCATGACCTCTCCAAATCCACTTTCATAATTATCACGATAAGATTCAACACCCTCCAAAATAGTGGGATCATTAGTACCTAGAGTTGACACTCTTCCAAACCCACTTTCATCAATATAATCGTCATAAATAGGAGGCATGCTACCATTATAACAAATTTGCACATCAAAACTTGGGGGACTAAAAATATCATCTTCATCAAACATAGCATCCCCAAGCTTATGGCTTTGCATATCGCTAGCATCATGGATATTCAAAGAGTTCATACCAACAACATTGCAATCATGCTCATCATTCAAAGATTTTTTGTCAAACATTTTATAGAATTCTTCCTCTATCAATTGAGCATAATTTTCGTTTCCATCATTTTCACGAAAGATATTATAAAGATGAACAATATGATGCAACCTCAATTCCATTTTTTTTGTAGTTTTGTTTTATGAACCAAACTAGTGATAAAACAAGAAACTAAAAGATTCAATTGCAAGATCTAAAGATATACCTTCATGCACTCATCTCCCCGGCAACGGCTCCAGAAAAGAGCTTCGTTGACGGGGTGTGAGTGCCGCTTACCTAACCTCCCCGGCAACAGCGCCAGAAAAGAGCTTGATGTCTACTACGCAACTTTATTCTTGTAGACTCGTGTTGGGCCTCCAAGCACAGAGTTTTGTAGGACAGTAGCAATTTTCCTTCAAGTGGATGACCTAAGGTTTATCAATCCGTGGGAGGCGTAGGATGAAGATGGTCTCTCTCAAATAACCCTGCAACCAAATACAAGAAATCTCTTGTGTCCCCAACACACCCAATGAAATGGAAATTGTATAGGTGCACTAGTTCGGCGAAGAGATGGTGATAAAAGTGTAATATGGATGGTAGAAATATATTTATATAATCTTAATAAATAAAAACAGCAAGGTAGCAAGTGACAAAAGTGAGCACAAACGGTATTGCAATGCTTGAAAACAAGGCCTAGGGTCCGTACTTTCGCTAGTGCAATCTCTCAACAATGCTAATATAATTGGATCATATAACCATCCCTCAACGTGTGATGAAGAATCACTCCAAAGTTCCTATCTAGCGGAGAACATAAGAATAAATTGTTTCTAGGGTACGAAACCACCTCAAAGCTATTCTTTCCGATCGATCTATCCAAGAGTTCGTACTAAAATAACACCAAAGCAAATTCAGATTCGTAATGCTCAATCCAACACAAAGAACCTCAAAGAGTGTCCCAAGATTTCTATCGGAGAAACAAAGACAAGAACGTACATCAACCCCTATGCATAGATTACCCCAATGTCACCTCGGGAATCCGCGAGTTGAGTGCCAAAACATATATCAAGTGAATCAATACGATACCCCATCATCACCATGGGTATTCATAGCAAGACATACATAAAGTGTTCTCAAATCCATAAAAGTATTCAATCCGATAAAACGAAATCTCAAAGGGAAAACTCAATTCATCACAACAAGATAGAGAGGGGAAAACACCATATGATCCGACTATATTAACGAAGCCCGCGATACATCAAGATTGTGCATCTCAAGAACATGAGAGAGAGATAAAACACATAGCTACTGGTACAAACCCTCAGCCCCGAGGGTGGACTACTCCCTCCTCATCATGGTGGCCGCCGGGATGATGAAGATGGCCACCGGTGATGATTTCCCCCTCCGGCAAGGTGCCAGAACGGGGTCTAGATTGGTTTCTCATGGCTACAGAGGCTTGCGGCGGCGGAACTTCTGATCTAGGGTCTCCTCGAGGGTTTTTGGAATATTTGGCAATTTATAGGGCGAAGAGGCGGTGCGGGAGGCCACCGAGGTGGGCACAACCCACCGGGGCGCGCCTGGGGGCCCGGGTGCACCCTGGTGGGTTGTGCCCCCCTCGGGGCACCCCCCCCCAGGTGCTGCTCTAGCCCATTGGATGTCTTCTGGTCCATAAAAAAACCACAAAAAGTTTCGCTGCGTTTGGACTCCATTTGGTATTGATTTTCTGCGATGTAAAAAACAAGCAAAAAACAGCAACTGGCACTGGGCACTATGCCAATAAGTTAGTCCCAAAAAAAGATATAAAGTTGCTATAAAATGATTGTAAAACATCCAAGAATGATAATTTAGCAGCATGAATACTTCATAAATTATAGATATGTTGGAGATGTATCAGTGGCGGCGGCTCCGTATCGTAAAACGCGATAAAACTTCCTCTCCTATTTTTTCTGGAAAAATAGGATTTTATAGCGTCGAAATTAGGGTCAGAGGGGCCTCGAGGGCCCCACCACCCACCAGGGTGCGCCAGAGGGGGGTGGCGCGCCCTGGTGTCTTGTGGGCAGCCAGCCCCCCCCCTCCAGTGGGTCTTGGTTCCATTATTCTTCATTTATTACAAAATAATTCTCCAAAAAGTTTCGTCCAAATCTGAGAACTTTTATTTCTGCACAAAAACAACACCATGGTATAGTTTCATTCAAATCATGCAAATTAGAGTCCAAAACAAGAGCAAAAGTGTTAGGAAAAATAGATACGATGGAGACGTATCAACAGTATTCTAACAAATCACGAATAGATGCGTGTCCCTCTCAAAAGGTGTGTGAAACAAACAATGATTGTGGCAAACTAAAAAGCAAACAAAACAAAGACTACTATAATACAAGATGCTCCAGGCAAAACTCATATCATGTGATGAATAAAAATATAGCTCCAAGTAGTATACCGATGGATCGTAAACGAAAGAGGGGATGCCATCCGGGGGATCCCCAAGCTTAGATGCTTGGGTATCCTTGAATATTACCTTGGGGTGCCTTGGGCATCCCCAAGCTTAGGGTCTTGCCACTCCTTATTCCTTCATCCATCGTGATTTCACCCAAAACTTGAAAACTTTAGCACACAAAACTCAACAGAAACGTCGTGAGATCCGTTAGTATAATAAGCAAATCATAAACTTTAGGTACTATTATGAACCCATTCATATTTTATTATTGCATAATACCTACTGTATTCTAACTTCTCCATGACTTATAACCCCCCCTGATATAATCCATAGCATCATTAAAACAAGCAAACTATGCAATGAAAACATAATCTATCTAAAACAGAACAGTCTGTAATGATCTGAAGAAAGACTATACTTCTGTAACTCCAAATAATATGAAAAATTAGGACAACATGGAAAATTTGTATGTCAATCATGTGTAAAAAATCAGAATTTTATCACATTCCAGTGAATTACGGAAATTCCAGTACTGGGCATAAAAGTTTCTGTTTTTTCACAAAATCAAGTCAACTATCAACCAAATTATCCCAAAGAATCTACTTAGCACAAACACTAATTAAAACATAAAAAACACAATAATAATAGTAGCATAATTGTGTGAACACTCAAAAATAGAAAAATAAATAAGAATAAATAAATATTGGGTTGCCTCCCAACAAGCACTATTGTTTTACGCCCCTAGCTAGGCGTAATGCATAGTTTCAAGTATTGTCATCCTTAGCTTTCATAATCTCCTTATACATAGCATCATCATAAACACTTCTCGCTAGCTCCCTTTTCTCATACATAGCCTTTCTATTAGGAGAACTCAAATGGTGGAACAAGCTATCCTTAATAATTGACACATTATTAGTTTTAACATCTTGGGAGATATGGTCATCACGAGACTTTTCGTAAGTAATAGTGAATTCATCATCTACTAGGATCTTAGCATTTTCAAGACAATCTTCTTCAAACCCTTCTTTATTCGCTTTTACGATCCAAGAATATTGATGATTAATACCATTAAACACTTGTTGGATTAGATGTAAAGGGGGGCACTTTCTTTTTAGCATTTTCCTCAAATGCATGAGGATCACGAGACATATATCTTCTCATAAAATCTCTTGTTGGTGCAATGATTTGCCTCCTTATGTTTTGGAGCTTGTTGACATAAACAGTATGGGACTTATGTGTTTGCTAGTGCACACAGAGTAACAGGTCCCTGGAATCACGAGGAGTTTGATTCAAATGACGAAGATAATCCCTTGCGTTGCAGTGAAGGTTATCACCGAAGATTATGATAACAAGAGTGACCCCTCAAAAATTGCTGATGTGAAGCAATTGGTTTGGTGCTTGTCCGAAGGAAGTGACTAAGACCGAGGAGTTTGAAGACGAAGTGAAGACATAGCATTTATTTCGTTGTTTCTCTTCTCTTTATTGAGTCACAGGACCACTGTACTATTAAGAGGGGTGTAGCATTCAAAACTTTGATTCTCTGATGCTAAACCCAAATCCTATGAAAGTTGTGAGAGAAATCTCTTTGTGTTCCGAGCAAATACTTGCCAGCAAGAGACTGTGATCTTCTTCGCGGCGAGAGATTTGTCTCTGACCGGGGACTTAGCATTACTTGTTCCTCAAGTAATGTTACTGTTGCTCTTTGAAATCCAACCGTTGAGAATGTGTCGGTTGGCCATTGGCTGGACCGCGTGTCCAAAATGGTCATTTCCCACCAGGGAAGGCTGCGGCTATAAATAGCCACCCGCACCGGCTTTGTCCAGTGGCTGCTCTGTTTGACTCTGAGAAGATTGTTGAGTGACCCCATCTCCGAGAGATTTGAGTTTAAAATCCACCGAGAGAAAACCCCTAGAGCCGAAAAATTAGATAGTGGTTCATCATCACTCAAATCTAAGTCCGGTACGCTCCGCCAATTACTCTTGAGAGCTGCAAACTCTCTAGACTGTTTGGTGTCAATTTCTTTAGAGACCAAGAGTAATTGTGGTTCTCGAAGAAGAAGTCTGTGAAGGTTTGGAGATCGCCTCAAGTATCTACCATGAGTGATCGGCATTGGTTGACGAACCAATTGTGGAGGAGAATAGGGCGAAGAGAGTTTATCTTCTGTGTTAAATCACAACTCCTCCAACCAGGCGTAGTCCTTGTGCAGAAGGACGAACTGGTCTACCAAATTCCTTGTCACCATCGAGCATCACTGGTTAACTTTGTCCCTCCTATTTACATTTGGTATGTTTCAATCATGTGATTTGTCTCGATGCATGCCTTTAGTTTACGTTCGCTCACTATAAACTATTTTTCATTCGCTCCGCTGATGGGTTCTGAGAGTTTTGATATTTTCGAAGAAATTTTAAAACTCCCATTCACACCCCCCCTGGTAGACATACTTCATTCCTACAATTGGTATCAGAGCAAGGTACTCCTTGACTCTGCTCATTTTGGTCTAACCACCTTTGAGTTTAAGTATGTCTTCAGTGAGCTACAAGTCGCATCTCAAGATTCCCATCTTTGATGGGACGGACTATCCCTTCTGGAAAGAGAAGATGAAGATCCATCTCCGAGCTATTAATGATGATATGTGGAACATGGTACAGTTTGGATTCATGATTGAAGTGCCTCAAGCCCCCACTGACCTCAAGAAGAAACTCATTCAGATGGACGCTCAAGGTAAAGATGAAATGGTAGCCATCTCTCTCGTTCTCAATTTCTTCGCTATCATCAGTGTGAAACTGCGAAGGATTTGTGGGACATTCTCGAGAAGATAAATGAGGGTGTTTCAACTCAGAAAGAAGCTCGCATTGATACTCTTCGAGCAAAGTTCAATCGGTTCAAGCGCATTGGAAATGAAAGCTGTCAGCCAACGTTCGATCGTCTGAGTGACATCGCAAATGAGCTGCAAGGTATCGACGCCATGGACATCACTGACCATGAAGTTGTGAAGAAACTGCTCTAATCACTTGACAGTTCATTCGACACACTAGTTCTCATGATTAGGGAACGAGCTGATTTCAAAGTTCTCGACTCTGCTGATATCATGGAAAGGCTAAACACCCACGAGGAACAAGAAGAAGAGAAGAGAGATCTCTATGGTTCAAGTCATCGCAAAAGCCATGCTCTCAAGGTTGTGGCTGATTCTTCCTCAGAAGGAAACGCCGAAGAAGATTGTGATGACCCAGAAAGGATCAGCAAAGATCTCGCATTGATCATGAAAAGATTCCAGCGCCTTCACAGGAATAACCAGTTCCAGAAGAAAGGATCCAGCAACTCTGGCGGTTCAAAATCTTCATCAAAATCGACTGGAGATTACACCTTCTTCAAGTGCAAAAAGCCAGGACATTTCATCTCGGACTGTCCTATCTGGGAAGCTGAAATCCGTGCCAGTGGAAGATATGAGTCAGGAAACTATCGAGGCAAAAGCAAGAGCAAGAACTACAATTCCGATGATGAGAAGAAAACGAAGAAGTTCTTCAAGAAGAAGGACAGCTCCACCTCCAAGTCTTCATCAAGATCTTCCTCAAGGAACCCTTCCAAGTCCTCCAACCGCAAGAATACCTCTCGCAAGGCCAAGGCATACATCGGCAAGGAGATGGATTCCAATGAAGAAGAGTCATCTGACTCCGAAGAAGTTGATGAATCTGATGAAGATTCTGATTCCGGCATGGCTGGTATAGCATGTGCTTCCACCCCTGCATCGAACTTCTTCGACAACAATTCAAGTGACTATGATTCTCCTGCCTACTGCTTCATGGCTAAAGCTTCGAAAGAAAAGGTATCCTCCAAACATCACAAGGTTCACACCAGTGATCAATAATCTTCGGATGAGGATGACCAAGCTAAACTGATCAAAATTGCTAATATACAACAAAACTCTCTTGAGAAAATTGATAAAACCCTTAGGAAATCTGAAGGGTTGTTGGTTGAGGAGATGGAGAAAAATCAGTCGTTGACAGAAGAGCATTCCACTCTCATGTCATGAATGGAAGAACTATCAAATCGTCATGATTTTCCCTCGGCCGACCACGAGAGTTGACCTATGATTACCTAAAAAGAAAACAGGAACTCGAGTTGCTAAGAGAGGCTCATGAGGATTTGATTAGAGAAAATTCTCTTCTCACCCAACAACTCAAAGAGAAACCTGAAGTGTTTGTTCCACCTTGCTTAAAATGCCTTGAACGCAGTAATGCTGAATCAAATGTTGAATCCTCTGTGAATGCTAACCCCTCTGTCGAGGAAAATGATTCTGTGTCTGATGAGAATGCTAGGTTGAAGGATCTTATTCAGACAGGAATGTTCAAATCTCTCAAAGGGCATCAAACCCTGTGTGATGTTCTAAAGAAATGCATTCTTCATAAAAATCCCAGGAAATAAGGTATGAGTTTTGAAAGGAAGCTGAATGAAAATGGCACCTACTGGGAACCTGATCAATATCCTCACACTGTGTGGGTACCATCTAAGAGCAAAACGCTCGATCCAGCTTTGCTTTCGGGATATGACTCTCCTATCCCTGAATACTCTTGTGATGATTCTCTGGACAACTATAAGATGTTCAAAAACCAACATGGTGAGTTTGTTGCTTGCTATGTTGGACCAAACTGCAGGAATGGGGCCCCAAAGAAAGCTATCTAGGTGCCCAGGAAAACTATCAATGCATTGCCTATATCTCCTTTACTAACCATGCAGGCTGAAAATGCTCGACAAAATGGGTACATGCATACCTATGCTCGCATTGCTTTGAGTAACAATTATGGTTATCGAAAGAAATCATCCTGCTCGCTCATTTGTTTCGAAGCCACCTGCAAAGATGTGGGTGGTTAAGAAAGCCTAATTCTTCTGCAGGACTATGTCTCCGGGTGTACCGAATGGATAATGGATAGTGGATGCACTAGTCATATGACCAGAGACAAGTCGTTGTTTGTTGACCCCAACTTAACAGCTTCTTCTCTGAAGTATATCACTTTTGGCGACAACAACAAAGGAAAGGTAATTGGGTTAGGTAAAATTGATATATCCAGAGACAAGACTATTGATGATGCTTTACTTGTTCAGTCTCTTGGATTCAACTTCATGTCAGTTGGCAAGCTTTGTGATCTAGGCATGCTAGTTCTGTTTTCTATATCCAAATGCATTGTCTTTATGGCCTCTGACAATTCCTTCATTTTTGAGGGAAATAGAAAGGGTGATTTATAGATTGTGGATTTCTCTAAGGGTCCCTCAGTCCAAACTTGTTTGCTTGCAAAAGCAACCGAAGGTTGGCTGTGGCACCGAAGACTTGGTCATGCGGGTATGAGAAATTTGCAGACTCTAGTGAAGAAAAATCATCTTCGTGGCATTCCTGGTGTGAAATTCGACAATGATCATCTTTGTGCTGCTTGTGAGGGTGGTAAACTGGCCAAGAAGCATCATTCATCAAAGACTGTCATGACCACAACAAGACCTCTGGAAATTCTTCATATGGATTTATTCGGACCTCAAAACTATGCAAGTTTGGGAGGCAGTCATTATGGTCTGGTTATTGTTGATGATTTCTCTCGTTACACTTAGGTATTCTTTCTCGAAGAAAAGACCTGCACCCAAGACATCTTCAAAAGGTTCGCCAAGAAGGCCCAGAATGAATATGATGTGCGAATTAAGCATGTCAGAAGTGACAATGGTACTGAATTCAAAAATACTCATATTGAGGATTTTCTCGACGAAAATGGTATTACTCATGAGTTCTCTGCCGCATACACTCCCCAACAGAATGGAGTTGTTGAGCGAAAGAATAGAACTCTCATCGAAATGGCGAGAGCAATGCTCAGTGAGTATAAAACTCCTATTCGCTTCTGGGCTGATGCTATTAACACTGCTTGTCATGTTGTGATCGTGTTTATCTTCACAAGTTCATTAAGAAAACTTCATATGAGCTCATCAGTGGCAAGAAACCAAATGTTTCTTATTTACGTGTTTTTGGTGCACCTTGTTACATTCGTGACATGAATCATAATTCCAAGTTTGCACCTAAGGCACATGAAGGTTTTCTTCTTGGTTATGGCTAGAACTCGCATACTTATTGTGTCTATAACTCTCACCATGGGAAGGTTATGGAAACGGTAAATGTGTGGTTTGATGAATCTAACGGCTCCCAAAAGGAGCACCTGCCTGATGTGATAGATGAACCACCGATTTCGGATGCTATTCGGCAAATGGCCATTGGGAGCATCAAGCTAGTTGAAGGAAATGTACCTGATTCTTCCGATGACGATGCCCCCATGACTCGAAGTAGAACTCGTCAAGCCACCGCCAAAGAAAATGTCACTTCGAGCACGAAAGACAACCAGAATACAAATGCCAATCTCAATGGCAATCTCGATGAAAATGGCAAAACAAATGCTAATCCTAATGCTGATACTGAGGAAAATGCAAATGATCATCAAGATGAAAATCCTCATCCATGAGTGGCAAATCGAGTTGACCCTACATTAATTCTCGAAGATCTCAAGAATCCAGGTTATCGACCCACAACTCGTTCTCGCACTCGTTTGGCTAACTACTGTGGCAGCTTCTCCTTTGTGTCATTGGCAGAACCTACCAAGTATGAGGAAGCCATGAATGATCCTTATTGGATGAATGCTATGCAAGAAGAGTTGGTGCAATTTGAATTGAATGATGTATGGGAATTGGTCGACAAACCAAATCCCAAGAAGCACAATATCATTGGTACTAAATGGATATTTCGGAACAAGCAAGATGAAAATGGCATTGTTGTGAGAAACAAGGCACGTCTTCTTACTCAAGGGTATACACAGGTAGAAGGTATTGATTTCAGTGAAACTTATGCTCCTGTTGCTCGCCTTGAGGCAATTCGTATTCTTCTCGCCCATGTAAACTATAATGATATCCTGCCTTATCAAATGGATGTGAAAAGTGCTTTCCTCAATGGTGAAATTGATGAGCAAATTTATGTTAGGCAGCCACCCGGCTTTGAAAACCCTCAGTATCCTAACAAAGTTTTCAGGTTGAAGAAGGCTCTATATGGGCTGAAGCAAGCCCCTCGAGCTTGGTATGACACCTTGAAGAGGTTTTTGCTCGACAAAGGGTTCAAGTCAGGATCCACTGATTCCACTCTATTCACACATGCTATTGATGGTGTTCTTTTCGTGTGTCAAATGTATGTAGATGATATTATTTTTAACTGTACTAACAATGCTTGTAGTTTGGAGTTCGGGAAAATGATATCTGAGAAATATCAAATGTCTATGATGGGTGAACTTAAGTTCTTTCTCGGACTGCAAATATGTCAACAGGACAATGGAATTTTCATATCTCAGGAGAAATATCTGAGAGACTATCTGAAGAAGTTTAAAATTCAAGATTGCAAACTTAAGGGCTACAAAACTCCAATGCCCACGAATGGTAAGTTGGACACAGATGTGTGTGGTAAGGATTACGATCAGAAAGCTTATCGTTCGATGATTGGTTCTTAACTCTACCTATGTGCATACAGACCTGATATTATGTTGAGTGTTTGCATGTGTGCCCGCTATCAAGCTGCACCGAAAGAATCGCATCACCAAGTGGTCAAGCGTATTCTGAGATATTTGGCTCACACCCCCACCTTAGGTTTATGGTATCCTAAGGGAGCATAGTTTGATCTCGTTGGATATTCAGACTCAGATTGTGCAGGTGACTTGGTTGACAGGAAATCTACTTTGGGAACATGCCCTTTCCTCATTAGATCCTTGGTATGTTGGTCGTCAAGGAAGCAGAATTGTGTATCTCTCTCTACGGCTAAGGCCGAATATATTGCTACTGGCGCATGTTGCACTCAGTTGTTATCGATGAAGCAGACATTGAAGGATTATGGCATCAATGTCAAGAATATTCCTCTATATTGCGACAATGAGAGTGCAATCAAAATTGCACACAATCTAGTGCATCACTCTCGCACCAAGCATATTGCCATCAGACATCATTTCATTCACGGTCATGTTGCTCGAGGAGATATTGTTATTGATCATGTCAGTACTGAGGATAATCTCGCTGATATCTTCACCAAGCCTCTTGATGAGAAAAGATTATGTGCATTACGGTGTGAGCTAAATATCCTAGATTCCGCAAACATGCAGTAAGCCGGACTCGGCACTCGTACCAACACTTCCACATCTTAGAAGGAATGGGTGGATAACACTCGAAGAGTCTAAATTTTTTGACAAAGTGAAATTTTCTTTCTGAGAGTGAATACATTAACGAAGAACTAGACTAACCAGGTGCCATGATAATTGTGCGATGCTCGGGGTCATACAGTTCTTATACGTTGGGTCATGCCACCACAATTTTCTTCGTTGAGTTGCCTTTCGGTTGAAGTATTTTGTGTTAGTCTGAATGTATTTCACTCATAGCTTTTCTCTCGGGTGTTTGTGTTTCTTTCTCTGAGTGAAATGCCTAGGACCCTGTTTTCCCTCTATTCTATCTCTTCTAGTCTATGCTATTCCGTTATGAATGCTCAATTTCATCTAGTACCGAATGTTTATCTGGTGTCCTTGACCATGTTAAAGGTTCGTTTCCGAACTTGAATCATTTTGGTGAAAGCCGTCCAAAATTTGGGGTTTCCCGCCCAAGTCAGGACCAGGATCTTTTATGACGGTTGCCATGTGCTCTTCACCAACCGCCAATCTATCTGGTCCGTTGAATTGCAAAAGTCCCTCGACTGTGGCCATCCGATCTGATTCATCCGATGCGGTTATTTCCCCTCCCATATATAAACCACATCGCCACCACTCCCTCATTCACCTATATCCTTCACCTCTGTCACTTTCCGAAGCCCTACCGCACTGCTCCACCTTGAGCTCGACGCCATCGATCACCTTCGCCGCTTCGCTGCCGGAAAGGAGTCGATGGAGTCTTTCCTCGCCGCCACAGATCATCCTCCTCCCCGTGCCGCCGTAGTTGCTGCACATCACCAAGCTAGGGTATGTGTAGCACGAACTCGGTCTTCCGTTCTTCTCGTTCGAGTTCGTCCGTGGTTAAAATTACCTGTTTTTACCACAATTCTCAGATCTTATCTATTAGGTAACTTGTGCGGATGTGGTTTGTAGCAGTCCCTCGCATCCGAATATTTTTTCAGATCTAGGGTTTGTGTTATGTCTCGAACAAATGGAATGCCTAGCACGTTAACTAGTATTTTCTTTGAACCTACTAGTTCGTTCTACACATTTCCTTCATCCGAAACATTTCTCAAAATCTGCATCTAATTCTTCTTTGAAACACTTTTGTAAAATCTTCGTTGTGAGCATTCGTAAGCCTGTCCCCATTTTCCCTTGTATCTATCCTTATTCACAAGTGTATGCAGTATGTTGAAGATTCTGCTCGACCAGTGAGCATGGCTGATGGAGAAGACGTTGTTTGGGCACAGCTGATGAATCAAAAGCTCCGAATGCTAAGGGACCAATAGTAGGCCCATCAACCAGCAAACGCAAACGCACCAAGCAAAATGCTGACGAGCAAGAAGAAGATGCTCCGAAGAAGAAGAAGGGTGGCAAGCAACCTTATACAAACACAGCTGAATACATTTCCCATGATAATTATAACATTGTTCTAGGAGAAACAAAGCATCACAAAGATAAGCATCTGCAGTGGATTCGATGTCACTGGGTGCACAAATGGTTCGATTATGAAATGATTCATCCTCATTTTGCTCAGAACTTTGCATTTCATCCACCATGGGGTGACTGCCGAGAAATTGGTCTCATCAGACCAAATGATCCCCAAGTGAGACCGCCGCCATCTCCAAATGCTCATGAGACTTTCGCACACCCGAATCCTATCTTGATGAGCTTGCTAAGTGTCAGTGCAATGCCATCAAGCGAGCCAATAAGGCTGAAAAGGAAAAGGCTCGAGAAGAAGAAAATCATCGCCTTCTCAAAGATGATGTCGAGAAGAAAAAGGCCGAAGGTAAATCTGAAGGTCACTCCAAACAAAAGCATGATCCCAATGCTGCTGCCAAGCGAAAGAGTGCTCCGAAGAAGAAATCAGCTGAACGGGCAAATGACTCTGCTGAAAGCAATTCTTCTGATAAAGATCATCCTCCACTCACAAAGGATGAAGTTGATGCTACTCTCAGTGAGCAAGTGAACATCACTACTTCAACAGTGTTGCCTGATCTTCGGGTCCCTACAGCACCACCGAAGAAGATCATTCTTAGGAAAACTCCACCTACCACTGTCACTATGAAATAGCATGTGGATACAACTCCTCATCCAGAAGCTATCGATTTGAAGGATTTGGTAATTGACGCTCCTGTGAGTACTGCCAAGCCTCGCGAACAAATTCCCAAGCCTGATGTGAAGAAAACCAAGGCCCCTACTGCCGACCAAAATGCTCCTCAAGTTGCTGCTCCGAAGGATAATACTGCTAAGTTTGCTCCCACCTTAACTCAGCCATTGGCTTCAAAACCTCCTTCCGAGCAAGTGCAAGTGCCATCTGTTCCAGTTGCCAAGTCTGATGTTCCTCACTACTATAATCATGTGTTCATCATGGAATAGCTTGATAAATTTGTGGACAATCCATTCGATGGTGAAGTAGCCTCTCTGCCTTTTCCTCCTGAAGTTATATCTCAAGCCACTCCTGTTGTGCAATAACTGAGAGAAGATGCAGCAGAAATCAACAATTTGACTGTCGAACTGAATGATCTTGATAATTGAATGAAAACTGCTACTTCCAATTTTTTCATTACATCACTCAAAGATTCCTACAAGGATATCAATCGTGCCTTGACTCTCCTCCGGCACAGAGGGTTGCGTTTTCACACAGATCTCGATGAAATTGTTCAGAAGATCTGTTTTGAGCATTGATACGTCCATTTTGCACCATGCTTTTATGTTGATATTTATTGCATTATGGGCTGTTATTACCTATTTTGGTACAATACTTAAGCCATTTCTCTCTTATTTTACAAGGTTTACATGAAGAGGGAGAATGCCGGCAGCTGGAATTTTGGACTAGAAAAGGAGCAAATCTGAGAGACCTATTCTGCACAACTCCAAAAGTCCTGAAAATTTATGGAGAATTATTTTGGAATATATAAAAAATATTGGGTGAAGAAAATACCAGAGGGGACCCACCAGGAGGTCATAAGACTGGGGGGCGCGCCCTACCCCCTGGGCGCGCCCCTATGGCTTGCGGGCCCCCTGGCAGGCCTCCGGTGCCCATCTTCTGCTATGTGATGTGTTTTGACCTAAAAAAATCAGAAGAGAGCTTTCGGGACGAAGCGCCACCGTCTCGAGGCGGAACTTGGGCAGAACCAATCTAGGGCTTCGGCGGAGCTGTTCTGCCGGGGAAACTTCCCTCCCGGACGGGGAAATCATCGTCATCATCATCACCAATGATCCTCTCATCGAGAGGGGGTCAATCTCCATCAACATCTTCACCAGCACCATCTCCTCTCAAACCCTAGTTCATCTCTTGTATCCGATCTTTGTCTCAAAACCTCATATTGGTACCTGTAGGTTGCTAGTAGTGTTGATTACTCCTTGTAGTTGATGCTAGTTGGTTTATTCGGTGGAAGATCATATGTTCGGATCCTTAATGATATTTATTACTCCTCTGATTATGAACATGAATATGCTTTGTGAGTAGTTACATTTGTTCCTGAGGACATGGGAGAAGTCTTGCTATAAGTAATCATGTGAATTTGGTATTCGTTCGATATTTTGATGAGATGTATGTTGTCTTTCCTCTAGTGGTGTTATGTGAACGTCGACTACATGACACATCACCATTGTTTGGGCCTAGGGGAAGGCATTGGGAAGTAATAATTAGATGATGGGTTGCTAGAGTGACAGAAGCTTAAACCCTAGTTTATGTGTTGCTTCGTAAGGGGCTGATTTGGATCCACATGTTTCATGCTATGGTTAGATTTATCTTAATTCTTCTTTCGTAGTTGCGGATGCTTGCGAGAGGGGTTAATCATAAGTGGGAGGCTTGTCCAAGTAAGGACAGCACCCAAGCACCGGTCCACCCACATATCAAATTATCAAAGTAACGAACGCGAATCATTATTTCTTGCATGGGACCTAAGCATGCAACCAGGGACACGGATTTGAATTTTCAACCAATTTAGATGCATTAGAGCATGTGCATGTAGTTCAAATTTGAATTATGCACATAAATGCATTAAAAACTCAATTAATGTATAAAAATGTCCAAACGAACCCCGAAAAATTCCAAAAATTAACACAACACTCCTTTTGTTCTATGTTGACACTAGAAAAAAAATTAAAATCAAGAAGAGGCAACGAATATCGTTTCGTCCAGAAAGGTGAAACGTTCCCTACCGAAACCATAACACTTGTTGTGAGAAGCTTATACCCAAACCTGCCCCAAATGGGACAAAAAATTTACCACGGCATGTTGATGCCGCTCCATGATAGCATGCCAAGTTTCATGAATTTTGGATGACTTTTGGATTTACTAGAATTACAAAAGCAAGTACGTCGACGTTTCCCGGAGAGCCACGGTGCCGTGGTGTTCGAAATTCATCACCATTTCTTGCATGGGACATAAGCATAAACCCATGGACACATATATGATTTTACAACCCATGTTGGTGCACCGGAGCATGTGCATGTAGTTTAATTTTGAATTGTGCACCTGAAATGGCTAGAAAACCAATTTAATATATAAAATGTCCAAACGAACCCTGAATAATTCCAATTCTTTTACGACACACATATAGTTGCATGTTCATTGCAGATAAAAGTTCTAGCAATTCAAACACCGTCCATTGCCGCTGTGACCCCATTATGTAATTCAAATCAAGATGAAAAATCAAGTAGATCCCACACAGTTTATTATCACCAACCATGTGAGATGCAGTACAAAATATCCTGGAGCACCGTCGGTGTATAGTATGCATATGGCTTATGCGAGAAGGTGCGTCGGCTACAGTCCACAGCCGGCGTGTCAAGCACACTAGCTCGCTCCCCAAATACTCCCGCCTCTGCATCCCTCGCAATCTCGAAAATATTACTGCCTCGTAATCTCGAAAATATCTACCGCCTGGAAGGTTTTAATGTTTGATAGCACACGATTAGTATGTGCGGACCGTGTGCGATGTCTATTACTCCCGCTCTGCTTCAGTCCCTTGATTCAAATTTTCAGTAGCCACGGCATTTTACTCCTGCCTCTACATCCCTCACAATCTCAAAAATATCTGCTCGCCCTTGATCCAAATTTTCAGTAACCCCGCCTTGTTACTCCCGCCTAGTAAAATTTTCAGTTGCCGCAGTATTTCCTCAAAAACCACCTTGCCCCCCTCCACACACACCACACACTCCCCAAAACCTCTGCTCACACAGACACACACCACCCCCGAAACCATTGGTAGGTCGCCGCCATCACCGCCGCCTCCATCCTCAACCTCTGCCTGTGTGCCGGGGAGCTCGAGGAGCCAATGGCCAAAAATAGGTTTATCGCGGCCTTTTCGCCCGACGCCGGCGAGGTGGCCGCCGAGGTGTCCCCGTCGTCCTCCGCAGGCTCGATCCGCCATCGCCGGTCCCCCAATCCGCCCGCCGCCACGCCCCTACGCCGGTTCGAGGACTTCCCCGTCCTCCCTCGGACCCGGCAGCCGACGAGGTCCTACCTCGGGGTCCGGCAGCGGCGGTGGGGGACGTGGGTCGCCGAGATTACAGATCGGGAGACCCACACCCACCGGTGGCTTGGTAGCTTCCACACGGCCGAGCTCGCAGCCGTGGAGTATGACCGCTAGTAGGTCTGCTACCACGGCACGGTGGCTAGGCTCAATTTCCCCTTCAGCACATGTCCGGTCGACCTCGTTTCGCCGGAGCCAGGGGTGGTGAGCTTGGCTATGGCGCGGGAGGACCACGAGGCGTGGGAGCGCCTCGAGGCCGAGGCCGCCGATGAGGCCTACATGCAAGAGCTCCGCCGGCAGCACCCGAAGCTCGTGGAGGTGGAGCGGGCGATCTTTGCCGGCGCGGAGGGCGGCGAGGTTATCGCGCTTTCCTCTGATGACGAGGTCGAAGGCGGCGAGGACGGCGGCGCGGAGGGCGGTGAGGTTATCGCGCTCTCCTTCGATGACGAGGTCGAAGGCGGCGAGGACGGCGACACGCAGGGCGTCGAGGTGGGCCCCGAGGATGAGGAGATCGACGTCGACGAGTGGAGGAGTGCCTTCCCCAACGACCCCGACGATGGCACCGGCCCGGACCCGGCTCGCGGCACACCGTACATGACGAGGAAGGATTGGCTCGACCTCTACTTCGATCAAAAGTAGTTTAGCTTAGTTTAAATTTATATTTTATGTTCGGTTATGCAAAACTATCTATGTTTATGTTTGAATGCATGCTACTTTCAGTTGAACCTGCTTTGAACTTGATCAAATTAAAGTTTACAACGTTAAGTTTAGGGGATCGACTAGAAAAGGCCAAAAATTGCTGGAGTATATATATATATATATCCACTAAGGGTTTTAGTCCTTTAACTTTTAAAGGATCGGCTAGAGATGGCCTTATGACTTGTTTATTTCAGTTCTTCACAATGCGATGCTCTATATGTGCAACTATTTGCCGTGCAGCTCAATTTCATCAATAATAGTTTCACAATACCACTATGAATTACGATATTTGGTTGCTGTTAAGGATATTGCAGTTAACATGCCTTTTCATTTTTTTAACAATAACTAGTGTACTTTAGACCTGCACAATACCAGTTTGAATGACTATTTGCTTGCTTTTAAATGTTATGCCTGATGCAGTTAACACACCTTTCCACTTCTTGTTTTGCTTAACTAGCGTACTTAAGCCTGCACACTGAAGCTACATAGCAACATGCATTGTACTGAATGACTAAATATGCAATCCCAGGCTACATACCAATAAGGAAGAGTGTTACCTTAATGTTCTGATGATGCCTAGCTATACATGTAATAAAATCTTATATAATGGGATGGAGGGAGTGTTGTACTACATCATTTTGCAATTGTTGTTTAGCTTCTAATATTAACTTGGTGCTTTTAGGTACATATGTCATTGCCAAAGATCCACACTTCGACCCTTTCTGCGTATGGGGCAATGAGATATTCATGAACCAGCATCAAGTGAGGAAACTGATAAAGATTGTTATAAAATGGGTCAAAAGATGTCAATCGAACTATTTGTTTACACTTTATGCAAGACAACAGTGAACTGCAGGATGGTAAGTAAGAACCCTGTAGCCTTCTTTTTACTGCCCGTAATGAGTTGTGTTAGATGACAATGTCTGAATCTTTTTTCCTTTGCAGTGGATCCTGAAGCAGTTTACTCAAGATTACCTCTCAAACTACATGATTGGCGGCCGACCATCACAAGGGGTTGGACTAGAGTCGTGCATGCCTTCTGCATCCAGGAGAGCACAATAGGGCCATTCCGCTTCACCTTGTTCAGCAACCAGAATGTCTGTCGCCTCTTTCTTTTCCATCTGTAATAGTACAAGTATAGAACCCTGGTTCATCATTCTTTATTTGGTGCTTATGTAATTCGTAAACAAATGTACCTGTGAATCGAATAATGCATTGCTTGTTTCAACCTGATGGATATGAATAAAACTATAGCCTACTTTCAAGTTTAAATTAGGTACAATTTTAAATAGCAGCAATTAAATTAGGGTGAAAGTACGGTGTGCAGGTCATTACGGCGCACACGGTTAATAAAGCACAGCGTGTGTGATATACATCATAATCCGACACGGTTCACGGAGAGGAAACGTGTGTAACAATGCACACAGTTGCCGTTTGCAAAGCGTGTGTGCTGTCAGACACTATCACATACGGTGCGGGAAAACTAAATGTGTGTGATTGTCTACCTATCATACACGGTTTATAATCATGAACTATTTGTGATGTGCTAGGCATCGTAAACGTAGAGCCAGTTTGGTAAGTGCCTAGAAAACTCCCGTGCCTGGAATCTGCCTGGTTTTAGGTAAAACCACAAAACTCCGATTGCGATGGCAATGCGAGCACAAATGAGCAGCAAGGATGAAGCGTTTGGGATATTCGAGATATTGGAAACGGTTATATAGGGACAACTATATGCATCAAGGCACCCTATCCTCGGCGATTTCTGGGTCGTGTGGGAAGGACCCCCGTATCGCCCACACTCACTTGGCGACGGTTCCAAATGCCGTCGCGGAAAGGGGTTAAAAACCGTTTGTATAGCAGCAATGCGTACCAGTGTATTGATCGTAATGATGTGCCATTGTCGACTTTGATTAAGCAAAATAATGATCCTGTAGATGTGAATTTTTTCTCACGAAGCAATTTTAATAGCAATGCTTATAGAGATAATTTTAATCCTAGGCCGTTCCCTGAAAATTCCTCTAATAATTATGGAAATTCCTTTAGTAATTCTTATAATAATAATAATAGGATGCCCTCTTATGTTGAAAGTAATATTAAAGAATTTATTAATGCTCAAAAAGTTTTCAACACTACGATAGAAGAAAAATTGAGTAAACTTGATGATATGTCTAGGAGTATGGATAGAATCGTTCATGATATGGAAAATCCTAAATCTAAAATTTTGCCACCCAAGCTTGATAATAGTGAATCAATTAAAGCTCTGTATGTCTCCATGGATGAAAGTAAAGAAAGAACCGCTAGGTTGAGGGCTAAGCGAGAATTCTTAGAAAAGGCGATTCCGCCCGATTTTTATCGTAGTAATGATGAAGATATTAAAATGATTGGTGTTTCTTATATTGAATATTGATTTAGCAATGTAAAACTTGATGAAAAGGGAACTTAAGAAGAGTCAACTTTGGCTAGAAGGCGTCCCCATAGTTCGGAGGGTGAAAATCTTAATGAAAAAAATCGATAAAAGTGGGTTTGGAGAGGTAAAAACTTTAAATAGTGATGTGCCCACTCTTTTGGATTACAAAGATTTTAATTATGATAGTTGTTCTTTGATTGAGTGTATTTCTTTCTTACAATCCATGTTAAATTCACCCAATGCTTATGAGCAAAATAAGGCTTTTACTAAACATATTGTAGAAGCGATGATGAAAGCTTTAGAAGAAAAGCTAGAATTGGAGATTTCAATACCTAGGAAATTATACGATGAATGGGAACCCACCATTAAAGTTATAACTAAAAAATATGAGTGCAATGCTTTATGTGATTTGGGTGCTAGCGTTTCCACAATATCAAAATCTCTATGCGATTATCTAGGTTTTACCAATATGGATGAATGTTCTCTAAATTTTCACTTAGCGGATTCTACTATTAAGAAACCTTTGGGTAGAATAAATGATGTTATTATTCTTGCAAATAGGAATTATGTATCCATTGATTTCATTGTGCTTGATATTGAATGCAATCCGTCTTGCCCCATAATACTTGGTAGACCGTTCTTACAAACCATAGGTGTTGTTATTGATATGAAAGAAGGGAATATGAAATTTCAGTTTCTGTTAAAGAAGGGTATGGAACACTTCCCTAGAAAAATAACTACGCAACCATATGAATCTATTATGAGGGCAACCTATGGAGTTAATTTGAAAGATGACAACACTTGAAACTATGCATTATGCCTAGCTAGGGGCATAAAATAATAGCGCTAGTTGCGAGGCAACCCAATAGTTACCTTAATTTTCTTGTTTATTTTTCTATTTTCTTGTGTGCACACAATTATCCTAATGTTATGGTAGTGTTTTTTGTGTGTGTTTTAATTAGTGTTTGTGCCAAGTAAAGCCTTTGGGATGATTTGGATGATAGTTGCTTTGATTCTGTGCAAAAAACAGAAACTTTTGTGTCCAGTATCAGAATTGTTGAGATTGGATAGAGTGTGATAAATTCTAAATTATTTACACATGATTGATATACAAATTTCCCATGTTTTCCTAATTTTTCAGAATTTTTGGAGTTACAGAAGTATGGTCATTGTTCGAATTGCTACACACTGTTCTGTTTTTTGACAGATTGTGTTTTCATTGCGTTGTTTGCTTGTTTTGATGAATCTATGGATTGTATTGGGGGTATAAGCCATGGTGAAGTTAGAATACGGTAGGTATAATGCAATAATAAAATATGAATGGGTTTGCAACAGTACCTAAAGTAGTGATTTGCTTTATTATACTAACGGATCTCACAAAGGTTTTGTTGAGTTTTGCGTGCTAAAGTTTTCAAGTTTTGAGTGAGATCACGATGGATGAAGGAATAAGGAGTGGAAAGAGCCTAAGCTTGGGGATGCCCGAGGCACCCCCAAGGAAATATTCAAGTACTCCCAAGCAACTAAGCTTGGGGATGCCCCGGAAGGCATCCCCTCTTTCTTCTACCGACCATCGGTAATATTACTTGAAGCTATATTTTTATTCATCACATGATATGAGTTTTGCTTGGAGCGTCATGTATTATATGAGTCTTTGTTTTGTTTTCTTTTTAGTTTGTCACAATCATCATTGCTGGACTCACCTATTTGAGAGCGACACACATTTTTCATGATTTGTTAGAATACTCTATGTGCTTCACTTATATCTTTTGAGCTAGGCAGTTGCTCTAGTATTTCACTTATATCTTTTTGAGCACGGCGGTGATTATATTTTGAAGAAATATATGAACTCTCATGCTTCACTTATACTCCCTCCGTCCCAAAATAAGTGACTCAACTTTGTACTAACTTTAGTACAAAGTTAGTGTAAGGTTGAGTCACTTATTTTGGGACAGAGGTAGTATTATTTTGAGAGTTGATAATAGTAATGGTAAATAGCACAAGATATGAATTTGGTCCCAATGCGATGAATATTCAAGAAGGATATAATAAAAACTTTCATGTAGATCATTGGATATGATAAGTTTGATTCCTTGCAATAGTTTTGTGATATGGAGATGATAATATGTGAGTTATACTAGTGAGTAATTGTGGTTTAGTAAGAATATTGGTGTTAAGGTTTGTGATTTCCTATGCATGCACATAAAGTCAATAGTTATATATGCAACAAAGTTACATCCTACTTATTGTGCATTATTCAGTGTTAGTTATTCTCAATGCATGTTTGTGACCGTTTTTGTTTTTTGGTTGGTTGCTTCTCAATCTATTTGCTAGCCTCCATTTGTACTAAGCGGGAATACTGCTTGTGCATCCAATTCCTTAAACCTAAAGTTGTGCCAAATGAGTCCACTATACCTACCTATATGTGGTATTTATATGCCGTTCCAAGTAAATTTGCATGTGCTAACTCTAATCATTCAAAAAAAAATTGTTTTGTATGCTTGTACCTCTCATGAAGCGACAGGGGGTGGTCAATATCTTTCATGCTAGATGGGTTATTCTCAAGATGAGTGTTTATTCACTTGTCATTGCATGAGAAAATGGTCAGTAATAGGAATGCCTAGTCCCGAAATGAAAATAATAATAATAATAATAAATTCCTTGGAAAGTTGAAAGTTTGGAAGGCGCCCGTGGATACGGCTAGCCATGGGTTGTGAAAGAATGGTGGAAAGGAAATAAAATTTATTTTCTGTTTGGGAACCACCTATAATGTGTCTAGCATGGGAGATATTGGAAACTTGCAGTCATGACATTGACAGGAAAAGCATGCCTTTCTCAAAAGTAATTTTATCTTTGTTTTAAAATTTGAGCTTTGTCACATCTGCAAATCTCTGCTTCCCTCTGCGAAGGGCCTATCTATTTTACTTTTATGCAATTTTTATTTTTATTTTGAGCCACCATCTTCTCTTATAAAGCACCAAATGGAGAGCACTATTGTCATACTTGTGCATTCGGTGCAGATAATATTGAGTGTGTTTCATGAATGGATCAATGACTAAGCATGATGGGCTAGGGATAACTTTCTTTAGCGTTGATATTTTGAAAGACATGGTTTCTTGTTAGTATGCTTGAGTATTTATGTCTCCATGTCAAACTATAGACTATTGCTTTGAATCACTCGAGTTCGAATATCCATGACACAAAAGAAAATATTATATGATGAATATGATAGGTAGCATTCCACATCAAAAATTCTATTTTTATCATTTACCTACTCGAGGACGAGAAGGAATTAAGCTTGGGGATGCTTGATACGTCTCCAACGTATCTATAATTTTTTATTGTTCCATGCTATTATAGTATCAATCTTGGATGTTTCATATGCATTTACAAGCAATTATATATCATTTTTTGGGACTAACCTATTAACTTAGTGCCCAGTGCCAGTTGTTGATTTTTGCCTGTTTTTGGTATTTCAGAATATCAATACCAAATGAAGTGCAAATGCCACAAAACTTTTTCGAGATTTTCTTCTGGACAAAAGAGACACTAGAAGCTTCAGGAGAGGGCCAGAAGACGAGGGCGGTGGCCACGAGCCACCAGGGCACGCCCTGGTGCCTTGTGGGCCCACCTTCGCTCTGTTTTACCTAATTCTGCCTCTATAAATTCTCTAAAATCGGGAATCCAATAGAGAGCCACCCAAAATACCTTTTCCGCTGCCGCAAGTTCCTGTTCTCGCGAGATCCCATCTGGAGGCCTTTTCCGGCTGGGTGCGCCTACCCCCCTGGGCGTGAGCCACCACAACGTGCCTACCCCCCTGGGCACGCCCTAGTGGCTCGTGGCCACCTCCTTCGTATTCTGGCCCTCTCTCGAAGCTTCTAGTGTCTCTTTTGTCTAGAAAAAAATCTCTAAAAAGTTTCGTGGCATTTGGACTTCGTTTGGTACTGATATTCTGAAAAACCAAAAACAGGCAAAAAACAGCAACTGGCACTGGGCACTAAGTTAATAGGTTAGTCTCAAAAAATGATATATAATTGCTTGTAATTGCATATAAAACATCCAAGATTGATACTATAATAGCATGGAACAATAAAAAATTATAGATACGTTGGAGACGTATCACTCATCATCATCACTAGACTGTAGCTTAGTTTCATCCACCTCTTTCTTC
Organism: Thinopyrum elongatum; assembly: GCA_011799875.1. NCBI lineage: Eukaryota > Viridiplantae > Streptophyta > Magnoliopsida > Poales > Poaceae > Thinopyrum > Thinopyrum elongatum. Next base: position 248,897,303 of record CM022297.1, read on the forward strand.
AGACTCTCAATGGTGGTCTACATCTCTGTAACCTTGACATCCAGATCATAGAATTTGGTCTCGATGATCCTCTCAAGACTCTTGTGGTTCTCTGCGAGGTTGGCCAAACTCCGCTTGATCCTCTGAGTGGCTTGAAGAAGATAGTTCATCTGATTAGTCTTGGTTTTTAGCAATGGGGTGGTGGGAGCACTTGGCTCTACAGTCCTAGCAGCCTCTACTTCTGCCTGTGCTGCAGCCGAGGTGGGATGGGAAGGATCCATCGTCACGGTGTTGTCCTCGAACTCTGGCTATAGCGGCAAATGCTCACGATCCAGCAGATATGACTTGTTTGCACCCTTTGAGTTGATTAGCATATGGATGTGTGGTGCAAAGCCACATGATCTCTTCTGGTCTGCAGTAGCTCTCTTGATAGTTTCAACAATGAGATCCATAACCTTGAACTTCTGATGTTGATCAATGTGATGCAGCATGTTGATAGAGTGGCCTCTTATCATATTCTCATCTCCTGACTTGGGCATCAAAGTGCGCCTCATGATTGTATTGGAGGTAGAAAGACCAGCCAATAGGTGATACACTGATCCAAGCTTGTGAGACTCCTTGTACTTATTGGGAATTTCTATGTACATGTTGGCCATGGAGTTGTGATCCATCTTGGGCTTGGCATATACGTCAATGTCATCTTCCTATGCCTCTGGAACACCCAGCAAAGTAGCCCATTCAAGCACATTGGATTGATATCTGACACCTTCGGGCATCCACACAATTCTACCATTGGGGTAGAAGTGAGCTGTAGAGTAGAATTGCATGATCATCTCGTCATTCCATGCAGTCAGCTTCTTCCCGATGAACTCATCAATGCCAACAATCCTGAAATCCTCTTGAACATGGGGGAAATGATCCTCGTTCTTGTCAATGAACTTCCTGTCCACCCATCTCATGTCACTCACTACATGATTCTTCTCGAGAAGCACTGTCTCATAGAAGTCTTGCTACTCCTTGGTGTAGAAGCGGTAGTTGATACGTCCCCAATGTATCTATAATTTTTGATTGTTCCATGCTATTATAGTATCAATCTTCGATATTTTATATGACTTTTTGTGCTATTTTATATCATTTTTTGTGACTAACCTATTAACCCAGTGCCTAGTGCCAGTTGTTGTTTTCTGCTTGTTTTTGGTTTTCTAGAAAATTGGTACCAAACGGAGTCCAAATGCTACGAAACTTTTTGATAGTTTTTTCTGGACAAAAGAGACCCTAGAAGCTTCGGGAGGAGACCAGAAGGCAAGCGAGGAGACGACAAGGCAACAAGGTGCGCCCTGTTGCCTCGTGAGCCCACCTTTGTTCTGTTTGACCTAATTCCGTCTCTATAAATTATCTAAAATCGGGAAACCAACAGAGAGCCACCCAAAATACTTTTTTCCACCGGTGCAAGTTCCTGTACCACAAGATCCCATTTGGAGGCCTTTTCCGTCGCCTTGCAGGAGAGGGAATCAATCACGGAGGGGCTCTACATCAACCTTGCTGCCTTCCGATGATGCATGAGTAGTTCACCGCAGACCTATGCATCCATAGCTAGTAGCTAGATGGCTTCTTCTCTCTCTTTGATCTTCAATACAATGTTCTCCTCAATGTTCTTGGAGTTCTATCCAATGTAATCTTCTTTTGCAGTGTGTTTGTTGGGATCCGATGAATTGTGCGTTTATGATCTGAATATTTATGATAAGTAAGGGAGTCTTTTCTGAACTTTATTATGCATGATTGTTATAGCGTTGTATTTCTCTCCGATCTATCTGTTTGGTTTGGCCAACTAGATTGATTTATCTTCAGTGGGAGAGGTGCTTTGTAATGGGTTCAATCTTGCGGTGCTCAATATCACAGTGACAGTAGGGAACAAGACACATATTTGTATTGTTGCCATTAAGGGTAAAACGATGAGGTTTATTCATATTGATTGGGTTTACTTTGTCTACTTCATGTCATCTTGCTTAAGGCGTTACTCTGTTTTTCATGAACTTAATACCATAGATGCATGCTGGATAGTGGTCGATTGGTGGAGTAATAGTAGTAGATGCAGGCAGGAGTCGGTCTACTTGTTTCGGACGTGATGCCTATATACATGATCATTACCTTGAATATCGTCATAACTATGCGTTTTTCTATCAATTGTCCAACAGTAATTTGTTCACCCACCGTATGCTATGTGCTCAAGAGAGAAGGCTCTAGTGAAAACTATGGCCCAGGGGTCTACTTTAATCATATATAAAAATCCAAAAAATACCTTGCTGCAATTTTATTTTATTTCTTTTATTTTGTTTTGCAATTTACTTTTCTATCCACCACTATCAGAATTAATCCTTGCAAGTAACGAGTTCAAGGGGATTGACAACCCTCTTGCCCGCGTTGGTTGCAAGTATTTGCTTTTTTATGTGTAGGTGTTGTTCACAAGGCTTTGTGTGATTCTCCTACTAGATTGATACCTTGGTTCTCATTGAGGGAAATACTTATCTCTATTATATTGTGCTGCATCTCCTCTCCTCTTCGGGAAAAATCCCAATGCAGCTCACAAGTAGCGGGAAGAATTTACGGCGTCGTTGTCGGGGAGACATCATCAAAACCTATCAAGTACCTTCGCGCAAACTATCATCTACTTGTTTTACTTTTTATTTGCCTTTGCCTTTCATTTTCATCTCCCCCACTTCTCATAAAATACAAAAGCACAAAAATATTCGCTTTGCTAGTTTGCTCGTTTGCTTGCTTGAAGTTGCTATCATGTCTAAATTTGTTATCGCTAAGGGTGAGAGTGAGGATAGTAAAACTCCTAAGATGGAGACTCCCGTGAATTTGGATACTAAAACTTTTGTGATGGGGAGTGGGAATATCATACGAAAAAGTGTTATTCAGGAGTTCTTTACTTGTACAGGAACATTGGTGTGTAATGACATTCCTATTCTTAAAAGAACCAATAGTTATGCCCAAGCTATTTCTGCACTTATTATTAAACTTGAAAGAAGATTCATGCGTACTCATCCTACTTTGCAAAGATTGTTTTTTGAGCTACCTCTCATAAACAATCCTAAGGTTAAAAAGATAACCACTCTTATTCTCATGAATGAATTTGATTATATAGTGCGATAAGCTAGAGAAATCTTTGACTTTTACAATGTGAATTATGAATGTCCTATGATAAATGAAGTTCTGTATGATAGAGATGTAGGAATGAAGTATGTCTACCAGAGGGGGGGTGAATGGGAGTTTTAAAATTTCTTCAGAAATATCAAAACTCTCGGAACCCAGCAGCGGAGCAAATGAAAAACAGTTTACAGTAAGCGAACATAAACTACCGAACAAAAACTAAAGTTATGCATCGAGACAAATCACATGATTGAAACAGACCGAATGTAAATAGGAGGGACAGAGTTAACCAGTGATGCTCGATGGCGACAAGGAATTTGGTAGACCAGTTCGTCCTTCTGCAAAAGGACTACATCTGGTTGGAGGGGTTGTGATTTAACACAGAAGATAAACTCTCTTCGCCCTATTCTCCTCAACAATTGGTTCGACAACCAATGCCGATCACTCATGGTAGATACTTGAGGTGATCTCCAAACCTTTACAGACTTCTTCTTCGAGAACCACAATTACTCTTGGTCTCTGAAGAAATTGACACCTAACCGTCTAGAGAGTTTGCAGCTCTCAAGAGTAATAGGCGGAGCGTACCGGACTTATATTCGAGAGATGCTGAACCACTATCTAATTTTTCGGCTCTAGGGGTTTTCTCTCGGTGGATTTTAAACTCAAATCTCTCAGAGAGGGGGTTGCTCAACAATCTTCTCAGAATCAAACGGAGCAGCCACTGGACAAAGCCGGTGCAGGGTGGTTATTTATAGCCACAGCCTTCCCTGGTGGGAAATGACCATTTTGGACACGCGGTCCAGCCAATGGCCAACCGACACAGTCTCAACAGTCGGATTTCAAAGAGCAACGGTAAGATTACTTGAGGAATAAGTAATGCTAACTCCTCGGCCAGAGACAAATCTCTCGCAGCGAAGAAGATCACAGTCTCTTGCTGGCAAGTATTTGCTCGGAACACAAAGAGATTTCTCTCGCAACTTTCATAGGATTTGGGTTTAGCATCAGAATCAAAGTTTCGAATGCTACACCCCTCTTAATAGTACGGTGGTCCTGTGACTCAATAAAGAGAAGAGAAACAACGAAATAAATGCTACGTCTTCACTTCGTCTTCAAACTCCTCGGTCTCAGTCACTTCCTTCGGACAAGCACCGAACCAATTTCACGTCAGCAATTTTTGAGGGGTCACTCTTGTTATCATAATCTTCGGTGATAACCTTCACTGCAATGCAAGGGATTATCTTCATCGTTTGAATCAAACTCCTCATGATTCTAGGGACCTGTTACTCTGTGTGCACTAGCAAACACATAAGTCCCATACTGTTTATGTCAACAAGCTCCAAAACATAAGGAGGCAAATCATTGCACCAACAATCTCCCCCTTTTTGGACGATTGTTGACAAAACAGATAATCATCGAAGTGAAGATAGATAAGTGAAAAGTAATATGAACAAGAGTGAATAAGTGTTACTCTGCTCGATGATGAAATAGACTCCCCCTAAATGTATGCAGGGATAAAGATATGAGATTAAATCTCCTGCAAATATTGAAGTATACAGAGGAAATTTCAATCATTCAAGACAATGATTTGCACTGATGATATATAATCCATTGAGATCGTAGTGCAATTGTTCATATCTTCCGATAATAATTCCACCTGTAAAACAAATGCTTCGAGAGGAATAGTGCAGCAGGCGGGGTTATTAACATTACAACATGAAAGTTTTACATCATAGAGCAGATAGTCTTTAAACCAAAAGTTTCAAACTCACGCGAAACCAAACCAAAGAAACACAGAGAGGAAATCTATCGAGACTCGATGTAATTCTCCCCCCTTTTGTCAATGAGTGTCAAAAAGGTGACGAACAACATGAGTGCAAAAGCGAAGAACTTGATTCACTCGGCGGCATCTCCCGAAGAACTGTCTGATGAGATTTCAGCTTCGGAAGTGACTGGATCAGCGTCAACTTCAGTAGCAGTAGATTTTCCTTTAGGAATGACAACTCGGAGCTGAGAAGATGAGGGCATATTGGGATCAACCACTTGAGGAACATGGGAGAGCACATTTCCTTCGGCAGGTTTTTCTGTTGGTGAGGTGGCTTCAGATTCTTCGAGCAGTTTGCGAAGCTTAAGATGCAGAAGATTAGTAGTTGGCTCTCGAGCAGGTAGCGAAGGAGTACGTCGACCTTGGAAATCTTCAACGGAGAAGCCTTTGTCAATATAATCATAGAGCTCTTTAAGATTAACATTCAGGAGTTGTTTCTCGGTAAAGAACTTGCGAAGCAATTTCCAGAGCCTTTTCTTGTTCTCATCCACAATCATGTGCACAATCTTGGTTCAATTGTTGATTGCATTCAGCTCGGAGGCGAGATGTTCTTTCTCTCGTCGATCCTCAGCAATGTGCTATAGCAGCAGTTGTTGTGTGCGCAAACTGACTTCGAGTTATGATGGAGGTTGATGTGAAGTCATTCGGTCATGCTGAGGTAGACGTGGCCCGTCGAATGTGTTGTGATAATCTCGAGGGCTTGACGTGGGCAATTTTCCTAAAGAAATATCTTCCATGATTTGCATCGTATCGCGAACAGGAGGAATGAAGCTTTTGTGACTTTGCTTCGCCAGATACTCTGTGCGCATGGCGTGATCAACAACCTTCTGGATCCATGGCACATAAACTTTGACGCAGTTGGGATACTGAACAGAATCCTTCAGAATGCACAGAAACATATCCTCAACATCGAAGATATACCGTTCAGATATAGCATAGATTGCATTCCGAAGAACATCTTAGATGGATTTGTCTGTGTTCATCCCGGCCAGAGGGCAAATGGTGTATGAGAGCATATGATAAAGAGTCTGATTCTCGAAAGTTAAATGCTCAGGCAGGGGAGGACCAATGTAGTCACGAATCTTATCTTCATCCGTAGTGCATCGAAAGATTTCATCGGAAATAGCATCAATGTTGTGCACCTGAATTTCATTGTTACCATGCTCAAAGCGAGGGAAATGGAAGTGCGAGACACAATCTGTTGAAGTGCACTTGATGCGCTTTCCTTCGGTCATTGTCGGTGTCAAAACCGGTGGATCTCGGGTAGGGGGTCCCATACTGTGGACCTTGGATTGATGGGGAACAGTAGATGTAGGACACGATGTTTACCAAGGTATTTCGGGCCCTCTCTAAGAGGTAAAACCCTACGTCATGCTTGATTATATTGCTTGTGCATGAGGGGGTTACAGAGTAGATCTACCACGAGATCAGACGGACTAAACCCTAACTAGTAGGATGGTGATTGTTCCTCTAGCCTCTACGGACTAAGCCCCCAGGTTTATATAGACACAAGGGGTGCTAGGGTTTACAAATAGTCGGTTACATCAAGGAAACTACGGTCTTCTATCTTGACTTGGAGGGCACACCAAGGCACAAAAGGTCTTCGGTCCGGATGCGGTGCGGCCCAACTATCCGGCCCACGTGAGATGAGCCGACACCCCTAGGACCCCCTAATCGAGGACTCCCTCAGTAGCCCTCGAACTAGCCTTCAACGCTGGAGCCCAAACCATCAATCATACCATGACTCCCAAAGTCTTTGGCTTGCAAGGCGAGTTCCTCATCTTCACCCTGTTCGGCTAGTTTCAATAATTCGGTTTCCGATAACTTCTCAACCCATCGAATCATAAGGGGCCCTCTTATTATTAATTTTCAAAGATGACCCTTGATTTTCGTGTAGCCGTCAGAAGGCGAGCAACCTTGTGTCTTTTTACAAGAACACGCCCCGGGATCAGGGACACATCTATTAAATAGGCTGAGGGCACATCAAACGGCCCATCCATACGAAGAATGAGAACTCCACCTAGCCCCGAGAAAATCCTCATGGCCGGTGTCCCTGACTCATCCTCGCGCCCTGACAGCAATCTCCTGGGGGACTGACCCAGCTGCTCCGTGTCGCGGCTTCAATTATGCGACCTCCAACGACAAGGGTATCTCCCTGCCGCAGATCTCGTGCCCGTTCGTGCCGGGTTGATTTCAGACAATGGTGAAGCTTTCGCTGAGAACTTCCCCAATCCCAACAAGGATGAGAGGGTATGTTTTGTATCCTTCCTCCTAAGAGGTCTAGGCTTCCCCATTCACCCGTTCTTAAGGGGCTTGCTAGAGTACCACGGGATCCAACTCCACCACCTCACCCCGGGATCAATTCTGCATATTTCCGGCTTCGTTACCCTTTGTGAGATGTTCCTAGGGTGCGAAGCCCATTTCGAGCTATGGAGGAAGTTTTTCTGTCTCATCCCTTGCACCCAAGGAGGATCAATCTTTGAGGTGGGCAGAGCCGAGGTGTGCCGTATAGCCGGCACTAGGTATCCTATTGGAACTTGAGAAAAGGATCCCGAAGAGTGGTCTTCGGAATGGTTTTATATCGAAGATGTCCCCCTGTTTGTCGTGGAAGAACACGATCACCTATGGGGCCATCGGCCCCTTTATGGTTTGGCAAGGGGGAAGATCACGTTGTACAAAGAGCGGAGGCCATGAAACAACACGACGGTGGTGACACTGATGGTTTTTACCCAGGTTCGGGCCGCTGGGAAGCGTAAAACCCTACTCCTGCTTTGGTGGATTGGATGGAGGAACACGAAGACCGCGCACCGCTCAAGCCCGGTAGGGTGGCCTCGGGGAGAGGTGCTATGCGCGTACAAGTGTGCAAGGGTACGAATCCTTTGCTAGTTTGCCTTGGACCTCCTTTTATAGCTCAAGGGGTAACCACAGTGGCAAAACAATCTTTATCTAGTGATTAGATAGCTAACAGTGCTATCATACCTAACTCTGGCAGTTAGGACAAAGTGCATTAAATGCACTGCTAGGTGTTGTGTGGAGGATGAAGCCCGGCAAGCCTGTCGCGCCGCTTAATCATCTTTTGCTTATCTGTTCGACACGCCTCTGGACGGGTGTCACATGAGAGTAACCTGTCTTCCAACGGGCCGCCACGTGCTTAGTGGAAGCCACTTAATCATTTGAAGGCTCAACACCGCATTGATGAGTGATTTGCGTCACTGTGCGGTGGAGCGGTGGAGCGGTGTTGTCTTGGCAGGGTTTCTTGCCATTGGCGGCCCCGACAAGCCTGCCGGGGCAATCTTGGACTTGTCCCTGGGGCGGCTTCGACCCGGCCAGGCTCTTCTGCCCGGCAAGGGAGGCCTCCCCAAGGTGATGCTCTATTGCCTTGTCTGACTTGGTCTTCTTGATTCGCTCTTTGATCTCACAAAGAGCGGTTTCTCTGGCTTGGCCTTGCTTTGCATGTTGGTGCCGGACATGTGACGCCAGCACGCCTGTGTGTAAGTCCGGGCAATGAACGTGAATGTTTGTTGCACCGATAGGAGCCGCCGGGCCTGGCCCATACGTGCTGCCGAGCATCGTTGGGGTAGGCCCCAACAACCACACAGGCGAGCACCTGAGCCATGCCGCTATGGGTTTTAAGTCTCTCTCAACGTTTTCCTTGCTTCTTCGTTAACCTGCGATTGAATCAGCTTTCGGTTTTCCCGCGAGTCGTGCGGAGCAACATGGGGTTATCCGCGTAATGGCTCACGGGCCGCCCACGTTCACGGGGCGGTAACTGCCATTTCATCCATCCCACTACGCCTGCCGTTTCCGCCACGTACGCTGCATGCATTGCGCAGGGTTGGTGGCGGACGCGTAGGGCGCGGGAATGCATGCCATGGCAGAAAGCTCGGCGCCGCAGATAGGCATAGGAGAATGGTCGTCGATCCTGGACGTCGTCAACGACGCAGAGGGACTGAATTGGTGGAGTGGGGCGGTTGCCTTCTGGGTGGTGAGGAGCCAGCCCCCGGCCATGCTCCCCTATAAAAGGAGGCGCGGGCGAAGGGCTCACCCACACACATCTCCTCCTTCTTCTTCTTGTACTTTCTTCCACCATGGCGAGGGGAAGAGGACGCGATCGAACTCCAGTGGTGGCGACAAGAGTCTCTTCTCGGTAGCGCCTCCCTGCCTCAACTGAAGCTGCAGGGGAAGAATCCAGCGCACAAGGTGGTGCCATGGGACGTGGGCACAGTCGTCGTGGCGCCCGGGGCCAAGGAGGACGTGGTGGTGCTCTGGTCGCTCCTCCCCCAACCGCTTTGGCCCCAATGGAAGGCCACGTCAGGGACGAGCCATTGCAGTTCATCGTCAAGCTGCGCGGTGATACGTCTCCAACGTATCTATAATTTTTTATTGTTCCATGCTGTTATATTATCACTTTTGGATGTTTTACAATCATTTTATATCAACTTTATATCATTTTTTGGGACTAACCTGTTGACATAGTGCCCAGTGCCAGTTGCTATTTTCTGCTTGTTTTTTACTTCGCAGGATATCAATACCAAACGGAGTCCAAACACAGCAAAACTTTGTGGAGATTTTTTTTTGGACCAGAAGACATCCAGTGGGCCAAAGAAGTACCGAAGAGGGGGCCCGAGGTGAGCACAAGACACCAAGGCGTGCCTGGGCCCCCAAGCACGCCCTGGTGGGTTGTGCCCATCTCGGAGACCTCCCGCACCGCCTCTTTGCTCTATAAATACCCAAATATTCCAGAAACCCTAGGGGAGTCGACGAAAATTAATTCCAGCCGCCGCAAGTTCCAGAAACCATAGATCCAATCTAGACACCATCACAGAGGGGTTCATCATCCTCATTGGTGCCTCTCCGATGATGCATGAGTAGTTCATTGTAGACCTACGGGTCCGTAGTTAGTAGCTAGATAGCTTTCTCTCTCTCGTTTGATTCTCAATACAATGGTCTCTCGGAGATCTATTTGATGTAACTCTTTTTGCGGTGTGTTTGTTGGGATCCGATGAACTTTGAGTTTATGATCAGATCTATGTTTTTATCCATGAAAGGTATTTGAGTCTTCTTTGATCTCTTATATGCATGATTGCTTATAGCCTCGTATTTCTTCTCTAATATTTGGGTTTTGTTTGGCCAACTTGATCTATTTATCTTGCAATGGGAAGAGGTGCTTTGTGATGGGTTCGATCTTACGGTGCTTGATCCCAGTGACAGAAGGGGAAACGACACATATGTATCATTGCTATTAAGGATAACAAGATGGGGTCTACTTCTACATAAATATATCTTGTCTACATCATGTCATCGTTCTTATTGCATTACTCCATTTTTCCATGAACTTAATACACTAGATGCATGCTGGATAGCAGTCGATGTGTGGAGTAATAGTAGTAGATGCAGGCAGGAGTCGGTCTACTAATCTTGGACGTGATGCCTATATAATGATCATTGCCTGGATATCGTCATGATTATTAGAAGTTCTATCAATTGCCCAACAGTAATTTGTTTACCCACCGTTTGCTATTTTTCTCGAGAGAAGCCACTAGTGAAACCTACGACCCTCGGGTCTCTTCTTTAATATATTTGCCTTCGCGATCTATTTTTATTTGCTTTTATTTTCAGATCTATTAATCCAAAAATACAAAAATACCTTGCTGCAATTTTTACTTATTTATTTTATCTCGCATTCCCGTGAGATCTATTTATCCAATCTACTACAATTTTACCTATCCTTTTACCCGTGAGGGATTGACAACCCCTCTCTTACGTCGGGTTGCAAGTATTTGTTCTTTGTGTGCAGGAGCTGTTTACGTGGTGTTGCGTGGTTCTCCTATTGGTTCGATAACCTTGGTCTCATCACTGAGGGAAATACCTACCGTTGCTGTGCTGCATCATCCCTTCCTCTTTGGGGAAATACCGACGTAGTTCAAGCAAACATCAAAAGGAATTTCTGGCGCCTTTACCGGGGAGACATCATCAACATCAACCAGGTTCCTAATCACAAATCTCATCTCCTTGCAATTTACATTATTTGCCATTTGCCTCTCATTTTCCTCTTCCCCACTTCACAAAAAATTGCCGTTTTATTCGCCCTCTTTTTCTTTCGCCGTTTTCTCGTCAGATCTGTTTTTGAGTGCAATCTTGTTGCGTAGTCACAATGACTCAAGAGAACACCAAGTTGTGTGATTTCTCAAATACCAACAATAATTATTTTATTAGCACTCTGATTGCTCCTCCCGCCACTAGCGCGGAGTCTTGTGATATTAATGCCGCTTTGTTGAATCTTGTTATGAAAGATCAATTTTCCGGTACTCCTAATGAGGATGCCGTGTCCCATCTTAACACATTCGTGGATTTATGCAATATGCAAAAGAAAAAAGATGTGGACAATGATATTGTGAAGTTGAAATTATTTCCGTTTTCTTTGCGAGATCGCGCAAAAATTTGGTTTTATTCTTTGCCTCGCAATAGTATCGATTCTTGGAATAAGTGCAAAGATGCTTTTATCACTAAGTATTTTCCGCCCGCAAAAATTATTTCCCTTAGAACCCAGATTATGAATTTCAAGCAACTTGAGCATGAGCATGTTGCACAATCTTGGGAAAGGGTGAAAATGATGCTAAGGAATTGCCCAACTCATGGGTTAAAACTTTGGATGATCATACAAAATTTTTATGCGGGATTGAATTTTGTTTCTCGTAATCTTTTATATTCTGCCGCGGGGGGTACTTTTATGGAAATTACTTTGGGTGAAGCTACTAAATTGCTTGATAACATTATGGCAAATTATTCACAATGGCATGCCGAAAGAGCTCCTACTAGTAAAAAAGTTAATTCGGTTGAAGAAATTTCTTCTTTGAGTGAAAAAGTTGATGCTCTTATGAAATTGGTTGCTAATAAAAATGCTCCTATTGATTTTAATGATATGCCTTTGTCTACTTTGATTGAGCAAAATAGTGATGCCATAGATGTGAACTTTATTTCACGAAACAATTTCAATAACAATGCTTATAGAGGTAATTATAATCCTAGGCCTTTTCCTAGTAATTCCTCTAATAATTATGGTAATTCCTATGGTAATCCTTCTTATAATAATAATAGGAACACCCCTGATCTTGAGAATAATATTAAAGAATTTATCAATACTCAAAAGGTTTTCAATGCTACAGTAGAAGAAAAGCTGAATAAGTTTGATGATATGTCTAGAAGTATTGATAGAATTTCGCATGATGTAGAAAATCTCAAGATGAAAAATTTTGTGCCTAAGGTTGAAGAATCAATTAAAGCTCTTTATGTTTCTATGGATGAAAGTAAGAAAAGAACTGCTATGCTTAGAGCTAGACGAGAATTTTTAGAAAAAGCGTTTTCTAGTGATTGCTTTCATAAAAGTCATGAGGATCTTAAAATGATTGGTGTTTCTTCTATTGATTCCTTGTTTAGTAAAATTAAGATTGATGAAAAAGGGACTGGAGAAGAGTCAACTTTAGCTAGAAGGCATCCCGATAATTTGGACGGTGAAAATCTTGTTGAAAAATTTGATAAAAGTGGGTTTGAAGAGGTCAAGACTTTAACTAGTGATGTGCCCACTCTTTTGGATTACAAAGACTTTAATTATGATAGTTGCTCTTTGGTTGATTGTATTTCTTTGTTGCAATCCATGATAAATTCATCCCATGCTTATGAACAAAATAAAGCTTTTACTAAACATATTGTTGATGCTATGATGAAAGCTTTTGAAGAAAAGTTGGAATTAGAAGTTTCAATTCCTAGAAAATTACATGATGAATGGGAACCTACTATCAAAGTCAAGATTAAAAATTATGAGTGTTTTGCTTTATGTGACTTGGGTGCTAGTGTTTCTACAATTCCGAAATCTTTATGTGATGTGCTTGGTCAAGATTAAAAATTATGAGTGTTTTGCTTTATGTGACTTGGGTGCTAGTGTTCTACAATTCCGAAATATTTATGTGATGTGCTTGGTCTTACTGATATTGAAGAATGCTCTTTAAATTTGCACTTGGCGGATTCTACTATTAAAAAGCCTATGGGAAGAATTAATGATGTTCTTATTCTTGCAAATAGGAATTATGTGCCCATAGATTTTATTGTTCTTGATATTGATTGCAATCCGTCTTGTCCAATTATACTTGGTAGACCGTTTTTACGTACTATTGGTGCCGTGATTGATATGAAAGAAGGAAATATTAAATTTCAATTTCCACTAAGGAAGGGCATGGAACACTTCCCTAGAACTATAATTAAGCCACCATATGAATCAATCATGAGGGCATCTTATGGATCTCGAAACAAAGATGACAATACTTAGATCCTTTGCTTTATGCCTAGCTAGGGGCGTAAAACGATAGCGCTCGTTGGGAGGCAACCCAACTTGTATCTTTTTGCTTTTTAGTTTTCTTGCTGTTTTCAATAAAATACCCAATTATGCCTCTGATTAGATGTGTTTTTGTGGTTTAAATTAGTGTTTGTGCCAAGCAAAGCCTTTGGGATGATTTGGGTGATAGTTGATTTGATCTTGCTGAAAAATAGAAACTTTTGCGCTCAGGAAAACAATTCTAAGTTTTCACAGAAGAGTGATTTTGATTTGATTCTTTTTGCAGAAGATTAATAAACAAATTTCTCACGTTGTCCTTATTTTTCAGAATTTTTGGAGTTACAGAAGTATTCGAAGTTTTCAGATTGCTACAGACTGTTCTGTTTTTGACAGATTCTGTTTTCTTTGCGTTGTGTGCTTGTTTTGATGATTCTATGGTTTTCTTTGAAGAGTTTTTGCCATAGAAAAGTTGGAATACAGTATATATAATGCAAAAATAAAATATGAATGGGTTTGCAACAGCACTTATAGTAGTGATTTGCTTTCTTATACTAACGGATCTCACGAAGATTTTGTTGAGTTTTGTGTGATTGAAGTTTTCAAGTTTTGGGTGAGATTACGATGGATGAAGGAATAAGGATTAGCAAAAGGCTAAGCGTGGGGATGCCCGAGGCACCCCAAGATAATATTCAAGAAGTATCAAGCAACTAAGCTTGGGGATGCCCCCGAGTGGCATCCCCTCTTTCTACTAACGACCATCGGTATTTTACTTGGAACTATATTTTATTCGTCACATATTATGAGTTTTGCTTGGAGCGTATTGTATGATATGAGTCTTTGCTTGTTTTGCTTTTTATTTTAAGTCTTGAATCCTTGCTGGACACACCTTTTTGGGAGAGCCAAAAATTATGCTATGCTTGCTCCTATGCTTCGCTTAAATTTTTTATGAGCTATGGAATTGCTCTAGTGCTTCACTTATATCTTTTTGAGCACGGTGTGCTTTGTTATTTTTGAAGAAATGCTCTCATGCTTCACTTAGATTTATTTGGGAGTTATTAAAATTTTAAAGAAATTCTCTCTTGCTTCACTTAGATTAATTTGAGAGAAAGAAATATTATGCTCATGTTCTTCACTTATATTTGTTTGAGCTTATTAAAAGCAACATATGAAACTAGTCCCAAAGTGATAGATATCCAAGAAGGATATAATAAAAACTTTCATGAATATCATTGGACAAAATAAACTTGATTCTTAGTAATAGTTTTGAGATATGATGATAGTGATATGTGAGTCATGTTGATGAGTAATTATGCTTTAGTAAGAATATTGGTGTTAAGGTTTGTGATTCCCTATGCAAGCACGAAAGTCAATAGTTATGCAATGAAGTTATATCCTACTTGTGGTGCATTATTCGGTGTTAATTATGCTTAATGCTTGCTTACAAGATTTTTCGTTTCTTGGTTGGACGCTTCTCAATCTTTTTGCTAGCCTTCATTTGCACTAAGTATGATCACTACTTGTGCATCCAAAACCCTTTAAACCAGTTTTGCCATATGAGTCCACTATACCTACCTATATGCGGTATTTTCGTGCCGTTCTAAGCAAATTTGTATGTGCCATCTCTAATTTTCAAAATAAATTTCTCTTTTGTGTGCTTGTACCCCTCGCGAGGTGGTGAGGGGTGGCGGATATTTTTCCATGCTAGATGTGTTATTCTCACGATGAGTGTTTATTCACTTGTCATTGCACGAGAGTACGACAAAGGTATTAGGGATGCCCAGTCCCGAAATGAAAAATGAATTTACTTTATGTTCTCAAATATAAATTCCTTGGAAAGTGTTGGTATGGAGGGCACCCGTGGATACGGATAGCCATGGAAAGTGAAAGTATGGTGGAAAAAGGAATAAACTTTAATTTCTATTTGGGAACCGCCTATGATATATCTAGCATGGAAAGTATTGGGAACTCTAAGTCATTTTCGTTGGTGGGAAAAGTATGCCTCTCAAAATGTTTTTATCTCTCAATTTAAGCTTTGCGCTCTGGCACCTCTACAAATACCTACTTCCCTCCGTGAAGGGCATTTCTTTTACTTTATGCAATTTTTATTTTTACTTGAGTCTCCATCTTCTCTTATAAAGCACCAACTAAGGGGCACTATGATCGTACTTGAGCATTGGGTGTAGCTAATATTTGAGTGTGTTTCATGAATGGATCAATGATTGAGCATAATGGGCTAGGGATAACTTGCTTTAGTGTTGATATTTTGAAAGACATGGTTGCTTGTTGATATGCTTGAGTATTAAAGTCCTCATGTCAAAACTAGACTATTGCTTTGAACCATATAAAAGTCCAAATGTCCATGCTACAAAGAAAAGAATATGTGATGAACATGTTAGGCAGCATTCCACATCAAAAATTCTGTTTTTATCATTTACCTACTCGAGGACGAGCAGGAATTAAGCTTGGGGATGCTGATACGTCTCCAACGTATCTATAATTTTTGATTGTTCCATGCTTTTATATTATCATTTTTGGATGTTTTACAATCATTTTATATCAACTTTATATCATTTTTTGGGACTAACCTATTGACATAGTGCTCAGTGTCAGTTGCTATTTTCTGCTTGTTTTTTACTTCGCAGGAAATCAATACCAAACGGAGTCCAAACGCAGCGAAACTTTTTGGAGATTTTTTTGGACCAGAAGTCATCCAGTGGGCCAAAGAAGTACCGAAGAGGGGGCCCGAGGTGAGCACAAGACACCCCCAGGCGTGCCCTGGTGGGTTGTGCCCATCTCGGAGACCTCCCGCACCGCCTATTTGCCCTATAATTACCCAATATTCCAGAAACCCTAGGGGAGTCGACGAAAATCAATTCCAGCCGCCACAAGTTCCAGAAACCACAGATCCAATCTAGACACCATCACGGAGGGGTTCATCATCCTCATTGGTGCCTCTCCGATGATGCGTGAGTAGTTCATTGTAGACCTACGGGTCCGTAGTTAGTAGCTAGATGGCTTTCTCTCTCTCGTTTGATTCTCAATACAATGGTCTCTTGGAGATCTATTTGATGTAACTCTTTTTGCGGTGTGTTTGTTGGGATCCGATGAACTTTGAGTTTATGATCAGATCTATGTTTTTATCCATGAAAGTTATTTGAGTCTTCTTTGATCTCTTATATGCATGATTGCTTATAGCCTCGTATTTCTTCTCTGATATTTGGGTTTTGTTTGGCCAACTTGATCTATTTATCTTGCAATGGGAAGAGGTGCTTTGTGATGGGTTTGATCTTACGGTGCTTGATCCCAGTGACAGAAGGGGGAACGTCACGTATGTATCGTTGCTATTAAGGATAACAAGATGGGGTCTATTTCTACATAAATAGATCTTGTCTACATCATGTCATCGTTCTTATTGCATTACTCCATTTTTCCATGAACTTAATACACTAGATGCATGCTGGATAGCGGTCGATGTGTGGAGTAATAGTAGTAGATGCAGGCAGGAGTCGGTCTACTAATCTTGGACGTGATGCCTATATAATGATCATTGCCTGGATATCGTCATGATTATTTGAAGTTCTATCAATTGCCCAACAGTAATTTGTTTACCCACCGTTTGCTATTTTTCTCAAGAGAAGCCACTAGTGAAACCTACGGCCCCCGGGTCTCTTCTTTAATATATTTGCCTTCGCGATCTATTTTTATTTGCTTTTATTTTCAGATCTATTAATCCAAAAATACAAAAATACCTTGCTGCAATTTTTACTTATTTATTTTATCTCGCGTTCCCGCGAGATCTATTTATCCAATCTACTACAATTTTACCTATCATTTTACCCGTGAGGGATTGACAAGCCCTCTCTTACGTCGGGTTGCAAGTATTTGTTGTTTGTGTGCAGGAGCTGTTTACGTGGTTCTCCTACTGGTTCGATAACCTTGGTCTCGTCACTGAGGGAAATACCTACCGTTGATGTGCTGCATCATCCCTTCCTCTTTGGGGAAATACCGACGTAGTTCAAGCAAACATCACAGGGCTTCATATTCGGCTGCGTTGTTGGAGTCTGTGTACATGATCTGTAGTACATACCGAATAGTGTCGCCCGTGGGGGACGTGAGGATTACTCCAGCCCCCAGTCCGGCCAACATTTTGGAACCGTCAAAATACATTGTCCAATGGGAGTACGTACTATATTCCCGGGGAAGTTCGCCCTCTGTCCATTCGGCCAGAAAGTCAGCTAGCACCTGAGATTTAATAGTGCGGCATGGTTTGTACACAATTTCAAAGGGCAGGAGTTCAATTGCCCATTTGGCTATGCGGCCCGTGGCGTCCCTATTGTTGATAATATGGTTTAAGGGGACTTCTTATGCCACGGTGACCAAACACTCTTGGAAGTAGTGTTGCAGCTTGCGGGATGCCATGCAAACTGTGTAGGCGATTTTCTGGTAGTGCGGATACCGAGTTTTACATGGGGTCAGTACTTCAGACACATAGTAGACATGCTTTTGGACCTTGAACTTGTGTCCTTCTGCCTCTCGTTCTACCACGAGGACAGCGCTCACAACCTGGTTTGTGGCTGAGATGTAGAGCAGCATGGGTTCAGCTATGCCAGGTGCTGTCAAAATGGGGTTGCCTGCTAGTAGAGTCTTTATCTCCTCTAGTGCGGTAGTTGCTTCATCAGTCCATTCGAAGTTTTTGGTTTTCTTGAGCAATTTGTAGAGCGGTAGGGCCTTTTTGCTGAGGCGAGAAATGAAGCGACTCAAGGCTGCTACGCACCCGGCCAACTTCTGGACGTGTTTGAGCTCTGTGGGTATTGCCAGTTGGGACAGAGCTCGGATTTTGGCTGGATTGGCTTCTATCCCTCTATGGGAGACAATGAATCCGAGCAGTTTTCCGGCAGGAACTCCGAAGACACATTTATCCGGGTTAAGCCGTATGTCGTATGTTCTCAAGTTGTCAAACGTCTGGAGGAGGTCGTCTATCAACTGGCTGGCATGTTTGGTCTTGACGACCATGTCGTCCACATATGCTTTGATTGTTTTTCCGATTTGTGTTTCCAGGCATGTATGAATCATGCGCTGATATGTTGCACCTGCGTTTTATTAACCCGAAGGGCATTGTATTGAAGCAGAATGGCCCGTAGGGTGTGATGAACGCGGTTGCTGGTTTGTCGGATTCCTTCATCTTGATTTGGTGATATCCCGAGTATGCATCGAGGAAGCACAATGAGTCGTGTCCGGCGGTGGCATCGATGATTTGGTCTATTTGGGGCAAGGGGAAGGGGTCCTTGAGACAGGCTTTGTTGAGGTCTTTGAAGTCGACGCATAACCGCCAGGACTTGTCTTTTTTGGGCACCATGACTAGGTTTGCCAGCCACTCGGGGTGTTTGATTTCTCTGATGAATCATGCTTCAAGTAACTTGGCTAATTCTTCTCCCATGGCTTGAAGCTTGGGTTCGGAGAATCGACGTAACGTCTGTTTAACTAGCTTGAAGCCTTTGATTATGTTCAGACTGTGCTCCACCAGCCCGCGTGGGATACCTGGCATGTCCGAAGGATTCTAGGCAAATACGCTCCAATTTTCGTGCAAGAATGCACGCAATGCCTCGTCGATCTCTGGGTCCAGCTGGGCTCCGGATGGTCGCTGTCTTGTTGGGGTCCTTCGGGTGCACTTGGAACTTAATGGTTTCGTCAGTTGGCTTGAAGGAAGTAGACTTGGGTCTCTTACTATGGGTTACATCATCCCTGTCCACTACTGTACGTAGTGTGGTCAATTCTTCGGTTGCAAGAGCCTCAGATAGTGCTTCGAGGGCCAGGGATGTTGTTTTGTTTTCGGCTCGAAGGGCTTTGTCCGGATCACTAGCTATTGTGATCACATCGTTGGGCCCTGGCATTTTGAGCTTCATGTACCCGTAATGGGGTATAGCCTGAAACTTTGAGAATGCGTCACGCCCTAATAGGGCGTGGTATCTGCTACGGAAGGGCATGATGTGGAAGAGCAATTCTTCGGTCCTGTAATTCGCCGGAGTGCCGAAGACTACGTCCAGAGTAATTCGTCCGGAGCAGCGTGCCTCTTAGCTGGGGATGATTCCTCGAAACATGGTGTAACTTTGTTCGACTCGAGATCTGTCGAATTTCATCTTGTCCAGGGTATCCTCGTAGATGAGGTTTAAACCGCTGCCTCCATCCATGAGCACCTTAGTCAATCTAAAGCCATCCACGATGGGATCGAGGACTAGTGCGGCTGGTGCTCAGACGAGTCGTGCCCTTGGTTCGTCCTCCGCATTGAAGGTGATCGGGGTGTCCATCTAGGGGTTTGTTGTTGTGACCTGGTGGACTTGGCCGGGCTCTCGAAGGGCTCTTTTCCTCTGATTGTTCGAGGAGAAGGTTTCGTAGATGGTTAAGACGTCATGGTCTTTAGATGAGGTGTTTTTGATCCTCTACTCGGGTTTTGAAGGTGGAGTATAGCCTCGCCGCTTTTGGCGACCTGCCGGACAACCCAGCAAGCTCGAAGCATGTGAGTCGGGTTCGTGTTGAGCAGGGCCGAGTGTATGGGGCACGGCTTGTCCAGTAGTTCATCCAGGACCGACCTGGGTCCGGTGAGGGATCTGTTTCTTTTTTCAGCGGGCTCGTATTCGGGCGACCGCTACACGTATGCATGCTTGTCCCGGATTGTTCTTGTCGGTTCGGCATGGTTTTACTCCACACGTATTTGTTGTTCCATCCAGGTGCTCTCATGGCGTAGTATTTGCGTACCACATCTGATAGCTCGGTGATGCTTTGTACGTGGCGACGGGCGAGGGCATTCAGAAGCCCTTCGTCTCGGCAGTTAGACCGGAAGGTCGTAATTATGTCTTGGTTGCAGTAGCTGGCGATTTGCTCTTTTACCAAGAGGAATCGGGCCCAATAGTGATGGACCGTCTCTTCGGGCTGCTGCTTTATGTACATCAGGTCCCAGATGTCCGGAGGACCCGAATTGTCTGGGGAGTACGCGACATGGGTGGTGGGTGGGAGAAAATCCTGCACTGTTCCGGGGTGTATGTCCGGGACTTTAGTGGTGGTATCTACAGCATCCGTACTGTTAGCGGACGGTGGCAGGGACTTGAAGTCGTGTTTTAAGTCGGCACCTGGCTTGGGACATTCTTCGGGGCTCGAAGCCCGATCATCGATCAGGACGTAACTCGCTTTGAGCTTCGGTGATGACGATCCTTCGGCCAATTCTTCGATGGTGGCGACAAGGTGTGTGACAGGCGGGGTGTAAATTTCCCTATTGTCAGGTTTAAGCCCAATCCGGTCATAGACCGAGGATTGATCGTGCGAGACTCCCATGGTCCGGATCTGCTCTAGGATATCGTTTACGGACGAGAGGCCCGCCGGGTCCATGCCGCCCATGGGTTCGGCGGGGGTTGACTCCCCATCTTCAGACACCGAATTCTTGTCAAGGCTCAAGGCCGAATACTCATCGAGGAGGGATGGTGCGGACAGGGTTGACTCCTGGTCTTCGGACATGGGAGGCACTTCCGAGCTCGATGCTGGTTGCGTAGTAAGGGCCGATCCGGAGATCGGATTGGGAGTAGCCCCCGAGGTCAATACTTACGGCTGTTGCAGGTGAGGCTGAGAAGCCCGAAGATCAGATCACCCGAGCATCGGTGACGTACTCAAATTTGCCGAACCCGATCTACTATCCAGGGGCGAAATTGTCGATCTGATTGAGGTGGCCAGTCACGTCGACATGCAGAACGATGCTGCCGAACGCGAAAAATTGCCCGGGGGCAAAGATGTCTCCGGTGCCGATGCCGTCTCCGATGATCAGGCGAGCCATCGATCCTTTGGCGATCTGACAGCAGAACTCTCAATGAAAGCACCAATGTCGGTGTCAAAACCGGCGGATCTTGGGTAGGGGGTCCCAAACTGTGGACCTTGGATCGATGGGGAACAGTAGACGTAGGACACGATGTTTACCCAGGTTCGGGCCCTCTCTAAGAGGTAAAACCCTACATCCTGCTTGATTATATTGCTTGTGCATGAGGGGGTTACAGAGTAGATCTACCACGAGATCAGACAAACTAAACCCTAACTAGTAGGATAATGATTGTTCCTCTAGCCTCTACAGACTAAGCCCCCTAGTTTATATAGACATCAGGGGTGCTAGGGTTTACAAATAGTCGGTTACATCAAGGAAGCTCCGGGTCTTCTATCTTGACTTGGAGGGCACACCAAGGCACAAAAGGTCTTCGGTCCGGATACGGTGCGGCCCAACTATCCGGCCGATGTGAGATGAGCCAGCACCCCGAGGACCCCCTAATCCAGGACTCCCTCGATCATCCACTCCATAATCCATTTGGAGTTGTCAGATTCATCACCAGAGATGTATAGAGTGGCATAGAACTGAAGAATTATCTCTCTGTTCCAAGGATGTTCAAATGCAAATACATTGGTGAGGCAGAAATCTTCCAGATCTTGCAACAACTGATTGAAGCAGCCAATATTCTTCATAGCTGGAATGTCATGATATTCATGAGGAAAAATCTTCTTGCTGTCATAGAGGACCCAAGAATAATATATAGCTTGTTCCTTTGTCCAGAAGCGAGGCGATTCAGAGGTGCATGGTCCATTATACAGGCTGTCCTGAAAGAATTTTGGATGGGTATTCTGATTGAAAAGAGGACCTTTGGCACCAACACCTGCCGAAAACAAAGGCAGTTGTTCACGAGGGAATGGATATTTGAGTTTGTCTTCGACTGAGATCACTTCATCTCCTTATACAACCGAGTCAGAATGATGAGCAGAGACAGATTTATGCTCGGACGGACCAATGTCTGGAATTCTTTACACTGTGTCGATAGACAACTTTAGTTGAGAGGGAGCAGGTGGCACAATGGATGGAGCTGCAGAGGTAGTAGGCACTGGGGCAGATTCCTTCATTTTAGGCACAGTGGCCGAGTCAAGCACTGGAGGTGGTTGAGGTTGTTCCTCGGGAATCTGTTGTTGCTGAACAGTTCGGGGGACCGAGACATTCGGTGTTTCATGTGCGGGAGAAGCTTGAGGTTCGGAGTGAGCGATTTCACCTTCCTCAGAAACATTTTGCTGAGAAGGAATATCAGCTTGAGCAGGGGAGGCCACATGCACTGGTTCAGTTGTCCTTGGCGAGGGAGGAGCATCCGAGACTTGAACTGTGGGTTGCGAAAGAACAATTGGCTCAGGAGATTTTTCTTTCTGAGGCTGAGCTTTGGAGCGATCACGTGACTTTTCTGATGGAGCAGGAGGTACATTCCTCTTCACAGTTTTCTTTCGCCACTTCTTTGTTTGCTATGCAGATTGATCAATGTGGCTTTTGACAAGATCGTCATAGCCAGTAACTTTTGATTGATGCTTGCAAGTACTGAAATTATCGGTAACAGATAGTTTTGTGATAAGATAATTCGTAACGGGTAACAAGTAACAAGTGTAACAAAGGTGCAGCAAGGTGGCCCAATCCTTTTTGTAGCCAAGGATAAGACTGGACGAACTCTTATATAGAACAAAGTGCTCCCGAGGACACATGGAATTATTGTCAAGTTAGTTTTCATCATGCTCATATGATTCGCGTTCGTTACTTTGATAATTTGATATGTGGGTGGACCGGTGCTTGGGTGCTGTCCTTACTTGGACAAACCTCCCACTTATGATTAACCCCTCTCGCAAGCATCCGCAACTATTAAATAAGAATTAAGATAAATCTAACCATAGCATGAAACATGTGGATCCAAATCAGCCCCTTACGAAGAAACGCATAAACTAGGGTTTAAGCTTCTGTCACTCTAGCAACCCATCATCTACTTATTACTTCCCAATGCCTTCCCCTAGGCCCAAACAATGGTGAAGTGTCATGTAGTCGACGTTCACATAACACCACTAGAGGAAAGACAATATACATCTCATCAAAATATCGAACGAATACCAAATTCACATGATTACTTATAACAAGACTTCTCACATGTCCTCAGGAACAAACGTAACTATTCACAAAGCATATTCATGTTCATAATCAGAGGAGTAATAAATATAATTAAGGATCTGAACATATGATCTTCCACCGAATAAACCAACTAGCATCAACTACAAGGAGTAATCAACACTACTAGCAACCTACATGTACCAATATGAGGTTTTGAGACAAAGATAGGATACAAGAGATGAACTAGGGTTTGGGAGGAAATGGTGCTGGTGAAGATGTTGATGGAGATTGACCCCCTCTCGATGAGAGGATCATTGGTGATGACGATGACGATGATTTCCCCCTCCGGGAGGGAAGTTTCCCCGGCAGAACAGCTCCGCCGGAGCCCTAGATTGGTTCTGCCCAAGTTCTGCCTCGAGACGGCGGCGCTTCGTCCCGAAAGTTCTCTTCTGATTTTTTTCCATGTCAAAACACATCATATAGCAGAATATGGGCACCGGAGGCTTGCTAGGGGGCCCACAAGCCACAGGGCGTGCCTAGGGGGTAGGGCGCGCCCCCCAGGCTTGTGACCTCCTGGTGGGTCCCTCTGGTATTTTCTTCGCCCAATATTTTTTATATATTCCAAAATAATTCTCCGTAAATTTTCAGGACTTTTGGAGTTGTGCAGAATAGGTCTCTCAGATTTGCTCCTTTTCCAGTCCAGAATTCCAGCTGCCGGAATTCTCCCTCTTCATGTAAACCTTGTAAAATAAGAGAGAAAAGGCATAAGTATTGTAGCAAAATAGGTAATAACAGCCCATAATGCAATAAATATCAACATAAAAGCATGGTGCAAAATGGACGTATCAACTCCCCCAAGCTTAGACCTCACTTGTCCTCAAGCGAAAGCCGAAATCGATAATCATGTCCACATGTTTAGAGATTAAGGTGTTGATAAAATAAAATACGGACATGAAGACATCATGATCATCTTTAGAACAACAAAAAATATTGTCATATAATTTCCTATGCTAGAGTAACAATTCGTTCACAAGGTAAAGTATGAATCAGAAACTTTATTGAAAACTAACAAACTATGATCTCAGTCATTGAAGCAATTGCAATTTATCATAATATCGGAAAGAGTCAATATAAGAGCTTTTCAGCAAGTTCACATACTCAACTATCATTTAGTCTTTCATAATTGCTAACACTCACGCGATACTTATGAGTTCAAAGCCTCAGTCGGACACAGAGAAAGATAGGGGCTTATAGTTTCGCCTCCCAACCTTTTACCTCAAGGGTAATGTCAACAATAATACTTTATGATAACCTACATCCGAGTGGATATATATATATATATATATATGGATCTTTCCCAACATATAGTGCTTGCCAAGAAGAAAAAGTGTAAAAAGGAAAGGTGAAGATCACCATGACTCTTGTATAAAGGTAGAAGGTAAAAGTAAAAGATAGGCCCTTCGCAGAGGGAAGCATAGGTTATCATGCGCTTTTATGGTTGGATGCACAAAATCTTAATGCAAAAGAACGTCACTTTATATTGCCGCTTGTGATAAAGAACTTTATTATGCAGTCCGTCTCTTTTATTTCTTCCATATCACAAGTTCGTATAAAGCTTATTTTCTTCACACTAATAGATCATACATATTTAGAGAGCAATTTTTATTGCTTGCACTGATGACAACTTACTTGAAGGATTTTACTCAATCCATAGGTAGGTATGGTGGACTCTCATGGCAAAACTGGGTTAAGGGATGTTTGGATGCACAAGTAGTATCTCTACTTGGTGCAAAGGATTTGGCTAGCATAAGAGGGAAAAGCAAGCTCAACATGTTGGAAGATCCATGACAATATAACTTCTATTCGGATATAGGAAAACATAACCCATTATGTTGTCTTCCTTGTCCAACCTCAACCTTTTAGCATGTCATATTTTAATGAGTGCTTACAATAACAAAAGATGTCCAAGATAGTATATTTATATGTGAGACCTCTCTTTCTTTATTACTTCCTATTAATTGCAACAATGACCAAAACTATGTTTGTCAACTCTCAACAACTTTTATTCATCATACTTTTTATGTGTGAAGTCATTACTCTCCATAAGATCATTGTATGATCTTTTTATTTCTTTATTCTTTTTCTCAAGATCATAGCAAGAAAGCAAAGCCCTCAACTCAAAACTAATCTTTATTATATAACTCTCGGACTCGATTACATAGAGGAAACACAAAGCAAAACTCAAGGCTAGATCATACTAAAAACTTTATTCTACTAAACCGAGATATAACCAAAAGGATCGAACTAAGAAAAACGATAAAAGTAAAGGTGTGATGGTGATACGATACCGGGGCACCTCCCCCAAGCTTGGCACAAGCCAAGGGGAGTGCCCATACCCATGTATTTAGATCTCTTTCTTCGGAGGTGGTGATGATGGGGTTGTTGTCAACTTGATTAAACTACCCTTCAGGTCTTGCAATTCTCGGAGTACTCATTGAAGCATAATTGTATTCTTCTGAATCTCCTCTAAAAGATGCTTGTTTTCAGGCCACCATGAGCCTTTCCCTGAACCACTCTCACTTGGACGGGATATATCCCAATTGGAGGGTATGGATGTACGAGGAGTATTCTCCACCCCATAGTTATGAACCAAATTATGAAGGTTGTTCTGATGTAACCTGTGTAAGGGCCTCCTCGGAGGAAGTCCTTCTTGTATCTGTTGGCCTCCATGGTTGCTTGTAGTCCCTACAGCTTGATGGGGATTGGGAATAGTGGAGATGCCCGCCAGAGTGCCCCTCTCCGAAGCCGGAGGGTGAACCTCAAGCGAATCTCCTTGATCTTTTTCCATCGTAACTTCCTCGGCTTCCGCCCTCCTGAGTTCCATCTGTAACAACCAAGCATCGTCGTCCATGTTGTCGGAGGAAGAGGAAGACATGATGTCTGGCCTTAAAAACTCTGGCAGAAAACATCTCAAAAAGAAAACAGGAGATATTGTCGTGGTACGGTGGTCAAAACCTTCGGGAGATTATATAATGATTTTTTACCGACAAAAAGGAGTATTCTGTAAGAAAACGGAGTCCGGAGGGCACACGAGGTGGCCACAAGCCACAGGGGCGCGCCCAGGGGGGTAGGGCGTGCCCCAGGCTTGTCGCCTCCTCGTGCACTCTTCGGACTACTTTTAATTTTCCTAAGTTTTTAAATATTCCAAAACGGAGAAAATTTGCCATTGGAAAAGTTTTGGAGTCGGTTTACTTACCGTACCACATACCTATTCCTTTTCGGAGTCTGAAATGTTCTGGAAAGTCTCCCTTATGTACTCCTCCGGTGTTATGGTCTTAATAATATTTGTCTCAACATTTAAGGGAGTACCTGAGATATAATGTTTGATTCTCTGCCCATTTACCACCTTCAGGTTATTGCCTTCGGCATTGTTAATCTTGATGGCACCGGAACGATAAACTTCCTCGACAATGTAAGGCCCTTCCCATTTAGAGAGAAGTTTCCCTGCAAAAAATCTTAAACGAGAATTGTATAGCAAGACAAGGTCACCTACATTAAATTCACGCTTTTGTATCCTTTTGTCATGCCACCTTTTAACTTTTTCTTTAAACAACTTAGCATTCTCATAGGCATGGGTTCTCCATTCATCAAGTGAGCTAATGTCAAATAACCTCTTCTCACCGGCAAGTTTGAAATCATAGTTGAGCTCTTTAATTGCCCAATAAGCTTTATGTTCTAGTTCAAGAAGTAAGTGACATGCTTTTCCATAAACCATTTTATATGGAGACATACCCATAGGGTTTTTATAAGCAGTTCTATAGGCCCATAATGCATCATCAAGTTTCTTAGACCAATTCTTTCTAGATCTATTAACAGTCTTTTGCAGGATCAATTTAATTTCTCCATTGCTCAATTCTACTTGACCACTAGTCTGAGGATGATAAGGAGATGCAATTCTATGGTTGACATCATATTTAGCAAGCAATTTACGGAAAGCACCATGAATAAAGTGTGAACCACCATCATTCATCAAATATCCAGGGACTCCAAACCTCGGAAAAATAACTTCTTTAAGCATCTTAATAGAAGTGTTATGATCAGCACTACTAGTTGGAATAGCTTCTACCCACTTAGTAACGTAATCAACAGCAACTAAAATATGTGTATACCCGTTAGAGGAAGGAAAAGGTCCCATATAATCAAAGCCCCAAACATCAAATGGTTCAATAACAAGTGAATAATTCATAGGCATTTCCTGATGTCTACTAATATTACCAATTCTCTGGCATTCAAAAAAGACAAGACATACTTACGAGCATCTTTGAAGAGAGTAGGCCAATAAAAACCGGATTGTAATACCTTGTGTGCAGTTCTATCTCCAGCATGGTGTCCTCCGTAGGCCTCGGAGTGACACTTACGTAGGATCTGTTCCTGTTCATGCTTAGGTACACAACGTCTAATAACACCATCTACTCCTTCTGTATAAAGGTGTGGGTCATCCCAAAAGTAATGTCTTAAATCATAGAAAAACCTTTTCTTTTGCTGGTATGTGAAGCTAGGTGGTATAAATTTAGCAACAATGTAATTAGCATAATCAGCATACCAGGGAGCATTACGAGAAGCATTTATGACATCTAATTGTTCATCAGGAAAGCTATCATCAATAGGTAGTGGGTCATCAAGAACATTCTCTAACCTAGACAAGTTATCTACTACAGGGTTCTCAGCACCCTTTCTATCAATAACATGCAAATCAAATTCTTGCAGCAGGAGAACCCATCTAATAAGTCTAGGCTTAGCATCTTTCTTTTCCATAAGATATTTAATAGCAGCATGGTCATTGTGAACAGTAACTTTGGAATCAACAATATAGGATCTGAACTTATCACAAGCAAAGACAACTGCTAAAAATTCTTTTTCAGTAGTAGCATAATTTCTTTGAGCACTGTCTAGAGTTTTACTAGCATAATGGATAACATTCAACTTCTTATCAACTCTTTGTCCTAGAACAGCACCAACAGCATAATCACTAGCATCACACATAATTTCAAAGGGTAGGTTCCAATCAGGTGGTTGAACAATAGGTGCAGAAATCAAGGCTTTCTTAAGTATTTCAAATGCTTCTACACAATCATCATCAAAAACAAAAGGAACATCTTTTTGCAAGAGATTAGTGAGAGGCCTAGAAATTTTAGAGAAGTCTTTAATAAACCTCCTATAGAAACCAGCATGACCAAGGAAACTTCTTATACCTTTGATATCTTTAGGACACAGCATTTTTTCAATAGCATCAACTTTAGCTTTATCAACTTCAATACCTCTTTCGGAGATTTTATGTCCCAAGACAATACCTTCATTAACCATAAAGTGGCACTTCTCCCAATTCAAGACAAGATTAGTTTCTTCACATCTCTACAAAACTCGATCAAGGTTGCTTAAGCAATTATCAAAAGAAGTTTCGTAAACGGAGAAATCATCCATGAAAACCTCAACAATCTTTTCACAAAAGTTAGAGAATATAGCAGTCATACATCTTTGAAAGGTAGCAGGTGCATTGCATAAACCAAAAGGCATACGTCTGTAAGCAAAGGTACCGAAAGGGCAAGTAAAAGTAGTCTTTTCTTGATCCTCTTTTGACATAGGTATTTGAGAAAAACCAGAATAACCATCTAGAAAGTAGAAGTGTGTATGTTTTGATAGTCTTTCTAGCATTTGATCAATAAAAGGTAGAGGACAATGATCTTTCCTAGTAGCTTTATTCAACTTTCTAAAATCAATAACCATTCTATAACCTGTAACAATTCTTTATGGAATCAATTCATTCTTATCATTAGGAACAACGGTAATACCTCCCTTCTTAGGGACACAATGAATAGGACTTACCCATCTACTATCAGCAATAGGATAGATTATACCTGCTTCCAGAAGCTTTAGTATTTCATTTCTTACCACTTCCTTCATCTTGGGATTTAACCGTCGTTGGTGATCAACAACTGGTTTAGCATCAGGTTCCATATTAATTTTGTGCTGACATAGAGTGGGACTAATGCCCTTAAGATCATCAAGAGTATATCTAATAGCAGCACGGTGCTTCCTCAGAGTTTTCAATAATTTATTTTCTTCATGCTCTGAAAGGTTAGCACTAATAATAACAGGATATATCTTCTTTTCATCAAGATAGGCATATTTCAGAGTATCAGGTAATTGTTTAAGCTCAAACACGGGATCACCCTTGGGTGGAGGAGGATCCCCAAGAATCTCAAGAGGCAAGTTGTGTTTCAAAACAGGCATTTGGTTAAAGAATATTTCATCTAATTCCTTCCTTTCATTCATAAACATATCATTTTCATGGTCCAGCAGATATTGTTCTAAAGGATCAGTAGGAGGCACAACAATAGAAGCAAGACCAATTATTTCATCTTTACTAGGTAATTCTTTGTCATGGTGTTGTCTACGAAATTTGGAGAAATTAAACCCATGAGACACATCCCCAAAACTTACAGTAACAATTTCTTTCTCACAATCTATCTTAGCATTAACAGTGTTCAAGAAAGGTCTACCAAATATAATGGGACAAAAATCATCTTGTGGGGAACCAAGAACAAGAAAATCAGTAGGGTATTTTACTTTCCCACACAAGACTTCAACATCTCTAACAATCCCAATTGTTGATATAGTATCTCTATTAGCAAGCTTGATAGTAACATCAATATCTTCTATTTCAGCATGTGCAATATCATTCATAATTTCTTGATATAAAGTAAAGGGAATTGCACTCACACTAGCACCCACATCACATAAGCAATGATAACAATGATCTCCTATTTTAACAGAAACAACAGGCATGCTAACAACAGGTCTATGTTTATCTTTATCATCGGGTCTGGCAATTCTAGCAGCCTCATCACAGAAATAAATAACATGCCCATCAATATTATCGACCAAGAGATCTTTAACCATAGCAATACTAGGTTCAACTTTAATTTGTTTAGGGGGTGTAGGTGTTCTAGTATAACTCTTTTGAACCATAGCTGAAGCTTTAGCATGTTCCTTTATTCTAATAGGGAAAGGTGGTTTCTCAATATAAGCAGTAGGAACAATAGGATCAACATTATAAGTAATGGTTTCTTCTTCAACTTTAATAGGTTCTACTACTTTCACTTCAATGAGAGGATGATGTTTAAACCACTTCTCCTTAGGGAGATCAACATGAGTAGCAAATGATTCACAGAAGGAAGCTACTATCTCAGAGTCAAGTCCATATTTAGTGCTAAATTCACGAAAAGCATCGGTATCCATAAAAGATTTAACACAATCAAACTTAAGGTTTATACCTGACTCCTTACCTTCGTCGAGTTCCCAGTCTTCAGAGTTGCATTTAATTATTTTCAATAAATACCATTTGAATTCAATAGTCTTCTTCATAAAAGAACCAGTACAAGAAGTATCGAGCATGGATTGATCAGTACGAGAAAGTCGAGCATAAAAATTCTGAATAATAATTTCTCTTGAGAGCTCATGATTGGGTCATGAATATAACATTGACTTAAGCCTCCCCCAATCTTGAGCGATACTTTCTCCTTCACGAGGCCAAAAATTATAAATATAATTTCGATCACGATGAACTAGATGCATAGGATAAAACTTCTGATGAAATTCCAATTTCAATCGGTTGTAATTCCAAGACCCAATAACATCGCATAGCCTAGACCATGTCAATGCCTTCTCCTTCAAAGATAAAGGGAAGACCTTCTTCTTGACTTCATCCTCGGGCAAACCTGCAAGCTTAAATAATCCACAAACTTCATCTACATAGATTAGATGCATATCAGGATGTAATGTTCCATCTCCTGCATAAGGATTAGCTAGCAGTTTCTCTATCATACCCGAAGGAATTTCATAATAAATATTTTCAGTAGGTTGAGGGGCAACTCTTTGCTCTTTCGGTCGGGGTGAAGATACCCCGAACAAACCCCTCAAAGGATTATTTTCCATAGCAACAAGTGACAGTAAATTTCAGCACACTATATAAATGTTTCCTTACCAAATTCCACTTACCAAAGGCGCTTCACTCCCCGGCAACGGTGCCAGAAAAGATTCTTGATGACCCACAAGTATAGGGGATCTATCGTAGTCCTTTCAATAAGTAAGAGTGTCGAACCCAACGAGGAGCAGAAGGAAATGACAAGCGGTTTTCAGCAAGGTATTCTCTGCAAGCACTGAAATTATCGGTAACAGATAGTTTTGTGATAAGATAATTCATAACGGGTAACAAGTAACAAGTGTAACAAAGGTGCAGCAAGGTGGCCCAATCGTTTTTGTAGCAAAGGACAAGCCTGGATGAACTCTGATATAGAACAAAGCGCTCCCGAGGACACATGGAAATTATTGTCAAGTTAGTTTTCATCATGCTCATAGGGGATGAATTTTGAACACCACGACACCGTGGCTCTCCGGCAAACGTCGACGTACTTGCTTTTGTAATTCTAGTAAATCCAAAAGTCGTCCAAAATTCATGAAACTTGGCATGCTATCATGGAGCGGCATCAACATGCCGTGGTAAATTTTTGTCCCATTTGGGGCAGGTTTGGGTATAAGCTTCTCACAAACCAGAGCTTCTCACAACAAGCCTGATGGTTTCGGTAGGGAACGTGCCACCTTTGGGGACGAAACGATATCCGTTGCCTCTTATTGCTTTCAAAATTTTTCTAGTGTCAACATAGAACAACAGGAGTGTTGTGTTAAGTTTTGGAATTTTTTGGGGTTTGTTTGGACATTTTTATACATTAACTGGGTTTTCTAGGCATTTTATGTGCATAATTCAAATTTGAAATACATGCACATGCTCCAGTGCATATAAATTGGTTGAAAAATCAAATCTGTGTCCTTGGGTGCATGCTTAGGTCCCATGCAAGAAATAGGAATGAAATTCAAACATCTGGGCATCGTGGCTCGACCGGAAAGATTGAGAAACTTGGTTTTTTAATTCCTGTAAATCCAAAACACGCCTGAAAATCATGAAACTTGGCATGGTGTCATGACATGGCACCAACATGATGTGGTAATTTTTCTGTCCGATTTGCGAAGGCGCACACATTAACAATCAACAAAGTCATTTTGGAACAAGTGCTGTCACATTACAAATCGGAAACACAACTTAATTGAAACAGTGGGTGTTCTACTTACCAATTACGTGCCGCCACGCATCCCCTTTTTTTATTGGCTAGGAGGTGCCGTGCAGGGTAGCTATTTGAGTACGGGAGGCGTGCGATCAAACCCCTGCGCGTGCTCATCGGGAGGAGAGCCCTTTGACCTCTATCCGCCGTGCACCTCCCTCCCAACGTCTCCATTAATGGCGCCCGAGCCCCTGTTTCATGGCGTGGCTATGTCTCACTGGACTGAGATTTAAGAGAGAAAAATGAAAATCTGAAAAGAAAGTTTTGCACGGATCTTGATGTAAGATCCGACGGACCTATATAGCATCGACTGCGACTTATAGCAAGCATGATGAATATAAGGATGATGACAGTGGATAATAATTGTCTTACATATTTAGGAACATAATTAAAAAAAGCCAAGAACATGTCTTGTTCCAAGAACCGTGCGCGCTCGTTATTACCATCGCGCATGCTTCTTTTAATTAGAATGTGTGCCCGTCTAGTGCACACACACGTTGATCTGTCTAACTGTTTCTGTTTGTTATGGCTAATCGCAAATAGTTTATCCGTGTGAAGTGTATGCGATCAATCGCAGACACTTTGATCTGGCTGACCGTTTCTGTTCTGTTGCCTAATCGCAAACAGTTAATCCTTCTGAAGAGTATGCCCTCAATCGCACACACCTTTATGTAGCTGCCCGTTTCTGTTGTTCCGCCTCATCACAAACAGTTAATCCAAGTGAACTGTATGCCGTATATCGCACACGCCTTCATCTGGCTGCCCGTTTCCGTTCTTCTTCCTCATCACAAACAGTTCATTGAACTGAACCGTATGCCCTGCATCGCACACGCAACCAAAATCTGAACCGTGTTTGATGCATCCGTCATCACAAATGTTTTGCACCTTTTTTGATGGTTTTTTTACACCACCGTTTGCGATTATTGCATCGCACACAGTTTCGTCGAAGGGTCTCTGATCGTAGTGTCGCGTTAGCAGCATCCTGCAGTAGTGATATGAGCATTTTTACTAGCAACCAATTTCATAAGTGCATCAACTTTATCACTCAAAGTACTAATTTCTTCAACCAAATTCACCTTTTTACTAGTGGGAGTTCTTTCAGTATGCCATTGTGAATAATTTGCCATAATATTATCAAGAAATTTGGTAGCCTCTCCTAGCATAATTTCCATAAAAGTACCACCCGCGGCGGAATCTAAAAGATTTTTCGAAACAAAGTTCAATCCCGCATAAAATTTTTGTATGATCATCCATAAATTTAAACCATGAGTAGGGCAATTTCTTATCATTAATTTCACCCTATCCAAAGATTGGGTAACATATTTGTGGCGCCCCCGACTCAATCGTACACTAATCATACACGCAAACGTGTACGATCAAGCACAGGGACTCACGGGAAGATATCACAACACAACTCTAACACAATTTAAACGGAGGTCCACAATATTACAAACCAGGGATCCGAAGATCCGAATACATAAGTCAGTCATACAAATATTATCTGAGTACAGACATAGTTAGACAAGTTTTGCCTTAAGAAGGCTAGCACAAACAGCGACACTAGATCGAAAGGCGTTGGCCTCCTGCCTGGGAGCCTCCGATCCTACTCCTGGTCATCTGGCTCGATCCAGTAGTAAGTACCCTCTGGACCCTCCTGGTAGTAAGCTCCGGTGGTGGCATCTAGCTCCAGGACTCCATCGTCTGATGTATCATCAAGGTGGGGTATATGGGGGAAAAGAGAAAATAAAGCAACCGTGAGTACTCATCTGAAGTACTCAGCAAGCAAGGATCTATACTACATATGCAACATTATCAATGGAGAAAAGGCTGTATATGTGGACTGGGCTGCAGAAATGCCAGAATAGAGAGAAAGGCCTAGTCCTATCGAAGACTAGCATCTTCAAACATCTTCTCAAAGCCATCATCTTGCAGCAGTAGAAGAGAGTAGAATAGCATTTTATTTAGCAAACATGTTGAAGTACAGCTCAAAGATCCTTCCTCGACTCCCAAGCGAGAAAGCGATCCCTAAGCTTCAATTAAGTAACAAGTATCCAGTTTAAGTAGTAGATCGGGATACACAAACTAAGCGTCCTTTACCGTAGGACCGGCTATCGATAGAAGATTCATCCCTGCAGGGGTGCACTACTGTTACCCAACACGCTCGATCAACTCTGGCCGGACATACTTGCTGGGTAATGCCCGTCCTCGGAAGATCAACACAAAGCAGCGCCCTACCTAGGCTCGGCAGAGAGGTCAGCACGCCGGACTAACCTATGCACCCAGAGGTCTCGGGCCATCGCCCTGGGCACCCTGCGCGTTGCGAGACTGGCCGGGGTGCAGGCGCGACACTGAACTCGTCAGTGAAGTATCCAGCCCAATCCCGACAATCAGCCCGCACGGTGAATCATGACGTCAGACGAGCTTTCGGAGAAACGTACTTTGCAGAGGGTCCCATAACCATTATCCCACATGGTGGTAGTGCGTATAGGGCACGTCGACCCACTCAGATCACACACCCAAATCCAATAGGCTCAATTAGTATCAAGCGGAGACAATCAGAGTCTCTGATGCTCCGCCACAATGTCACACTCGAGTGCCCTTCCGGCACACCCGAAATCATAGATCCCCAGCGGGTACCCACCAGGGTGGACCCGCCTGTAACAAAGGTCAAGTAGCCGTGTGGTCAAATCATCAGGGTGAACGTATGAGGTATCACCCTCGAGGTTCACACTGAGGGGTCGCACGACAGAGTCGTATCGGAAGTGGAGAAGGAGGAATCACCCTCGATGACCACGACCGAACAGCTATACTGCAGAGTATTCATCGTGAGTGCGTTACGAGGTATCACCCTCGGCACTCGATAGTTACTACGCAGAGTCGTACAACTTAGGGGGTGTGAAGTGAGGTGTCGGTCTCTAGTCGATGATCACGTTGATCGAGTCGTCGATGATCAAGCAGGGGCAACAAGGGTAAGGTGGTGGGGTCACTGATGGTTCATCACCAACCTATACTAAACAGTTTATCATAGGCAGGTAAGGTAGCAATGAACAGGTTACAACAGCAGGCTATGCATCAGAATAGGAGCATACATTAACAGTAGCGAAATCTAATGCAAGCAGGAGAATAGAATGGGCGATATCTGGAATGCTCAAGGGGGGGGCTTGCCTGGTTGCTCTGGCAAGAGGGGAAGGTCGTCAACGGGCTGCTCGTCGGTAGAGTAGTCGTATCCTGGCAGGCGGAGCCAGCGTCGTCGGTCTCGGCGTCTATCGAGAGAGAAGGAGGGGGAGAGAAACAATAAATTCACGGCAATAATGCAAACAACATGTATGACATGTCTAAATGCTATGCCGGGGTGTTCTACTGCCTAACTAAATGATTTAGTTAATTTAGGAATTTATTCGGATTTATTTAATTAAAGTTGGGCACTATTCATTTACTGAAATCGGTCTAAAAGTTCAACGTTCTTATAGCTGCGGGCATCTGACGGGAATACGGAGGATGTATTCAGGTTCGTATCGTCGTTCTGAGCAAGTTTCATGTATAAAATATTTTCATCGGAGTTACGGTTTATTTAATATGATTTTCTAAAGTTTTTATTAATTTCTGAAATTTAATTAATTATTTAATTCAACATTATCAGAAACAGTGCTGATGATGACATCAGCATGACCTCATGCTGATGTCAGCAGGCGCCTGACAGGGTGGGTCCCACCTGTCATAGGCTGTTTTAATTAATTAGGGTTAACTAATTAATTAGCACTTAATTAAACTAATTAATTAAATTATATTAATCTAAACAGAATTAATTAACCTAATTAATTAACTAATTATCAATTTAATTATTTTTATTTATTTTATTTTTATTTTTATTAAAAACGTTCTGGGGCTGGGCCCCACTGTCATTGGCCCAGAGGGGCCTAACGGGTCGGGGCGACGGGCGCAGCCCGAACGGGCGCAGCCCGAACGGGCGCTGGCCCGCGGGTGCGCCCCCGACTGGGCGGCGCGGGGCAGTCGGCGGGCGCGGGCGCCGGCGAGGCCACGGCGGGGCGGGGCCGTGGCGATGCGGGCGGCCACCGGAGGGAGACGCCGGGGCCGTGGAGGGGTACGGCCGGAGCGGGCGGGTGGCGGCGAGGAGCGACGCGGGCGCGCGAGCGAGGGCAGTGGGCGGCGCGCGCGCGCGTGCGGCAGAGCGCGGCGAGGCTGCGGTGCGCGCGGGCGCGCGTGGCTGGTCGCTGCCTAGTCTCCGCGTCCTGCCGCTGGTAGCGGGGCCGCGGGGAAGGGAAGAGGAGGGGGGGCTCACGGGTGTGATGTAGGGACGGGCAGCGGGCGCGAGGCGGAGGTCGGGGACGACGCGGGGTGGACGGGGACGCCGGGGAGGAGGCGCGGGCTCCGGGCGGCGGCGACCTGGCGCGGGGCGGCGAGGTCGCGCGCGACGAGCGACGGGATCGGGGGTTTGCCCCGATCCAGATCCAGTCGAGGGAGGGGGCGACCGGGGGGAGGGGGAATGTGGATCGGGAGGGGGGGCTAGTAGGTTCGGCGGGGCCTTATAGGCCAGGGGCGCCGTGCCGCCGGCTGGGCTTCGGCCCAGTTGGGCCGTGGGGGGGGGGTGCTCCTTTTTTTTTTCTCTGTTTTCTATTTCTTTTCCTTTTTCTTTTCTTTATCTCTTCCCTTTACTCTGCTAGTAAATAGCTAGGCCTCAAAATGGTTCTTGTAAAACATGAGACCTAGTTCATAAATACCAGTGCATTATTCCCTAACACCTAAAATTAGTTTGGACAAAATATAATTCCATATTTGTTTCAGATTTAATAAATGGTTATTAAATATTATCTTTATCCACTGTTTGAGGTTGTTCGAGTCACTTATCCAATTCCAATGATGTTGGTTTCAATTTTAGAATAGCCTCTGGAATATTTGTTATTTATCTGACATTTTAGTTTCTGTGTTTGAACAACTTTTATATTTCACTTTCATTTAAATTTGAATTTGACTTAGGAGTTGAAATGCAATATGATGCTAATGATGATTATGCACTATTAAGCTTGCTGACATGTCATTATCAAAAGTGATTACTGTTGCTAATCACCGGGGGTGTTACAATATTCATGCTCAAGTTGCTTGAAATTCATAATTTTATTTCTAAGAAAAATAATTTTAGCGGGAGAAAAATACTTGGTAATAAAAGCATCTTTACACCTATTCCAAGAATCAATACTATATTGTGACAAAGATGAGAACCAAATTTTAGCGCGATCTCGCAATGAGAACAGGAATAATTTTAATTTGACAATAGCATTATCCACATCTTTTTTATTTTGCATATCACACAATTCTACGAAAGTGTTAAGATGGGATGCAACATCTTCATTAGGACTACCAGAAAATTATTGTTTCATAATAAGATTTAACAAAGCGGCATTAATATCACAAGTCTCCACACTAGCAGCGGGAGGAGCAATCGGAGTACTAATAAAATCATTATTATTAGTATTGGAAAAATCACACAATTTTGTATTTTCTTGAGACATCGTGACTAGGCAAACAAGATAACAAGCAAAGGCAAACGGAAAATATTTTTGTATTTTTATAAAAACTTTTTAGAAGTGGGGGAGTTGAAACGAGAGACAAATAGCAAATAATGTAAATGCAAGGAGATGAAAGTTTATGCGTAGGTACTTGATAGATGTTGATGATGTCTCCCCGGCAACGGCGCTAGAAATTCTTCCTGCTACTTGTGAGCTGCGTTGGGATTTCCCCGAAGAGGAGGGGATGATGCAGTATAGTAGAGATAAGTATTTCCCCCAATTAAGAACCAAGGTTATCAATCTAGTAGGAGAACCACGCAACACCTCGTTAGCAGCACCTGCACACAAAATAACAAATCCTTGCACCCAATGCGAACAAGGGGTTGTCAATCCCTCGACGGTTAATTGCAAGATTAAATTGTGTGGTGACAGATAGATAGAACAAAAATACAAAATAAAGTAAGTAAAGAAAAATTGCAGCAAGGTATTTTTGGATTTTAATATATGATAAAAGCAGACCCCGGGGCCATAGTTTTCACTAGAGGCTTCTCTCTTGAAAATAGCATACGGTGGGTAAACAAATTACTGTTTGGCAATTGATAGAAAGTGAATAATCATGACGATGTCCAAGGCAATGATCATGTATATAGGCATCATGTCCGAGACAAGTAGACCGACTCCTGCCTACATCTACTACTATTACTCCACACATCGAGCGCTATCAGCATGCATCTAGAGTATTAAGTTCATAAAGAACAGAGTAACGCCTTAAGCAAGATGACATGATATAGACAAAGTAAACTCACGCATGAATAAATCCCATCTTTTTATCCTAAATGGCAACCATACAAATACTTGTCATGTCCCTTTCTGTCACTGGGATTGAGCATCGCAAGATCGAACCCATCACAAAGCACCTCTCCCATTGCAAGAAAAATCAATCTAGTTGGCCAAACCAAATCAATACATCGAAGAGAAATACAAAGCTATAATAATCATGCATAAAAGAGTTCAGAGAAGACTCAAATAATATTCATGGATAATCTGATCATAAACTCACAATTCATCGGATCCCAACAAACACACTGCAAAAAGTTATTACATCAAATAGAACTCCAAGAGCATCGAGGAGAACATTATATTGAAGATCAAAGAGAGAGAAGAAGCCACCTAGCTAGTAACTATGGACCCGTAGGTCTGTGGTAAACTACTCACACATCATCGGAAGGGGCAGCAAGGTTGGTGTAGAGCCCCTCTGTGATTGATCCCCCCTCTGGCAGGGTGCCGGAGAAGGCCTCCAGATGGGATCTCGTGGTACAGGAAATTGCAGCGGCGGAAAAAGTATTTTGGGTGGCTCTCTATTGGTTTCCTGATTTTAGAGAATTTATAGAGGCGGAATTAGGTCAAATGGAGCGAAGGTGGGCCCACGAGGCACCAGGGCGCGCCCACCCCTGGGCGTGCCCTGGTGGCTCGTGGCCACCTCCTTCGTCTTTTGGCCCTCTCCCGAAGCTTCTAGTGTCTCTTTTGTCTAGAAAAAAATCTCCAAAAAGTTTAGTGGCATTTGTACTTCGTTTGGTACTGATATTTTGAAAAACCAAAAACAGGCAAAAAACAGCAACTGGCACTAGGTACTAAGTTAATAGGTTAGTCCCAAAAAATGATATATAATTGCTTGTAAATGCATATAAAACATCCAATATTGATACTATAATAGCATGGAACAATAAAAAATTATATATACGTTGAAGACGTATCACGGTGCTGCAAGTCAGAGGACTTCACCACCAGGAGTTGCCGGAGATCAAGCCTAGAGCGGCGTTTAGCTCTATACTTCTTCAAACTTTTTGGTACTTGTTTCCAAAGGGGGAGAATTAGTATAGATCATTGGGGCTTCAAGAGAGAGTGCTCTTGCTTTTTATCATTTGGTTTCTTGAGTTTCGTGCTACTTTGAGATACTTTTGGTTGATGCTTGTATGAGGCTATGTTACTTTGTGCTTGATCATACCGTACTTTGATGCTATTCTTGCTTAAATATCTATTCATATGCTCTTTGTATGATCATTCACTTGTTTGATTGGTGATGAGTGCTTATTACATTGCAATCATATCATTTTGAGCGCTCCACCAAGATGTATGTGACATGGAAGAGTGACCCATGATCCTAATCGATTATGCATTTTCATTCAAACGCAAATTTTCAATAATGCACAAATCTAGGGGGAGCTCTTGCTTATCACATACTTCTCAAAGCGACGATCTATTTCATTGATTATATCATTTGTCGAAGCTTTGATCCATATGTTGTCATCAATTACCAAAAAAAGGGAGATTGAAAGTGCAACTAATCCCCGGGTGGTTTTGGTAATTAATAACAACATATAAGTCATTGATCTAATGCTCTTGGATAAAAGATTTCAGAAAAGATCAATGATTGGCATGGCAAGGACTAGTGATTGTGGACCCCTCAAAATGCTAAGGACAAGAATTGACAAAGCTCCAAGCCTCTACTTTTTTGGTTAAGTGATCCAAGATTACATTGAGTCCGTAGGAAAACCAATACTGTTAAAAGGGGATGAGGTTTTGATCATGACTCAATTGCTCAAGTGCTTAGTGATATTGCTCCAAAAATCCTCAAACACTTCTCCACATCACATATGTCCAAAACCCTAAAGTATCATCTCGGTCCCACTGAAATTCTTCATCCCGGACTCACCGAGTTGATCACATATACTACCTAAGCAACCAAGTTTCTGTGATGAAGTTGCTTCATTTCGGAATAACCGAGATGAAATGATTGGAACTACCGAAACGAGGTCTTGCCCTATCCATTACACTTTGGTCGCACCGAGATGTTCTGCTTCGGTCTCACCGAGACTTCCAATGTTCAAAACTTTTACACTAGTCGGTGTCACCGAGATTCTGGTCCGGTGTCACCGACTTGGGTCAAAGGCTTGTAACGGTTGGATTTTGGGTGAAGGCTATATATACCCCTCCACCCCACTTACTCTCTAAGAGAGCATCAAAATGAAACACTACTTCCACTGCTCATTTTCTGAGAGAGAACCACCTACTCATGTGTTGATATCAAGAGATTCCAATCCTACCATTTGAACCTTGAATTCTAGCCTTCCCCAAGTTGCTTTCCATTCAATCCCCACTCCTACCAAAGCCAAATCTACGAGAGAGTGATTGAGTGTTGGGGAGACTATCATTTGAAGCACAAGAGCAAGGAGTTCATCATCAACAACACCATCTATTACCTTTTGGAGAGTGGTGTCTCCTAGATTGGTTAGGTGTCACTTGGGAGTCTCCGAGAGATTGTGGAGTTGAACCAATGAGTTTGTAAGGGCAAGGAGATCGCCTACTTCGTGAAGATCTACCCGAGTGAGGCTAGTCCTTCGTGGGCATAAGCCATGATGGAATAGACAAGGTTGCTTCTTCGGGAACCCTTTGTGGGTGGAGCCCTCCGTGGGCTCGCGCAACCGTTACCCTCAGTGGGTTGAAGTCTCCATCAACGTGGATGTACGATTGCACCACCTATCGAAACCAAGACAAAAATCATCGTGTCTTCATTGCGTTTGATTTTTTGATCCCTCTTTTACATTCATATGCAAAGTCTTTACTTTCCGCTGCTCAACTCTTAGACTTGCATGTGTACGATGTACTTGACTTGGTAGAATCGCTAAAACTTGCCTACAATTGAAATTGGGAAAATGATAAGTTTTTATTTGGTCAAGTAGTCTAATCACCCCCCTCTAGACATACTTTCGATCCTACAATTCCCCATCTCCATGAGTAGCAAGTAAAACTATTTTTTTGGTGTTTCATGTTCCATAACCATAACTAAAGATAGAGAACAACTTAAAACAGGAAATAAAATCTACTTAGAGATAAAGCAAATAAGCACACATGAGAATATTCGCCCCACGCTATTGCTCCCCCGCAACGGCGCCAGAAAAGGTCTTGATAACCCACAAGTATAGGGGTTCAGTTCTAGCCTTTTCGATAACTAAGTGTGTCGAACCCAA
This sequence comes from Thinopyrum elongatum, assembly GCA_011799875.1. Taxonomy (NCBI): domain Eukaryota; kingdom Viridiplantae; phylum Streptophyta; class Magnoliopsida; order Poales; family Poaceae; genus Thinopyrum; species Thinopyrum elongatum. The sequence continues at coordinate 248,939,249 of CM022297.1, forward strand.
CAAGGAGCTAAAGGTAGAATTAATATTCTCTCAAGTTCTATCGACTATCGATACAACTCTACGCACACTAACGTTCGCTTTACCTAGAACAAGAAATAAAACTAGTTTGCAAGAATAAAACTAGAAGTACTTTGCGGGGATAAAAATAGTTAATTGTTGTTTTAAATAAAGAACAATAAACTAAATGTTTTTGAAGAAAGTTAGCGATGACGGGGTGCGAAAGGATACACCGCTGCACAGAGAGGAAGAAAGTTAGTGATGACGGCGGCGAAGTTGTTGGAGTAGATCGTCGTCACGATGGTTCCTCCGACGGTGCTCCGGCGCCACCGGGAGAGAGGGGGAGAGATCCCCCTCCTTATTCTTGCTTGGCCTTCCCCCTCTGGACCTTGGCCTCCATGGTCCCCGAGGGGCGTGAGCCCCTTCGAGATTGAATCTCCCCCCCTCTCTCTCTCTCGAGTTTCTTCTCTGTTTTCTCGACTGTGTCTGCGGTCGAGCACCGTTTCTTAAATAGCCGGAGATCCGCTCCGATCGGGCTGAAATTTTAACACGATTTTCCCCTCATATTTAGCTTCCTTGTGAGCGAAGGAGAGCTCCAGAAGCTTCATGGTTTGCCCACAAGGACACATGGCGTGCCCAGGGGGATAGGTGCGGCCCCCTGGATTGTGAGGCCCATGGCCTCGTCTTGCGTTAATTCTTGCGCAAAAAAATCGGATATATTCCACCAAAAATCCATGTAAATTTTCATGTCATTCCGGCTCCGTGAATTTTTCACCTAAAACCCCCAAAACGATAGAAAACAGGAATTGGCCTTTGGCATTGGGTTAATAGGTTAGTCCAAATAGAAATAATATAAATTGTTGCCCAAAATATGTAAAAGTGGTATGATAATACCATAAAACAATAAAAAATATAGATACGTTGGAGACGTATCACACGACCACGAGCTCGGGGGTGCACGGTGGCGCGAACATGGGGAGGTGGGCGACGTGCGCGTCGGGACGTGCGAGAACATGGGCGTGTGGGTTGCGGGCGATTGAAGACGACCATGACATGGCCTGATGCGTAGGGCCCGTCAGTTAGTGAGAGAGAGGAAGAGAGACGTGGGTGAGCTGGGCCGCGGTGCGCGCTCGACTGGCTAGCCCGTCGTGGTTGGCCCCTTTTCTTTTTTTATTTCCTTTTGTTTTCTCCTTTCTTTTTCTGTTTGTTTGTAAATTCAAATCCATTATGAATTTGAATTTTATTCCAAAAGAACAAATGCTCTAAAATCTATTTGGAAAATTCCTAAACTTGTGAACAGTTTATTTGAGCCTTTTGAGCAATTATTTCATGTACTTTTATTTTCTAGGCTTTATTTAAATATTTCTTTTGACTATATTTTATTTTCCAAAATAGTTTTGTCCTGGTTTTCTGTAACTTCATTTTCCCTTGATCTATCTTTACTTGTCTTCAGTATATATTTAATAATTTCCTTTTGGGAAATTATTTCCTATTTAGCCCTTTTAGGGTTTTTGTTAACTTTCAGTTTTTTAGTGATTTATGTTTCAACCAAATGCTAACTAGGTTTCAACCAGTTGCATAAGGCATTTACCCCTCCTAAGCAATCAACCACAATCAAACCATCAACAAACTTTAGTTATTTAGCAAGCAAATTTTAATTCCCTCTAAATTTCGAACATTCCAGATTTAGGAAAAATTCGGGATGTGACACTATGATCATTCTCGGGTTTCTTCTCTGTCTCCGTCTCTCTCTCTGGTTTCTTCTCTATTTTCGGGACTGTGTCTCCGATCGAGCACCATTTCTTAAATAGCCGGAGATCCGCTCTGATCGGGCTGAAATTTTAACACGATTTCCCCTCATAATTAGCTTCCTTGTGAGCGAAGGAGAGCTCCAGAAGCTTCATGGTTTGTCCACAAGGACACATGGCGCGCCCAGGGGGATAGGTGCGCCCCCTAGATTGTGAGGCCCATGGCCTCGTCTTGCGTTAATTCTTGCGCCAAAAATTTGGATATATTCCACCAAAAATCCATGTAATTTTTCAGGTCATTCCGGCTCCGTGAATTTTTCACCTAAAAACCCCAAAACGATAGAAAACAGGAACTGGCCTTTGGCACTGAGTTAATAGATTAATCCAATAGAAATAATATAAATTTTTGCCCAAAATATGTAAAAGTGGTATGATAATACTATAAAACAATAAAAAAATATAGATACGTCGGAGACGTATCACACGACCACGAGCTCGGGGTTGCACGGTGGCGCGAACATGGGGAGGTGGGCGACGTGCGCGCTGGGACGCGCGAGAACATGGGCGTGTGGGTTGCGGGCGATTGAAGACGACCGTGACATGGCCTAATGCGTAGGGCCCGTCACTTAGTGAGAGAGAGGGAGAGAGATGTGGGTGAGCTGGGCCGCGGTGCGCGCTGGACTGGCTAGCCGGGCCGTGGTTGGCCTGGCTGGTTGGCCCCTTTTCTTTTTTTATTTCCTTTTTGTTTTCTCCTTTCTTTTTCTGTTTGTTTCTAAATTCAAATCCATTATGAATTTGAATTTTATTCCAAAAGAACAAATGCTCTAAAATCTATTTGAAAAATTCCTAAACATGTGAACAATTTATTTGAGCTTTTTGAGCAATTATTTCATGTACTTTTATTTTCTAGGCTTTATTTAAATATTTCTTTTGACTATATTTTATTTTCCAAAATAGTTTTGTCCTGGTTTTCTGTAACTTCATTTTCCCTTGACCTATCTACTTGTCTTCAGTATTTATTTAATAATTTCCTTTTGGGAAATTATTTCCTATTTAGCCCTTTTAGGGTTTTTGTTAACTTTCAGTGTTTTTAGTGATTTACGTTTCAACCAAATGCTAACTAGGTTTAAACCAGCTGCATAAGGCATTTACCCCTCCTAAGCAATCAACCACAATCAAATCATCAACAAACTTTAGTTATTTAGCAAGCAAATTTTAATTCCCTCTAAATTTCGAACATTCCAGATTTAGGAAAAATTCGGGATGTGACACTATGATCATTCATGGCATAATCTCACATAAGCATTACGTCCATGATAACTAGACCATTAGTCCAACCGCATCTACTACTAATACTCCACCCCGAAACCGCTATCCAGCATGCATCTCAGAGTATTAAGTTTGAAAGAAACAGAGTATCGCAATAAGCAAGAGTACATAATGTAGACATGAAGAAGTCAATCAATATGACAAAACCCCGTCATTTGATCCTTACTAGCAACAGTACAATACGTGTCTTGGCCCTTTTTGGCACTGGGTTAGAGCACTGCAAGATTGAACCCACTACAAAGCACCTCTCCCACTGAATATAAATCAATCAAACTTGGCCAAAGAAGATAGATAGATAGGTCGGAGATAAATACAAAGCTATTTAATTATGTAGCAAGAAAACCCAAATAGATTCAGTTGGTTTCAATGAACAATTTGATCGTAGAATGATAATTCATCATGTCCCAACAAACACACTGCCGATTACATCGAATCTCGATCAAGAAAGAACATGGTATTGAAGATCGAAAAGAGAGAGAGAATCATCTAGCTACTACTATGACTTCCTAAGGCCTTGTTCGGTCAAGCCACTCCCCAAGTGGATTAGAGTGGAATGGAGGGGATTTGGGGGGAATTTGAACTAGATGGGATTTGATCCCTGCCAATACCTGTCAATCCCTCTCATTTGTCATGGAACCGAACAAGGCCTAAAGGAACTACTCACACATGGTCATGGAGCCAGGAAGGTTGATGAAGAGGCCTCCGACAATGGCTTCCCCCTTTGGCAGGGCTCCAGAACAGGGCTCCAGATGGGATTTCTTTAGAATAGAGATATGCGGTGGCGATAAAATTCTTCTGGAGGTACGACGCATGGTTTCGATATCTATAGGGTTTTATGGCGGTGGAATCAGGTCAAGGCGGTATCTGGCCTTGTGGACGAGGGGCACGACCACCCCTGGATGCGCCACCTGGCCTTGTGGGCCCCTCGTGGCTCGTCTCGACTCCTCTTGAAGCTTCAAGTGTTTCTTGTTGCCAAAAAATCGTGTTAAATCGGCAAAATATTTTGACCTCTGTAGATATTGACTTCCTGCGAATAAAAAAACAAGCAGTAAACATGAACTTTCACCGGGCACTAAATTAATAGGTTAGTTCATAAAAATAATATAAATTGCAATGAAAAGTATATATAGAAATGCTAATATAATAACATTAAACAATCAAAATTTATGTATACATTTGGGAAGTATCTCCTCAGGGTGTGCAAAACCGAACCGAAAACCAAAAACCAAACCAAAAACAGCAAACCGAACCGAAATTTCAGTTTTTTGAGGTTTCGGTTTCAGTTTTGAAATATGAAAACCATTTGCATTTCGGTTTTTTCGTTTAGAAACCAAAAGCCATAGGGTTAAACCGAATTAACCGAAATTGAGGTTTTTTGGGTCCAAAAGCGTAATGGGCTGCTATAGTACAGTACTTTCTAGCCCATTTAGTGTTTGAGTTTACGTGATTAGCTTGGCTGCTTATCCAACATCCCTTCTTTACCATTTTCTTATTGCGTTTTCCTCATTATGATATATATCATGTATTTACATGTGAAAAGTTATGTGTTGGCTCAAAAATTCGCGTCAACTTTGGTTATTACCGAAGCCGAACCAAAAATAAATGGTTAGTACCGAAATAGAACCGTATTTATGTATAAAACCATATAAACTGAAGTATAAAAACCGTATAAACCAAAACCAAATCAAACGAAAAAACCGGAATGCACACCCTGAGTATCACCCACCTTCTTTCCTCCCTCTCGCAACCCGCGGGGCCCAACCCACCAACCATTCGTCGTCGTCTTTCTTGGGCATTGACGTGAGACGCACCACCCCTTCCCCGTGGCTGACGCCACACTATCTAAGGACCATACCGATCGCGCCCCCGATCCTCCCCTCGACCCTCTTAAAGTTGCACCCCATGCAGAAACCCTAACCATAACCCTTCTTCCTTCTTCCCGCCGCCACGCTTCCCCTCTTCTTGTCCCTTTTCCGCTTTCTCTCATGCGCGTGCACCTGAGAGCATGCGCGCGACCACCATCGTTCGCGCACGTAATTCGAGACCACCACAAGTCGGGTGGGCTGGGCCCATGTCGTGACGGTCACCCACGCTAATGGACCGACATGACTCAGGTGGCTAGGTTTGGTGGCACCTGGGATCTATCCACACGCGAATTGATGAGAGAGGAGCGTGCGACTGACTCAACGGAATAGTGCAGCTGCACTTTGTAGTATTTTAGGATCCTATATACAAATATATCTAAAAAATCCTATAGAATCACTTTGACCAAACAGAAGCCCTAAAAAGCTGTAAACATTTCGATTCCAGTTAAATTTATTAATTATACTCGTCGCCTCTGTTCCGCCCCCAAACCCAAGGAAAACCATCATCAGCCGCTCTCTCTCTCTCGGCTCTCCACTTCGGCCTCTACCTCGCTCCCACCCCAAATTCCTCCACGGCTGGCGGCCTGAAGCCCTAGGCCACCGCCGGGACCCAAGAGCAAGCATACAGACGCTGCGATCGGAAGCAGCAGTAGCTGCCGCCATGCAGGGCTTCCCCGGCGGCGTCCCCGATCCGCAGCAGCTCCAGGCCACCATGCTCGCCATCGAGCAGGCCTGCTCCCTCATCCAGGTCAGGGCCCTCTCCAGCTCGCTGCTGCGGACGCTCACGACGTTATCGCCCTGCTAAATTCAGCGTCTCTGTCCCTTACCGCGGCTAGCGCTCTGTATTTCGTCGGTGTCTCGGTGTAGATTTGGCCCGCATGTGGGCAGCGGGCTTCTGTTCGACTTTGTTGTGCCTTGACGTCATTTGATGGAGGAAGTGCTTGGTTCGCGCAGATGCTGTGGCATTTTGTCTTTCTCCTCCCTGAACCATCGATCAGTGCTTGCTGCGCGCTGCTGATCAGTGTTCCCGTGCGGATTTGGTGAGGGGATCCTTTTTTTTACTGCGTTGTCGACGAGGATTAGGTGCTTTAGAGTTAGTTGCTTAATTTAAGGGGTTCGGCGCCTCTGAATTATTCAGTCAGGTGAGATATTCTGATGCCTCATCGAGTAAAGCAAAGGCACAGTTCAGTTGGCACCGAAGGCTATACTGGTCTTTAGCGAGAGTTCTTACAATTGGTATCGGGTCTGCTAATCGGTGTTTCCGTGTTGATCTGGCGAGGGGATCCCTTTTTATAGAATTGCCACTTTGGTGAGTTTTTTTTCTTGCTATTATAGATTTTGAGTATGTGATTTCTATGCCAGGGGACATTGAATGAGCATAGAACCATTTTCCTTGCTATAGATGTTTCATCCATTTGCCATGAACTTTACTCAGGAGATAATCTTTTGACGTCTGCATGATTTTCACAGGTGCACATGAATCCGGCTGAAGCGGAAAAAGTTCTAAGTTCACTCCATTCATCTCTGATGCCTTATCAAGCATGCAGATTTATTCTTGGTATGCTGTTGTTTAGCTGCACACATCAAAGAACTGGAATCAATTCTTGATAAGGCTTAATATATCCTCAATTTGGATGTGGATTGCTTAGTAGGACCTAGGACTTCTCATATCAGCAGGATTGTCTGTCTATATAACCTTTGTCCTGTACAGTTTTTCTTTCTTTTGATTTAAAACAAGAATCAACTGAAACAAATGTTGCAAATGCCCCCATCTCATCTTCAAATGTAGTTTGTAGACCAACTCATAAATTCATATGTTAGTTGTTTTTCCTGTGATTAGCTTATGCCAGCTGTACTTGCACTTCACTATTTGAGTAAATCTAGTGACCATTAAAGTGAATTTATCTAGTGGGAAGAGAGATTGTTTTGTTACGTAATGGCAATCCAAGTTTCTGAAGTTGTGAATCTCTAGGTGTCTATGTTTCTCGAGTTGCCCAAGGCCATTTTGAGAATATGTCTATTATCATTCTTTTTAATAAAATGCTATGTTTAAGCTTTATGTAATTTTTTGCTGGCTTTGTGTACTCTGTAGTTTAGAAGGACAGGCCTGGCGCAGTGGTGAAGTACTCCCCGCTTGTGCCAAGAGGTCTGGGTTCGACGCGGCCGCTCTGCATTGCACCGTGCAGGGATAAGGCTTGCCTCGTTCCTTCCCTAGACCCCACTTGGCGTGGGAGCTTCTAGCACTGGGTTTGTCCCTTTTTTTGTGTGTACTCTGTAGTTCCCTAGAAATGCACTTGTCGTGTAATTTCTGAAAGATCTTTGGTCTCTGGAAGCTATGCTAACTTACTACTTAGTGATCTAAACACTCTTATACTACACTTATTTTGGGACGGAGGGAGTATTTCTTTACAGAGGGAGTATATCTACTTGGCTTGAAGTGTCATACCAAATCAACAATAATGTGAAACTAAAATGAACAAGCTGGGGTCTAATTGTATTTGTGTGTAAAATTGACATTCTCCAATCAAGGTTGTCATATGCATATTGTTGTTTCAATGATCAAACTAACTAATCTATCCATGTTTCGTCCAAATCTAAAGAAGTTTATAGAATTACAGCGGTACATAGCGACATATATTTCTATTATGCCATTTAAAACCTTGGTCAGCTGAAATTAACAATTTTCCTCTATGATTCTCCCAGAGACATCCCAAATGCCAAATGCGAGATTCCAAGCTGCTGGAGCAATTGGTGATGCTGCAATAAGGGAGTGGGGAATTTTAACAGATGACAACAAAAGAAGCCTAATACTGTGAGTTTTTGGGGAGTTTTTTAAGCTTGTATTTAATGTGCGATGATTGCAACAAAAGAAGCTTGTGTTTAATATAGTTCTCCTAATGTTGTAGATATTGTTTGAACTACGTTATGGAGCATGCAGGTTCCCCTGATGGCTATGTGCAATCAAAAGTTTCTGCTGTGGCAGCTAGGTTACTAAAAAGAGGCTGGTTAGTTTTTTACTTTTCTGCTTACTACTATGCCAGTGTAGTCGCCTGTATCTTTTGCTTATGGCACTATGCCTCTTTGTACTAGCATCTTCGTAGTCGTAGCTTCTATTTATCTGTTTATTTGTTGCATAAATATCCATTCGTGCATATTTTTTCGTTCATTGGGTTGCCGGGTTGGTTATGATTCTTTTTAGAGTGATGCAGCCTTCGTAAAGAAGAATTGGTGCAATAAGGGACTGAATACTTAAATATTCCTGCTAGTAAAAAAAAGTTAGCTATTTAGCTTATGTCTGCATCAAGAGTTATGGTATTTGGGTGGTTGGGTTGTACAATATCACCCATGATGATTAGATGCAAAAAAGGTGGCTATTCAAGAGCATGCGTATATAGATAATTATTTTATTTCAAATGAATTTTCTGCTCTACAGTGTGCTTCAAGGCAATTGACTGTTTGAAGATTTGACACTCAAAATTTAGATGTTTTCATATGGAATACATGCTTTGCAGGCTTGAGTTTCCGGACCAAGAAAAAGGTGCTATCTTCTTTGAGGTATAATTTTCGCTGAACAGTTAGACAGCTACAGCCTAATCAATGATGTAGGGCCTAAGTTTTTTGGCTTTCTATGGTCATGGGTTTTTTCTAAACGGGAGACATCCAATTTCATATTTTTATAAATTGGCAATGCTGGATTGAAATACATGTACAGCAAGAAATTGAAATAGGTAATTTGGTATAACTCATACGTGGGCCAGCAAAATTATATTTTTGAAAGAAAACAGTAAGAGTATCCTACTGTGCATATTTGTGGGCCAGCTAAATAGACAATGATGTATAGCCTAAGCTGTTTGGCTTTTGGCAATCGTGGTCTCTCTACACTAGGGACATCCAAATTTCATTTTCTCATAAATTGGCAATGCTGGACTGAACTATATGTACAGGAAGAAATCAAAATTGGTATAGACGGTTAGATGGATGATTGAGATAGTGTTTAATTTCACCCTCATAAGCAAACATAGAGCTTTCAGTCCCACTAGTATTTATTGGTTGCCGAATCTATGTTTTATTTTTCGTAATTGTGTTCTGTATTAATTGTTTGTCTTACAATTTTAATCATTTAAATTTCCCATTCGTTTTGTTTGCTGACCTACTGTTTGATACCATTTTCAGGTTGAACAGTCCATCCGGGGCATGCACGGGCCTAATCGACAGTTTGCTGGGATCAACTTCTTAGAAACCTTGGTATGCTGTTCATGTAGGCTGATGTGCTTGCTTCTCCGAATTTCTTGTCCTTTCCAACTGAGTCAGAATCAAATTTCATGTTTGAGCTAGGTTTCAGAGTTTTCCCCTTCAACTGCTTCTTCTATGAGCCTGCCTAAGGAGTTCCATGACCAATGCCAATTGTCACTTGAAGTGAAGTTTCTGAAGGTGGAACCATATTTTTTTCCACATGAGAATAATGTCGGCTATGCTATGTCATCTAAACTGCTTTTATCATTGTTCTAACGTGCCATTTCCTGTTGCAAGGACTTCTATTGCTGGGCACAAGCTGCTGTATTCAATACCGCAGACAAAATCTTGAATTCAAATGTAACTATACCCGAGGAGAAAGCATGTTCGGCGGCATTGCGCCTCATGCTTCAAATTTTAAGTTGGAGCTTCAAGCCAACTTTGGAACATGAGAATTTAGATGCCAAAATAAAATCTGGTTTGAGGAGCGATGCCATAAATCTGAGGAAATTCGAACGTTCATTGGTGAAGGTACAGTCTTTGAGCTATTTACATCTTTTCTCCGTTCACCTGATAAATGGTTACATTTTCTATTGTAGCTAGGGTCTCTGTGGACTGATATTCTTATATCAAGTGCGCATACTACCTGGGTTTTGAACTTCTATACTACCCTGCGTCAGAAGTACTCGTATGATACACTATGGGGTGATTCTCCTATTGCTGTCTCTTGCAGACAGCTCATAGTGCAACTATGCTCCTTGGCAGGCGCTGTTTTTCCTAATGGTATGTTGCATTTCAAATACTCATTGTTTGTTTATGTTCCCATGTTGTACAAATTTGATGTTCATGAAAAGCTGCTTAATGTTATCTCAACCAGCAAATGAGCAAAATATGTTAATGATCATCTCAATAACTTCTTTGTCCTCTGTTTTCAGATAATGGAGATGCACAAATTGAACACTTTATGCACATACTATCCGCTGTTATCTTGTGGATTGAACCTCCGAATGTCATTGCGGAATCAATTCGAAATGGAGGAAGTGAAAGGTTGTGCAAGAACTATGATCATGATCTTCGTTGAATCTGAGCAAACGTTAAGAAATATTGATGGGAATTATGACTTAATATTTGTGCAGTGAGTTCATAGATGGTTGCCATGTCCTGCTTTCAGTGGCATCTTTGACTAGTAGCTCACTTTTTGACAACCTCCTGAAATCGATAAGGTTAGTTATTGCACATTTTTTTCTTGTTCTTTTTTATAAGGCAGTACATCGTAAGTTCAACGATTATCTTTTGTATCAGCAAACACACAATAGATTGAAGTCACTTCTGTTAGTACCTTCAAGCTTCAGGGTTCTGTTCATACCATTTGTTTACCAGATAGGATTTGACCTACTAATTTCTTGTAATATGGACTTGCTTGCAGGCAATATGGCACAATTAACCTGCTTTCTGCTTTGACATCCGAAGCTGTCAAGTCTGTTCTGGATAACCAGAATGAAGAAGAAACATGGGGTTCAGATGCTCTAGATATATTGTTAGAAACATGGAATGTTATTCTGGGGGTATCGTCATTGATCTGTGCTTCACATTATTTGTATACCTTTTTATGCAACTTCCTTAATCTAGTGCTCATTCCTAATCTCCGTCCGATATTTCTTTGTGATATAGATGTCGGCTAGTGATGATGTTTCTTTTTCTACTTGTTAGTCACATATATTATTCCAATGAAGTTTATGGCTCCGTCTTCTAGGTCCACACAAGATTTTTTTAATGTTTATCAGGCAGCATTTGCCGCCAAGTCTTTCCCTGATCAAACGCAAGTTATGCATGTTAAATTATGACATAAATCCTTTTTGTTCAATGTGCACGTTAGAGCAGAGAATTTGACCACTGTGATTGGTTATCACCTGTTCATCACTTAGCAGCACTGAGGAATTATTTTTTTCACGGGAAAGAGGTTAGAGTGATAATTGTATTACTCTTTAGCATAGCTTAATGCTTTGGTATATGCATGTTTGTTTGGTAAAGGTATGTGCATGTTTGTTTGGAAAGACTTTGGTATATGTACTTATATGGAAACAGTAGCATCTCTTCCCTTGAAAAGTTGGCAATTCTATGTGCTTTACAATTTACTTGACTTTGTAGAGCACATACCTGATTATGTATAAGATACAAACTCCCTGTCGGCAATGTCATAGCCGCATATTCCCTTCCGATAGGGAAATAAAAGCTGCTTGATTGTTATCGACAATTTCCTTGGCAGCATGGGGCATGGAAGTGCTTGGGTTCAGATTTGCTTGCTGATAAAAAAGGCTTACCTTATTTGGTACATGGAAAACGAAATTAACTATCACATGATTTTTATTGCACACTGTCCAATATACGTAATGAGATTAGGTACTTCGGTTGGTTAATATAAGTCATTCTGCCATTTTATTAATTATAACCATTAATTACTGCATAGGATTCATTTCAATCCTGTTTATACACAGGAAGCTTGTGCTGATAAAAGTCCTATGTCAGCTGATGGAGCACTTGCAGCTTCAAATTTGTTTAAGATAATTGTGGAGTCACATTTGAAGGGTACAGACCTTTTCATTTGAAGTTACCCTCGAAGACATTGATACTTATGCATAGAGAGTACTTCATCTGCTGTTCTCATCTCCCGCTGCATACTGACTGCACTTCTTTTCTTTTACGTAGCTGCTGCTGATTCTGCATTTGAGGATTGTGACGATGATGAATACTTTCATGTTTCTGTTTCAAGTATGTTGAATTTCTTAATAAATACTTCCTATTCCGAGCACCCTCCTCTTTGGGAATCCTTATACTAATGAAGTACTGTTTGGTCCAGAGCGTGATGAGCAGTTGGCCTTGTATGCTCTGATTGCACGAGCAGCTGCTGACACCACCATACCCTTTCTTGAGCAACTATTTTCTGAGCGATTTGCACGGCTAAGTCAGGTCTCCTTGTTAGCTTCATCTTGTGCCTTATCTTGGTTCAAAATTACCTATGCGTTCCTGCCATAATAACCTTCCTTCCATGATATGTGTAACACTGTTCTTAGCAGAGAGATGTTGAAAATGATCCCACTCGAACATTGGAGGAGCTGTATTGGCTGTTGCTGATTACCAGTCATGTCCTAACTGACTCAGGCGAAGGAGAAACACTGCTTGTAAATAATTCAAAGCTTCCTTCTTTTTTACTTGTGTTTTCAATTTTTTATAAACTATTTGCGGTTCCATCTTCTTCTCATAGTTCCTGCAATCGTCAAATTCAACTTGTGTTAGAGGCTTCAATTCTTATAACATATGGTGCTCGATTTATCATTACGTATATTGTATAAAACATAAAATGCTGCACTGAATGCACTGTGCTCTTACATATTATTATTGTGTTTATTCCTATCAGCTAAGATAAATATCACAACTCTCAAAGTTTTCACTATTAGTTATTTTTTTACAGATTCCTGAAGCTTTGCAGGCGGGATTCACCAATGTAGTTGAAGTAGCTCAACATCCTGTAGTTACGTTATCATGGTAATAATCTTTGCCTATTGGTCACTTGACAGAGCTACCTGTTTGGTAGAAAACGTTAAACTGCTGAACTTATACCTGTTAATGTATATGTCAGCAACGTAAGAATTTCAGAACCAGTTTTGATTTATGAAAAATGCTAGCTCTGTCATATAGTATAGAAATATTTGGCACTGAGTCGCGGTCCTAAAAATTATATTTCCTGTTTTCACGAGTTATAACGGCAAATGCTTTCCCTATTATGCAACTATATCTATCATTTAATTAAATTTTAGAAATAAGTTAAAACATCCGCATGGCCAAGGTAACACAAGGCTTCTATGGTATTCAGAAGCATATTTATTAAGACCTCACATTAAATATCTGTGTTTTATAACCGGAATTTTTATCCACTTCATTGGTAATGTAAATTTAGGCCTATCTGTCCAAGATTTAAGCTACTGGGATTGCGATACAACATGATCTGTTGACTCTCTTTGTCTATGTAGGTCTATAATAAATTTTTCAAGGCAATGTCTAGACCCAGGAATTAGAGGGAGGTACTTCAGTGCCCGGCTCATGGAGGTACTTTTTTGTACTGTTACCTGTCACCTTCATCTTATTCTATTTCCATTTTTGCTTTGGACGAGAGTTATACTATTATTTTGCTATGCACAGTTCGTTGGACCTGTTATTTCCATTCCCAAAGGTCGTAAGTGTTTATGTTGTCTTTAAGGGATATTATCTAGTTTACTTATTGTACTGCAAGTACTAATATATCTCATCTTGCCCGTCGACTTTGTATTCTTTAGATAGCTGTTCTATACATTTTTGGACTTGTCGTTTTTTAAGACAATGAACTTCCCCTAACTTGTTTGTGGTTGTTGGTAGGCGGTGATTTGGTTCCTGGCCAGATGGGTTGCAACCTATTTAGTACCACTTGATGTGAGTAGAGAAATTGACAGTGTGGGTAGACATGGATCCCAGCATTCTAGAAAACTGCTAAACAGTTTTGCGTGGGACAATAACCAAGGGGAGCTTGTTCTTGATTTTATTGTTCTCATGTCAATGGTGGCACTTACTACATATCAGGGCGAAATTGAGCTGCAGGTAACCTTCACCTTTACTGATCAACCTGCAAGACTGCATAATTTTGTGTCTACCCGTGCGTGTACACTTGCATGCCTATATGTTTTGCCGTGTTAATAAATAATAACTACCGGTGACAAGCCTGTGCAAAATTTAGAAGTGTATGATGTTTTTGACTTTTCATTGTCTCCGAGATGTTAGTTCTAACACAACTTTAATACTACATAAGTATAGTAGTCTGTTCATTTTTCATGCTTTCAATGCTAAATACCAAATATTTAGAAACATTTCCAAATGGCAAGAGGTTTAATTTTGAACATACCTCCAACAGTGACAGAATTTGTGAGTAAAGGGAGTATTTGTTATTGAGGGCTCACATGTAAAAATCATCTTTCTGCTGTGAAGGATATCCCTAATTTGTTGCTTTGTTTCATGTTATCAGACACTTACATGCCAAAAACTACTTGCTTCGGTTGTTCGACGGAAATACACATGTGCTTATGTTGTTCAGTTGGTAAGTCCAAAATCCAAGTCCACAGCTACAACCTATGTTATCATACTAATATTTGCATGCTCTGTAGTATTATGTTGCACATTTTACTTTGCACATGGTAAAAATGTTCGTAGCATTTCTATCACCATAGGTATAGCGTGCTTGTTTTAGCCAAACGTCCCTTGGTGCAGGTTGTAGATTCTTTTCCTCCTCAGCATACCATTGAATAGTAATAGTGAGACTGTGAGAGTGGATTTTACGCTCGTATAAGTGGATGCACCTCAAGCTACCTTTGTTGTTGTTGGTTTTGCTGAATCTGTCATGGCTCTAGAAGACTGGCAAAACTTGCCAAAATAAATTATTTATGAACCCTGTGATACTAGAAAGAATTCCTTATTTAACACTGTATTAAATTTCGTTTCCTTATTTGACACTGAAAACCTTTTCTTCCCTATATAACACTACGTCTAAATTTTATGCCTTTTATGACACTACCGTTCATTTTTTCATCTAATGCTGTTAAATTGCATGTAAAAAGACACTTTTGCCCTTCATGTAATATGAACCCGCTATCTAGCCCAAGTCGCCTTCTCCCCGTTCCATCTCCACTGGTCCCATCCTCTCCTTCTCCCCATGCATCCAGCTTCGGCACAAATCCTGAACTGGTTTTTTTGTTTGCAAGTATTTTTTTTTTGTACGCAAGTACGACGAGTCGCCGCAACATTTTCACGTCGAGATACAATCGATCGGCAGCTCTCCACGTGCACGTACCGCTATAGCCGGCCAGGAAATCGATTAAGCTCCATGTGTACTTGCTTGTATAGCTAGCTTTACACATTCTAAAAAAAAGGCAAGCTTTACACGTACCTGTACGTGTTGCTCTTTAAGGTTTGGAGTAGTGTTTAAAAAGCCAACCGGCCGGGCCATGGCATAGTGAAACGACACGGCGTGCATCGCGCGACGAGCTGTCGACTACATTACGTCTTGTTGGAATGCGTCAACACGTCCAGCATACACGCCATGCTCGGCGTCGTCCCGCTGTGTAGCTAACAGCCTCACCCCATTCGCCGCTAGCTGTATCTCCTTCTCATAAGCCCGTCGAGTCAAGGAATACAAACAGTGTGTGAGACTGAGTTCGGCTGTTCAACTTGGCATCAGACTGTTCCTCGATCCCCCTCGCGCTCCTTGGTTGCACGTCCTGCCTTGGCAGCGCATACAGCAAACCAAGCCGGCTGGACATGTCTTTTTTTTCATTATATAATCATGTATTAATATTCTGGTCACATACCACATGAGGGGCAAAATGGTCTTTTCAAGTGTCATTTAACGCCGTTAAGTCCCAAAATGGACGGAAGTGTCATAAAGGGCATAAATTTTAGACTCGGTGTTATATATGGAAGAAAAGCTTTTTCGGTGTTAAATAAGGAAAGAAATTTTTAGACGGTGTTAAATAAGGAATTCTCTCGTGATACTATTAACATTTTGTCTTACTCCATGTTTCATGACACTATACCTTCTCAGGACTCATGGCGTGACCTTACAAGGGCTTTTGCAAGTGGCCGTTCTTTATTTTCATTGAGTGGACGTTTACAGGTAAGTGTTATATGCACTCACCATGCTGTTTTAACTTATGCTTTCATTTGTGAAGACCTTATGCTTTTGTTACTACTTACCACACCTTCACAGAGATCTCTAGCAGAAACACTTGCATGTGCAGCTTCCTGCATCAAAGATCCCGAAGCATCTGTGCAGTAAGCCCTTTTGAGCTGCTGTATGTTATTTTATAATGAATAAATATGTGAGATTTAACAAAGCCTGTGTTGGTTTCACAAAGGTATTTGAGAGACCTCATGGGACCAGTCGCAGGATGCCTAGTAGAAAATGCTAGTAGGAGTGATCTTAAATCTGTTGCACATCAACCAGATGTTATCTACATGGTGAGTATGCAGGTTATTTGCTTTAATCTCTTTGAGGCTAGTATAATGGGAAATAACTGTAGGTCTGTTGCCTATTGGAACGGCTAAGAGGAGCTGCTAGAGCTACTCAGCCTCGCACTCAAAAGGTTCTGTTTGAGATGGGTCATACTGTGATGAACTCACTCTTGACTCTTCTGGAGGTGTACAAAAATCAGGTATTGTAGCTCATCTGTTGATGCATCCTATCAATTATTTTTAGATAAAACCATATCACGCTTAGACATGTGAATTTGAACCTTGAAGATCCTAGAATAATGTTTCTTATTTTTTAGTCTGAAGTCATATACATGATACTCAAGTTCGTGGTTGACTTCATTGATGGTCAAGCTGTATTCCTGGATGGTAAGGAGACATCAGTTTTGATGAGCTTTTGCTTACGTCTGCTCCAGATATACTCCTCTCATAATATTGGAAAGGTAAGAACAGGAATTCTTATTACTGTGTTATTCTGTGCCAGAAAATTTTCTCCACAATGCTGCTGCTAACATTCCTTTTTCTCAAACACACATGCGTGCATGTTTAACAAGGTGGTTTGTGTTCACACGCCTGCTCCATACATTTTTGCCATGTTTGCATGGCACATGCGGCATGTGCCCATTGTTGTGTTGGGTTTATATGCGCTACGGGTCTTTTGCTTGTAGATAGAGCTCCATTAGAGCTAGCCTATACAAAAGGATTGGCTCTAATCCCTATCTATCCAAACATGCCATTAGGGAAGGTTTGGAAGATGGGATTTGCTTTGGGCTTTTCATATGTAGTTTTCTCTCGAAACAGGCTTGGTCCCCGCTTTATATATAAATCACAAACGGCCGAATCATACAAGGTGATGAGGAAATCCTCTTGCAAAGCAGGTCAAAATAAAAAACGACATCCAGGAAAGTAGGGAGAATGCCACCAGCCCAAAGCCGAGCAAGAGAACAGGAGTAGCCAGACCCAACACTAGGCAACTGAGACTACCAACCTGGGTTGAAACCGCGCCTCACTGCACCGTACACGCCAAGCTATGGCCGGAGAGGTCCGCCTGCCCTCTTGCTCCGGGCCGCAGAGCGCCGATCCTGCCAACGGACAGCGAGGACCAAGAATGGTGACAACGAGGTCACGTGTAAAAGGTAGGAGGCCAACGAGGCCACCCTACGCCACAATCGAAGAAGCTTCACACCAGGATCAAAGCATGCTTGAAGACGCCGACGAGCCGCGACCGGTAGGTACCTGAGCTTCTAGGAAGACACCCGCAAGAGGGAGGCGACACAACACACCGCAGTCGTTGAGCCTAAGAAGACATACAAGGGTTTTCGCCCGGAGCCCTGACATGGAGAGGGGACCCACAACGATGCCCCCAAGAGGGATACGATACTCGTAGGCATCGCCGGCGACGGAGCGCGGAGCTTTCGCTCTGAGCCTCACCCGTGACACAAGGGGTACCAAGGTCGCCACCCAACCCGAGGGGAGAACTGCTGCCGCCAGCTTGAGGCCTCTAGACCAAGACTGGAGGCCGCCACTGCCAAAGCCATGTTAACACCAGGATCACCCGCCACCACTCCCCTCGCTTGCACACCGTAGAGCCATCCGCGCAGCCTCACCTTCCGGGGCCGCTGCTCTGGCATCTAAGGATCCACATCACACCACCAACCTGACATCCAGACGACACCCACCCGAGCAGCAACAAGGGTCTCCATCCAACCCTAGATCACGCCACCTACCGGACCTGCAACACCTCTGCAGCGCCCAAATCTGGGCTGAAACGGCCAGACGGCGGCACACGAGTGGACGGACGGTGATCGCAGCCCGCCTGGCTGCAGTCACCACACCCAAATCCTCTCCTACATGCCCCCAGACCCGACACCCAGCCAGGCAGGGGCGCTGCCGCAGCCGAAGCCTGCCCACGGCCATAGAGCGCGAGAGAATGAGAGATTGCAGCCCTCTAGCCCATGGCCCCGACCTCCAGGGACAGCACCAACCCGTGGTGAAGGGAGCCAAGCGCCGGAGGCGCCACAAGGTCGCCCCGACAGGGAGGGAGACCGGAGGGTGCCGAGGTGGTGAGCTCCTCACCCGGGAGGGCCGGATGTGATCCTCTGCCTACCAGATCTGGGGAAGAGGCGCCAAAGGAGTCACTGTGCGGTGCTGGAGGAGGCTTCATGCTACACCGGGCAGCCAAACTCGACGAGGACGGGATCCACATGGGGGAAGAGAGGGAAGGAAACAGATCCTCGGGGAGGGGGCGCGAATTGGGACCAGGAGGTGGCGGCGGCGGGTCGCCACCTGTGATGCCCTAGGAAGGTGACGCGGGGGCAGGAGATCCGTGTTTGTTCTGTTTCCAGATGTAGTTAAAGGGAACAAATTGTCAACAATCATTGTGCTATTGGAGATAATATGTGAGGACAGTAAATATTTGCATATGCACATCAAATTACTTACTGCAAACTGACAAAAAAAAACGTGTTGTGGCAAATGTAATATGGACCAAAGCAAATGAGCTTCTGTTTTGTGATATATCAATGTTAGGGAGTAACTTCCCGACAGTGCAGTTGCCATCAATATTACAGAGGATGTTCTATAAGACTTGCTTATTGTCTCTTTTGCCTAGGTAATGCTCTCGCTTTCTTCAACTCTGCGAAGTGAATCGCAATCCGAAAAGTACAAGGATCTGCGTGCTTTGCTTCGGCTTTTAACAAATATCTGCTCAAAGGATTTGGTAACCTTCACCCTTACACCCTGTTGTGTATTGTCTGTTCGAAGATCCCCCGGATGACTAAGTGACACTGTTGGCAAATGCAGGTGGGTTTCTTATCTGATAGCAACATTGAAGGCTCCCCAGATATTGCAGAGGTAAGTCGTTTGATGTTTTTCCAGTATTTTCTGCTTCTAAGAAAATTAACTGTACATATTGTTGAGTATAGATTGTTTACTGTTAGCACTTGTGGTTACTGGTCACCTTTAGGAAATTCCATAAACAAAATTGTCCACCTCTGCCATCGGTAGTCAACTCTATTTACTTGTCTCATGATCACAAAACCACAGAACAATTTGGTCAGACAGGTAACCAATATGCCAATTAACGTTTACTTACAGTTATGCAATTGGGGCATTGTGAAGTTTTAAGTGCTGCACCTGTCTACGGGCTTGCATTTGACCAGCAAGAAATGACACAGCTGGGACATCCTGGACTTGAACCAGAAATATGGCCTTGAAGAAATCCTTGTTAAATTCAAGGCTATGTATTTGTGGCTTAGCCCCCAATTAGACACATGGTTGCCATACATCTGCCATGTCTTGAACCAGAAACATTGAGGTTATTGAGGGAAAGTTTCTGTAGGAAAAATACTAAAAGCGTTCTGGTTGAAGGACATTTGTCATGTCTTACTTTAACCATTTAACCAGGGGTATTGTCTGTTGTCCACATCAAGAGTTAACTGCATTTACTAGTTAGTTTGAAAATAACTCGAATGTTACCTTCGCAGGTCATCTATTTTGGTCTTGATATTGTGACTCCCTTGATATCTTTGGATCTTCTCAAGTACCCTAAACTAAGTCGTGATGTAAGTTTTTTTTTTTCTTTCCATTTTTCTTCTAGTATAATATAATGGCAATCAAATGATACTAAGTAATTTGGTTTTTTTGCAGTATTTTGTACTTATGTCGCACTTGTTGGAAGTGTACCCTGAGAAGGTTGCTCACTTAAACAGGGATGCTTTTGGAAGAATTACTGGTAGTCTTGAATTTGGCCTGCGTAATCAGGCAAGAGGATCTTCACGTAACTGCATTTACTGCTTGTCCTACTTTTGCTTAAATTTTCAAATAGCAGCAGTACTCACTGCAGTGAGCTACTGAGTTGGTAGCAACTGGACCTAGCTTGGTTATATGGCGTGCCTACATACCCTCTGCTACCAATGACTCTTGCATCTGGATTCTCTATGAACCTATGCTCAACTTTCTATATCTTTCTGATTTGCTACTGTGAGCACCTAAATGTGCAATCATTCTTGCACTGATATAAGGTGATCAGAGCAAGCCTTCAGTGTATTGAAATCATGGAAAATGTGGTGTATGCTATAAGATGACTGGACATAACTTCTGTTTTCTGAAATGCGATATAACTGGCAAATTACAATGAATAATCAGATGTATTTTTGCCTGCCACTTGTGATGTCTACAAATATTGTTTGATCTATATAATATGTGAAACAATTGCCATTGCCGTGCATTCTGTATGTTGAAATACAGTCTATATTCTTCAGCTGATATAGCTAGGTTTGTGTTTTCCATGTTGCAGGATGGCGATGTTGTTGAGAGGTGCCTCACAGCAGTAAATGCCCTTGCCTCGTACCATTTCAAAGAAAGACTTGGAGGCAGAGGAGGACTTGGCTCGCAGGTTATGGAATCTGAAGGATCGAATGGCAAACTTCAGGAAAGCATATCAAGTCACTTCTTGAGGCTTCTCCTGCAACTACTTCTGTTTGAAGATTTTAGGTGAGCTCCGCACATCGACATTCAGTAGATTTAGGATCCTGTAACTTCATTTGTTTTCTTCATATTATTCCATTTACCTTATTTGTTGTTGTACATATCTGATATATGTGACTGTTGCAGAATGGAACTAGCAGGTTCTGCTGCAGATGCTTTGCTTCCTTTACTTTTTTGTGAACAGGAGTTATATCAGGTCCTTTCTCACCACTTTTCTAATAGGCTAACAGTTATCAGATCAAGTACAATACTAAGGCTTAATTTTTGTTATTTTGCTATGTGTTCTCATCACGTCTCCCTCTGCAGAGACTGGTCCATGAGTTGCTTGAGAAAGAGCAGAATCCGACTGTAAAATCAAGGCTGGCGCTTGCTTTCCATAACCTGACAAGTTCAAACAATCTCTCAAGCACCCTTGACCGGCCAAACAGGCAGAAATTCCGGAAAAATCTCCGTGTTTTCTTAGGCGAGGTCTCGGGCTTCATGCAGATAAAGTAGATGGGGAGTGACATGAGAGCATTGATGTCTGGTCGATCCCCAGAAGATTTTTCGCCGTTGTGGCAGAGTCCATGTGTGGCGGAGCCATGAGCAGGAATTCTGGCGTTAGAGGTTGAAAACGCATTCGCCGTTTTGTGTTGAAGGGATAGTTGAAACAGAAATGACAGGAACATGTCGACGTGTTCCAGGATCTGTGTCTGGCTGCATTTGGCGGTGGAGAATTGGACGTCCTGACATGAGATCGTCGTGTAAATTTAGTTGGGTCTCGATGTAATCATACAGAAAAGGCGGGCATTTTTTTTTAAACGGAGATGGTGGTCATTTTGTTGCGACTGCTCAGATGGAACAATTTTTTTCTCCCACATGTATGGGAGATACAGCTTAGAAGAAGCGATTCGGCACCGTGTGGTGCGTAACTTTGCCCGTCGGGAAACGCGAAACACTGGGCCTGGGGCCTGCTTTTGCAATGCTCGATTTTTACTGGACTCCTGTGGGAACCGAGCTGTTTCGTGTAAAATGTCTTCTTCCAGAGCAACTGAACAAGCACATGGTGTCGGCGTGTCGATTTAACCAGCTGGGGCTCACTTTGAGCGTCTGAGGAGTCCTGCGAGTTTTTTCTTTTTCTTCTGGCCAGGAACTCACGAGCGAAATGACCAGCAGTGTCGTGACTAAAAGATCTACAACATTTACGCACCAAATTTGGGTGGGTCTTTATGGGCGCGCCATAACTCCCTTGGTCATGAGGCCCCGTGTGTCGCTGCGCCGGTGGGTGGCGCTGGCATTTGTGGATTTTGGTGACCATTTGCTGTGTGGATCCCATGGACTTCCGTCGGCAAGCTGTTGCGTGTCGGTGGCTGCATGCCCGTGTCGGCGCGTGGATGGATGGATGGGTAGATCTCTGGTCGAACATCTGCGCGTAGAGTGTGGGAATGTGGGATGCACGTGATATAGAAAACCAATCAGGCAGTTTGCCCGGAAGCGGTACATTGTCGTAGTCGGCAGCCGCGTTCCCTTTTAGTTTTCGAACGTGAGTATCCTTTTTTTCGAACGTGAGTATCCCCTCTGGCTCGGCCGTGGCCAGTTTGGGTTTCCTCCGGCTCGTTGCACTAAAACTCTTGCCCTACAACTTGTTCGCAAAGAATGAAAGTGCAGCATCTCGAGGAGCAAACTTCATAGGAAAAAACAAACGGAAACGAAAGGAAAGACTCACGTGACAAAGCTGATTGATTGGCCATACGCGCATCAGCACTGCAGCACCAGCAGCAGGACAGCGAAGGAAGAGAGAAAATAATAATGATATATCCCTTCCCCTCCATCCCATTGGGTCGGCGCCGACAGAGATCTCCCCTCTAAATCCCCAACGTTAATCATCTAAAAAAGACCCAGTACTACTACTAATCTATACTACTAGTACTAGAATAACAATCTTTTTTAACACAGAATAACAATTATTATCCGTCTCGCTCTCGCGCATCTCGGCACGGGAGGGACATTCCCTCCGCTTAACAGCGTCCCGTGTACCGCGGCGTGTTAGTTTAATCTGCAACCCTGCTCGCTAATGATAATCATCTCACGGATCTTGCTGTTGCTGGTTTCATTAACACGCGCCACCAAGAGTGCAGACCTGCCCCCTCTCTCTCTCCGCGTTCGCTCCCCCCCCCCCCCCCTCCCACGCTTCGCCCCGCAAATCGAGGCCTTCCGCTGGCCCTCCTCACCCCCGCCCCAGCCAGCCAACGGAGGTGACGAGCGCCCGGCCCGCGGCGGCTCTCCCGCCCGCCCGCCGCCCGCTCACGGGATCCGCGACGGTGCGTTGCCTCTCCCCACTCGCATTCCGCTGCCCCCCTACCCCCCTCTGTCCAGCCGTCCATGTCGCTGCCGCCCGGCGGTGCGATCTGGTTGCGGTGCCCCACGCGTCCTCCCGCGGAAAGGGAGGGAGCGGCGGCCACGAACGCGCGCGCGGCGTGGGTTTCTCGCGTCTGGTGGGATTCGCGCGCTGTGCGTGCGTGTTGGGTTTTTGTGCTGGTTCGTTTCTATTGTCCCGTCTGTTAGGATTTGGTTGGTTCGTCTTTAGCTGCGCTTCGTAGTCGTCGTTGCCAAACCCTGGGGATTTTTAATCCGCTGCTGGCCTCGCGCCGGACGCACTCAGCCAGCAGCCCCTCCTCCGCAGCCAGGCCGCAGTGCCCGTTGCTGTCTCAGTCGTCTCCGATTGGTCAAACCGAAGCTCTTCCTTCCGCCGTATGCTCGGCTGCCTAATCCACCTGCGCAGAGAGCTTCCGTGCTGGCGAGCCGAATTCCAAGCCCGCTTCGTGGGACTGGAATCGAGACCACGCCGCAGATCGGAAGCAACCTGCCAGTAAAATAGCTCGGAAAAGGGGAGCTTTGTTTAAAGTACCACTAGTGCTCATCTTCCCTCTTTGTGATCCGCCCCCCACTTCACTCTTTACGACTGCCGCCCGTTTGCATACTTATACGGGGTTCTTCGGTGTGAGCATTTAATTTGTCCCGAGGGTTTCTCTTCTTGGCAGGCTTCCAGCTTCGTCTCGTCCCCCCTTCCAGTGCATATCTCAATTTTGGTTCGGTTGTTTGAACTGTACTGCGGCTTGCTGCTACTTTGTTATACCATCTTATTATTGGTCTCATGGCTTGTTTTTGCTTTCTGCAGATCCGTGCGCCCAACAGAACTAGGATTTTTTGTGGTCCTTCATGAATCTTGAGGACAGTCTATACTAGGGGGGCAGTAGGGTACTGCTAATACTAGGATTTGGGATCCTCCGAAATGAGGGGGAGAAATGACGGGGGGCAGAGCAAGAGGCCCGTCGTGCTCTTCTGCGTCATGGTCGTGTGCCTCTGCCTCCTCTTCCTCTATTTCTCAGGCTCCAATGGGCAGGCCGGGAGCGCGGCGCTAGAGTATGGCACCAAATTTTCTCGGTCGCTTGGGTGGGGCAGCGATGGAGATGGCGGCGATGGCTCGGAGGAGTCGATTTTTGGGACCGACGATGCAAACGATGTCAAGCTCAAGAGCTTCCCTGTGAGTTCAGCACCAGCAATCAGTTATTTGTTAACACACTCTCTCTAGATATGATGATAATTCTAAAGGTTTTTCTTTTCCTTTGCTTTGAAGGTATGTGATGATCGGCATTCTGAGCTGATCCCCTGCTTGGATAGGAATTTGATATATCAGATGAGGTTGAAGCTGGATCTAAACTTGATGGAGCATTATGAGCGGCATTGCCCTCCTCCTGAGAGGCGATTTAATTGCCTGATTCCACCGCCACATGGCTATAAGGTCACCAGATTATTCTTTCTTTGTTTTTTCTTGCTATCTCCTTTCCTTACTTTGATAACGTCTCTAAGCTACAAAGTTGCTGGAGTTGGGTTCCTACACTGACCATCTCAACATATATCTTCAAGCTGAACCACTTAATTTTGGTGATTATACATTATGTGCTCAAGATGTCTTCCGCATGTAGATTTAGGTTTGATCTGGCCACAGGAAAATGGTTAGAATTTTGCCTGCTCTGTTGTGGAGCTGGACATTCTTGTTACCTTCTCCTGACCTATCAAATTTGTACTTGTGTTGAGATTGTTCTGTTTAATTTGATTCGTGCTAAGCCACATTAGTTTTGCAGGTTCCCATAAAATGGCCAAAAAGTCGTGATATAGTGTGGAAAGCAAATATTCCTCACACTCATCTTGCAAAAGAGAAGTCAGACCAGAACTGGATGATTGATGCAGGCGAAAAAATTAAGTTTCCAGGTGGCGGAACACATTTTCATCATGGAGCTGACAAATATATATCAAGCATTGCAAATGTAAGTATGTTCTAGCTTCTTCACAATAATGCTCTGCTAAAGATACACTACACATATTTGAGCACCATGCCCTGTGAAGCTTCACTTTTTTTGACTGTAAGCTTCACTTTGTGATTCATTTCTTCTACTATCTGACAGATGCTAAACTTCAAAGATAACATTATAAACAATGAGGGAATGCTTCGTACTGTACTTGATGTGGGCTGTGGAGTGGCTAGTTTTGGAGGATATCTTCTTTCATCGAATGTCATAGCGATGTCTTTGGCACCAAACGATGTACATCAGAACCAGATCCAATTTGCTCTTGAAAGGGGGATCCCTGCATATCTTGGTGTTTTGGGAACAAAAAGGCTTCCATACCCCAGTAGATCGTTTGAATTAGCCCACTGTTCTCGTTGCAGGATTGATTGGCTTCAGAGAGATGGAATTCTTATGCTTGAACTGGACAGATTACTCAGGCCTGGAGGTTATTTTGCTTATTCATCCCCTGAGGCATACGCACAGGATGAGGAGGATCGTAGAATCTGGAAAGAAATGAGTTCCCTTGCAGAAAGGATGTGCTGGAAAATTGCAGAGAAAAAAAACCAGACAGTTATTTGGGTCAAGCCTCTGAACAATGATTGCTACAGGAGCCGGCCGCGTGGTACAAATCCACCTCTATGCAAAAGCGGTGATGATCCAGATTCAGTATGGGGAGTGACAATGGAAGCTTGCATTACTCCATATCCAGAACGTGAGTATTTATCCTATTCCAATTGTAGGTTTTTACCTTTTTGTTGCTTATCTACTGGCTGGATACTTGATATATTATCATCTTCCTTCTCTAGTGCTTGTGGTACTTCAAACTGGTGGGCTTGTGAATTGTTCCATGGGTGTTGTTTGCTGCACGTTAGATTACTGTTGTTGGAAAAGAATTTTTGAGTGACAGGAACATCAGCTATGATTTATAGTCACTGTGTGCTGCAAGGATGCATCTTTCCGTTTTGTTTTATCTAAAAAAAGTGTGCGCACACACATGAACACACGCACTCACTTGTCAGTACTGGTAAACAAAGGATCTTCAGTTTGGGTTGTTTCCTCTTTGTCCCTCTCACCATGCTTCCCAGGAATGTTGGAATTTGGGAATTAAAGTAATAACCAAAGTAGCATTTGTGTTAATTTGTGGTTTCATGGAGGTTTGGTTATGCTAACAGGTAGGATGGTTTATGGTCATTAGTGTGGAAACGATTGAATCCTTCTGATTTCCACTCCCTAATAATTGTCATCCCTGTACTCTGTCAGCAGTAGAAACATGGAGATATACCATTTCTTTTGTTCCTTTTTCCTCATGACATTTTGCAGCTAATTTGCATCTTAAGTGAAGTGACAATTGATTTAATATTTGCAGAAATGCACAGGGATGGGGGAAGTGGATTGGCTCCTTGGCCTGCTCGATTAACAACCCCACCTCCTCGTCTCGCAGATTTGTATGTTACAGCTGACACATTTGAAAAAGATACGGTAAGTTGATCATATTATGTCTTCAGAACTTCAATTATGTCCAAATAATCCTTCAAGGATCTTAGATGAAATGTCTCTGTGCAGGAAATGTGGCAGCAAAGAGTAGATAATTATTGGAATTTATTGCGCCCAAAGGTAAAACCAGAGAGTATTAGAAACATCATGGACATGAAAGCAAACTTTGGATCATTTGCTGCTGCTCTCAAGGAAAAGGATGTATGGGTGATGAATGCTGTGTCCCATGATGGACCAAGCACTCTTAAGATAATCTATGACAGAGGGCTCATAGGCTCTACACACGACTGGTATGCTTCAATTCACATTAGGACTATGGTTTTGTTAGATTTTAGTACATACAAGGAGATTTTGATCCTTGTATCTGCAAGGCATTAATAAGGTTTCATGATGGAAACGGTACTGCTACCAACCTTCTTAATCATTAGTCGAACTTCTCATGTATCAGTAGAACATTAAGGATAAAACCCTCATTGCTTTGGCAGGAAACATTCCTTGCTAGAATTTACCCCTGGTATTGCATTGTGTCACCTCAGTAAGTTCGAGGATAGTAAACATTATGAGATCAGTAGGTCTATTATGCTACTTGCCAAGCTGTCATCTCAGAATATGTTGTTGCTATCAAAACAAATTGGTTAGGTTGGTAGTTTAACCCTTTGCCTTTTTCCTTTAGCGTCTTAATTTTTTTTAAGCTGCACCAGTACACCTTGTATGTCGCAGTTCAGCAGTTCCATTCGTTGTATTCTTGTGTGCTTACAGTGAAATGACAATAAAGCCGTAGAGCTCGAAGCCGGAAGCCCTTCTCTAGGTTTTCAAGAAATAGAATCACTTTCCAAGATACTATGGAAATGGAGAATATATTCTTGAATAAAAAAAATCCATTTTTCTGGATCAGAGTCAAGTGTCTATGATTTCTTTGCAAATGTTTATTTTCAATTACTGCAGTTTTCTCCCTGCAGAATTATATGCAGTTTGTACCGTTGCTGGCCGGTTTGTTAGACAGTTGTATTCAAATACAATAATGTGTTTGCAGGTGTGAGGCATTCTCTACTTATCCTCGAACATATGATCTTCTACATGCGTGGACAGTCTTCACCGGCCTTGAGAAAAGAGGTTGCAGTGCTGAAGATCTGCTCCTTGAAATGGATCGTATACTCAGGCCAACTGGTTTTATCATCGTGAGAGACAAGGCCCCTATCATTGTATTCATCAAGAAGTATCTCAATGCACTTCACTGGGAGGCAGTAACCGTTGTGGATGGCGAGTCCAGTCCGGAATCTGAGGAGAACGAAATGATACTCATAATCCGAAAGAAATTGTGGCTACCAGAAGGAGGTTCACAGGACTCGACGTAATCCTTTGGTCCCAGTTTCTTTGGCATCGTCAGCATCTGCAGCTCAGGAGCCAAGAAGCGAAGGCTCAGCTGCTCCCTCCAAATACGCGATTCAGTATTGCTGCTCCAGGAGTAGAATTCCCAGTCCTACTATCCACGTGAAGATAGAATGTTTCTCAGGATATGGCAAGTATCCGGAAGGCTGAGCTCAAGCCCTCTCTCCTTTTGTTGTCTCCACAGATACTGTAATCGTAAGTTAATGTTTGTTCTCTAGCCTGGTTAGGAAATAAACCTTTTTCTTGTTGAGCTTCAGTTAGGTGCTTCCCGTCCATTTGTTGAAGTGGCGTTAGTAAACAGATTTGGTGCTTATTGTAAGAAGATTCAACTGTATTTTGGGGAAATGAGGTTTAGCTAGGGATAGTGGCCTCAAACCACCAAGGAATGTATACCTGAAGAATGTGGTGCTTCTGAAGTTCTGTCTGTTCTCCCTCTTGTCTCTTTCTTAACCGATAGAGCTAGCAAATACAACACCGATAGACGCTGAAGAGAGAATAGTAGAAAATCAGGAAACGCCTGTGACAGAAATTACCCCCCAAATCGACATTTGGTCACATTTTTTACCACCAAGATTGATGCTTGTCACAAAAATTACCCCCAAATCGACATTTGGTCATATTTTTACCTTTAGTTTAAAGATTCATTCCACATTTTGCCCTGATATGATACAAATTACCCTCAATTTTACTTTTATCCCAATTTGATGCTGATTTGGCATGCCATGTACTCGTTTTTTTTGCCATTGGTTTTGTTTCTATTTTTTTAATCATGAACCGGTTAAACTCTGGTGCACCCAACGGGCCTGGTGTCTAGGCCCACGAGGTCTGGACGCGCCCAATTGGTTTGGCCGCACCAGGTTCTCGCGCCCTCTTTTTTTTTTGAACATCAGTACAGACGCAAGCGCTCATACATACGCGCATACACTCACCCCTATAAACATACACACGCACACCCTACCCCTATGAGCACCTCCGAGAGACTGAGCCGGCATGTCATCTTGAAATTTACGAAGTCACCGTAGGCGCCTCGTCGCCGACGGGAACGTCTCCTCCCACTGAAAGCGCATCGCCGGAAATCCTGAAATAAATTCAGGAATAATGCTAGCATCAGGACTTGAACCCTGGTGGGCTGGGATATCACGGTCCCTCTAACCATCCGATCACAAGTTGGTTCGCTTGTCGCGCCCTCTTCGTGTGGTGGAGAAAGAGCCGCGCCTGGTTAGTTATTCCCGCCCCCTTCTCTTTCCTCCCCAGGCCCGCTACTTTCCTTTTTCAGCGAAGTTGGCGTCGAGCCGATCACGGCGATGGAGCGCTGGACGGAGCCGCGTTGCCTTCCAGAGGTAAGCTTTCCTCCTCCATGTCCATGTCCATGTCCAGAGGTAAGATCTGCCTCGTCTTTGTTTCATGTAGTCCATCTCCATGTTAATGTGCTGGATCTGTTCCATGCCAATGTGATGGCTGTGCTCGGTAGGCTGTCCTAGATGGCTCTATGTATGGTGCCGCCGTCCAGAAGTTTGTTTGTAAGAAGAATGATATTTTTGTTGAATTTATGGTTTAAGCATAGATAAAGGCATGCCTTTGAAGAGTTAGGGCTTAGGATTGTTGGCACAAACGGAAGAATTTGGAATATATCGAAAGTTAAGGTTTAGGTTTATACCACTAAAACTTGCAATTATTGTCAAATTTCAATTAAGGTGTCATAAAAATTCAGTTATTTATGTCAAAGTTCAGTTATTTTTGCGAAAGTTCAGTTACAGGTGTTCAAAAATTCAGTTAGTAAGGTACTGTTGATTTTGTCTTTTCAGATGGATCAGTGGTGGTTGGTTAGGTTCGTTGTACACATTCAATCTGCTATTACCTCGTCATGGGCCTTGGCGTCTAGACACAATTACTTTTGATAACTTGAAGGATGAATTGGCGCAACTAGGGTTAAGCAGAAATGATTTTCTTTACTATAGAAGCAGCTTAAAAATGTTGAACCCAACTAATAGGAGGATGAGCATGATTGAACTGACAGATCAAACTAGAATTGAGAATATGGTTGAAGAATATAATGCATGACAAAGTGTTGAATTGCATTGTTATAGGAGGCCTGACTGGTTTACTAAACCAACTCTACCTGATGCTGACCATGGAGTAGTTCTTGTTGAGCATGGAGCAGTTGCTGATGATCAAGCTCCAATTAATGTTGCTCCTGCTCCAATTAATGTTGCATATGCTCCAATTCCTGTTGATCCCGTTCCAATTGCTTTTGCACCTCCTCCTGATGCTGTTGGTTCTGCTCATAAGAATGTTGCTGTTGGTCCTAGTAATGCGCAAGTGCATGCAATGGCTAGTCAGGATTACCATTCACGGTTTTCTGAGAATCCATATGGAGAGGAAGAAATTCAGTTAACACAAGTGAATGATTAAGATTAGTGTCATTTGCCGTCAGATGAAGAGTATAGTGATGCTGGTGAAAAAGTTCAGCAGATATACAATGAGCATCTTGCCTATAACTCAAGTGATGATGAGGAGTTTGATATTTATGTTGAGGCCAAAAAGCTGAGAAAAGGATATGAAGAGAAGAGGTAGAAGTAGAAGGCAGAAAAGAGTTTTCAATCAGAGGATGAGTATGAGGATTTGTTTGTTGGTGAGGATGCAGACACAACAGAAAAGTGAGAAAGACAAATTTTTAATGAGTTTGCTTTTGGAAAGGCAGAGGAGGCAAGACAAAATAAAAAACAATTAAAGATATGAAGGTGGCTCTGCCAAAGAGAAGGGCACAGAAGGAGAAGTGATACGTCTCCAACACATCTGCTTTTGCAAACACTTATGCTCTTGTTTTGGACTCTAATTTACACGATTTGAATTAAACTAACCTGGACTGACGCTATTTTCAGCAGAACTACCATGGTGTAATTTTTGTGCAGAAATAAAAGTTCTCAGAATTGGTTGAAACTTTACGGAGAATTATTTTGGAATTAATAAAAATACTGGCGAAAAGATCTACTGGAGGGGGGCCACCACAGGGCCACAAGCTCAGGTGGCGCGCCCCCTAGGGCGCACCACCAAGGCTTGTGGGCCTCTCGAGCCTCCGTTTTCCCTACCTCTGGTCCTATAAGTTCCGTCTCGTGGAGAAAAAAAATCAGAGATAAAGAATTATCGCGTTTTACGATACGGAGGCGCCGCCACCTTCTATTCTTCATCGGGAGGGCTGATCTGGAGTCCGTTCGAGGCTCCGGAGAGGGGGATTCATTGTCACTGTCATCAACAACCCTGCTCCATCAATAATTCCATGATGCTCACCACCGGGAGTGAGTAATTCCTTCATAGGCTTGCTGGATGGTGATGGACATGGATGGGATTTTTCATGTAATCGAGTCATTTTGTTAGGGTTTGATCCCTAGTATCCACTATGTTCTGAGATTGATGTTGCTATGACTTTGCTATGCTTAATGCTTGTCACTAGGGCCTGAGTGTCATGATCTCAGATCTGAACCCTTTATGTTTCCATGAATATATTTGAGTTCTTGATCCTATCTGCTAGTTATATGCACTTGTTATTGTTTTGAACCGTAGACCCCAAGGTGAAAATAATTGGGATACTCTCCGGAGATGACTGTAATTCGAGGAGTTCATGTATTCACTATGTGTTAATGCTTTGATCTGATTCTCTATTAAAAAGAGGCCTTAATTACCCTTAGATTTCCTTAAGGACCCCGCTGCCACGGGAGGGTAGGACAAAAGATGTCATACAAGTTCTTATTATAAGCACGTATGACTATATACAGAATACATGCCTACATTGAATCGATGAACTAGAGCTATTGTGTATCGCTTTACGTTGTGACTGTTGCATGATGAATATCATCCATACAAATATCCATGGCTGATCCAATGCCTACGCTTTGCTCATATTGTCTTTGCTAAGTTACTACTGTCACTGCTTCCGTTACAATCACTACAAAACTGCTACTATTACTGTCACTGTCATTACTGCTATTGTTATCGCTGCTATCAAAACTATTAAACTACTGGATGAAATTTGTCCCAAATCGAACGGAATTTTTACCACAGCATGTTGGTGCCATGTCATGAGACCATGCCAAGTTTCATGATTTTCAGGTGAGTTTTGGATTTACAGGAATTTAAAAACGAAGTTTCTCAATGTTTCCGGTCGAGCCACGACGCCCAGATGTTTGAAATTGATTCCCATTTCTTGCATGAGACCTAAACATTCACTCAAGAACACACATATGATTTTTCAACCAATTTTGGTGCATTGGAGCATGTGCCTGTAGTTTAAATTTGAATTATGCACATTAAATGCCTAGAAAACTCAATTAATGTATAAAAAAGGCCAGACGAACCCGGATTAATTCCAAAATTTAGCACGGTACTTCTACTGGTCTATGTTGCCTCTGTAAAAAAATCAAGGTGGGAAGAGGCGGTGTATGTTGTTTCGCACACAGAGGTGACACGTCCCCTCTCAGAACCATAAGGCTTCTTGAGAGAAGCTCCGGTTTGTAAGAAGCTTATACCAAAACTTATCCCAAATCATGTTGGTGCCATTTCATGATACCATGCCAAGTTTCATGATTTTCAGGCGATTTTTGGATTTACAGGAATTTAAAAACTAAGTATCTCAATGTTTCCGGCCGAGCCACGATGCCGAGGTGTTTGAAATTCATTCCCATTTCTTGCATGGGACCTAAACATACACCCAAGGACACATATATGATTTTTGAACTCATTTCGGTGAACTGGAGCATGTGCTTGTAGTTCAAATTTGAATTATGCACATTAAATGCCGAGAAACTCAATTAATCTATAAAAAAGGCCAAACGAACCCTGAATAATTCCAAATTTTAACACGACACTCAATAAGTTGCAGGTTCACTGCAGATAAATGTTCTAGCAATTCAAACACAGTCCTTTCCCTCTGTAACACCATTTTGTCTTTCAAATCAGAATGAAAAAAATTAGGTACGCCACAAACAGTTTACTAGCAAGAATCGTGTGCGATGCGATATAAAATTATCTTGGCGCACCCTCATGTATGGCTTAGGACGGAAGCTTTGTCACCTACAGTCCACCGCCCACGCTTCAACCACACTTCACGCCAGTTTCTCGTGGCACCGAGCGAAACATTTTCGGCAACCGCGGAAATATCTAGCTCCCCGCCCCCTCCCCTGACCAAAAGCCTCATTTCCACTGTTCCTCCTTCCTTTCCAAGTTCAAACCTTCACTGCTTACTTGCAGTGCCGCCTCCTCGCCGACGACTTTTCTTCTTGCTGCGCGGCCTCGTCGATATAGTCAGGTAATCCACACCCCATCCACATCCTCCTCCTCCTTCTCCATCCCACATGCCCCAACCGACGACGCGACACCTTCCGCCCAAATCACTGCCCCGTCCTCCAAATAAGCGCCGTCCACAGCCACTTTGCGCACAGTATAGCGAGAAGCTCAGGAGCATCTGGCAGCAGAGAAGCAAATCGTGGCCGCACGCGCGGATGAGGTCGCGATAGCTGCCATGCGTGCCGACCGCCAGATCTTGGAGGAGCACCTCACCTTCGAGGCCACCGTCGCCGCCGCCACGCGATTGGCTACTTTAAAATATAGTTCGTGGTGTTTTCTCGAGGCCACCGCCGGTGCCTTCTAGTGAATTGTCCTCTGTAATGTTAATATGCAATCTGATCTTCTGAAATGTAATGTCCAGTTAACAGTTTGGTCCAACAATTGCTACATTTCCTAGTGTAGTTATCAAGCATTCTTGGTTTGGTTAACTGTCTTATCTTCTAGTATATGTTCTATTCTGCAATGTGGTGCTCAGTTAACTGTTTGGTTCATTTGTTCCATTGTCCAATTAACTGTTTGGTTCAATTCTGCAATCGGATGTTCATTTGTTGTGGGTACAGTTTTGTATTGTTATGCATGTGAGAAATAAATGGTGTTTGGTTGTACTAAATAACCTGATCAAGATCTACCTTATATGTGTTGCAGGGAAATAATGGGAGGCAATGAGGTTTACCATCGAGGTTTGCACATGCATGATACATCCATTTTGCATCATGTTTTTATGTTGATATTTATTACATTATGGACTGTTATTTCACTTTATGATACAATTCTTATGCCTTTTATCTCTTATTTTGCAAGTTTCACATGAAGAGGGAGATTGCCGACAGCTGGAATTCTGGACCGGAAAGGGCTACATCGGAGGCACTTTTTCTGAACATCTCCAAATGAGCTGAAAATTGATGGAGAATTATTTTGGAATATATTAAAAAAATTGGCGAAAGAAATACCAGAGGGGGACCCACCAGGCAGCCACAAGCCTAGGGGGTGCGCCCTACCCCCTAGGGCGTGCCCCCCGAGCTTGTGGCGCCCCTGGCAGGCCACCGGGGCCCATCTTCTCCTATATGATGCCATTTGCCCTAAAAAATCAGAAGAAGGGTTTCGGGACGAAGCACCGCCGTCTCAAGGCGGAACCTGGGCAGGAGCACCTTTTCTCTCCGGCGGAGAGATTCCACCAAGGAAACTTCCCTCCGGGAGGGGGAAATCGAAGCCATCGTCATCACCAATGATCCTCTCATCGTGGGAGGACCAATGTTCATCACCATCTTCACCAGCACCATCTCATCTCAAACCCTTGTTCATCTCTTGTATTCAATCTTTGTCTCAAAACCTCAGATTGGTACCTGTGGGTTGCTAGTAGTGTTGATTACATCTCGTAGTTGATGCTTGTTGGTTTATTTGGTGGAAGATCATATGTTCAGATCCTTGATGCTATTCAATACCCCTCTATCTTGAGCATCAATATGATTTGTGAGTAGTTATGTTTGTTCTTGATGACATGGGAGAAGTCTTGTCATAAGTAATCATATGAATTTGGTATTTGTTTGATATTTTGATGATATGTATGCTGCTGCTTCCTTTAGTGGTGTCATGTGAACGTCGACTACATGACACTTCACCATCTTTGGGCCTAAGGGAAGGCATTGTGGAGTAGTTATTAGATGATGGGTTGCTAGAGTGACAGAAGCTTAAACCCTAGTTTATGCGCTATTCCGTAAGGGGCTGATTTGAATCCATATGTTCATGCTATGGTTAGATTTATCTTAATACTTCTTTCGTAGTTGCGGAGGCTTGCGAGAGGGGGTAATCATAAGTGGGAGGCTTGTTCAAGTAATAACAACACCCAAGCACCGGTCCACCCACATATCAAATTATGAAAGTAACGAACGCGAATCAAACAAACATGATGAAAGTGACTAGATGAAATTCCCGTGTGTCCTCAAGAATGCTTTGCTTATTATAAGAGACCGTTCCGGCCTGTACTTTGCTACAAAAATGATTGGTCTACCTTGCTGCACCTTTGCTACCATTACTACTTGTTGCTCGTTACAAATTACCTTGCTATCAAACTATCTGTTACCGACAATTTCAGTGACTGCAGATAATACCTTGCTGAAAACCGCTTGTCATTTCCTTCCGCTCCTCGTTGGGTTCGACACTCTTACTTATCGAAAGGACTACGATTGATCCCCTACACTTGTGGGTCATCAAGACTCTTTTCTGGCGCCGTTGCCGGGGAGTGAAGCACCTTTGGTGAGTGGAATTTGGAAAGGAAACATTTATATTACGTGCTGTCACTTATTACTATGGAAAACAATCCTTTGAGGGGTTTGTTCGGGCTATCTTCACCTCGACCGGAAGCACAAAGAGTTGCTCCTCAACCTACTGCACCTACTGAAAATATTTATTATGATATTCCTTCGGGTATGATAGAGAAACTGCAAGCTAATCCTTATGCAGGAGATGGAACAATACATCCTGATATGCACCTAATCTATGTGGATGAAGTTTGTGGATTATTTAAGCTTACAGGTCTACCCGGAGATGAAGTTAAGAAGAAGGTTTTCCATTTATCTTTGAAGGGAAAGGCATTGACATGGTATAGGCTATGTGATGATATTTGAGCTAGGGATTGGAACCGATTGAAATTGGAATTCCATCAAAAGTTTTATCCTATGCATCTGGTTCGATCGGAATTATATATATTATTTTTGGCCTCGTGAAGGAGAAAGCATCGCTCAAGCTTGGGGGAGCCTTAAGTACATGATGTACACATGCCCCAATCATGAGCTCTCAAGAGAAATTATCTTACAGAATTTTTATGCTCGGCTTTCTCATGATGATCAAACCATGCTCGATTCTTCTTCAACTGGTTCCTTTATGAAGAAAACTATTGAATTAAGATTGATTGCGCTAAAGAAACTGTCAGTGAAAACTTTGGTGATGTATCTCATGAGTTTAATTTCTCTAAGTTTCGTAGACAACCTCGTGATAAAGAATTGCCTAGTAAGGATGAAATTATTGGTCTTGCTTCTATTGCCGTACCTCCTAGTGATCCGTTAGAACAATATTTGCTAGACCACGGAAATGATATGCATATGAATGAAAGAAATGAAATAGATAAGATGTTCTCTGATCAACCACCTATCCTGAAACATAATTTGCCTGTTGTAACTCTGGGAGGTCCTCCTCCACCTAAAGGTGATCTTGTGTTTGAATTAGAACAATTTTCTGATACATAGAAATATGCTTATCTTGATGAAAAGAAGATATATCCTGTTATTATTAGTGCTAACCTTTTAGAGCATGAAGAAAAGAGATTACTAAAAACTCTGAGGAAGCACCATGCTGCTATTGGATATATTCTTGATGATATTAAGGGCATTAGTCATAGTCTATGTCAGCACAAGATTAATATGGAGCCTGATGCTAAACCAGTTGTCGACCATCAATAATGATTAAATCCTAAGATGAAGGAGGTGGTAAGAACTGAAATGTTAAAGCTTTTGGAAGCAGGTGTAATCTATCCCATATCTGATAGTAGATGGGTAAGTCCTATTCATTGTGTCCCTAAGAAAGGAGGCATTACCGTTGTTCCGAATGATAAAAATTAGCTTATCCCACAAAGAATTATAACTGGTTATAGGATGGTAATTGATTTTAGAAAATTAAACAAAGCTACTAGAAAAGATCATTACCCTTTGCCCTTTATTGATCAAATGTTAGAAAGATTGCCCAAGCATACACACTTTTGCTTTCTTGATGGATATTCTGGTTTCTCTCAAATACCTGTATCACAAGTAGATCAAGAGAAAACTACCTTTACTTGTCCTTTTGGAACTTATGCTTGTAGACATATGCCTTTTGGTTTATGCAATGCACCTGCTACTTTTCAAAGATGTATGACTGCTATATTCTCTGACTTTTGTGAAAAGATTGTTGAGGTTTTCATGGATGATTTTTTCGTTTACGGAACTTCTTTTGATGATTTCTTAAGCAATCTTGATCGAGTTTGGCAGAGATGTGAACAAACTAATCTTGTCTTGAATTGGGAGAAGTGCCACTTTATGGTGAATGAAGGTATTGTCTTGGGGCATAAAATTTCTGAACGAGGTATTGAAGTAGATAAAGCTAAAGTTGATGCAATTGGGAAAATGCCATGTCCTAAAGACATTAAAGGTATAAGAAGTTTCCTTGGTCATGCTGGTTTCTAGAGGAGGTTCATTAAAGACTTCTCTAAAATTTCTAGGCCTCTTACCAATCTTTTGCAAAAAGATGTTCCATTTATTTTTGATGATGATTGTGTAGAAGCCTTTGAAACACTTAAGAAAGCCTTAACTTCTGCACCCATTGTTCAACCACCTGATTGGAACTTAGCTTTTGAAATTATGTGTGATGCTAGTGATTATGTTGTTGGTGCCGTTGTAGGACAAAGAGTTGATAAGAAATTAAATGTTATCCATTATGCCAGTAAAACTCTAGACAATGCTCAAAGAAATTATGCTACTACTGAGAAAGAATTTTTAGCAGTTGTGTTTCCATGTGATAAATTGAGATCCTACATTGTTGATTCTAAAGTAATTGTTCACACTGATCATGCTGCTATTAAATATCTTATAGAAAAGAAAGATGCTAAACCTAGACTCATTAGGTGGGTTCTTTTGCTACAATAATTTGACCTGCATATTACTGATAGGAAGGGAACTGAGAATCCCGTAGCTGATAACTTGTCTAGGTTGGAAAATGTTCTTGATGACCCACTACCTATTGATGATAGTTTTCCTGATGAACAATTAGCTATTATAAATGCTTCTCGTAATACTCCTTGGTATGCAGACTATGCTAATTACATTGTTGCTAAATATATACCACCTAGTTTTACATACCAACAAAAAAAGTTCTTCTTTGATTTGAGACATTGCTTTTGGGATGACCCGCATCTTTATAAAGAAGGAGTAGATGGTATTATTAGACGTTGTGTACCTGAGCATGAACAGGAACAAATCCTACGAAAGTGTCATTCCGAGGCATACGGAGGACACCATGCTGGAGATAGAACTGCACATAAGGTATTACAATCTGGTTTTTATTGGCCTGCTGTCTTCAAGGATGCACGTAAGTTTGTCTTACCATGTGATGAATGTCAAAGAATTGGTAATATTAGTAGACGTCAGGAAATGCCTATGAATTTTTCACTTATTATTGGACCATTTGATGTTTGGGGATTTGATTATATGGGACCTTTTCCTTCCTCTAATGGGTATACTCATATTCTAGTTGCTATTTATTATGTTACTAAGTGGGTAGAAACTATTCCAACTAGTAGTGTTGATCATAACACATCTATTAAAAATGCTTAAAGAAGTTATTTTCTCGAGGTTTGGAGTCCCTAGATATTTAATGACTGATGGTGGTTCAAATTTTCTTCATGGTGCTTTCCATAAACTCCTTGCTAAATATGATGTCAACCATAGAATTGCATCACCTTATCCTCCTCAGTCTAGTGGTCAAGTTGAATTGAGCAATAGAGAAATAAAGCTAATTTTACAAAAGACCGTCAATAGATCTAGAAAGAATTGGCCTAAGAAACTTGATGATGCATTATGGGCATATAGAACTGCTTATAAAAATCCCATGGGTATGTCTCCTTACAAAATGGTTTATGGACAGGCATGTCATTTACCTCTTGAGTTAGAACATAAAGCATATTGGGAAATTAAAGAACTTAACTATGCTTTCAAACTTGCCGGTGAAAAGAGGTTATTTGATATTAGTTCTTTAGATGAATGGAGGACACAAGCTTATGAAAATGCTAAGTTATTTAAGGAAAAGGTTACAAGATGGCATGATATAAGAATCCAAAAATGGGAATTCAAAATAGGTGATCAAGTTTTATTATATAACTCTCGTTTAAGATTCTTTGCAGGAAAGCTTCTCTCTAAATGAGATGGACCGTATACCGTTGAAGAAGTTTATCGTTCCAGAGCCATCAAGATAAACAACGCCGAAGGCACTAATCCGAAGGTGGTTAATGGGCAAAGAATTAAACATTATATCTCAGGTACGCCCATTAATGTTGAAACTAATATTATCCAAACTATGACACCGGAGGAGCACATAAGGGAAACCTTCCAGAACGCTCCACAACCCTGAAAAAGGGGTGGTATATGGTACGGTAAGTAAACCGACTCCAAAAGTTCCATAAAAGTACTTTCCATCTGTTTTGGAATATTTAAAAAACTAGGAAAATAATAAATAGTCCGAAAAGTGCACGAGGGAGCCACAAGCCCGAGGGGCGCGCCCTACCCCCTGGGCGCGCCTCCCAGGCTTGTGGCCTCCTTGTGGACTTTCCCGACTCCATTTTTCTTCCATGTTACTTGTCCTGCACGAAAAAATTCATTATATATACTTCCCGAAGTTTTGACCACCGTATTGCAGAGATATCTTCTGTTCTTGTTTCGTGCTATTTTCTGCCAGATTTTCAAAGCCATGCATCATGTCTTCCTCCTCCTCCAACAACAACGTGGAAGACGATGCTTGGTTGATGCAGATGGAACTCAGGAGGGAGAAAGCCGAGGAAGTCTCTATGGAGGAAGATGAAGGAGATTCACTTGAGGCCCACCCTCTGGCTTCGAAGAGAGGCACTATGGCTGGCATCTCCACTATCTCAAATCCCCTTCAAGCAATAAGGACTACAAGCAACCATGAAGGCCAAGAGGTACAAGAAGGACTTCTCCCCAGGAGGCCCTTACACAGGTTACATCAGAACAATTTTCATAATTTGGTTCACACTTATGGGGTTGAAAATACTCCTCGTTTGCACATACCGTCCAATTGGGACATATCTCGCGCAAGAGAAAGTGATGCAGGAACAAACTCTTGGGGACTAGAGAATAAACATATTATGGCTGATGTGGAAAACAATACTGAGTTAATTCGTCACGTGCTCCAGGAAATTCAGAGCCTAAGGGAGATACTCATGAGCATTGTGAAGGAAAAGCCTACTACTTCATCATCACCATCATCACCAAAGAAGGAGACTTGAGTACACGGGTATGGGCACTACCCTTGGCTTGTGCTAAGCTTGGGGGAGGTGCCCCGGTATTGTATCACCACCACTTTTATCATCATTATCTATCTTAGTTTGGTCCTTAGTTATTTCGTAATTTAGAAGAATAAAGTTTTAGTATGATCTATTTTCGAGTGCTTGCTTAGTGATCTATCTATCTATGTAATCGTGTGTGAGATATATAATAAAGAGTAGTTTGAGTTTTGCTTCGCTTTCTTGTTTCAATCTTAGCAATGAAAAATAAAAGAATAAAAGATCATATGCTACTCCCATGGGGAGTAATGACTTCACATAAAAGAAGTATAGTTGATAAAATTTGTTGGAAGTTGACAAGCATAGCATTGGTCATTGGTGCAATCCATGGAAAAGTAATAAAGGAAGAGAAGTATCACATATAAATATACTATCTTGGACATCTTTTATGATTGTGAGCCCCCATCAAATATTCTATATCAATTAGTTGACGTTGGACAAGGAAGACAACATAATGAGTTATGGTTGTTTACATTCACATAGAAGTTATATTGTTATGGATCTTCTAACATGTGGTGCTTGTCTAGGATCTTTTGCTAGCCAAACA
Source organism: Thinopyrum elongatum (assembly GCA_011799875.1). Classification (NCBI taxonomy): domain Eukaryota; kingdom Viridiplantae; phylum Streptophyta; class Magnoliopsida; order Poales; family Poaceae; genus Thinopyrum; species Thinopyrum elongatum. Next base: position 248,980,159 of record CM022297.1, read on the forward strand.
TTTGTACTAAGTAGAGATACTACTTGTGCACCCAAAACCCTTAAACCCAGTTTCATGTCATGAGAGTCCACCATATCTACCTATGGATTGAATAAGATCCTTCAAGTAAGTTGTCATTGGTGCAAAGCAATAAAAATTGCTCACAAATATGGATGCTCTTTTATTGTAAGGGAAAGTAAGCTTTGTATGATCTTGTGATGGTGAAAAAATAAAAGTGAAAGACTGCATAATAAAGGTTGCTATCACAAGGGGAAATATAAAGTGAGGCTCCTTTACATTAAGAATTTGCACATCCAAAAACAAAAGGCGCATGACAACCTCTGCTTCCCTCTGCGAAGGGCCTATCTTTTACTTTCATGTATTTACTTTTATGCAAGAGTCATTAGTGTTTATCCCTATTCCTCTCTATGTACTCTGTAGTGGCAAGCATCATGTGGTAGATAGATCCAGACATATATATGCAGTTGGATGTAGGTGATCATGAGTTATTGTTGTTGACATTACTCTTGAGGTAAATAAGTTGGGAGGCGAAACCATAAGCCCCTATCTTTCTATGTGTCTGACTAAGACTTTTGCTCTATAAATATCCCTTGAGTGTCAGCAATCATAGAAGACTATATGATGGTTGAGTATGTGAACTTGCTAAACGAAGCTCTTACATAGACTCTTTATGAAAATATGATGGATTGTGATTGTTACAATGACTAAGAACATAGTTTGTTAGTTTCCAATAAAGTTTATGTCTCATACTTTAGCTTGTGAATGAATTGTTACTCTAGCATGAGAAGTTTTATGATGATATATTGCTGTTATGTTAATGACCATGATGCTTCCATGTCTGTATTTTATTTTTATCAACACCTCTTTCTCTAAACATGTGGTCATGATTATCAATTTTGGCTTTCGCTTGAGGACAAGCGATGTCTAAGCTTGGGGGAGTTGATACGTCCATTTTGCATCATGTTTTCATGTTGATATTTATTGCATTATGGACTATTATTTCTCTTTATGATACAATTCATATGTTCAGATACTTGATGCTATTCAATACCCCTCTGATCTTGAGCATGAATATGATTTGTGAGTAGTTATGTTTGTTCTTGAGGACATGGGAGAAGTCTCGTCATAAGTAATCATGTGAATTTGGTATTCGTTCGATATTTTGATGATATGTATGTTGTTGCTTCCTTTAGTGGTGTCATGTGAATGTCGACTACATGACACTTCACCATCTTTGGGCCTAAGGGAAGGCATTGTGGAGTAGTTATTAGATGACGGGTTGCTAGAGTGATAGAAGCTTAAACCCTAGTTTATGCGCTATTCCGTAAGGGGCTGATTTGGATCCATATGTTTCATGCTATGGTTAGATTTATCTTAATTCTTCTTTCGTAGTTGTGGATGCTTGCGAGAGGGGGTAATCATAAGTGGGAGGCTTGTTCAAGTAAGAACAGCACCCAAGCACCGGTCCACCCACATATTATCAAAGTAACAAACGCGAATCAAACAAACATGATGAAAGTGACCAGATGAAATTCCCGTGTGTACTCAAGAACGCTTTGCTTATTATTAGAGACCGTTCCGGCCTGTCCTTTGCTACAAAAAGGATTGGGCTACCTTGCTGTACCTTTGCTACCGTTACTACTTGTTGCTCGTTACAAATTACCTTATTATCAAACTATTTGTTACCGATAATTTCAGTGCCTACAGATAATATCTTGCTGAAAACTGCTTGTCATATCCTTCGGCTCCTCGTTGGGTTCGACACTCTTACTTATCGAAAGGACTATGATTGACCCCCTAACTTGTGGGTCATCAATGGTCCTTTGACTAATAGCACATTATTGTGCAGTTGCAGGAATCATTCTACTATTTAGGTTTTTAACGATTTGGTCTTGCACATGTAGGTCCTGCTGTCAGAGGTTTAGACCCACTGTTCGACCCATTTCGCATATGGGGAAATGAGATGTCCATGAATATCAGTCAAGTCAAAAACTCAGAAAGATTGTTAGGATAAAGAAACTTGCGACGAATAACAGCAAGATCTTTGTTTGCACAATGAAGAAGACATTAGTCAACCATAGGATGGTACTAACTCTTTTACCTTGTTTTTTCCCCTTGTGCCATTCCAAAATTTAGAACAATTATTTATGCATATCTTTGTTTTCAATCCTTTCCAAAGCAGTTCACCGATGATTACCTCTCAAACCACATGCATGGTCAAGAGACGAGGAAGGTATTCATTCAACACCCACGGTACAATATTGAAGTCTTCCTCAAGAGGACGAAGGTTGGGAGGGCAATTATCCATAGCCACTGGCCTAAAGTTGCAAGGACATTCAACATCACTGAAGGCTCAATATTTGCCTTCTGCTTCTACAGTTTCCCAGATGAGATTCATCTGTCTATTTACCATGTATGATGCTACTTTCCAAAGGTTTTCGATGGTGCATGTGAAACTTGGTGCTGTTGTGTAATGGCGTAGCTAGCTACATGCCTATATGGTGTAACTGAGTGCTGAAGCTATATGATCTAATTCAATTATGAAATCCTGGTTGCCGTAATACGGATATGAAATATATGGTGTGTTTTATAATAAATGTCAATTTGATTACTAAATGGGTTATCAATAATAGGCCAATTAGCCTGCTTATTGGGGTTTTATATTGCAGATGGTTTCTCAGACAACACCGTGGGCAATGAACTCAAACAACCCACACTGTTTCTAGAAAGTAGGCGTGTTGGATCAATGAAGAATCACACACGACTTTGGCCAGTGAACTGTTTGCGTTAGGCCACCCTGCACAAACATTTCCACATAAAAAATTGTGCGTGTGATACACATACGAACGGAAATGTTTTTCTGGGATTCACTGTGTGGGATGTACATACGAACATAAATGATTGGGCCTGTATAATTGTCTCCGATGGCTTGCCCGACCGCACGCGAGCTCATTTTGCCCCGCTTGTGTGACCAGAGGACCTATCCCCAACGGTTTCTGGGTCGTGTGGGAAGAACCCCCCCTATCGCACACATAGGCAAGGCGACGATTTAAAACTCCGTCGCGGAAAGGGGGTTAAAACCATTTGTATAGCACGTCTCTGCACCAGTGACTACATCAAGGCAGGACTTTGGGGTTGTCTCACTGTCTTCAAGATAGTTTTTATCAGCTTTCTTGGAGACCAACAGGGGTGTCTCACTACCTTGAACGTCTTCTGCATTACTTCCTTTACCATTGTATAATGGTGTACTCTTCTCCAATATTCTGTCAGCATTCTAAAAGAGGAACAAACATACACATAACAGGTTTAGCATGTAGTATATGAAACTCATTTTGGTAAACAAGTTCAGTAGTAATGAGGACATGATTATACTAACTTGTCTTCTATTGCAAGGTAGTACTCCCTCCATTCCTAAATATAGGAATTTTTAGAGATTCCAATAAGGACTACATATGGAGCAAAATGAATGAATCTACACTCTAAAATACGTCTACAAACATCCGTATCTATTCTTTATTCAAATATTCAAAAAGACTTATATTTAGAAATGGAGGGAGTACATAATAACAGCATGAAACAAACATATATCTATGTACTATGGTCATTGTATTGTCTGTATCATCCAAGTTTATGTTGCCAAACCAATATAGAGACACAGTTCAAATCATATCTGTTTAAGACAAAGCAGCATAGACAGAATATAAGTGTGGGAAACGACACAACACTAACAACACTTGTAATGTGCATGACATGATAACATAACTATTTATACAATTGAAATTGAAATCAACATAGAGCAAGAAGTTACAATAGCAAACCAGTTAAAGAAACATGTTTAAAACATACCTGTTGCACCATTGGAGTTTCGATTGGATCCTTCAAATTTGAAATTAGTTGGTATGAGTAAATACAGTGACGCAAGAGCAAAGGAGTATGCACCATAGCTACAGAATCTAACATGAGAATAGTTGTTCTTTTGCTTTAAGCGTTGAGTTGGGGTTCGCAATGGTGGTCCTCGTGCTTTGGGCACAGCAGTTGCCTTACTAACTACTCGTGTTTGGGTGCTCTGTGGTGGAGATGGTCCTGTGTCAACTGGAACTGGGTTACTATCTGCTGGGTTGGGGTTAGATGGGGGTAGTTGGTTCTCTATCCAATGGGGTAGGGGTACAATCTGCGAGAGTCTGGGTCATGTGTGGTGGGGCTGGTTCTTGGGCAAGTACAACCGTGGTTCTATCTGCATTGGGTAGCAATGTCTTTTCTGAAGACCGTGTTTTTACTCCCTTAGATACCTGCCATCACCCCTCCAATTCAAATGGCTGATAAACAAGAAAAGTAATTGAATGTACAGATGAGGGGAACGGAGGGGATGGGAGGGGGAACCATGCCTTAGGGATGAGCTTGTCCAAAATGTAGGGTAAGTTACAAAAGTACCCCCACCGATTTGAACTAGGCGGTTCTTTCGGTTCAAGGGTATAACAGGGATTTCGTGTGTTGAGATTTCGCAGGAGGAGGGAGTTTTCACGCGCGTTGTAATTTCAGGATAGCAAGGCGCGAGTTGAGAAGGAGGGAGTTTTCAGAGCAGAAAGAGACAAAGAGATACTTTGAAATTTTGGGATAACAAGGCATGGGATGAAATTTCGGGACAAGCCTAACATGTACTGTACCAAATCAATTTGCACTTCTCTCAACGAAAAAACAAAAAAAATCAATTCGCACCACACAAGAGAGAGTCTTGTCCCGTTTTACTGTATGAATTACTACAAATGCCATTGAAAACTTTGAATCCATGTTATGCTCAATTAAAATATTTCGCTAGGTGTAGAATGCATGTAACCTACTCAAATGAACATTTTAGTGCATTCCAAATGTATACACTACCGGCTGCAATATGAACTAAATTTGAATTCATTTCTCTATTTGAATAATAATCTACAATTACGGTTGTTGTCAAGTTAAACCATCATTTGTATATTATCTTCGCCACACACCACATGGTTATTGTCAAGTTAGATATGAACTACTTGTACCATATAAACTCAAATTCAAATTTTTGAATCCACTTTATGCTGATTTCAAATAATATTACATTTCAAGCTCTGACACAATGTATGCATGGTGCCCCACCCCCGGCAACTACAAGTATTTAGATGTGAGCTGCAAAAGCCACACATTATCACAAATTCGAAAAGTGGTGTGCATGGATGCAATGTGGTCAAACGATGCCTGTCATCGGTATCTCAAATTCAAATAAAATGTGAGATTGTTCGATATATATATATATATATATATATATATATATATATATATATATATATATATATATATATAGTAAGACTATTCTGATCATAGGATCAGAATAGTTATTCTGATCACGATCAGCGCTATAAGGGCGCGATGGACTTGTTCACGAACTCGACCAAACAAGAAAAAAAGGGCTGGCCGGCCCACCCCCTCCCGCACCACCTCCGCCCGATCCACCCGACCACCTCCCACCAGCGCCACCGGCCCCAACGCGTCACCCGCCGCCGCCACCCACTCCCCCCGGCCCGACGCGCCTCCTAGCGCCGCCGGACCCTCGCACCACCACGCGCCGCCAGACCCCGAAATTCCGCGCGCTGCCAGATCCCTGGAATCCCGCACGCCACCGATACCAAGCATCCCAGCGCGACGCGGCCGCCCCTAGATCCCTGTGCTTTGCCGCCGGCCAGGGATCCTCCCAAGAAATCAACGACGGCAGCAACAGTGTGCCGGAGCCCCACTTCACGCGGCCGCCGGAGGCCCACTTCACGGCGCCGCCAAGTGCCTGCATCCCCGCGTGCCGCCAACCTACGGTGGGGCTCCCGCCTTCCGCGTCCTCCTGGCTGTCCCCTCCTGCTCGCTCCTTCCGCTTCCTCTCAGTGGTGCTCCACCGCCGCAGCACCAATGGCGCTCGTTGCCGTCACACTCCGGTCGTTCAACTACGCGGCCCCTGGAGGTTCACAGCCGCAGCGCCTCCCGAATACCCCTGCTGCCATGCATCTCACCCCGCTACCACAGCCTTGCCCCCATGTACTGCATTTGTCAGTCAAACCCAGCATCGTCTATGTTTTTATCTGAATGCGAACAGGAGGAGCTGGAGTATGCAGAGCAGAACGGACACTTCTTCCTAGAGACGTCGGCGATGACAACAAAGACACTGGAGGATCCCGGGTGGTGAGCCGGCGCTATTTTTCTGTGAAAATTGAAGTTAGTATGGCTCAGAAAGAAGAACGAGTACATGCCAACTTCATTTGGCATTTTCAATTCTCAGTACAAAAGACCGTTCAGAAAAAGAAGAAATTGCCGGCTGCTCCTCTTGTTTGATGTTCAGGTGTTTAGTTGTTTGTGCTTTTTTCTCACTAATTTTGCTCAAAAAGTTCCAGAGTCCTATGTGCCGCTGGTGCTCGCTACCCGCGTGAACATAGGGAGGAAGAAGGTCACCATCAGGCAGGGGAGAAGATCACATGAGGTGCAGAAAGAAGGTCGGGCTTCAGAACGGTGAGTGTGATCTTTGTGCTGTTTTTGGAGTGCATTTTTACATGGGGATGCGATCTCACTTCCGGTGTATGTTTTTCATCGCGTGCGTCCGACCACACGTAAAACTGCAGGGGACAACCGGTCCTCGCCCGTGCCATTGGTGTACCTATCTCCCCTGAATGAGCAGTAGCGCTCGCATGTAGCTCTTCGTCTATAGTTCTCTCTCCCTGTTTGTGTTTATGCTTTAACCTTTGAAAACAACTCAATGTATGAATTGCACCTCTATTGCTGATGCGTGTACAGTTGTCTGCTAGATGAAGCTCAATGTGTAAACAATATGGTTTTTTGTTTCAGTGGACCTCACATATTTTGGTTTTGTGCGTGTGAGACCTGATTTTATTATTCGTGTTAAATTTAGTAGAACACTTATCCGAGAAAAAAAACAGTTCTCTCTTACTGTTACAGAATATGCAAAAAAATGTGGTTACTGTTAGAAGTTCTACTTCATCGCATGCCATAGTTTAGAAAACAGGTTTTTTCAGGGAGCTAAAAACCTAGCTTTTTATAATAAAAATGCCCAAGTAATTCATATATGAAAACCTCAAGAACTTTGATGGAGAAAAAAATTGTAACACCAATAAAACATAAACATTTTTTAAGAAAAAAAATGTAAAATTCATGCGAGAAGTTCATCTTTTTGAAAAGAAAAACTTCACAACGAGAACAAAAGGAAGAAAAAGTATCACGACACAAAAAATCAAAAAGGTTCACCGCATGAAACATAGCAAGTTAGGAAAATAAAACAACATTATGTTTTTTGAGTAAGATTAACTGGTCAATCCAAAAAAAGTTTTATGAAAATAAAAATTCATAAAAAAGGGATTCCGTTCTTCTAAATAAAAAAAGATGAAGTTCAAATTTAAATAACCGAAAAGTTCAATATTTATTAGAAAGTCGGGAAGGTGAAACTAAAAATATAGTTTAGTTTAAAATGTTTTTGAAAAAACAAAATTCCCCCGTTTCTAAAAAACCTAGAAGTTCAAATTAAAATAACCGACTAGTTCAGTGTTTGTAAAGAAAGCTTGGATTTTTTCAATTCCTAAAGAATAAAAACCAAAAATTTCAAATTAAGATAACACGGAGTTCGATGGTTATATACCATGAAGAAAAACAAAGCTACAACTAAAAAAGAGTTAAATTGAGAAGTCAAATTTGATAAATAGAGAGTTCGAAAAATGTTATCGCTATACTAAAAAAAAGTCCCATGGATTTTCCCATTATTGAAAAAGGATAACCAAAAATTTCAAATTAAAATAACAAGATTTCAATATTTGTAATAAAAAGCATTTTTTTTATGGTTTAAAATACCCTGAGAAGTCAAATTAAAATATAAGAGCATTTCAAAAATAGTTTATAAAAACAGATTTTTTTTTCGTTTCTAGGAAAAACCTGGAAGTTCAAATTTATAAAATGAAGTCGTTCAATGTTTATTTACAAAAACAAATTTCCTTGTTACCAAATAATAAAGCCAAGAAGTTCACTTTAAAAAAATGGAGGGTCCGTTGTATAAAAAAAATTCAGATTCTTCTTGTTTCTCAAAAAGTAAAGTATGAAGTTCAATTTGAAAAAGTAAAGTATAAAGGATTTTCACTGTTTCTAAATAAAAAACTTCCGAAGTTAAAATTAAAATAACAGAGCGGTTCAATGTTTACTAAAAACTAGGTTTCTTCGCATTACTAAAACAACAAAGAGAAGTCCAAATTTAAAGAATGGTGAAGTTCGGTGTGATTTTTTATTTTAAAGAAAGCATTTAAAAAAAGTCAAGAAAGTCAAATTAAAAATACAAAGAAGTTCAACTTTTTAATAATAAGGGGTTATATAAAAACCTAGAGGTTCGAATTTAAATAACCGAGAAGTTCAATTTTTAGTACAAAAACAAGATGATCAAGTTAAAAAAATAAAATCTAAAATAAGAAGTTCAAATTAAAAAGATGAAGAAGTTCAATGCTTGTTACAAACCCAAAGAAGGTCACTTAAAAAAAGCATCTCAAACAATTTTATAAAAAAGATTTTCTCTGTTAAAATAAACCTAGAAGTTCAAATTTAAAAACAGAGCGGCTCGATGTCTATCAGAAAGTAGGATTTTTCCGTTACTAAAAAAGGATTAAGAAATTCAGATTAATATTCATAAAAAACTTAGATATTTTCACGTAACCGAGAGAAGTTCAGATTGATAACTGCCAGAAGTTCATGTACTACACGGTGTGCATTTTGTATTAAAAAAAGAATAAAAAAGTAAAGACTAAAAGTTTTGTTGTTATAAATTCAAGTCCTCAGTCAGAGAAAGTTAAAAAAATTATAGTAAGAGAGGTTTGTACAAAAGGAATATCATTTGTGTAACACTAACGAATAGATGAGAAAATTACAAACGAAAAAACGTCACATAAGTTCAACGTGAAAACAGCAGGAAGTTCAACTACCGCACTGAATGAATTTCAGATGAAAAACTTTTAAAACCGTCGCGAGTATGAAAAAATGATCAACACGGGAAAGTTGCGTGTTTACAGTAGATTTCCATCAGTATATCACTTGCTCAATTCCGGTGAGTGGATGGGGAGCTACGAGCAAAAAAAGCACGTGAAAAACAAAGTGAAGTTCGAGTAGACATGCTGAGAAGTTCAAGTTCTTCACGCGGTGCATTTTCGAAGAATCTGTTTCGCGATAAAGGCAGAACGAATGATCTTGCTATTTTCGAAATTACTTGAAAACGGCTAGGAATCAGAGAAAACCATCAACATGAAAAAGTTTCGCATTTTTTGTAGTTTTTCGACGGTATATTATTTGTCCCATTCCGATAATGTTTGTAGAAATTACGGCGAAAATAGGTTTTTAGCCATTTTTAAAATTGACTTAAAACCGTAAAGAATTGGGAGAAACAATATATACCAAAAAGTTTCGCATTTGTTCAAGCTTCCCAACGCCATATTATTTGCTGCATTCAGACGTATGGTTAAAAAATCAACTCAAAAATACGAACTCGGTGGAACTTGTACCGTTTTTTAAATTACTCTTAAACCGTTCAAATTAGAAAAAACTTTCAACATAAAAAAGTAGCGTATTTTCATAAGCTTTCCAACGCCATATCATTTGCCTCAATTGGATTAGCCGTTTAGAAATGGCGTCGAAAATACAAACTCGGCTGTTCGGTTTGCGAAATTTTACGATTTTCCAAATTACTCTTTAACCATAGGGAACTAGAGAAAATTATCAACATGTGGAAGGAGCGGTTTTGCAGCAGCTTTCCAACGCCATATTATTTGCCTCATTCCGATAAACGGTTTATAAATGCGATCGAAAATACGATTCGCATTTTTTGTATGAAGAAAAAATAGTTTTCAAAACTGCTCTTAAACCGCTTACATTTTACCAAAAATTTAACTTGGGTCATGATACTCGTGTCCATAGCTTTCCAAATGTATATCGCAAGCCCCATTTGGGCAATGTTTGCGGAAGTTCAACCTAGCACTGGGGGAAGTTCAGGTCGAACAACTCAGGCAGTAAAATTGCAACAGACACATGTTCATCACGACCCGAGAGCAAAATCCGCCAATGAGCGAGATTCCTATTTAAAACGGGCATTTAGTTGCTAAAAACCATTTGCAGATTACACTTACATCACATAGAACACGACTGACCAGAATAATTCGCGCGGGGAGACAGGGTTGCGAAGATAGCCCGAAGGTCGGGTTCATACAGAGAGAAGTTCAGGTTGTGTAACTCAGCAAGTTCAGATCAGAATAATATTCTGATCCCGTGATCAGAATAGTGTTTATGTATGTATGTATATATATATATATATATATATATATATATATATATATATATATATATATATATATATATATATATATATATATATAGTATACCATGTTCAAAACCACACCAAGCATATCCCCATTATATTCATGTGTGCATGGGTTTAAAACACCACGATCTCTTATTCAAATATCTGAATCCACTTTTATAATGAATTATGATCTTTGTTAGTCTTTTACACCCACACACTCCTCTTCTCTTTGTAGATATCACTAACTTTCTCTCATGCATGCACACACCCTCCTCGCCCTCCCCCTCCCTCAGCATTCTCTAGATCGCGCACATTTGTTATTTTTCTTTAGGTCGTCCTCCCATGGTCTATATAGGTCTCCCCAGGTCCTTTCCGAGACACATTGATCAATATACCTCTCTAGCCAGGCTTGCCTACCACATACGCACACTTTCCCTCTTCTCCTCTCACCCTCCATGCCTCCTAGCTATCTCTGATACGCTCCCGCGCAAATGCACACTCTCGCCCCTCTTTTCATCGATCTCGGACTCGCACACTCCTCCCCCTCTCTATCTACTAGACCTCTCGCACCACCTCCTAGCTGCATCCCTTTTATCTCTATCCAGCTCTCCGGCTTTATTTTCCTCTAACGCATGCATGTGTACACCGATCGTTCTCCCTCTATACATATAGCTAGGTCGAGTATCCCTCTTTTTCCCCACTCATCGATCGATCTACGTCACTAGTTATGTCTCTCTCTTTCTTCGACACACAATGATTTATCTACCTATCTAGTTAGGCCTGCATACCACACACATACATAGTCCCTCCCCTCATCATCCATGCATGCCTCCCGCCCCGTCTCTCACCTGCACGCATTTGCACGCACACGCACACAGACACACACACACATCCCCTCTCTTATTCATATTTCAGTCGTACCCGTTGTTTGTCTACTAGGCCTCTCCCACCATCTCTGAGTAGCAACTCCACCACCCCCTCCGGCACTCTAGCTCGGTCTCTCTCCCAACCATATTGCTCTCCTACACATGTATGGATGCAAATCGATCTCCCTCAATAGGTAGCTAGGTCTCTTCTTCTCCACACATATACCAGTCGATCTACCTCTCTAGTTAGGTCTCTCCCTCCCCCCCCCGACACGCACTGATAGATCAAACGCTGTAGTTAGTTTTCCCTGCCACACACAAACTGCTCCTTTCCCCTCTCACATTCCAGTAGGCCAGTCGCCCTATATCTTTGACGTGCGCACACACAATTTCGCAGGCTCTCTTTATCGATCTCGGACCCATACACTTAATCCCTCTCTTCATTTCTATCGATACCTCACACCGATGATCCCTCCCCTCTCTTCTCGTGGATCACCCCCTCTGTAAGATATATCAAGCTAGACCTCTATTTCACACACATTGCGTATGTTACAAGTTTTTTGTTTTGAGATATCATCGACACATATTCCCTGTCTATCTCTCTCACACACACACGAATGCACTCACAAAATCAACCACAAAAAACACTCATGAATGCACACACCATCTCTCTCTAGGTTTGTATCTCTCTCACAGACACCCACGCAGGTGGGGTACGTGCAGGAAGAGAAGAGGTGCACGCAGCGACGCATGTACTCCCGTCTCTTTCCTGACCACACCCGCGTGGGTACACGGTGGAGCTCATTTCTGTACGAAAAGGCAGCCAACGTGATACTTTGACACGTGCAGTGGTTGTCCACTTGATGGAGGGTCGTGTACCATGTGTGAACGAAACAAAGTGCGACTTGACACATTGGCGCGTTATTTTTAAATAAATTTTATTCCTCAATGCATGTAGTACAGAATATAATATGAGTGTTATCGAGAGAAAATAGAAAACTGCTCCACTATATATGATATAGGCAGGAGCCTCGATGCTTTCCTTGCTGGGGTTAGTCTCTTCACACTCTCTCACACAAGAGGCGGTGGCAACTCTTTCTCTCACCGCTGGTCACTGATCCGGCCGGATCCCGTCCACCGCCAGAAAAGGGGGATGTGCAGCGTTGCTCCGGTCGCCGGCGTCGAGGCAGGAAACCCACTGTCAGCGCATCCCGATCTGTGGTACCCGCCGTTCTCTCTGACCAAGCTCCGATGTGGTAGGGCCTTTGCCCCTTGCTCGCTGCCGCAGTATGGGAAGATCCCGCCCGCCGGCGCCCTCCTAGTTACATCCCGATGACCCTCAGGTACAACTTCCACCGTCATTGCTCCACTGCCTATCTTCCCACATCGCTACATGTGGAAAATCCTGCATATGGATCTTCTCCAGTTCTTTGCCTAAAACGTAGCTCGGCTGGGGTACTTTCCATCTGGCAATCTCGTCCTCACACCGATTTAGATAAACCACCGTGCTGCTATCTTTTCATTTTTGTCGGCGTATGAGTCATCAACTGTTATTGGCCAGTAATTGTTTCCTTCCTACCTCTTGTTGCAAACAGGGCTATCCATTTCACCTCGTTGCTATTGTGACCTTTTGGTGAACTGCAAAAAACACTTTTTTCTTAAGAGTGTTTTGTGTAGTTCTACTAAAATGTCACACGGGCAACATTTATAAATTTCAGTGGGACTGCACAAAGGGAGATTGGTTTTGCTATCCTCCTCCACCAACTCTGATCCTAATATTCTCCAACAAGTAGTTAGTCTTAAGAGAGACCGAAAAGGTGACCGGCTTGTATTTGTGTGTTTATTGTTTCATCAATAGTTCCTCTATTATTGTAATCACACTTACTCAATATCTTCGCGAACACGGACGCTCAACTCTATTTTAGTGGAACTGCACAAAAATATCGGAATGTTCCATGCTTCTGACCGCTACTTTTTTTGCCAACATGTCTTGTCGATTTTGACAGAGCTACGGGAAAGTAGCTGCCAATGAACATCCTGGCCATGAAATGAAAGCACGCCTATGGACAACATCGAGCAATTTTTATTTTTTCTTTGTTTGTACACCTTCTCAAAACTTTGTCTTCAGTTGTGATGTAAATATTGGCTCTGATCTGCGAATCATTGAGATGCATTAGCAAGGAAGTTAGTTTTTTTATTTTTTGTGAAAGAGCATGGATGTTAGTTTCCTTTGTATTTGATGGAATGTTGTAATGAGACAACCTTCGATCTAGCAAAACACATGAAACAAAAGCTTAAAGCTTCATAGCATTGTACAATTTCATGTCGCTAAAAAATTATGTGTACATATATTATGTAAAAATATGTTGATAGCTTGGTCGCATTGCCATAAGCCAATCAGCATCCGGATCGATGTGCCAAGCACCAATTAGACTGCACAACCGCATGGGAGACTCAGCATGGTCGTTGTGTGATATGTCTCCAACGTATCTATAATTTTTGATTGTTCCATGTTATTATAGTATCAATCTTGGATGTTTTATATGCCATTATATACAATTATATATCATTTTTTGGGACTAACCTATTAACTTAGTGCCCAGTGCCAGTTGAGTCCAAACAGAGAAAAAAATTGGATTAATTTTTTCTGGACCAGAAGAGACCCTAGAAGGTTCGGGAGAAGGCCAGACGAGCCACGAGGGAGCGACAAGCTCGGGAGGCACGCCTCGGGGAGGGGGGTGATGTCTACTATGCAACCTTTCTTCTTGTAGACTCGTGTTGGGCCTCCAAGTGCAGAGTTTTGTAGGACAATAGAAAATTTCCCTCAAGTGGATGACCTAAGGTTTATCAATCCGTGGGAGGCGTATGATGAACATGGTCTCTCTCAAACAACCCTGCAACCAAATACAAGAAATCTCTTATGTCCCCAACACACCCAATACAATGGTAAATTGTATAGGTGCACTAGTTCGACGAGGAGATGGTGATATAAGTGTAGTATGGATAGTAGATATAGGTTTCTGTAATCTTAAAATATAAAAACAACAAGGTAACTAGTAACAATAGTGAGCAAAAATAGTATTGCAATGCTTGAAAACAAGGCCTAGGGTTCATAATTTCACCAGTGCAAGATCTCTCATCAATGAAAACATAATTGGATCATATAACAATCCCTCAACGTGCAACAAAGAATCACTCCAAAGTTCCTATCACGGAGAACATAAGATGAAATTGTTTGTAGGGTACGAAACCACCTCAAAGTTATTCTTTCCGATCAAGCCATTGAGCTATTCCTATGTGTCACAAATAGCCCTGGAGTTCGTACTAAAATGACACCATATGACACGCATCAATCAACCATAATGTCACCTAGATACTCCAATGTCACCACAAGTATCCGTGGGTTAATTATACGATGTGCATCACACAATTTCAAATTCATAATATTCAGTCCAACACAAAGAACTTCAAAGAGTACCCCAAGATTTCTATCGGAGAAAGGAATATGTAAACGCGTATCAACCCCTATGCATAGATTACCCCAATGTCACCACGGGAATCCGCAAGTTGATAACTGATACGTCTCCATCGTATCTACTTTTCCTAACGCTTTTGCTCTTGTTTTGGACTCTAATTTGCATGATTTGAATGAAACTAACCCGGACTAACGCTGTTTTTAGTAGAACTACCATGGTGTTATTTTGTGCAGAAATAAAAGTTCTCGGATTTGGACGAAACTTTTTGGAGAATTATTTCCCAATAAATAAAAAAATACTGGAACCAAGACCCACTGGAGGGGGGGGGGGGGCTGGCTGCCCACAAGACACCAGGGCGTGCCACCCCCCTCTAGCGCGCCCTGGTGGGTGGTGGGGCCCTCGAGGCCCCTCCGACCCTAATTCCGACGATATAAAATCCTATTTTTCCAAAAAAAATAGGAGAGGAAGTTTCATCGCGTTTTACGATACGGAGCCGCCGCCACCTCCTGTTCTTCATCGGGAGGCCAGATCTGGAGCCCGTTCGGGGCTCCGGAGAGGGGAATGTTCGGTCTTCGTCATCACCAACCCTCCTTCATCACCAATCCCATGATGCTCCCACCCGGGAGTGAGTAATTCCTTCATAGGCTCGCTGGTCGGTGAGGAGTTGGATGAGATTCATCATGTAATCGAGTTAGTTTTGTTAGGGCTTGATCCCTAGTATCCACTATGTTCTGAGATTGATGTTGCTATGACTTTGCTATGCTTAATGCTTGTCACTAGGGCCCGAGTGCCATGATTTCAGATCTGAACCGTTTATGTTTTCACCATTATATCTATGTTCTAGATCCGATCTTGCAAGTCATATGCACCTATTACGTGTTATGATCCGTAAACCCCATGGTGACAGTAATTGGGATACTTTCCGGTGATGACCGTAGTTTGAGGAGTTCATGTATTCACTATGTGTTAATGCTTTGTTCCGGTTCTCTATTAAAAGAAGGCCTTAATATCCCTTAGTTTCCTTATGGACCCTGCTGCCACGGGAGGGTGATACGTCCATTTTGCATCATGCTTTTATATTGATATTTATTGCATTATGGGCTGTTATTACACATTCTAGCACAATACTTATGCCTTTTCTCTCTTATTTTATAAGGTTTACATGAAGAGGGAGAATGCCCGCAGCTAGAATTCTGGGCTGGAAAAGGAGCAAATCTGAGAGACCTATTCTGCACAACTCCAAAAGTCCTTAAACTTCATGGAGAATTATTTTGGAATATATAAAAATATTGGGCAAAGAAAGCACCTGAGGGGACCCACCAGGCAGCCACAAGGGTGGGGGGCGCGCCCTACCCCCTGGGCGCCCCCCCTGCCTTGTGGACCACATGGCAGGCCCCCGATGCCCATATTCTGCTATATGGTGTGTTTTGACCTGGAAAAAATTAGAAGGAAGCTTTCGGGATGAAGCGCCGTCGTCTCGAGGTGAAACCTGGGCAGAACCAATCTAGGGCTCCAGCGGAGCTGTTCTGCCGGAGAAACTTCCCTCCGGGAGGGGGAAATCGAAGCCATCGTCATCACCAATGATCCTCTCATTGAGAGGGGGTCAATCTCCATCAACATCTTCACCAGCACCATCTCCTCTCAAACCCTAGTTCATCTCTTGTATCCGATCTTTGTCTCAAAACCTCAGATTGGTACCTGTGGGTTGCTAGTAGTGTTGATTACTCCTTGTAGTTGATGCTAGTTGGTTTATTCGATGGAAGATCATATGTTCAGATCCTTAATGCTATTCAATACCCCTCTGATTATGAACATGAATATGCTTTGTGAGTAGTTACGTTTGTTCCTGAGGACATGGGAGAAGTCTTGTTATAAGTAATCATGTGAATTTGGTATTCATTCGATATTTTGATGAGATGTATGTTGTCTTTCCTCTAGTGGTGTTATGTGAATGTCAGCAACATGACACTTCACCATGATTTGGGCCTAGGGGAAGGCATTGAGAAGTAATAAGTAGATGATGGGTTGCTAGAGTGACAGAAGCTTAAACCCTAGTTTATGCATTGCTTCGTAAGGGGCTGATTTGGATCCATATGTTTCATGCTATGGTTAGATTTATCTTAATTCTTATTTCGTAGTCGCGGATGCTTGCGAGAGGGGTTAATCATAAGTGGGAGGCTTGTCCAAGTAAGGGCAGCACCCAAGCACCGGTCCACCCACATATCAAATTATCAAAGTAACGAACGCGAATCATATGAGCATGATGAAAACTAGCTTGACAGTAATTTCCATGTGTCCTCGGGAGCGCTTTGCTTTATATAAGAGTTTGTCCAGGCTTGTCCTTTGCTACAAAAAGGATTGGGCCACCTTGCTGCACCTTAGTTACTTTTGTTACTTGTTACCCGTTATGAATTATCTTATCACACAACTATCTGTTACCGATAATTTTAGTGCTTGCAGAGAATACCTTGCTGAAAACCGCTTGTCATTTCCTTCTGCTCCTCGTTGGGTTCGACACTCTTACTTATCGAAAGGACTATGATAGATCCCCTATACTTGTGGGTCGTCAAGACTCTTTTTTGGCACCATTGCCGGGGAGTGAAGCGCCTTTGGTAAGTGGAATTTGGTAAGGAAATATTTATATAGTGTGCTGAAATTTACTGTCACTTGTCACTATGGAAAATAATCCTTTGAGGGGCTTGCTCGGGGTATCTTCACCTCGACTAGAAGAGCAAAGAGTTGCTCCTCAACCTACTGCACTTACTGAAAATATTTATTATGAAATTCCTTCGGGTATGATAGAGAAAGTGCTAGCTAATCCTTATGCAGGAGATGGAACATTACATCCCGATATGCACCTAATCTATGTGGATGAAGTTTGTGGATTATTTAAGCTTGCAGGTTTGCCCGAGGATGATGTCAAGAACAATGTCTTCCCTTTATCTTTGAAGGGAAAGGCATTGACATGGTATAGGCTATGTGATGATATTGGATCATGGAACTACAACCGATTGAAATGGGAATTTCATCAGAAGTTTTATCCTATGCATCTGGTTCATCGTGATCGGAATTATATTTATAATTTTTGGCCTCGTGAAGAAGAAAGTATCGCTCAAGCTTGGGGGAGGCTTAAGTCAATGTTATATTCATGCCCCAATCATGAGCTCTCAAGGGAAATTATTATTCAAAATTTTTATGCTCGGCTTTCTCGTAATGATCAATCCATGCTCGATACTTCTTGTACTGGTTCTTTTATGAAGAAGACTATTGAATTCAAATGGGATTTATTGGAAAGAATTAAACGCAACTCTGAAGATTGGGAACTCGACGAAGGTAATGATTCAGGTATAAACCTTAAGTTTGATTGTGTTAAATCTTTCATGGATACCGATGCTTTTCGTGAATTTAGCACTAAATATGGACTTGACTCTAAGATAGTAGCTTCCTTTTGTGAATCATTTGCTACTCATGTTGATCTCCCTAAGGAGAAGTGGTTTAAATATCATCCTCCCATTGAAGTAAAAGTAGTAGAACCTATTAAAGTTGAAGAAGAAACCATTACTTATAATGTTGATCCTATTGTTCCTACTGCTTATATTGAGAAGCCACCTTTCCCTGTTAGAATAAAGGATCATGCTAAAGCTTCAACTGTGGTTTGTAAGAGTAATATTAGAACACCTACACCCCCTGAACAAATTAAAGTTGAACCTAGTATTGCTATGGTGAAAGATCTCTTGGTCGATAATATTGATGAGCATGTTATTTATTTCTATGGTGAAGCTGCTAGAATTGCTAAACCTGATATTAAAGATAAACATAGACCCGTTGTTGGCATGCCCGTTGTTTCTGTTAAAATAGGAGATCATTGTTATCATGGCTTATGTGATGTGGGTGCTAGTGTGAGTGCAATTCCTTATACCTTATATCAAGAAATTATGAATGATATTGCACCTGCTGAGATAGAAGATATTGATGTTACTATTAAGCTTGCCAATAGAGATACTATATCACCAATTGGGATTGTTAGAGATGTTGAAGTCTTGTGTGGGAAAATAAAATACCCTACTGATTTTCTTGTTCTTGGTTCCCCACAAGATGATTTTTGTCCCATTATATTTGGTATACCTTTCTTGAATACTGTTAATGCTAGGATAGACTGTGAGAAAGAAATTATTACTGTAAGTTTTGGGGATGTGTCTCATGATTTTAATTTCTCTAAATTTCGTAGACAACCCCATGATAAAGAATTGCCTAGTAAGGATGAAATTATTGGTCTTGCTTCTATTGCCGTGCCTCCTACTGATCCTTTAGAACAGTATTTGCTAGATCATGAAAATGATATGTTTATGAATAAAAGAAAGGAGCTAGATGAAATATTCTTTAACCAAATGCCTATTTTGAAACACAATTTGCATGTTGAAATCCTTGGAGATCCTCCTCCACCCAAGGGTGATCCTGTGTTTGAGCTTAAACAATTACCCGATACCTTGAAATATGCTTATCTTGATGAAAAGAAGATATATCCTGTTATTATTAGTGCTAACCTTTCAGAGCATGAAGAAAATAAATTATTGAAAACTCTGAAGAAGCACCATGCCGCTATTGGATATACTCTTGATGATCTTAAGGGCATTAGTCCCACTCTATGTCAGCACACAATTAATATGGAGCCTGATGCTAAACCAGTTGTTGATCACCAATGACGGTTAAATCCTAAGATGAAGGAAGAAGTAAGAAATGAAATACTAAAACTTCTGGAGGCAGGTATAATTTATCCTATTGCTGATAGTAGATGGGTAAGTCCTGTTCATTGTGTCCCTAAGAAGGGAGGTATTACTGTTGTTCCTAATGATAAGAATGAATTGATTCCACAAAGAATTGTTACATGTTATAGAATGGTAATTGATTTTCACAAATTAAACAAAGCTACTAGAAAAGATCATTACCCTCTACCTTTTATTGATCAAATGCTAGAAAGACTATCCAAACATACACATTTTGCTTTCTAGATGGTTATTCTGGTTTCTCTCAAATTTCTGTGTCAAAAGAGGACCAAGAAAAGACCACATTTACTTGCCCTTTCGGTACCTTTGCTTATAGACGTATGCCTTTTGGTTTATGCAATGCACCTGCCACCTTTCAAAGATGTATGACTGCTATATTCTCTGACTTTTGTGAAAAGATTGTTGAGGTTTTCATGGATGATTTCTCCGTTTATGGAACTTATTTTGATGAGTGCTTAAGCAACCTTTATCGAGTTTTGCAGAGATGTGAAGAAACTAATCTTATCTTGAATTGGGAGAAGTGCCACTTTATGGTTAATGAAGGTATTGTCTTGGGGCATAAAATTTCTGAAAGAGGTATTGAAGTTGATAAAGCTAAAGTAGATGCTATTGAAAAGATGCCGTGTCCTAAAGATATCAAAGGTATAAGAAGTTCCCTTGGTCATGCTGGTTTCTATAGGAGGTTTATTAAAGACTTCTCTAAAATTTCTAGGCCTCTCACTAATCTCTTGCAAAAAGATGTTCCTTTTGTTTTTTATGATGATTATGTAGAAGCATTTGAAATACTTAAGAAAGCCTTGATTACTGCACCTATTGTTCAACCACCTGATTGGACTTTACCCTTTGAAATTATGTGTGATGCTAGTGATTATGCTATTGGTGCTGTTCTAGGACAAAGAGTTGATAAGAAATTGAATGTTATTCATTATGCTAGTAAAACTCTAGACAGTGCCCAGAGAAATTATGCTACTACTGAAAAAGAATTTTTAGCAGTTGTTTTTGCTTGTGATAAGTTCAGATCTTATATTGTTGATTCAAAAGTTACTGTTCACACTGATCATGCTTCTATTAAATATCTTATGGAAAAGAAAGATGCTAAACCTAGACTTATTAGATGGGTTCTCTTGCTGCAAGAATTTGATTTGCATATTATTGATAGAAAGGGAGCTGAGAACCTCATTGCAGACAACTTGTCTAGGTTAGAAAATGTTCTTGATGACCCACTGCCTATTGATGATAGCTTTCCTGATGAGCAATTAGCTGTCATAAATGCTTCTCGTAATACTCCATGGTATGCTGATTATGTTAATTACATTGTTGCTAAATTTATACCAGCTAGTTTCACATACCAGCAAAAGAAAAGTTTTTCTATGATTTAATACATTACTTTTGGGATGACCCACACCTTTATTAAGGAGTAGATGGTGTTATTAGACATTGTGTACCTGAGCATGAACAGGAACAGATCCTACGCAAGTGCCACTCCGAAGCTTACGGAGGACACCATGCTGGAGATAGAACTGCACACAAGGTATTGCAATCCGGCTTTTATTGGCCTACTCTCTTCAAGGATGCCCGTAAGTTTGTCTTGTCTTGTGATGAATGCCAGAGAATTGGCAATATTAGTAGACGTCAGGAAATGCCTATGAATTATTCACTTGTTATTGAACCATTTGATGTTTGGGGCTTTGATTATATGGGACCTTTTCCTTCCTCTAATGGGTATACACATATTTTAGTTGCTGATGATTACGTTACTAAGTGGGTAGAAGCTATTCCAACTAGTAGTGCTGATCATAACACTTCTATTAAGATGCTTTTCCGAGGTTTGGAGTCCCTAGATATTTAATGACTGATGGTGGTTCGTATTTTATTCATGGTGCTTTCCGTAAAATGCTTGCTAAATATGATGTCAACCATAGAATTGCATCTCCATATCACCCTCAGTCTAGTGGTCAAGTAGAATTGAGCAATAGAGAGATTAAATTAATTTTGCAAAAGACTGTTAATAGATCTAGAAAGAATTGGTCTAAGAAACTTGAGGATGCATTATGGGCTTTTAGAATTGCTTATAAAAACCCTATGGGTATGTCTCCGTATAAAATAGTTTATGGAAAAGCATGTCACTTACCTCTTGAACTAGAACATAAAGCGTATTGGGCTATTAAAGAGCTCAACTATGATTTCAAACTTGCCGGTGATAAGAGGTTATTTGACATTAGCTCACTTGATGAATGGAGAACCCAAGCTTATGAGAATGCCAAGTTATTTAAATAAAAAGTTAAAAGATGGGATGACAAGAGGATACAAAAGCGTGAGTTTAATGTAGGTGATCATGTTTTGCTATACAACTCTCGTTTAAGATTTTTTGCAGGAAAACTTCTCTCTAAATGGGAATGTCCTTAAATTATTGAGGAGGTCTATCGTTCCGGTGCCATTAAGATCAACAACGCCGAAGGCACAAACCTGAAGGTGGTAAACGGTCAAAGAATCAAACATTATATTTTAGGTACTCCCATAAATGTTGAGACAAATATTATTAATATCGTGACACTGGAGGAGTACATAAGGGATACTTTCCAGAATGTTTCAGACTCCGAAAAGGTATAGGTATGTGGTATGGTAAGTAAACCGACTCCAAAACTGTTCTAATGGCAATTTTTCTCCATTTTGGAATATTTAAAAAATTACGAAAATTAAAAGTAGTCCAAAAAGTGCACGAGGAAGCGACAAGGCAGGGAGGCGCGCCCTACCCCCTGGGCGCGCCCCTCACCCTTGCCGCCACCTTGTGTGCCTTCCGGACTCCGTTTTCTTGCACAATACTTCTTTTGGTCGGTAAAAAATCATTATATAATCTCCTGAAGGTTTTGACCACCGTACCACGGCAATATCTCCTGTTCTTGTTTCGAGCTATTTTTCTGACAGATCCAGATTGCCATGACGTCTCCAAGCGCCGCCAAGAACAAGTTTTTCGAGAAGGTCATCAACCCTTATCTCGCAGAGGTGCTGCAACACCCTCAAACCATTGAGATACGTGAGGGGGTGCTGCACATCCGTGATACTGAAGGGCCTAAGATGACCGGAAGCGTGGAGACAAGGCTCGAAGCAGTGGAGCAGCAAGTCTTCAAGTGCCAAGGGATGGTGGAACGTGGACTCAACGCCAACCA
The DNA here is from genome assembly GCA_011799875.1 of Thinopyrum elongatum. NCBI lineage: Eukaryota > Viridiplantae > Streptophyta > Magnoliopsida > Poales > Poaceae > Thinopyrum > Thinopyrum elongatum. The sequence continues at coordinate 249,002,794 of CM022297.1, forward strand.
CATGATGATCACTGAATTTACTAGTGGTCACAAGCTGGATGCCGAGAACATTAGGGCGGCCATCTTCAAGCTTCATGAGAAAATCGAGCATCTCCAAGCCCAGATCTATGACCTGCAAAACCAAAACTGTGAGTATGAATACAGATTTAAGAGGATGAGTTTGGCTGCAGATTTGAGGATCCCGGAGACTCGTTCATCTTCTTACGATGATGAACCTATGCCTTGGAAGACGGAGGATAAAATTCTTTCATCATCAACCACTCCATCACCACCTCCGAAGAAAGAGATCTAAATACATGGGTATGGGCACTCCCCTTGGCAACTGCCAAGCTTGGGGGAGGTGCCCCGGTATTGTATCACCATCACACCTTTACTTTTATCTTTTTTCTTAGTTTGATCCTTTTGGTTATATCTTAATCTAGTAGAATAAAATTTTAGTATGATCTAGCTTTGAGTTTTGTTTCGAGATCTATCTATGTAATCGAGTCCGTGAGTTATATATATAATAAAGAGTAGTTTTGAGTTGAGGGCTTTGCTTTCTTGCTAAGATATTGAGGGAATAAAGTAAAAGAAAGAATAAAAAGAAATAAAAAAGATCCTATAATGATCTTATGGGGAGTGATGACTTCACATATAAAGAGTATGATGAATAAAACTTGTTGAGAGTTGACAAACATAGTTTTGGTCATTGTTGCAATTAATAGGAAGTAATAAAGAAAGAGAGGTTTCACATATAAATATACTATCTTGGACATCTTTTGTAATTGTGAGCACTCATTAAAATATGACATGATAAAAAGTTAATGTTGGACAAGGAAGACAACATAATGGATTATGTTTTCTTATATCCGGAAACAAGTTATAGTGTCTTGGATCCTCCAACATGTTGAGCCTGCTTTTCCCTCTTATGCTAGCCAAATCCTTTGCACCAAGTAGAGATACTACTTGTGCATCCAAATATCCCTTAAACCAGTTTTGCCATGAGAGTCCACCATACCTACCTATGGATTGAGTAAGATCCTTCAAGTAAGTTGTCATCGGTGCAATCAATAAAAATTGCTCTCTAAATATGTATGATCTATTAGTGTGAAGAAAATAAGCTTTATACGAACTTGTGATATTGAAGAAATAAAAGCGACGGACTACATAATAAAGTTCTTTATCACAAGCGGCAATATAAAGTGACGTTCTCTTGCATTAAGATTTTGTGCATCCAACCATAAAAGCGCATGACAACCTCTGCTTCCCTCTGCGAAGGGCCTATCTTTTACTTTTATCTTCTACCCTTATACAAAAGTCATGGTGATCTTCACCTTTCCTTTTTACACTTTTTCTTTTGGCAAGCACTATGTGTTGGAGAAGGATCCAGATATATATATCCACTCGGATGTAAGTTATCATAAAGTATTATTGTTGACATTACCCTTGAGGTAAAAGGTTGGGAGGCGAAACTATAAGCCCCTATCTTTCTCTGTGTCCGACTGAGGCTTTGAACCCATAAGTATCACGTGAGTGTTAGCAATTATGAAAGACTAAATGATAGTTGAGTATGTGGACTTGCTGAAAAGCTCTTGAATTGACTCTTTCCGATGTTATGATAAATTGCAATTGCTTCAATGACTGAGATCATAGTTTGTTACTTTTCAATGAAGTTTCTGATTCATACTTTACCTTGTGAATGAATTGTTACTTTTGCATAAGAAATTATATGACAATATATGTTGCTATCCTAAAGATGATCATGATGCCCTCATGTCTGTATTTTATTTTATCGACACCTCTATCTCTAAACATGTGGACATATTTTTCGAGTTCGGCTTTCGCTTGAGGACAAGTGAGGTCTAAGCTTGGGGGAGTTGATACATCCATTTTGCATCATGCTTTTATATTGATATTTCTTGCATTATGGGCTATTATTACACATTCTAGCACAATACTTATGCCTTTTCTCTCTTATTTTATAAGGTTTACATGAAGAGGGAGAATTCCGGCAGTTGGAATTCTGGGATGGAAAAGGAGCAAATCTGAGAGACCTATTCTGCACAACTCCAAAAGTCCTGAAACTTCACGGAGAATTATTTTGGAATATATAAAAAATATTGGGCGAAGAAAGCACCTGAGGGGACCCACCAGGCAGCCACAAGGGTGGGGGCGCGCCCTACCCCTGGGCGCGCGCCCTACCTTGTGGGCCACCTGGCAGGCCCCCCATGCCCATCTTCTTCTATATGGTGTGTTTTGACCTGGAAAAAATGAGAAGGAAGCTTTCGGGATGAAGCGCCGCCGTCTCGAGGCGGAACCTGGGCAGAACCAATCTAGGGCTCCGGCGGAGCTGTTCTGCCGGAGAAACTTCCCTTCGGGAGGGGGAAATCAAAGCCATCGTCATCACCAACGATCCTCTCATCGAGAGGGGGTCAATCTCCATCAACATCTTCACCAGTACCATCTCCTCTCAAACCCTAGTTCATCTCTTGTATCCGATCTTTGTCTCAAAACCTCAGATTGGTACCTGTGGGTTGCTAGTAGTGTTGATTACTCCTTGTAGTTGATGCTAGTTGGTTTATTCGGTGGAAGATCATATGTTCAAATCCTTAATGCAATTCAATACCCCTCTGATTATGAACATGAATATGCTTTGTGAGTAGTTACGTTTGTTCCTGAGGACATGGGAGAAGTCTTGTTATAAGTAATCATGTGAATTTGGTATTCGTTCGATATTTTGATGAGATGTATGTTGTCTTTCCTCTAGTGGTGTTATGTGAACATTGACTACATGACACTCCACCATGATTTGGACCTAGGGGAAGGTATTGGGAAGTAATAAGTAGATGATGGGTTGCTAGAGTGACAGAAGCTTAAACCCTAGTTTATGCGTTGCTTCGTAAGGGGCTGATTTGGATCCATATGTTTCATGCTATGGTTAGATTTATCTTAATTCTTCTTTCATAGTTGCGGATGCTTGCGAGAGGGGTTAATCATAAGTGGGAGGCTTGTCCAAGTAAGGGCAGCACCCAAGCACCGGCCCACCCACATATCAAATTATCAAAGTAACGAACGCGAATCATATGAGCATGATGAAAACTAGCTTGACAGTAATTCCCATGTGTCCTCGGGAGCTCTTTGCTTTATATAAGAGTTTGTCCAGGCTTGTCCTTTGCTACAAAAAGGATTGGTCCACCTTGCTGCACCTTAGTTACTTTTGTTACTTGTTACCCGTTACGAATTATCTTATCACACAACTATCTGTTACCGATAATTTCAGTGCTTGCAGAGAATACCTTGCTGAAAACCGCTTGTCATTTCCTTCTGCTCCTCGTTCGGTTCGACACTCTTACTTATCGAAAGGACTACGATAGATCCCCTATACTTGTGGGTCATCAGAGGGTAAGATAAAAGATGTCATGCAAGTTCTTTTCCATAAGCACGTATGACTATTTACGGAATACATGCCTACATTATATTTATGAACTGGAGCTAGTTCTGTGTCACCGTAGGTTATGCCTGTTATATATGATGAATATTATCCAAGAAATTCACCGATCCAATGCCTACGAGTTTTCCACATATTGTTCTTGCTAAGTTACTATTGCTATTGCTACTGTTACAACTGCTACAAAATTATTGCTATCACTGTTACCGTTACTATTACTGTTACCATGGCTACCAAAACTATCATACTAATGTGCTACTGATCACTTTGCTGCAGATATTTAATCTCTAGGTGTGGTTGAATTGACAACAACTGCTAATACTTACAAATATTCTTTGGCTCCCCTTGTGTCGAACCTATAAATTTGGGTTGAATACTTTACCCTCGAAAACTGTTGCGATCCCCTATACTTGTGGGTTATCAATAACCGAAACATACATCAAGTGAATCATTAGAACATCCCATTGTCACCACGGATATCCCATCGGAAGACATACATCAAGTGCTCTCACATCGAAAAGATTCAGTCCAACATAACAAAACCTCAAAGGAAAAGATTCAATTCATCACAAGAAGGTAGAGAGGGAAGAACACCATAAGATCCAACTATATTAACAAAGCTTGCGGTACATCAAGATCATGCCAAATCAATAACACGAGAGAGAGAGAGAGAGAGATCAAACACATAGCTACTAGTACATACCCTCAGCCCCGAGGGTGAACTACTCCCTCCTCGTCATGGTGGCCGCCGAGATGATGAAGATGGCCTCCGGTGATGATTTCCCCCTCCGGCAGGGTACCAGAACGGGGTCCCGATTGAGTTTTCATGGATACAGAGGCTTGCGGCGGCGGAACTCTCATCTAGGGTTCTTTTCGGTTTTTTTGTATTTATAGGAATTTTTGGCATCGGTCTCGCGTCAAGGGGGTCCACAAGGCAGCAACAAGCTCGGTCGCCCCTCCCTGGGGGTTGGGCGTGCCTAGCGAGCTTGTCGTGTCCTCGTGGGTCTTCTGGTCCTCCGACGAAGCTTCGGGGGTCTCTTTTGGTCCACAAAAAATCACCATAAATTTTCAGCCCATTTCGAGAACTTTTATTTCTCCACAAAAAACGACACCATGGTAGTTCTGCTAAAAACAGCGTCAGTCCGGGTTAGTTCTAATCAAATCATACCAAAACCATATAAAATTGTTGTAAACATGGCATGAATACTTCATAAATTATAGATACATTGGAGACGTATCAACATCCCCAAGCTTAATTCCTGCTTGTCGTCGAGTAGGTAAATGATAAAAGAAATAATTTATGAAGTGTGAATGCTAGCATAGTGCATAAGTTTGATCAATGATAGTTCCAAACACTTTTTCTAGCATCATTATATATCATAAACAGTAGCTCATCTCATAAAACTTCTCATGATCAAGTAGCAAGCTATTCACAAGTTAAAGTATAGACCATAAACTTTCTTGAAAACTAACAAACTATGTTCTCAGTCATCAAACAATTGCAATTCATCTTATTTTCAGGAAGGGTCTATGTAAGAGCTTTGATTTAGCAAATTCCACATACTCAACTACCATATAGTCTTCCATGATTGCTGACATTCAAAGCTTATTTTTAGAACAAATAGCATCCATCGAACACATAGAAAGATAGGGGCTTAATGTTTCACCTCCCAACTTATTTATCATAGAGATAATTGTCAACAATAATAACTCATGATCATCTATATTCAACTGGATATATGTGCCTAGATCTTTCCCCACCACATGATGCTTGCAAAGAGAAAAATAAGAATAGAGAAGAACACTATTGCCTCTTGCATAAAATTAACTACATAAAGTAAAAGATAGGCCCTTCACAGAGGGAAGCAGAGGTTGTCATGCGCTTTTTATTTTTGGATGTGCAAACTCTTAATGCAAAGGAACGCCTCTTTATATTGCCCCTTGTGATAGCAACCTTTATTATGCAGTCCGTCGCTTTTATTTGTTCACCACCACAAGTTCGTACAAAGTTTATTTTCCCTTACAATAAAAGAACATACATATTTAGTAGCAATTTTTATTGCTTTTTGCACCGATGACAACTTACTTGAAGTATCTTATTCAATCCATAGGTAGATATAGTGGACTCTCATGACAAGAAACTGGGTTTAAGGGGTTTTGGATGCACAAGTAGTATTTCTACTTAGTACGAAATTTTGGCTAGCAAAAGGTTATGAGCAAGCACCACATGTTAGAGGATCCATGACAATATAACTTCTATGTGAATATAAACAAACATAACTCATTACGTTGTCTTCCTTGTTCAACATCAACTACTTGATCAAGTTTGAAAATATTTAATGGGGGCTCACAATCATAGAAGATGTCTAAGCTAGTATATTTATATGTGAAACCTCTCTTCCTTAACTTTCAATAAATTTCACCTCCTATACTTCATATGTGTGAAGTCATTACTCCCCATTGGATAAGCATATGAAACATATATAATTTCAGATTTATGATATTCAATTCATTCAACAATTTACTCTTAGGATATAAGTGAAGCACAAGAGTAAAAGACAAACTACTCCAAAAGATATAAGTGAAGATCAAATGAGTAGTTAAGTAAATAGGTAGCTATGTGAGGACTCTCTCTCATTTAAAAATTTCAGATCCAAGGATTTTATTAAAACATCAAGCAAAACAAAATAAAATGACATTCCAAGAATAGCACATATCATGCGAAGAAGCAAAAAATTAGGTTCAACCGATACTAACCGATAATTGTTCATGAAGAAAGGTGGGATGCCTACCGGGGTATCCCCAAGCTTAGATGCTTGAGACTTCTTGGAATATTATCTTGGGATTCCCCGGGCATCCCCAAGCTTAAGCTCTTGTGTCTCCTTAATTCCTCTCATATCACGGTTTCCCTAAATCTCAAAAACTTCATCCACACAAAACTCAACAAGAACTCGTGAGCTAAGTTAGTATAAATCAATGCAAAGCCTTATCATTCTCTATTGTAGAAAATTACTAAAATTATAATTCGACATTGCATACTAAATGCCTCTGCATATTTAATACTCCTATCTTCAAATAGAATCATTATACAAGCAAACATAACAACAATCTGTCTAAACAGGACAGTCTGTAAAGAATGCAATAATACTCATACTTCCTTAACTCCAAAAATTCTGAAAAAATAATCACACTGTAGAAAATTTATCATATCTCACCGTGTAAAATTTCAAGATTTTATCATGTTCTGACTATTCAGAAATATTCATTACATAAGAACAAACTTTCTGTTTTCAAAACAGCAACCTATAGACTTGCAAAATAAGCATGGTAAAGGCTATACTTGACATTTTTATTGAAATGGAAGATGCAAAACATTAATCTAAATAGCCGCAAGCAAATCCTAATAAAATAAAATGACACTCCAAGCAAAACTCATATCATGTGACGAATAAAAATATGGCTGCAAGTGAGGTTACCGATAATGTTGGAGACGAAAGAGGGGATGCCTTCCGGGGCATCCCCAAGCTTGGACACCTGGATCTTCCTTGAATATTAACTTGGGGTGCCTTGGTAATCCCCAAGCTTAGGTTCTTGCCACTCCTTATTCTCCTCATATGAATATCTCACCCAAAACTTGAAAACTTCAATCACACAAAACTTAACGGAACTTCGTGAGTTGGGTGAGTATGATAAAACAAATCATTCACTTGGGTACTGTCAAGACAAGATTCATAGTTGTTCTCACACAATTCCTATTGTACCCTATAATTTCTACAATTTATATTAACCAATATAAGCCATAGAAACTATTAAACAAGCAAACTATGCATTGAAAACAGAATCTGTCAAAAACAGAATAGTCTGTAATGATCTGAATAATGACCATACTTCTGTAACTCCAAAAATTCTGAAACATTAGGAAAACATAGACAATTTTATATCAGTAATTCGTAGAAAATTACAAATTTTTTGACGCTCCAGTGATTTTTAACAATTCTATTACTGGGCGCAAAAGTTTCTGTTTTTGCACATAATCAAGTCAACTATCATCCACACTATCCCAAAGGCTTTACTTGGTACTTTATTGAAAAAAAGCTATAAAACATGATTACTATAGTAGCTTAATCATGTGAACACGCAAAAATAGTAGATATAATTATTGGGTTGTCTCTCAACAAGCACTTTTCTTTAATGCCTTTGTAGCTAGGCATAATGATTTCAATGATGCTCACATAAAAGATAAGAATTGAAACATAACGGGAGCATCATGAAGAATATGACTAGCACATTTAATCCTAACCCACTTCCTATGCATAGGGATTTTGTGAGCAAATAATTTTTTGGAGCAAGAATCAACTAGCATAGGAAGGCAAAACAAGTGCAACTTCAAAACTTTCAACATAAAGAGAGGAAACTTGATATTATTGAGATACGTAGAAGCATATATTCCTCTCTCATAATAATTTTCAATAGCATCATGAATGAATTCAACAATAGAGCTATCACATAAAGCATTCTTTTCGTGATCCACAAGCATAGAAATTTTATTACTCCCCACATAAGCAAATTTCTTCTCATCCATAATAGTGGGAGCAAACTCAACAAAATAACATCATGAGATACTTGATTGGGATAATCCAATTGAAAATTGAAATCATGATGACAAGTTTCATGGTTATCATTATTCTTTATAGCATACATGTCATCACCATAATCATCATAGATAGCAACTTTGTTGTCATAATAAATTGAAACCTCTTCCAAAATAGTGGAATCATCATTAAATAAATGCATGACCTCTCCAAATCCACTTTCATAATTATTAAAATAAGGTTCAACTCCCTCCAAAATAGTGGGATCATTAGTACATAGAGTTGACTCTCTTCCAAACCCACTTTCATCAATATAATCATCATAAATAGGAGGCACGCTATCATCATAATAAATTTTCTCATCAAAACTTGGGGGACTAAATCATCATAATAAATTTTCTCATCAAAACTTGGGGGACTAAAAATATCATCTTCATCAAATATAACATCCCCAAGCTTATGGCTTTGCATATCATTAGCATCATGGATATTCATAGCAAGAATACTAACAACATTGCAATCATGCTCATCATTCAAAGATTTTATGCCAAACATTTTATTGAATTCTTCTTCTATCAATTGAGCACAATTTTCCGCTCCATCATTTTCAAGAAAGACATGATAAAGATGAATAATATGAGGCAACCTCAATTCCATATTTTTCTGTAGTTTTCTTTTATAAACCAAACTAGTGATAAAACAAGAAACTAAAAGATTCAATTGCAAGATCTAACGATATACCTTCAAGCACTCACCTCCCCAACAACGGCGCCAGAAAAGAGCTTGATGTCTACTACGCAACCTTTCTTCTTGTAGACTCGTGTTGGGCCTCCAAGTGCAGAGTTTCGTAGGATAGTAGCAAATTTCCCTGAAGTGGATGACCTAATGTTTATCAATCCGTGGGAGGCATAGGATTAAGATGGTCTCTCTCAAACAACCCTGCAACCAAATACAAGAAATCTCTTGTGTCCCCAACACACCCAATACAATGGTAAATTGTATAGGTGCACTAGTTCGGCGAAGAGATGGTGATACAAGTGTAGTATGTATAGTAGATATAGGTTTTTGTAATCTGAAAATATAAAAACAGCAAGGTAACTAGTAACAAAAGTGAGCAAAAACAATATTGTAATGCTTGAAAACAAGGCCTAGGGTTCATATATACTTTCACTAGTGCAAGATCTCTCAACAATGAAAACATAATTGGATCATATAATAATCCCTCAACATGCAACAAAGAATCACTCCGAAGTTCCTATCGCGGAGAGAATAAGATGAAATTGTTTGTAGGGTACGAAACCACCTCCAAGTTAGTCTTTCCGATCAATCCATTGAGCTATTCCTATAAGTTTCACAAACAGCCCTAGAGTTCGTACTAAAATAACACCATATGACACACATCAATCAACCCTAATGTCACCTAGATACTCCAATGTCACCACAAGTATCCGTGGGTTAATTATACGATGTGCATCACACAATTTCAGATTCATAATATTCAGTCCAACACAAAGAACTTCAAAGAGTACCCCAAGATTTCTATCGGAGAAAGGAATATGAAAATGCGTATCAACCCCTATGCATAGATTGCCCCAATGTCACCACGAGAATCCACAAGTTGATAACTAATGCGGCTTGAACTACGTCGGTATTTCCCCAAAGAGGAAGGGATGATGCAGCACAACTACGGTAGGTATTTCCCTCAGTGATGAGACCAAGGTTATCAAACCAGTAGGAAAACCACGCAACACTACGTAAACGGTACCTGCACACAAAGAACAAATACTTGCAACCCGACGTAAAAGAGGGGTTGTCAATCCCTCCCGAGGAAAAAGATAGGTAAAAGTGTAGTAGATTGGATAAATAGATCTCGCGGGAACGCGAGATAAAATAAATAACAATAAATTGCAGCAAGGTATTTTTGGGTTTTTGGATTAATAGATCTAAAAATAAAAGTAAATAAAAATAGATCTTGAAGGCAAATATGATAAAGAAGAGACCCGGGGGTCGTAGATTTCACTAGTGGCTTCTCTCGAGAAAAATAGCATACAGTGGGTAAACAAATTACTGTTGGGCAATTGATAGAGCTTCAAATAATTATGATGATATCCAGGCAATGATCATTATATAGGCATCACGTCCAAGATTAGTAGACCGACTCCTGCCCGCATCTACTACTATTACTCCACACATCGACCGCTATCCAGCATGCATCTAGTGTATTAAGTTCATGGAGAAACGGAGTAATGCAATAAGAACGATGACATGATGTAGACAAGATCTATTCATGTAGGACTAGACCCCATCTTGTTATCCTTAATAGCAATGATACATACGTGTCATTTCCCCTTCTATCACTGGGATTGAGCACCGTAAGATCGAACCCATCACAAAGCACCTCTTCCCATGGCAAGAAAAATCGATCTAGTCGGCCTAACTAAACCAAAGATTCGAAGAAGAAATATGAGGCTATAAGCAATCATGCATATAAGAGATCAAAAGACTCAAATAACTTTCATGCATAAAAATATAGATCTGATCATAAACTCAAAGTTCATCGGATCCCAACAAACACACCGCAAAAAGAGTTACATCAAATAGATCTCCAAGAGACCATTGTGTTGAGAATCAAAAGAGAGAGAGAGGAAGTCATCTAGCTACTAACCACGGACCCGTAGGTCCACAATGAACTAATCACGCATCATCGGAGAGGCACCAATGAGGATGATGAACCCCTCCGTGATGGTGTCTAGATTAGATCTGTGGTTTCTGGAACTTGCGGTGGCTGGAATTGTTTTTCGTCGACTCCCCTAGGATTTCTAGAATATTGGGGGTATTTATAGAGCAAAGAGGCGGTGCGGGAGGCCAACGAGGTGGACACAACCCACCAGGGCGCGCCTGGGCCCCCAGGCGTGCCCAAGTGGGTTGTGCCCCCCTCGGGGCACCCCTCTTGGACTTCTTTGGCCCATCCTGTGTCTTCTGGCCCAGAAAAATTCTCCAAAAAGTTTCACTGCGTTTGGACTCCGTTTGGTATTGATTTTCTGCGAAGTAAAAAATCATCAACTGGCACTGGGCACTATATCAATAGGTTAGTCCAAAAAAATGATATAAAGTTGCTATAAAATGATTGTAAAATATCCAAGAATGATAATATAACAGCATGGAACAATAAAAAATTATAGATACGTTGGAGACGTATCAGCATCCCCAAGCTTAATTCCTGCTCGTCCTCGAGTAGGTAAATGATAAAAACAGAATTTTTGATGTGGAATGCTGCCTAACATGTTCATCACATATTCTTTTCTTTGTAGCATGAACATTTGGAATTTTATATGATTCAAGGCAATAGTCTAGTTTTGACATGAAGATTTCAATACTCAAGCATATCAACAAGCAACCATGTCTTTCAAAATATCAACACTAAGGCAAGTTATCCCTACCCCATTATGCTCAATCATTGATCCATTCATGAAACACACTCGCATATTAGCTACACCCAATGCTCAAGTACGATCATAGTGCCCCTTAGTTGGTGCTTTATAAGAGAAGACGGAGACTCAAAATAAAAATTGCATAAAGTAAATAGAAAGGCCATTCGCAGAGGGAAGTAGGGATTTGTAGAGGTGCCAGAGCTCAAAGCAAAAAAGATAGAGATAAAAACATTTTGGGTGGCATGCTTTTCCTGTCAATGAAAATGATCGAGTAGTTCCCAATACTTTCCATACTAGATATATCATAGGCGGTTCCCAAACAGAAAATAAAGTTTATTCCTTTTTCCACCATACTTTCACATTCCACGGCTAACCGAATCCACGGGAGTCGTCCATACCAACACTTTCCAAGGAATTTATTATTTGACAACATAAAGTAAATTCATTTTTCATTTCGGGACTGGGCATCCCTAATACCTTTGTCGTACTCTCGTGCAATGACAAGTGAATAAACACTCATCTTAAGAATAACACATCTAGCATGGAAAAATATCAGCCACCCCCTACCGTTTCATGAGCAGTACGAGCACACAAAAGAGAAATTTATTTTGAAAATTAGAGATGGCACATACAAATTTGCTTAGAACGGCAAAAGAATACCGCATATAGGTAGGTATAGTGGACTCATATGGCAAAATTGGTTTAAGGATTTTGGATGCACAAGTAGTGATCATACTTAGTGCAAAGGAAGGCTAGCAAAAGATTGAGAAGCATCCAACCAAGAAACGAAAAATCTCATAAGCGAGCATTAAGCATAACTGACACCAAATAATGCACCACAAGTAGGATGTAATTTCATTGCATAACTATTGACTTTCGTGCTTGCATAGGGAATCACAAACGTTAACACCAATATTCTTACTAAAGCATAATTACTCATCAACATGACTCACATATTATATCATCATACCGCAAAACTATTACAAAGAATCAAGTTTATTTTGTCCAATGATCTTCATGAAAGTTTTTATTATATCCCTCTTGAATATCTATCACTTTGGGACTAATTTCATATGTTGCTTTTGATAGCTCAAACAAATCTAAGTGAAGAACCTAAGCATAAAAGTTTTCTTCTCTAAAAATAATTTAAGTGAAGCATGAGAGAATTTCTTAAAAAAATACTAAAGCACACCGTGCTCAAAAAGATATAAGTGAAGCACTAGAGCAATTCCATAGCTCAAAAGATTTAAGTGAAGCATATAGAGCAATTCTAACAAATCATAGCATAATTTTGGCTCTCTCAAATAGGTGTGTCCAGCAAGGATAGATGACTTAAAATAAAAAGCAAAACAAGCAAATACTCATATCATACAAGACGCTCCAAGCAAAACTCATGATATGTGACGAATAAAAATATAGCTCCAAGTAAAATACCGATGGTCGTTAAAAGAAAGAGGGGATGCCACTCGGGCATCCCGAAGCTTAGTTGCTTGCTTCTCTTTGGATAATGGCTTGGGGTGCCATGGGCATCCCCAAGCTTAGGCTCTTCTTACTCCTTATTCCTTCATCCATCGTAATCTCACCCAAAACTTGAAAACTTCAATCACACAAAACTCAACAAAACCTTCGTGAGATCCGTTAGTATAAGAAAATCAATCTTTACTTTAAGTACTATAGAAATCCCATTCAAATTTTGTTATTGCATTATATCTACTGTATTCTAACTTTACCATGGCTTATACCCTCCAATACAAACCATAGATTCATCAAAATAAGCACACAATGCAAAGAAAACAGAATCTATCAAAAACAGAACAGTCTGTAAAGATACGAATTGTTCTCATACTTCTGTAACTCCAAAACTGCTGAACAATTAGGACAACAAAGTAAATTTGTATATAAATCTTGTGTAAAAAAATCAGAATTTTTCGTCGCCTCTGTGTTTTTACACAATTATTTTTCTGGATGCAAAAGTTTCTGTTTTCCAACAAGATCAAATCAACTATCACCAAAGCTGTCCCAAAGGCTTTGCTTGGCACAAACACTAATTAAAACATAAAAAACACAATCCTAACAGTATCATAATTGTGCAAACACTCAAGAACAGAAAGAAAAAGACAAAAATAAATTTTATTCATTGGGTTGCCTCCCAACAAAGCGCTATCGTTTTATGCCCCTAGCTAGGCATAATGCAAAGATTCAAGTATTGTCATCTTTGTTTTCCAACTCTTCAATCACACAATCAGTTTTCTTTGAAGATTTAGCAAGTAAAATAGCAAAACTTGTAGGCATAAAATTGAGGAATTCATTCTTATTAATGGGATCTCTTACAACTTCAACAAAATCCCGGTGAATACTAATCATTTTAAGATCTTCTTTGTTACTATTAGAGGTTGCACCATTGTTTTTAGTGGCTTGAGTAATCTTGCTAATTTTTATCGGAGTTTTTTCAATAGTTTTAGAGGAGGAAAAAGCCGTGCTTAGATTACTAAAAATGTCTTCTAACTTATCAATTCTAGCGGGGCTCTCCTCTATTCTTTCGTTGAAAACGGGTTCTTTTTCTTTTAGTACTTTAAGAGCGTCTCCTTCTTTTGTCCCGATTCTATTAGTAAAATTGTGCATCCTTTTATCTAATTTTTCAATATTTTCTTCAGTGAGCATTTTCTTTTCAATAGCACCTAGCTTTTCCATAACATGCTCGAGAGTTAAAGTTGTTTCATTAACCATAAGAGGTGGTGATCCCACTAAATTTCCCATAGCATTAAAAACATCAAGAGAGGGACACATCAAGAAATTTCCACCGGTAATCGTATCAAGGACGAATCTATACCAAGTGGTGATGCCCACATAAAAACAGCGAAGAACAACAACGGTGGATTGCTTACGGATAGATCTATTATGAGCATTGCAAATCCTATACCAAGCATCCTTTAAATTCTCTCCTCCCCTTTGCTTAAAGTTAAGAACCTCATTATCGGGGGTGCACGCAATAGAAGAAGAACTATCCATAACAGCAAAAAGTGATAAACAAAATTGCACACAAAAACAGCTCTGACGAGAAAACGGCGAACGAAAAAGAGGGCGAATAAAACGGCAAATTTTTGTGAAGTGGGGGAGATAAAAACGAGAGGCAAATGGAAAATAATGTAAATTGCAAGGAGATGAGATTTGTGATTAGGAACCTGGTAGATGTTGATGATGTCTCCCCGGCAACGGCGCCAGAAATTCCTTTTGATGCGACTTGAACTACGTCGGTATTTCCCCAAAGAGGAAGGGATGATGCAGCACAACTACAGTAGGTATTTCCCTCAGTGATGAGACCAAGGTTATCGAACTAGTAGGAGAACCACGCAACACTACGTAAATGGTACCTGCACACAAAGAACAAATACTTGCAACCCGACGTAAAAGAGGGGTTGTCAATCCCTCCCGGGTAAAAAGATAGGTAAAATTGTAGTAGATTGGATAAATAGATCTCGCGGGAACATGAGATAAAATAAATAACAATAAATTGCAGCAAGGTATTTTTGGGTTTTTGGATTAATATATCTGAAAATAAAAGCAAATAAAAATAGATCTCGATGGCAAATATGATAAAGAAGAGACCCGGGGGCCGTAGATTTCACTAGTGGCTTCTCTCGAGAAAAATAGCATACGGTGGGTAAACAAATTACTATTGGGCAATTGATAGAGCTTCAAATAATTATGAAGATATCCAGGCAATGATCATTATATAGGCATCACGTCCAAGATTAGTAGACCGACTCCTGCCTGCATCTACTACTATTACTCCACACATCGACGGCTATCCAGCATGCATCTAGTGTATTAAGTTCATGGAGAAACGGAGTAATGCAATAAGAATGATGACATGATGTAGACAAGATCTATTCATGTAGGAATATACCCCATCTTGTTATCCTTAATAGCAACGATACATACGTGTTATTTCCCCTTCTATCACTACGATTGAGCACCGTAAGATCGAACCCATCACAAAGCACCTCTTCCCATGGCAAGAAAAATCGATCTAGTCGGCCTAACTAAACCAAAGATTCGAAGAAGAAATACGAGGCTATAAGCAATCATGCATATAAGAGATCAAAAGACTCAAATAACTTTCATGGATAAAAACATAGATCTGATCATAAACTCAAAGTCCATCGGATCCCAACAAACACACCGCAAAAAGAGTTACATCAAATAGATCTCCATGAGACCATTGTATTGAGAATCAAAAGAGAGAGAGAGGAAGCCATCTAGCTACTAACCACGGACCCATAGGTCCACAATGAAGTAATCACGCATCATCGAAGAGGCACCAATGAGGATGATGAACCCCTCCGTGATGGTGTCTAGTTTGGATCTGTGGTTTCTGGAACTTGCTGCGACTGGAATTGTTTTTCGTCGACTCCCCTAGGGTTTTTGGAATATTGTGGTATTTATAGAGCAAAGAGGCGGTGCGGGAGGCCACCGAGGTGGGCACAACTTACCACGGCGCGCCTGGGTGCCCCGAGGGGGGCAGAACCCACCAGGGCGCGCCTGGGGGCCCAGGCGCGCCCAGGTGGGTTGTGCCCCCTCGGGGCACCCCTCTGGTACTTCTTTGGCCCATCCTGTGTCTTTTGGCCCAAAAAAATTCACCAAAAAGTTTTGCTGCGTTTGGACTCCGTTTGGTATTGATTTTTTGCGAAGTAAAAAACAAGCAAAAAACAGCAACTGGCATTGGGCACTATGTCAATAGGTTAGTCCAAAAAAATGTTATAAAGTTGCTATAAAATGATTGTAAAACATCCAAGAATGATAATATAACAGCATGGAACAATAAAAAATTATAGATACGTTGGAGACGTATCAATAACCGAAAGATACATCAAGTGAATCAGTAGAACACCCCATTGTCACCACGGATATCCCATCGCAAGACATACATCAAGTGCTCTCACATCCAAAAGATTCAATCCGACATAACAAAACCTCAAAAGAAAAGATTCAATTCATCACAAGAAGGTAGAGAGGGAAGAACACCATAAGATCCAACTATATTAACAAAGCTCGCGGTACATCAAGATCGTGCCAAATCAATAACACGAGAGAGAGAGAGAGATCAAACACATAGGTACTGGTACATACCCTCAGCCCCAAGGGTGAACTACTCCCTCCTCATCATGGTGGCCGCCGGGATGACGAATATGGCCTCCGGTGATGATTTCCTCCTCCGGCAGGGTGCCAGAACGGGGTCCCGATTGAGTTTTCATGGATATAGAGGATTGCGGCGGCGAAACTTCTCATCTAGGGTTCTTTTCGGGGGTTTGGGTATTTATAGGAATTTTTGGCGTTGATGTCACGTCAAGGGGGTCCACGAGGCAGCGATAAGCTCGGTCGCCCCTCCCTGGGGGGTAGGGCGCGGCTAGCGAGCTTGTCGTGTCCTTGTGGGTCTTCTGGTCCTCCGACGAAGCTTCAGGGGTCTCTTTTGGTCCACAAAAAATCACCGTAAATTTTCAGCCCATTCCGAGAACTTCTATTTCCGCGCAAAAAACGACACCACGGTAGTTCTGCTAAAAACAGCGTCAGTCCGGGTTAGTTCTAATCAAATCATACCAAAACCATATAAAATTGTTGTAAACATGGCATGAATACTTCATAAATTATAGATATGTTGGAAAGGTATCAGGGGGTGCCCCCCAGGCTTGTGGGCCCCTCGTGGCACCTTCAACCCTAATTCCACCTCTATAAATTCTCAAATATTCCCCTGACATCAGAGAGCCACCCTGTTGGTGTCAAAACAGGTAGACCTCGGGGTAGGGGGTCCCGAGCTGTGGATCTAGGATCAATGGGTAACAGGAGACGACGAACAGAATGTTTACCCAGGTTCGGGCCCTCTCGAAGAGGTAAAACCCTACATCCTGCTTGATTGTATTAAATATATGATGGAGTTTACAGAGTAGATCTACCTCGAGATCAGCATGAGCTAAACCCTAAGGCTATGAGGTGAAGAATATAGCTCTGACTCTAATTACTACAACCCTCGGTTTATATAGACACCGATAGGGTTAGGGTTACCGAAGATAGATTACAACCAGAGGGAAAGAGATCTCATCAACCCTTGACTTGAAGGACACACCATGGATTCACAGGTTTCCGGTCACCATACGGCTCCACCAGTCCGGCCCAGGTATAATGTGTCATCGCCCCGAGGACCCCTTAGTCCATGACTCCCTCAGTAGCCCCCGAACTTGCCTCCAACGCCGAGATTTGTATCCGGTATCCATTCATTTGATCAATATTCGGTTTGCGGGGTGAGTTCCTCAGCTAGTCTCCCCCTGTTCGGTACCAAGTGATGTTCGAAATCTGAAACGGCTGTTTTACTTAACACCGAAGGTAAAAAAATATCGCTCCAGCGTAAATAGTGCCTTTATCTGACAACTTTTCTCCTTCAACGAAGAGTCGCTTCCGGCCATAACGCCAGGCAGTTACTATTTCTCAAAGCGTGGCTCGAGGCTGACGCCATGATTGACACGTCCCCTCAAAGTGGAGATCGTGTCCCGCCTTGCGGGGGATATGGTTAATGATTTCGATTCCCCTCCCCGCTCATATGAGAGGCCAACGGCGTGAAAAAAGGGATCTCTGGCCTACCCACAGTCTATAAAGGGGGGCCGCTACAGTCTGCATCCCACGCCTTCTCCTTCCTTCCGCACTCACAGTCCTTCAGAGCTCCAGCGCCCTTTCTCTCTGCTTCCATAGCCAATCCCACTTCACCTCCTTCGACCATGGTCGGATGTCACGCCCAATATGCGACCCTATCCTCGAGGAACTCGAAGGTCCCACCAAGGATAGAAGCGCATATTGAAGATGCTTTGCAAGGTGGATATCATTACATCGTACCATTACATAATAGATGGGGATACATACAAAGGCACACAAATGCCACACGAATACAACAAACATCGTACAGAAGAGAGGCATCCGACTACGGATGAACATAAACGGAAAACACAAATGACATCCACCCTGCTAGCCCAGGCTGCCGACCAGGAACCTATCCCCTGATCGAAGAAGAAGAAGCAGAAGAAGAACTCCAAAGCAAGCAAACATCACTCTCACGTCAGATCATCGCATTACCTGCACCTGCAACTGTTGTTGTAGTAATCTGTGAGCCACGAGGACTCAGCAATCCCATTACCATGGGTATCAAGACTAGCAAAGCTTAATGGGTATGGAATGGATAAGTGGTGAGGTTGCAGCAAGCGACTAAGCATTTGTATGGTGGCTAACTTACGAGTACAAGAACAAGAAGAGAAATTACGCATACGGTCGCAAACTAGTAATGATCAAGAAGTGATCCTAAACTACTTACGAGTCAAACATAACCCCACTGTGTTCTCTTCTCGAACTCACTCGAAAAGAGACGGTCACGGTTACACACGCGGTTGGTGTATTTTATTTCGGATCTGGTGTCAAGTTCTCTACAACCGGATATTAAAAATTCCCATCTGCCACATAACCGCGGGCACAGCTTCCGGAAAGATTAAACCCTGCAGGGGTGTCCCAACTTAGTCCATCACAAACTCTCACGATCAACGAAGGAAAATCCTCCTCCCGGAACAACCCGATCAAGCTCGGAATCCCGGTTCACAAGACATTTCGACAATGGTAAAACAAGTCCAGCAAGACCTCCCGACATACCGACACCCTGATAGGAGCCGCGCGTATCTCGTCTCAGGCCATGATCGGATGAGCACAGCGTACAGCAACTGAGACCCAAGTTTCCCCAGGGGAAGCCGCACACGACTCTAGTTTTGACCAACGCCATCAGCACTGGCCCCCCTGTATTATGTTGAATAACGAACCTCGGGTAGCGCTAACTCCCTATGCGTCAAATTTATTATCATGTTTATTATTATGTTGGGAAAATGTTAAAACCAATGTTGGGCCTTGCTGGAGGAGTTTTATTCAAAGCGAACTGTCAAGGGGGGCCCATAAACCCCGACCGTGTTAGGAACGCAAAATCAAGGAACATAACACCGGTATGACGGAAACTAGGGCGGCAAGAGTGGAACAAAACACCAGGCAAAAGGCCGAGCCTTCCACCCTTTACCAAGTATATAGATGCATTAATTAAGTAAGAGATATTATGATATCCCATGATATCCATGTCCCCAACATGGAACAACCTGCAACTGCACCTGCAACTAGTAACACTATAAGAGGGGCTGAGCAAAGCGGTAACATAGCCAAACAACGGTTTGCTGGGATGGTGGAAAAGGTTAGAGGCTTATCATGGTAATTTGGGAGGCTTGATAAACAAGTGGTAGGTAGCACGACATAACGATAGCAACGAACAACTAGCAAGCAAAGATAGTAGTGATATCGGGGGAAATGATCATCTTGCCTGAAATCCCGCTCGGAAGAAGACCGAATCCATGAAGAAGACGAACGGATGTAGTCGAACGAGTCCTCACAATCGCAACGAAACCGGAACTATCGAGAAGAAACACAACCGGAAAGAAGCAAACAACATAATAAACAAACAAGCATAATCATGGCATGATGCACAACAAATATGATGCATGACCATTTTAATGAGGCATGGCATGGCAAAGTGCAACAACTAAATACTACAAATTAAGTGGAACGAAACACCACATTCAAAATATTTAGTTCACTCTCGGTTATGTACCCATCAATATTAAATGTTGGTTAACATGGCAAGATGTGAAGCATAATTAATCTACCTAGCTAGGCAAGTTTAAATGAGACCAGAAACAACAAACAATAATTCCGAAAAATCCCTATATGCAATTTTCTAAATTGGCACTTTTCTGTCTTAAACCATATTTTAGAGTTGTTAAACATGCAAAGCAAATGCACCATGTTAATCTATGCATTTTTCTACCCCATTTACATATAAAGTTCATTTAATTCGAAGCTACGGTTATTTAGTTATGAAATAAACCATTTTAGCATGTCATTATGCAAATTAATGCAAACAGCAATTTAATCATTTTAAACATGGATGAAAGTTGGATATTATGAAACTAGATAAAATTCTAAGCATTTTACATATATAGTTTGTTTAATTTGGATGCATGCATATTTAGTTATTAACAATATAAAACAGGGGCATTTTCTGAAATTATGCAAAAGAAAATAAAACAACAGGGGAACACGGGCTGAGCCAGCCACTGTGTGGGTGCAGACAGAGAGGATGACAAGTGGGGCCTAATGTCATAGAGAGGGGGAAAATCAGAGAAAAGGTGGTTTTTACGTGCCATATTTTAGAGTTGTTAAACATGCAAAGCAAATGCACCATGTTAATCTATGCATTTTTCTACCCCATTTACATATAAAGTTCATTTAATTCGAAGCTACGGTTATTTAGTTATGAAATAAACCATTTTAGCATGTCATTATGCAAATTAATGCAAACAGCAATTTAATCATTTTAAACATGGATGAAAGTTGGATATTATGAAACTAGATAAAATTCTAAGCATTTTACATATATAGTTTGTTTAATTTGGATGCATGCATATTTAGTTATTAACAATATAAAACAGGGGCATTTTCTGAAATTATGCAAAAGAAAATAAAACAACAGGGTAACACGGGCTGAGCCAGCCACTGTGTGGGTGCAGACAGAGAGGATGACAAGTGGGGCCTAATGTCATAGAGAGGGGGAAAATCAGAGAAAAGGTGGTTTTTACGTGTGCGCCCGGGGGATTCGAACCCTGGTCGCTAGGGTCGGAGGGCAAGGGCTCTGCCAGTGGGCTAGGCTAAGGGTATTTGGTATACTGGATGCAGGGTTCCTTTTGATGCAGCACAAAGCGGAAGCTGGCTTCTTCGTTGACAGAGAAGAAGGTGACGACGCCGGCGAGCAACGGGGCGACGGCGGGGCTCAGGAGGTGGCGGCGGGCGTGCTGGTTTGGAGGGGGGTTCGGCTCGCGCAAGCGGAGGTTGTGGGGCGCTCGAGCTCGAGCATTGTTCGGCTCGGGGCCATGGCGAGGCACGGCGAGGCGCTGGCTGTGTGCATGAGCGCGTGTGCTGACGGGTATGTGTGGATCATGCTAAAGAGGCAGCTCGGCTCTAAGTGAAGTAGAAGACGAACCAAAGCAAAACACAAAGGCCGGCCTTCCGGGTCGAGGCGCTCGGCCACGGCCACGGCGGGCGAAACGGGAGACGCGCAGAACGATGGCCATGCGGGCAACCGAGAACAGAGAGGGAGATGGGGATGATCGGAGCTTCACCGTGGGGGTGTTGCTG
Source organism: Thinopyrum elongatum (assembly GCA_011799875.1). Classification (NCBI taxonomy): domain Eukaryota; kingdom Viridiplantae; phylum Streptophyta; class Magnoliopsida; order Poales; family Poaceae; genus Thinopyrum; species Thinopyrum elongatum. The sequence continues at coordinate 249,024,504 of CM022297.1, forward strand.
GAGTCGTACGAGGTCGATGGTGACCGGAGACGGTGAGAGGAGGTGCTGATCGTGGCGGAGGCGCTCGGATCCATGAAGAAGAGGAAGCAGGGGAAGAAGACGCCGACGTAGTGGAGGCGACCTAGTGCGGGGAAGGCGTCTGAACGGACGTAGACGACGTCGAGGAAGAAGATGCACATGCCGGAGATGACCGTGGTGACCTCCGACCACGCAAGCGACGGCAAAGCTCTCGGTGGTGCTCTCTCTTTCTCTGTTCCTTGAGGAAGAAGAGGAAACAGAGGGGAGGGGAAAGGGTTGGCGGCACGAGGAGGGAAGGGAGAAGTCTAGGGCTGCAGGGGGCTCGCGGGGTAGGTTTTGTAGGACCAGGGGCTCCTGTTCCGGCCGTCAAATTGGTCGAGGTGCCGACGTGGAGCCCCTGGATGAGCTGCCGTACAGAGGAGGACGAAGAACAGAGGAGGATCGGCGCATGTGGGCTTGGCTGGGCTGAAAGGTGAGTGCAGGTGGGCTGGGGAGATGGGCTGCTATTGCTGGTGCTGGGCTGCAATGTTGCTACTGCTGCTTTCCTTCTTCTCTTTTCTTCAGACAGAAAACAAGACAGAAAAGCACAGGTATAATGAAGAAGGTTGAGAGAGATATGAGAATATCCCTGGAGTGCAGAATTTGGATAAATTGCTTTGGGCATTTTTAAGGACAGAAAAATAATTAAAGTTTGAATTTAATTCAAACTTGAGCCATTTTTGAACACTACCAAAACAACTCCAAAATGGATGAAATTTGACAGGGAGGTATAAATCATGGTGCAAGATTATCTGGAAAAAGAAGAACATTTTTCTGGACAGGAAAAAGTCGCATAAATAATAAATGGAATAAAGAAGAAAGGAGAAGTTTGGATGGGATAGAAACTTGGGTGAACTTGAAGAATGGTTGCTGGTATGAGAATGGAGCATGAATGAGGTGGAGATAAGAAGAGGGGGGTTTCACACAAGATCACACAACAAAACTTAAAGATGCGAACCAAGGCATGATGATCATGATGCAATGCAATAAAAATGACAAGGAGGCACAACAAAATCATGAAGCATACAACAAAGCAAGATGATCATGGCAACAACAAGGATAGCAAAATATAATCAATAATGAACATGATGCAAGAAGCAAAAAGTGACAAAGGCACTCATCATGATCATGGCAACAAACAAATGAAACACATAGCAACAATGAAAATAAAAGGAAGGGAACTAGAGCATCGGTCTCGGGGCGTCACACCGGATCTGGCGCCAATGGGAAGTGGGAGGCCTCCTCCGTCACCAACGAAGATATTTTGAAGCTGAAGGAGGCCGGTTATTTGCCGTCCAACGTCGCCCATCGAGCCCCCGAAGAGGGCCAGATCATCCCTACGCCCGAGCCAGGCGAAAGGGTAGTTTTTCTCCCCCATTTCCTTAGGGGGCTTGGATTTCCCCTGCACCCCTTTGTGCGGAGGCTAATGTTCTACTATGGGCTGGATTTCCACGATCTAGCCCCCAACTCCCTCCTCCACATTTCGACCTTCATCGTCGTCTGTGAAGCGCTCCTCCGGGTCCAGCCGCACTTTGGCTTATGGTTGAAAGTGTTCAACGTGAAGCCCAAGGTGGTTGGCGGCGAGCACGCGGACTGCGGCGAGGCCATGATTAGCAAGCTGACACAGGTCCAGTGGCCGGACGGCCACTTCATCGACACTGTCTGGATGTGGCAGAAGGAGTGGTTCTACATCACCAAGCCAAGGGAGGCCGCATGAGGATCGGCCCCGCATTCCGGTCCGGACCCCCCACCAGATTGGCCTCCTGGACCACCAAGAGTCCAGACTGGGGATGCGTTGCCGACACCAAAGCGCTGCAGAAGCGCGCCGACAACATGATACAGACCGGCGCAAAGCTGGTGATGTGTTCCAAATCATGCTCCACCACGGGTTCCTCCCTTGTCAGGAGAGGGCCAAGCCCATGTGGGAGCATGAGCCCGAGGATCCGGCCACTGTGCGGCACCTGTTCGGCACGACTCCGGACAAGATATGGGGCCAACTATTCCAGCCCCAGAAGGAGTGGCCGGCCGTGGGGAAGGACATCGGTCTTGGCGCCGCGAATCCCCCAAGGGAGGTGAGTGGCATGTCTCTTCGAAGAGTGTTTGGATATCCACGTTACGTGGGATTTAGTCTAACCTATTACGTGGATTTTGCAGGGCTGGCTCGCCAAGGCCAAGAAGATCAGCGGCCCGACGCCGCTGCCAGAGGGCCCCCGATCAGAGCAGCTGGAGAAGATGCTGGTTGTAGTGCCTTACAAGGCGCCCGCTAAGAAGGGCAAGAAGCAAGAAGCACCGGAGGCCAAGGAAGGCCTCCGTCGTAGGATCCATTCGGGCAATCGGTCCGGAGATGCTGCGGCCTCATCCGTACAGGATGGGGACGAGGAGGAGGAGGACGAAGAAGAGAGTGCCACTTCGCACTCCAAAAAGAGGCCGGCGTCCGAAGACGCCAAGGAGGCCCAGCCTTCCCCGGCCCCAAAGAGACGACACCGGCCTAAGCTGGTCATACCTGATAGCTCGGGCGATGAGAAGTCCGAGGCGTTCGAGGAGCCCCCGAAGAAGGAACCCAGGGTCAAGCCCCCTGGCAGTAGGTAAAGTGTCTGTATTTTCAGCAGTTATGCTTTCAGTAGTTTGCTTTAGTTGAAGGTTAACCCCTCTGAATTACAGTCCCCCGCGCGAGCTCCCCACCGAGTAGACTTCGGAGGGGGCGTCTCTGCCCGCCGAACTGGCGGACAACGGGTCAATGGCGCATTTCGCGCCTCCTTTGGTCCCCGAGGAGGCCGAAGAGGTGCGGTCCCAAAGGACACCTCCTCCTCCGACCGCGGAGGGGGAGGTCGATGCCATAATGGCTGAGGTTAATACTTTGGTCACCGATGACTAGGAGGGAGCGTCCCTCCTGGCTGACACGGGAAAGGAGTCCGGACCAATCGGACCCCAACCGCCAACCGCCCCCGAGCCCCCAAGGCCGTCGACGGCACAAACCCCTCCCAGCGGGGAAGGGGCCGGGGGGCCAACGCCTGCGCCGAACACCTCTACAAGGGCGGCGGGCGGCTGGCCAGAGGCGTTAGAGGAGTTAGTGAACAACTTCGCCATCATTGATGGGCACCGCACTCTTATGAGTGCAGTTATGCAGGGTGTTCGGTCCGTCCAATCCGGACTGAACGACGTTGTCCAAGGCCTGATAACAGGCTTTGAGGTAAGTCAAGTGATGCTTCTTCCTCATAATGCGGCTGTAATTGGTAGTTCGGGTAGGCCGTGTGTGTACCAGCCCCCGATGCTCTGCAGGTTCTTCAAAGAAAAACTGCAGAGGATCAAATTCGGCAAGCCAACTAATGATGTTGATATTTTTGTGGCGTGATGTAAGCATCTTCCGTGGCTGCGGCTGCTAATGCCACGACACTTGAGGAGATGGATTGGAAGCTCAAGCTTTCCGATAAAGAGCTTGACCTTGTCAACAAGCGGCTTGACGAGGCGCAAGGTAAGTCCATTGATAGGATATGCAATTTACTTAGTGCTGGATATTGACGATCCGGATTATGAGGTGATCCTTTATTATGTTGATCTTGCAGTGGCCGCCGCCGAAGTTGAAGGCTTGAAGGAGGCCTTGAGGAAGGCCGAGGCCAAGGCGGCCGCGGAGAAGGCGGCAACTGAGAAGGCAGTGGCCGAGCTCGAGAAGGCCAAGCTTGTTGCATGTCAGCACGAGGCTCGGGTGACCAAAGTCTAAGTGGAGCTCCAAGATGCTGCCAAGAAGCTGGAGGCCCTTGAGAAGGGGCGGGAAGAGCAATCCTCCAAGCTATCCAAGGCGGAGAAGGAGCTCCAGGAGGCGAGGAGTGATGCTCGAGGTGTCCGGGAGGAGCTCCGGCAAGCCGCGAAAATTGTCAATGGTAAGAAATATTTACTGCAGAGTGTGTTCGGAGGCAACAGATTCGCCTTGCTGACGAAGGTCTGGCGCTCCACAGGCGCCTTCGCCGAGCTCCCGAAGAATGCGGTGGCCGCGGCGAGGCACTATGCCACCCGCGAGGAGGATTCCATGCAGCGGCTCTTTTGGTCACAGTTTCCGGACTCCGAGCACCCTCCCCTCCTCAGCGATCAAATGAAGCAGCTGATGGAGATGCATCGGATGTCCTAGCTAGCCTTGAAGGACCTTTGTGTCAGCCTGTGGCCGACCGAGCCCCTTCTGGACACCTACTTCGGCCTTGTGCAGAGGCTGAGGGAGGCGCCGCTCCAGATTGACGCCGTGAAGAGGTCGGCGTGCCTTGAGGGGGCTCGGCTCGCGTTTGCGAAGACCATGGTTCATTGGCCAAGGATTAATCCAATGGAGATGGCCACTGGTCCTCCGCCCCAGGGGAAGGAGAATCGCCGCCCCGAGCAGTACTTCCCGCAGGTGATGACCAGAGCGCGGGCGATAGAGGGCCAGTGTTCGAAAAATGTAATGCTTGAGTAGTTGTAGCAATTTTGTACCAAGTGAAACTTATGCTTTATTATGCATTTGCCAGACTTGTGTCATAATTTAATTTTGACTCCTGTGTGGCCGTATGTTTATTCTGAATGCTACCAGTCGTCGGCTTCAGCCCCTCAGTGAATATCACGAGGGGTGTTCTATCTCCGCACTGTTACCCTTAGCCAACGTCTTGGTGCCCGGAGGCGGTAGTGCAGGAACGAAACCAGGCAATCAAACTATTCGGTTTTACTACTTTCACTTAGTCGTAGGTGTCGGATTCGGGGTTCCGCAGACCCTTGATAGGTTCGAACTCTGGGGTGCGTGCGAAGAACTCTCCCTCCCAAGTCTTCCTGCTCAACAATTCCATGGCCTAGCTCGACGAACCCAAGGGACAAGAGACACAGCAGTTTACCCAGGTTCGGGCCACCTTGCGGTGTAAAACCCTACTCCTGCTTTGTGGTGGATTGTCCTCGAGGGGCTAAGGATGAACTAGTACAGTGGCGAACAGCCTCAGGAGGAGAGGTGTTCTTGAGCTCGAGTGAGCTGGTGGAGTGAGGGTGATCTGAATGATCTGTCCGGGGGTCCGATCCCCCTCTACGGTGGTGGCTAAGTCCTATTTATAGTGGCCTTGGTCCTCTTCCCAAATATAGGCGGGAAGGGATCCCACAACGGCCAAATTCGAAGGGAGACAACTAGTACGTGCTATCCTGACAAAAGTAGTCTTCGCCTGCAAAAGCCTCTGGTCGTGACGCCGTGGTGGGCTCGATGATGACCTCCATCCTGCTGTCCTGGCGGTCTTGGTCTTGTTGCACGGGAATGGAAACCTTTGGCTGATTCCTCGGGACTCCGCGCCTGCCCTTGCCTCCTTGGCACCAAAGAGGAAACTGGTACACTGCGCCCGCTGGCGCCCGCCTGGTCTTGGTCATCATGGCTCACGTCAGGTGAACCTCGCGAGGTGCGACTTGCATTGATATCTCCGCTCCTCGGGAGCCAGCCTGGGGAGGCCGCCCCTCGTGGAGGTCTTGGTGTCGTCCGCCTCGTGAGGCTTGGCCCCTCGCGAGGGTCTTGAGTTGTTGTTGCTAAAGCTGGGCCATACCAGGCCGTCGATGGAGCCACGCCATGGGCCGCAGGAAGGCAAGTCTGGGCACCCCCAGTCCCAGAACGCCGACAGTAGCCCCCGGGCCCAAGGCGCGCTCGAACTTGGCTTCGAGGTGAAGCCAAAGGGCAAGTGTGGAGCGCCGCGGGCCCTAACCGCATGCGGCCTCGGTTGTTGCGTGGAGATTGATGGGGCGTGGGCGCCTCCGCTTCCCCACGCTGCCTCGGCAACTGCTCGACTTGACGAGACCCTGCTGCATGCAGAGAAAAATCATCATTACGTGCGATCGTGGAGGCCGGCGGTCGGCCTCCCCTTGGCTATAAATGACGGGAGGGGCGAAGCCCCCCTTGCTCATTTCCGTCTTCTCGCCACCCGCTCCTTCTTCTTCCTTCTCGCCTCGCCATCTTGCCGCGGTGCTCATGGCACCGATTAGGAGGTTCTCCGCCGCGGAGAAAGGAAAAACCCCTCGCGAGGAGCAGGGACCACTTCCACCGAAGAAGAGGCTCAGCCGTCCCCGCGACGTTGGTGAGAGGCTGGAGGTGACGCGACCCTGGCCCGAGCGGCCTCCGCCGGGCTTCCCGCTCCCTCTGTACGCCCGAGCTCAAGGCTCCGGAGGAGGTGGCGACGCCTCGCGCCGTGCGAGCCATGGCCGTGGTGGCTAGGCTGAGGTTGTACGGGCGACTGGCCCACGAACCCACACCGAAAGCTCTTCGCGCGAGTTCGTGGTGTGGGCGGCGATGCCACCGCGCTCGTGGATCCAGCTCCCGCGGTTCTTTGCCGAGGAGATGCCGCCGAGGGGGCCACTTGAGCTGTGGCTGCAGCGCGCCGAGTGCTGCAGTCTGGCCATGGGGGCGGAGATCGAGGTCGTCCCCCCCAGGCAAGATCTTCATGACCCGAGGATGGGGCGAGGTCGCCCGCGCTTGCCGCGCGGAGGGAGCCCTCGCCATCCACTTCGAGTACGACAGCGCCTCCAGGCTGTTCTTCAAGGTCTTCGATGAGGAGGGCCACCGCCTGGAGTGCTGCCCCGGAGGAAGCGGCCTTCGTGGTGCGGTTGCGGGCGCCGAGCCCGCCTCCGGGCCTGCCGACAGCTCCTCCAGTAGCAGCGACGGCTCCTGGGAGTCCAGCGACTCTCCCGAACCTAGCGAGTCTCTGGAGTCGAGCGATGATAGTTACGTGCTATCGAGCTCCCGCCGTGCCCTGAGCGTGGTAGCGGCGTCCGCTCAACGTCGACGATGATCTGGATGGGGTTGGCGTCGGCCTCACGTGGCCCACTGTTGATGACGGCATCGACGGCGATGCCCGCTGCCAGGGTTTCTCGAGTTTTTTCTTCTTTTGTTCCCTGCGAGGAGTCAAGGCAAACTCTGTGGGGGTATGTAAGGAAATTGTAATGCTTTTGCTTCAATGTTTATTATTCCTGGTATAAGGTTACAGTTGCGTGTCTCGCTTCGGCATTGTTCCCCTTTTCGTTCTCGTGGTAGCTTTGCGCTCTACGCCGGCAGGTCCCAGTCCCCAGGCAGGCTTCGGCCGTCGCTGGTATGCCAGGTCGCGATGCCGTGGTCAAGGCCAGGAGGTGAGCGGCCCGAGGTCCGGTAAGAGCTCCTGAGGCGCGATGCTCAAGAGGTCCCCTTTGGCATGCAAGCAGCCCCCTAAAGGCCGAAAAGGGAAGTGGCATTGCCGGAGCGAGATTACGAGAGTTGAAAATTCCAGGCAGCGGGTTCGCGCTGATTCGTATAGGTAACTTATCTTGATGAACTTGAGGTGATTCCTTCGCGTGGTGCCCGATCTGCGCTTTGGCGGTGGTGCTATCAGGTAGGGCTTGAGCTGGCCTCCCCTTTTCTCGCTTATCTGAATGCTCTGCGTCCTCGGGTCCCGACCCTCGAGCGAGGCTCAGCCATCGCTGGTGTGCTCGGTATCAATGCCATGGTCAAGGCCAGGGGGTGAGGGCTGGAGAGTCAGTAGGAGCTCCTGAGGCGAGGTGCTCAGGAGCCCCACCTTTAACGCGCAAGCGAATCGCGTAAAAAAGGGGCGGCCGGCGGGACCGCCTGTAGTTAAGCTTTGGAGATTCCTGCGGGTTAGTCCAAGAGGAGGATATAACTTATAGTCGCGTTTGCTGTCCTGCCGCTGATCTTTCCGCAAGAAGATGAAGGCACTAAGGATCTGGTGAGGTGACGTGTGCGGGGCGGGCCGCGAGCTACAGCTCGATCCCTCAGATTTGTCAGCGTTGCAGGGACGGACCCTAGCACAAGCGCCGTGCCAGCATGTGTAGCCCCCATTGCGGGATGAGCAGGAGGCTAGTCGGCAATGCGGGAGGCCGCGAAAGGCAATAGGCAAGCAGGTGATAATCATAAAGCGACTGATGGCAAGAATAAGGCTAGTTCTGATAGATGCAAAGCGATACATGCCACAGGGATGGACCCACGCGGCTTGGGGATGATGCAGCCCGAGGGGCGCCCCCAACGGAGTGAATCAAGATGCAAAAGGATACATGTCGTAGGGACAGGCCCACGCGATCTGGGGATAATGCTGCCCGAGGGGCGCCCCCAACTAAATAAACTGGAAAATGTCACCTGGTACCGTTGCTGAAGAGATGTTGGAGTAGCTGAAGATGTGTGCTGAAGAAGTCGCTCCTCACAAGTCGCCTGGGTCCCGAACCTCGGGACGCTCTGGAGGCTCGCGGAGAACCGTCGCCATCTCGACCAGGACCACCTGGTGCCTGGTCTCCTGAGCCGCCAGGACGCGCCGCAGGTGGCGCTGGAAGGTGATAGCCGCGTTCGGCAGGCCGTATGACATGCGAACATAGCTGTGAGGGGGGCCCTCGCACCGACCAACACGCGATGGCCAGAAGCGCTCCTGAGACGCAGCCCTGTTGAGCCCAAGGTAGTTGATGCAGAAGCGCAGCTCACTGTCCTCGCCAGGACAAGGAGCCAAGCCAGGTGCCGGGCGGCGGTCGCCGCGCATGGCTCTTGCCTCTTGAAGCTCCTCGGTTGCCTTGATGACGAACTCCTGAGCACCAGGCACCTCGTGCCTTGTGCCCTCTTGGCGGAAGCACGCGCTGAAGCACGCCTCCATGTGGTGCCCGAGCGCCTCCCTCGTGACGTTGGCTAGTTTAGAGGCCCTCCAGAGGAGAGCCCCCGAGCCCAGCCTGAGAGGGGCACCGGGCGCGCCTTCCTATGAGAGAGAGGGGGGGCGCCCCATCCGAGGGCGCTGGTCCTGAGGTGGTGGCGGTGGAGACACCGTTCTCCTGAGGCTCTTGGCGGAGCAGCTGTTTCTTCTTCTTGGGGATAGCCTCTGGAGGGTAGATGGTGCCTTCGTTGTCTGGGTCCTCAACCGCCGCGGCCTGGCAGGCGCGCTCGAGAGAGCACACCGCGTCCTTTTCCTTGCAGGCGATCGTGATGATGTCGCGGTTCCCTGGCATCTTGAGGACATTGTAGCCATGATGAGTCACCGCCATGAACTTGGCCAGGGCTGGGTACCCAAGGATGGCATTGTACGGAAGGCGGATGTGGGCGATGTCGAAGTCGATGAGCTTGGTGCGGTAGTTGTCGCGCTGGCCGAAGGTGACAGGGAGGCAGATCTGCCCTATCGGGGTGGTGGAGCCGTCGGTCACTCCTGAGAAGGGCTTGGTGGGCTGCAGTTGATCATAGGGCACTTGGAGGCGATCGAACTTTTCGATGGAAAGGACATTGAGCCCCGCACTGCCATCAATGAGGGCCTTGGTGACGAGGACGTTGCTGATGACGGGAGAGCAGAGCATCGGGAGGGCGCCGGCGGTTGCCGCGCACTTGAGATGGTCTGACGAGCTGAAGGTGATGATGCACTTGGACCACCTGAGCGGGTGTGTGGCCTCGAGCCTGGGGAGAGCCGCGTTCACCTCACGGGTGAACTGCTTGAAGATGCGCTGGGAGGCTGGGGCCTGAGCACCGCCCAGGATGCAAGCGACGGCGCGAGGCTCCTGGAAGCCCCCAGCCCCCTCATCCTGGTGGTGGTCGTCGTTCCTTCTTGGTGGCGGTGGCAGCGGAGGGAGGCCGGCGTTGCCCTGAGGACGGTCCTCACGAGGCTGATCTCTCCAGGCGCCCTCGCGAGGCTGGCCCTGCCAGCGGTCCTCACGAGGCTGGTCACGCCACTCCTGGCGAGGCCCATGGTCGTCCCAGCGTCCTCCGCCTCGGCCTCCTCTGCGGCCGTAGCCTCGATCGTTGCGCTCGGGGCATCGACCAAAGCGCCCATCGCGGATGGCCCTGAGCTCATGGCAGTCGTTGGTGTTGTGGCTGTGTACGTTGTGGAAGACGCAGAACGGACGGCTGCCCTTGGATGACTCTGGGTGGTCGCAGCCGCGCTTCATCTCTGGTTCAGCCGCAAGCACGGCCACCCCCTTGCATTTCATGTCCTTGGCCTTGGCCTTCTTATCTTCTGGGTCGGCCACTGGGAGCTCGAGGAGGGAGAGGCATCCCTCCTCTGCTCTCGCGCACTTGGTCGCCATGTTGAACATCTCCAGAGCCATGCACAAGTCTTCGTGTATGGCGAGCTCCTCCTTCATCTTGACATCGCGGACGCCATCAGAGAATGCTGAGATGATGGCCTCATCCGACACCTTGGGGATCTTGAGACGGACGCTGTTGAAGCGCTAGATGTACTTCTGTAGGGTTTCCCCTGGCTGTTGCTTGATGCGTCGCAGGTCGCCCGCGGCAGGCGGGCGGTCGCGGGTGCCCTGGAAGTTGGCGACGAAACGCTCGCGCATCTCGCCCCAGGAGGAGATCGATCCTGCGGGCAGGTTCAGGAGCCATGAGCGCGCTCCATCCTTGAGAGGCATGGGGAACCAGTTCGCCATGACCTTCTCATCGCCGTTGGCCACCTCGATGCTCAGCTCATAGAGTTGCAGGAACTCAGCAGGGTCGGGGGTGCCGTCGTAGCGTGGAGGCAGGTCGGGCTTGAACTTCCCCGGCCAGATGACGCTGCGTAGCTTGGGAGTGAAGGCTCGGCAGCCCGCGGTGGTTACGGGAGCCCGATGTGGAGGTGGAGCTTGATCTTGGCGCTCATGCGCCACCACCACAGGCGGCGTGCGGTCTTCGCGTGGGGGTGCTGGGAGTGCAGGAGCATCTTCTTGCGGCCGCTGGACCTCCTGGCAGCTTGCTTCTTCACGCGCGGACGCCCTGCACGGCGGGTCATGCCGTGGGGCCGCGCGCCTTGGTGCGAGGGCGATGTCTTGATGGGGAGGTGGTGGAGGCGCTCCGTGGGCTACGTCGCCCGCGGCAGGTGGCGGGCGAGGCAGCGAGAGAGACGGCGCAGGCGAGCCCCCTGCGGCGCTGACAAGCTCGGCGATGCGCTCGAGCTAGTCCTCGTAGAAGTCGTCGATGGGGCGGTAGCGCAAGAGCTCGCGCGCCATGAGCAACACAGCTTGCGCGTCCGCCGGCCCGCGACAAGCGTGAGACGACGAACCAGCCGGAGTCAGCGACGGAGTGGCCGTGCGCCCATCACGCCGCACGGAGGGGTGCAGCGATGAAGCTTGCTGGTCGTGCCCCATCGGGCCGGTGGCGGCGTTAGCAGCAGGCGATGGAGAACGGTGGGGAGGCCCGCCGACGGGTGCCGTCTGGGCGACGCGAGCGGCGAGGGCGGCCCGACGCTCAGCACGGGCTCGACGGGCGTCAGCCATGGAAGCGGTGGAGCAGCGGCGGGTCGACCGACGGGAGAAAGGCTCCGACGCACCCCTACCTGGCACGCCAAATGTCGGATTCGGGGTTCCGCAGACCCTTGAGAGGTTCGAACTCTGGGGTGCGTGCAAAGAACTCTCCCTCCCCAGTCTGCCTGCTCAACGATTCCACGGCCTAGCTCGACGAACCCAAGGGACAAGAGACACAACAGTTTACCCAGGTTCGGGCCACCTTGCGGTGTAAAACCCTACTCCTACTTTGTGGTGGATTGGCCTCGAGGGGCTGAGGATGAACTAGTACAGTGGCGAACAGCCTCAGGAGGAGAGGTGTTCTTGAGCTCGAGTGAGCTGGTGGAGTGAGGGTGATCTGAATGATCTGTCCGGGGGTCCGATCCCCCTCTACGGTGGTGGCTAAGTCCTATTTATAGTGGCCTTGGTCCTCTTCCCAAATATAGGCGGGAAGGGATCCCACAACGGCCAAATTCGAAGGGAGACAACTAGTACGTGCTATCCTGACAAAAGTAGTCTTCGCCTACAAAAGCCTCTGGTCGTGACACCGTGGTGGGCTCGGTGATGACCTCCGTCCTGCTGTCCTGGCGGTCTTGGTCTTGTTGCACGGGAATGGAAACCTTTGGCTGATTCCTCGGGACTCCGCGCCTGCGCTTGCCTCCTTGGCACCAAAGAGGAAACTGGTACACTGCGCCCGCTGGCGCCCGCCTGGTCTTGGTCGTCATGGCTCATGTCAGGTGAACCTCGCGAGGTGCGACTTGCATTAATATCTTCGCTCCTCGGGAGCCAGCCTGGGGAGGCCGCCCCTTGTGGAGGTCTTGGTGTCGTCCGCCTCGTGAGGCTTGGCCCCTCGCGAGGGTCTTGAGTTGTTGTTGCTGAAGCTGGGCCATACCAGGCCGTCAATGGAGCCACGCCATGGGCCGCAGGCAGGCAAGTCTGGGCACCCCCGGTCCCAGGACGCCGACAGTAGGAGCTTGACGGTGGGGACTAGGGACTAGCCCCCGGTGTAGTTGTGATGTACTTGGGGGTCGAAGCCTGCCCTTTCCAATCACATGGTTTGTGTTAAGATGAACCCTTCGTGTGACACGGCGAAATCGCCAACGATTTTTAGAGTCCAACCTCGTCCTCCGATCGCAGACCCGTTTGCGCTTACTATGACGATCAGTTTTCGGCTTTTTCCTCCTGAGGTACTTGACCGGGCAAACTAGTAGTACAATCATAGGGGTTCTCCCTTTGCCCTCTTAGCCGAACTAGCAGAACATAAGGGGCAAACACAGGAGCCGGGCAACCCAACTATTGACCCAAGACATAGTTCGAAACAGATGCATATAGTGCAATATCCGAGACGCCGGACACCTAGCGGGAAGCGGCGCCGGACTTAAGGATATTGAGCTGATATATAAATCAAACTCGTGACTTATTAACATATTTTCATGCCGGGCTGTTCGAAGAGCAATGAGAGAATCGGAAAGGGACAGAAAAACTGCAAGAATGCGGATATCCGAACACCATAAGGGGTATTTTTATTATTTCTCGTAAGCTCAGGACGTCTAACCGTACAATTTGAACTGCGAAAGCAGCACTTGCAAGAGAGAAAGAAAAAGGAAAAATTACAGAGGAAAGGTTGACGCAGGGCCTTGATGCAAGAGTTGAAGCCTTCAGTGTGCCCTGCTGCACGTCTACGCCTTTGCTTCTGATAGGTGGGGGCCTGAGACCATCAATGATACCTTGATGGGCGAGGGTTCTGCCGCTGGTGCTTTATGCTGGGGGGTATCCGGAGTTAGCCCCCGGGTCGTCCGAAGATGAGGTCGCTCCGAAGTTCGGTTGAGAAGAACACGTACTTCGGATTAATGAATGCCTCACAGCTGCCCATGGAATTTTAAGCGCAAATTTATGCTGGTGAGGCACATGGAGCATAGAGAAGGTGGGCGTGCCGTGGGGCGCGTATCCCTATTTGCGGCGAATGCATGCGGGTTCCCATGACGGAGAACGGGTTCGAACCCGTTTGCTGTTGTCACCGTCCTTTACGGCGGGTCGGCATCCGGGCCTATATGGGCCAGTGTTGTATTCGGCCGCTAGGGCCGCAGTGTGTTCTTCGGTTCGAAGTGAGCGTTCGGTGTTGCCGTTGATAGTTATGACGCCTGACGGGCCGGGCATCTTCAGCTTGAGGTACGTGTAATGTGGGACGGCATTGAATTTGGCGAACGCTGTGCGGCCGAGGAGGGCGTGATAGCCACTGTGAAAAGGTGCAATATCGAAGATCAAGTCCTCGCTTCGGAAGTTATCCGAAGATCCGAACACTACTTCAAGCATCACGGTGCCCATGCAGCGGGCCTCCACTCCCAGAATGACCCCCTTGAAGGTGGTATTACTGGGTTTAATCCTTGATGGATCGATCCCCATTTTCTTCACTATATCCTCGTATATCAGATTGAGGCTGCTTCCTCCGTCCATTAGGACTCTAGTGAGGTGGAATCCATCGATAATGGGGTCTAGCACTAAGGCTGCGGACCCTCCATGGCGTATGCTCGTGGGGTGATCCCTGCGATCGAATGTGATCAGGCAAGCTGACCATGGATTGAACTTCGGTGCTACTGGTTCGACAGAGTATACGTCCCGTAGCGCTCGCTTCCTCTCCTTCTTTGGTATATGGGTTGCGTAGATCATGTTTACCATCTTGACTTCGGAGGGGAAGGGTTTCTGGCCTCCACTATTGGGCCTGCGGGGCTTATCATCGTCCTTGCTGCGTGGGCTTTTGCCCGAGTCTTCGGCGCTAAGCTTGCCGGCCTGCTTCATCACCCAACAATTACGGTTGGAGTGATTGGCAGGCTTTTTGGACGTGCCATGGATCTGGTAGGGCCTGTCCAAAATTGTGTCTAGCCTGGACGGGCCACCGCTGTTGCCTTTAGGGGCCTTTTTGCGCTGTCCGGACTTCGGGTTTCGGAATCCGGCGTTTACTGCCGTATCCTCTCCGTCGCCATCATTGTGGCGACGTTTGTTCTTGCTGCGTCGCGGCCTTCCGTTTCCGTCCCGGACTTCAAAAGTACCAGGGGTATCGGGATTGGTGGTTTTACGAGCAAGCCAACTGTCCTCGCCTGCGCAGAAGCGGGTCATGAGAGAAGTAAGGGCTGCCATAGTTCGTGGTTTATCCTGGCTGAGCTGCCTTATGAGCCATTCATGCCTGACACTATGCTTGAAGGCAGCCAAGGCTTCGGCGTCCGGACAGTCGACAATTTGGTTTTTCTTGGTGAGGAATCGGTTCCTGAATTATCGAGCAGATTCTCTGGGTTGTTGCGTAATGCGATTTAGGTCGTCAGCCTCCGGAGGCCGGACATAGGTGCCCTGAAAGTTTGCTCGAAAAGCATCCTCCAGCTCTTCCCAACAACCTATGGAGTCTGCGAGGAGGCTGTTCAACCAGTGCGGAGCTGGGCCTTTGAACTTTAGCGGCAAATATTTAATGGCGTGGAGGTCATCTCCTCGTGCCATGTGAATGTGGAGGAGGAAATCCTCTGTCCATACGGCTGGATCCGTGGTTCCATCATATGATTCAATGTTCACAGGCTTGAAGCCTTCCGGGAATTGATGTTGCATTACCCTCTCTGTGAAGCACAAGGGGTGTGCGGCGCCTCGAACTCGGGCTACGTCGCGTCGGAGGTCTTCGGCCCTCCGAATATGATGCTGCTCCCGGATTATATCGTTTCGGTTTACCCGGTCATAGTATGTTTCTTGGTTGGCGGGCGAGTCTTCTCTGGGTCCGTAAATGGACCTGGTGCGGCCTCCCCGGGCGTCTAGGTCATGGCGGAGGTCGTACTCGTAAGTAGGCCGCGTTTGGTCCTTGCCGTAACAGCGAGGTGGGGCGGCTTTGTGTTCGGCCTCATCAGCTTCTCTGTCCCGTCCTCTAGGGAGACGGTCTGGCTGTTCGGCGTGTGTGTATGTTGGACGTGTTGGCTCTAAGGCCTCATCGTCGAACTGAGGTAGCAGTTTTCGCTTAGGATAGCTCTTGACTTGCTGTTTGTGGCTGTACCCTTCTTTGGCGGCTAGGACTTTGGTCCACCGCTCATTGAGGGTATCCTGTTCGGCTTTGATTTTGTACTTTTGTTTCTTCAGGCTGCGGGCGGTCGCTAAAAGCCTCCGCTTGAACCTTTCCTGCTCCAGCGGGTCTTCTGGGATGATAAAATTGTCTTCCCCGAGACTGGCATCTTCTTCGGACCACGGGAAGTAGTTACTGTCTTCGGAGCTATCGGGGTTTTCCGGGTTGAATGCGTCCTCCTGCCCCGCCAGGTCATCCTGATGATGTTCATTGGCTGCGGCTCCGGTGGGGTCATCCGTATTATTCTCGATGCCGTTCTCTGCCGAGTCTACGTTGCTCGCATGGCTTCGGCGTGGCTTTGACCGGGGGCGTTGTTTTCGACGTTTGGGAGGCTCATCTCTGGGCTTGCCCCGGTCCTGCTCAGGAGTGTCGTTGCTGTCCTTTGGGGTGTCCACCATGTAAATGTCATAGGTGGATGTGGCCGACTAGCGGCCCATGACGGGGGGACCGACCTCAGCATTAGCCGTGGCTACGTCCTCCTCGTCCATGTATTCGGCATTCTCCGAATTATAGTCTAAAATATCTGTTAAATCATCGATAGTTGCTACCAAATGGGTGGTGGGTGGGGCGCAAAACCCCCTGTTGAACTCCACGAAGGGTCGGTGATTGAAGGTGGAGGGCAGGTTCTCCTGGATGGCCATTTTCTGAATTTGGTCTAGCGCTTCGTTCAATATATCGAGGGTTACCGGACTTGAGGGTTCTGGGCAGACTTTGTGGTGACGAAGCGGAGGTTGGGCTGTGACCCAACCGATCCTTGGCCCCGGACGGACCTATCAGGGTCCGGGACCGGAACCCCGAGGGACACCAGATTGTCCTTGGAAACTGAGGGTGTGTTTTGACCCTCCCGTGCACCTTCCACGCCAATGTTTGAGGTTGGGTCATTTTAGGCCGGGGGTAACCCCTGGCCGCTATTCGCTGACTCAGGGTGCGGGCTCGAGGCCAGCAAGGTGTTGTGGGGGAGGAGCTCGGCCGAGATCGAATCTTGGCCTCTGACCTCTGGTTCTGCCTCGAGGGCCGGGGATAAATCTTCCGCCGATGTGAGTTCGGTTGACGGTGGGGTGAGGTCCCCTCTCTCAGGGAGTGCTTCCTGGCTCAAAGCCGTTTGGTGGACCGGGGCCGATCCACAGATCGGATCGGATGTGAGTGTCAGGGCAGGCGCGACAAGGCCTGCGGGGGTGGTGAATCCGGTGAAAACCAAATCCCCCCACGCACAGCGACGTACTCCAGATTGCCGAATCGAATCCGACGTTCGGGAGCGAAGTTGTCAACCTGGTCGAGATGGCCGGTTGAATCAGCGTGCAACACGATGTTGCCAAAAGCGAAGAGTTGTCCTGGGACGAAGAGATCTATGGAACTGACGTCCTTTCCGAGGACTAGGCGAGCCATCGATCCTGCTGGCGATCCAACAACGGAACTCTCAATGAAAGCACCAATGTCGGTGTCAAAACCGGCAGACCTCGGGGTAGGGGGTCCCGAGCTGTGGATCTAGGATCAATGGATAACAGGGGACGACGAACACAATGTTTATCCAGGTTCGGGCCCTCTCGAAGAGGTAAAACCCTACGTCCTTCTTGATTGTATTAAATATATGATGGAGTTTACAGAGTAGATCTACCTCGAGATCCGCATGAGCTAAACCCTAAGGCTATGAGGTGAAGAATATAGCTCTGACTCTAATGACTACAACCCTTGGTTTATATAGACAGCGATAGGGTTAGGGTTACCGAAGATAGATTACAACCAGAGGGAAAGAGATCTCATCTACCCTTGACTTGAAGGACACACCATGGCTTCACAGGTTTCCGATCACCATACGGCTCCACCAGTCCGGCCCAGGTATAATGGGCCGTCGCCCCGAGGACCCCTTAGTCCATGACTCCCTCGCACCCGAAATACTTTTTCCGCCGCCGCAAGTGTTTGACACGAGAAAAATCTTATAGCGCTCCGTATGAAGGGAAGAGGGGGAGTTTGATTTCTCTCATGCGCCGGGGAAAAGAAAAGTGTGCGGGCGTGCCAGTGTACCGTAGTACACAAAGAAAAAGGGGTATGGGAAACAAGTATTTCATTAATCTCATCGGATAAACAAAATTACAAGCTCCCATTAAAAAAATGCGCTCCGTGGCCTACTAGCGCGGCCAGCCTGACTGTGGCGATGTGCGGTCTCCTGGTTCCTGGGGCCTCGGAAGGCTCCCGGTTAATTACTCCCGCGGGTTGCTCCACGAGATACCTCCGATTAAGCCGTGTGGTCGTCTTCGTCGTCTTTGCTTCGCGTTCTCCATGCATGATGATGATGGGGTGTGTGTAGTGTGGGCAGCGGAAAAGCCTGTGTCCTCGTCGGTACACGTCCCGCTCAAAACATGGCTTTGTGCTAGCCACGTTCGCCCTCGCCATCGCGCCTCGTCAGTCTTGACGACGTTGATGTAGTCGGTGTTGGAGTAGCATGGGTCCTGCTTGGCTCGGACTTCTTGACGATGTAGCGGCTTCGTCGGGGCACGCAAGGGGTTGCCTCACGGGAGTATTCTTTTGTGGAGACCGACGTCGGTGTAAAACCAACGCACGCTCACATCGGGATGGCCGGTGTGGTTGGTGCCTCGTCTCGACTAGACGCCGAGGTTACGACAGTCTGTGAAGACAAAGACTCCGCCTCACGAGACCGTGGAAGGTAACATCTTAGAGGGGTGTGGTGGATGCCTCGTCTTGGCTAGACGCCGTATTCGGTGGTCTGCCAAAACAAGGATCACGCCGTGGGGCCGAAGAAAGGTAACATCATGGAGGGGCGTGGTTGATGCCCCGTCTCAGCTAGACGCCGTATTCGGTGGTCTGCTAAGACAAGGATCACGCCATCCATACGACAAACGAGACCTGATGCAATGAAGGGTGCACCTCGTCTCATCTGGACGCCGTATTCAGTGGTCCACCAAGACAAGGGCAACGCATCGTGGTGCTGAAGAAAGGTGGCGTCATGGAGGGGCGTGGTTGATGCCTCGTCTCAGCTAGACGCCGTATTCGGTGGTCTTCTAAGACAAGGAGCACGCCGCCTGTACGACGACGAGATCTGTGTGCAACTAAGGGTGCACCTCGTCCCGGCTGGACGCCGTATTCGGTGGTCCGCCAAGACAAGGGAAACACATCACGGGGCCGAAGAAAGATGACATGAAGGGGCGTGGTTGATGCCCTGTCTCAGCTAGACGCCGTATTCGGTGGTCTGCTAAGACAAGGAGCACGCCGCCTGTACGACGACGAGATCTGTGTGCAACGAAGGATGCACCTCGTCTCGGCTGGACGCCGTATTCGGTGGTCCACCAAAACAAAGGAAACACATCGCAGGATCGTGGTAAGGGTCGGTGAAGACGTGTTATCGCGTAGCACCATCTTCTTCGTATCGTGGGCTCCATGTTGCGGGCAGCACCGGGGGCGTGTGTCATCTTCATGAGCTCCGGGTCGCGGACTCTGTCTTGATGAGGTAGACATCGGTGGTGTCGTCCCGCGAGCTCCACGCCTCCGTCCACCGCGGCACCAGCTTGATGATGTTGACGATGGACGTCGTCCTAGCGAGCTCGGTGTTGCCATCCATCACGGCACGGCGGCGGCATCCTCGCTAGCTCCAGGCCTCCGTTCTCCTTAGCACTAGTTTGATGAAGAAAACAACGGGCGTCGTCCTAGCAAGCTCCGAGTCACCATCCTCCGCGGCACGCGGCAGCATCGCCGCGAGCTTCACGCCTCCGGGCTCCACACCACGATCCTCCGCAGCACCAGGTTGATTATGTTGGCGATGGGCGTCGTCTTGGCGAGCTCCACGCCATCATCCTCGATGGCGCCGGCTTGATGACGAAGTCGAGGGTGTCGTCTGGGCGAGCTCCACGCCTCGGTCCTCCATGGCGCCGGCTTGACGAAGTAGATGGCGGTCGGCCTCCCAGCAGGCTCGACGCCTCCTCCTTGCTATGTGCGTCCATGGGTGAGTGTGCGCCCATGTGTGAGAGCGCCACATCGGCCGCCGCTTCGTCCGCCGCATCCAGGTGTGTGATGACCTACACACATAGAACAGATTATTGCATCGCCGGAAATCCTCCCGTGGGCGTGTTCATCTACTCGCCGCTGCTCTGCTTCCGTGTGAGTGTGCTGTCGCCGTGTTCCCTTGGCGCACGCGCCGCTGCATGGGCGCGCCCTCCGATCTCCTCGACGCTGCCACCAGGGGCACGGGAGCCTTCTCTTGTTGCCTACGTGAGGTGCTCTTCTTGGTGAGCTGCGTGCCTTCTGTCTCCCTCGCAAGCTGTGTTCTTGCGTGAGGTTCTCCGTCCGTGAGTCTTGCTGGGTGTTGCGGCCGGATACAATCTTGCCAGGAGTAACCTGTAAGAGACAAGAATAGAAAGAGAGCGCGCAGCGGTCACGGCCACCATGCGTCCGCCCTCGATGTTGGGTGCACGCGC
Source organism: Thinopyrum elongatum (assembly GCA_011799875.1). Classification (NCBI taxonomy): domain Eukaryota; kingdom Viridiplantae; phylum Streptophyta; class Magnoliopsida; order Poales; family Poaceae; genus Thinopyrum; species Thinopyrum elongatum. The sequence goes on from CM022297.1 coordinate 249,044,262, forward strand.
CGCCGCCATGAGCGCGTCTTGTCCTCGATGCTGGGCGCGTCCCCTTGTCGATACCGCCGCCGCCACGGACGCGTTTCTTCTGCGTGCGATATCTGTTTGTGCGTGCGTGAGTTCTCGCCTGGCACGTGTGTCAGGTCTGAGACGTGGTAGCTCCTGTATTTATAGGACGGGAGGGCTGGACGTTGTACGCAGCCCGCCGCTGATTCCTTCCTTCTATTCTTCTTCTTGATGTCCGAGTCTGCACAAAGAAAAGGAAACAAACCAATGCATACCTTGTTGCTTCCAGCATGCCTTCCAACAAAAATCAACGAGGTCGGTTGAGTCTTTGGTTTTCCTAATCTCGGTAGCTTGCCAATTATACGAGCACACATCCGGCTGCTCCCGTGCATGTAACTTGCAGCGGGTATTTTTTTTTTGCATGAAAAAAAAAACGCCTCTCCATGGCTCTAAAGATGTTGGAGGAGCACAACTAGGAACACCAAACGAAAACAGGCGAAAAAGAGAAAGAAAAAAAAGTGTTTTTTTTTAAATGTTGGCTTTCCCGTTATACACCAGCTATAGGCGTGATATCCGAGAAGGCTACCGAAGGACTTGTCATTGGGAACCATCGAAAGACCTTGACGATTGCAACTCAACAACTTAAAAAAGCTTTGGTGTACGTGTATGAAGACGTCGTGTTTCGGGATGCTTCCGAGAGGCAACATAAATTCATACTCTAGCCCATCATCATATTGAGGGCCCCCACAGCTCAACATGCCCCCTGCACACGCCCCATGCACCCAGAGACTTGGGTATGGTAGGTTCAGGGCAAATGGTTTTGGGACAACGGCTTGGCGATTTTTCTTCGTGCATATTGAGGGGTGGTGAACAACTACCTCCCGCCTTCCTTCAGTGGGTTCCTTACTGCTTGGGACCACTTGATTGCTTCTTGAACTGTTGGGATTTTTTTTCTTGAATTTGTTTCTTGGACTTTTGGAATTTTATTATGATTGCTCACGCGGATGATTGATTGGCCGCGGACTTCCTGGACTTGTTTTGACATTCGGCTCAAACTTCTTGGGGACTCTTCTTCCAGGATTCTTCGGGACCCACTTTGAGAACTTGGAAGGCAACTATTCACCTCTGTGGACTAGGAAAAACCCTCTAGCACTTTATCTGGAGCTTTTGGTGGCGCACCCCAGGGTTGCCATGCGACTACGCACCAAACCAATTTGTATTGGGTCAGGCGGCCCTCCATGATCTTTTCCTATAGTCTTCCCTGAAGTGCGAGCCTCTGTGAACACGAGGCATGCCGGGAAACATGAAGAGCGCGGGTCTCAATACTCAGAAGTGCCCAAGTAATCATCTCCGCTGCCTCCGGAAGCATACACCTAATACGTGTCGTGCATTGTGGGTGTAGGAGCCGCTCCACCTGCAACTTGACACATTGTGTTGCCCCCCAACAAGTCCTAGGGTAGCCGAAACTTCAATCAATAGCGTAGTGCGATAGGGGAAAGCCATTTTTTTTGTTGGACCTAGTCCGTAAAAATTGGGGAAAACTAGATATATCCACGAAATGCTAAGGAGAATGGATCATGGATCCGAAAGCCCACAGAAAAAGTTTCCCCAATGAAAATCCGAAAGGCAACAAAAGAGGCAAAATTTTAAGAAAAATATTTTTTGAGGAACCTTCCGTTGATTGGGGGCATAGGTCGGACTCCCTGGGAATCGACGAGCTGGTATGCTCCCCCGTCGTAGACTTGCTCGATGAGATATGGTCCTTCCCACTTTGGCTCGAACTTGCCCTTCGTCTTGTGCGTCACGACGATGGGCCGCCTGAGCACGAGGACCAACTCGCCTTTTCGGAAAACGTGTTGCTTAACGAGCTTGTTTTAAGCTCTCACCATATTCTGGCGGTAAAGATCCTGGTTCTGTAGGGCATGAAGTCGCACCTCTTCAAGGGCGTCAAGGTCCTGAAACCGCAGTTGTACCTGTTCGTCTTGGGTGATCTCATCCTGGATAGCCACCCTCAAAGGTAGCTGGACCTCTAGTGGTAGGACCGCCTCACTCCCGTAAACGAGAGAAAACGGAGTCGCCTGTGTTGGGGTACGGACCGTGACGTGGTACGCCCATAAGGACTCGAAGAGACGGTCATGCCAGTCTCTCCTGTTCCTTGTCACCGTCTTCTTGAGTATCTTGCCTAGTGTCTTGTTGAAAGCTGCGATCGCATCGTTGGATTGGTGTAGATGGTGGGGATGTGGTGATGAAGTGAAGGGGAGAGCGGTATGCCCATCGCTCCGGCCATGCTTAGCCATATCCCTCCGTCTTTGTCGATTGTCCGATGATGAAGTGGGCGGCCTTCGCCTCGTCGGTGCCCGGCCTGGTGGTGTCCGCCTTGTCGATGTCGGACTGGATGACTTGCCTTTGCCTCGTCGGTGCCTGGCAAGATATGGGTTGCTTCATCGGAAAAAGACATGTCGATGGAGTATAGCTTTGCCTCGTCGGAGCTTCGACGATGTCGGGGAAGTGTGTTGATGTAGAAGTTGGAGTAGACTTGGGTGTCGCCGCACGACATCGGTGCTTAATGATGACGACAATACTAGCTCATCGATGTAGACCTTGGGGCGTCGCAGTTACGGGGACGATCTCCGCTCGGTGTAGACAGTTGGTGTAGAAGAATGGCGGCGTGCCAGTAAAGTCATCGCCCGATGAAGAGTTGATGAAGATTGCAACACCGTGTCGACGTAGTCAGATGGCAGCGTGTCAATGTAGTCGACGTCCCCGTCGGGTGTGAAGTCGATGAAGATGGTGACGACATGTTGATGTAGCAGCCTTCTTCGTTGAGCTGGAGGTTGATGATGATGACTCCAACATGGGCACGGGTGGTGTAGATGGCGCCAGGCCACGCACACCGGCAACCCCTCTGATGTCATCGGTGGTGTGGAGTTAGCGCCGAGCTACTCACCGGCAGCCTTGCCACTGTCGTTGTGGAAGCATGCATGGAAGAAGACACCGCCGATGAGCTCTCCGGCAAGCGTCTGTCAATGTCGTGGTACGTCCATGGGGTGCAGCCGCTGGCGCGTTGTCCACGGCTGCCTTGGGTACAAGTGCCTCAAGTGCTAGGGCCTCTTCTGCGGCTTCCCTTTGGTGCAGCTTATATTGGCGGCGTGGTGTCGCTGCCTCCGACCGAGTGTGTGCGTCGTCCACCGGGGCACGTTGTGCGTCATTGCTCGCTGAAGTGAGAAATGAAACGAGAGATAGACATTAAATATGTGGGTGTCCCATTGAAGAAGACGGACGCCATGATTTTGTTCTTCTCGGTGTAGAGGTGGATGGTGGTGGAGCCTTGGACGCTGGCTTCCTCCTTCCGGCGTGTGCAGGTGTTTCACTTGATGATGGATGCCTTCGTTGCTTCTATACATCATATGCATTGGTGTAGGATGTCAGTGTAGATGGGAGAAGGCATGGGCTACTTCCGGATGCGAGTCTTGATACAGATAGAAGAAAGCATCATTGGGTCGTTTCCTGATATGCGTACGTCGTTGTCGGCACGTTATCTGCAGCCGTGCATTCCGGCTACTCCCGTACTCGCGACAGGGTGCTCCTGGGCGCGGTGCTCATGGCCTCCGAGTTGTGTGTGTCGATGTGGTGTACGGGGAAGAAGGAACCACTGGCCTCTTCTCCGACATGCGTCTGGCGTCGGCGTGCATGTCTTCGCGGCAGCTGTTGCATCGTCCGCGGCCTCCGTTGGCGCGTGTAATCGATGTAATGTGTGGGCACCCGCACAAAGATGCACCGCCGGCCTGTTCCGCCGCGCACGCCAGGTGTCGGCGCCCATGGATCTGCAGCCGCCATTACATCATCCGTGGCTTCCATGCTGACTTCGAGTATGGCCGGTGCAGGACCCTCCTCGGCGTGACATCCACTGGAGCGCGTGTCGCTGCCTCCAGCTATCTGCGCATCCTCCGTCGGAGCATACTTTGTGTTGATGTAGCATGTGGTCCTCTTAGGCGCGGTGCCCATGGAATCCATCCGCGCGCCTATAGTCGTTGCCTCTTCATTTCTTCTGCGTGTGGGACGTACTGCGTGTTGTGGCTCCCCTCCGTCCATCTCCTTGGCTTTAGTATCGGCGTCTAAGGGGCTGACCGGGGTACTCTCCTGCCAACATGAGTAGCATGTGTGGCCGCTGGAATTTCTTCACGAGCTTGTGTACACATGCATGGCCACACATGCACCCGTGCTTCACCCATGTTCATCGATAGGCCATCTGCAAGATAGAAAACAACACGACCATACCTTAACATGCATGGCATGTTCTTCTGCACTGCGTGACCGCGGAATCCAGCACGCAAGATGTGTGGGCGAGGGCACCGGTGCCTGCACGATGCCATGGGCGACCGCGTATGCAACCTCACATGTCTCCTTTGGCCTGCCCCCTGCAAGCGCACGCGTAGCCGAGGTCAGGGTGTGCCATCTCAGATGAGCGCGATCTACACGACGCCGCCTCTGTTGGCGCGCCGTCGGCTCTTTGGCCTTTTTTCTCCGCTTGGCGCATTGTCCGCAGCCTCCGCTGAAGCGTGTGCTTAGACCACTGTGTCCAAAGACCGGGAGTCAACCCCGGCCGGACTCACCCTCCTTACGGCGGACCTGGCTTGGAGCCTCGACGCGAGTTCGACGTCCGATGATCAGGAGTCAGCCCTTGCCGGACTCGCCCCCACCTCACCATCATTCCGGAGGTCGACTCCGAAGAAATCTCAAATGCCAATCCGGCTAGTTTCACCCTGTTAAACAAGGCGCTAGATCGGATCCAGATGATGACTATCACAGATGGCCCATCCTCGACCTACGCCTGACGGGGCCATGAGGCTGGCCATAGGGAATTTTACGTCCCACCAACCACCCACTTGGTAGCCAGTATCAAGGACTTAACCGACATGCTGGACTATGCCTCTGAGGAGGCCGACAACATGGACGAAGACAACGAAGCCTTGGCCCGCGCTAACACGGCCCCTTTCGTCACCGGCCGATGGACGGCCACCTCCACCTATGATGTTTACATGGTGGACACCCCCAAGGACAACGGCGATGGCGGTAATAACGGGGACGTCACCCAAAGGAGAGATAGCAACAAGCCCGGCAAAGAGCCACCCAAATGCCAGAAACAGCGTCGACGATCCAAGGGGCATCGAGGCAGAGAAAGCAACCGGAGAAGACGACACCCCGGACAATGCGGAAGGCCTCGGTGACCCCACCCCTGTGCAACAACCAGACAACTCGGAGAAGCGTGGGGATCATTTTAATCCCTAGGACCTCAATGACTCCAAGGACAGTAACTACCTCCCCCTCTCTGAGGGGGAGGTTAGCCTTGGAGCCGAGGATTTCATCGTTCTGGAGGATCCACTGGACCAAGAGCAGTTCAAACAGCAACTTATAGCCACTACGCGAAGCCTGAAGAAGAAGCAGCAGTAGCTGAAGGCCGAGCAATACACCCTCAACGATAGATGGACAAAAGTCCTGGCAGCTGAAGATGGGTACGGCTACCAACAGCAAACCAAAAGTTACCCAAAGTGGAAACTGCTGCCACAATTTGACAACGAGGCCCTTGCACCCACACCGCCAAGATATATCCAGGCAGACCAGCCCGACCGCCCCCCTTGAGGAAGGGACAGGCCGGCTGGAGAGGCCGAATACCCACCCGCTCCCCCTCGCCATAAAGGCAAGAAGACAGCACAACCTGAATACCAATATGATCTCTGTCATGACCTGGCCATTAGAGCAGGACAAACAAGATCCATCTATGGATCTCATGAGTATGCTCCGGCTGGACGGGATGTATACCAAACTTGGTGCGACCGAAACGATAGAGTTCGGGAGCAGCATCGCGCCGATGTGGCAGCTGATCTTCGGTGCGACATAGCCCGGGTAAGGGGCGCCGCTCATCCGATGTTCTTCACGGATGAGGTAATGCGGCATTAGTTCCCCGAAGGGTGTAAACCCTTAAGCATTGAACAATACAACGGGACAACAGACCCGGCCGTATGGATCGAAGATTTTCTTCTCCACATTCATATGGCCCGAGGAGACGATCTCTACACCATAAAATACCTACCACTTAAGCTCAAAGGACCAGCCAGGCATTGGCTCAACAACATCCCTGAAAACTCCATAGGGAGCTGGGAAGAGCTCATGGATGCTTTCCGAGCCAACTTTCAAGGCACTTATGTCCGGCCTCCAGATGCCGATGACCTAAGCCATGTGGTCCAACAGCCCGGCGAATCAGCCCGACAGTTTTAGAATCGGTTTTGGACCAAAAAGAACCAAATCATCGACTGCCTAGATGCTGAAGCTATAGCCGCATTCAAGCATAGTATCCATGACGAATGGCTCGCACGCCAGCTCGGCCAAGATAAGCCGAGGACGATGTCGACACTTACCTCTCTCATGACCCGCTTTTGTGTGGGAGAAGATAGCTGGTTGGCTCGTATAAGCGCCAACCCTGAAGACGCTGGCACCTCGAAAGTCCGGGACGAAAATGGGAAACCATGGCGCAACAGAAATAAGTGTCGCCACAACGGCAGTGAAGCCGAAGACACGACAGTAAATGCTGGATTCCGCAACTACAAATCAGGACCACAGAAGAAACCCTATAAAGGGGACCAGGATGGACCCACCAAGTTGGACATAATCCTGGACAGGCCCTGCCAGATCCACGGCACATCTGATAAGTCCGCCAACCACACCAATCGTAACTATTGGGTGATCAAATAGGCCGGCAAGCTCACAGCCGAGGACGCAGGCAAAAGCCCCCGCAGCGAGGACGATGAGGAACCTCGCAGGCCGAACAATGGGGGCCAGAAACAATTCCCTCGTGAGGTAAAGACGGTGAATATGATCTACGCCACCCATATACCCAAGAAGGAGAGGAAATGCGCACTTCGGGACGTCTACGCCGTAGAGCCTGTAGCCCCGAAATTTAACCCATGGGCGGCATGTCCGATCACCTTAGACCGCAAGGACGATCCGTCCAGTATCCGTCACAGAGGGTCGGCAACCCTGGTTCTTGATCCCATTATCGATGGGTACCACCTCACTAGAGTCCTTATGGATGGAGGCAGTAGCCTCAATCTGATTTACTCAGATACAATGCGGAAAATGGGTATTGACCCATCAAGGATCAAACCTAGTAACACTACCTTTAAAGGGTAATCCCAGGCGTGAAGGCCTGCTGCTCAGGCACCCTGACACTGGAAGTGGTGTTCGGCTCACCGGACAACTTCCGCAGCGAAGACTTGATCTTCGACATTGTCCCATTTCGCAGTGGCTATCACGCACTCCTGGGCCGAATAGCGTTCGCTCGTTTCTACGTTGTCCCCCACTACGCATACCTAAAGTTAAAGATGCCCAAACCCAAGGGCGTCATCACGGTCAATGGAAATACAGAGTGCTCACTCTGGACCGAGGAACACACAGCAGCTCTGGCAGCCGAAGACCAAACCGGTGTCAAGGGGCCGAAGTACCAGCCCGCTGTCAAGGCGCGAGAGGTTAGTAAACGGGCACGAGCCCCGTCTCCATTCAGGGAGCCTCCCTACGCTCGACGTAAATAAGGATACGCCCCCCACAACTGCCCACCCCCAGTCGCACACCACGTGCCTCGTCAACACAACTTCGCACTCAAAATACCATGGGCAGCTGTGGGGTCTAATTCAACTAAACACCAAGTGCTCGACTTGACCGAACTATGGTCACATATGTCTTCGGACATCGAATAGGTACCATCTAGTACCTTTCCGACATTAAGCCAGAACAGCACGGTGACTTCTCAAGACTCTTTGTAAAGGGCCCGACGACTGATTATTACCCTCTCCATGGAGTTCTTCTTCCCAATAGAAGCAAAGGCGCAGACGTGCAGCAGGGCACAGTAGGGGAATCAACCCATGCATCAAGGCCCTGTGTAAACCTTTCATCTGTCAAACCTTTTTCTCTTTCTTACAAAGTACCTGTAACAGATGCTTCGGCAGTCCGAATTGAACGACTAGACGTCATGAGTTCATTGGAAATAAAGAACACCTTTTACGGTCCTCTTGCAGTCATTTATACTGCACCCTTTTCCCCTCTCTTCGACGTCATCATAAATTAGTTCGGCATGCATTTTCTGGGATGCATTCGGCTAATAGACCGGGGGCTTGGTCATATTACTCGCCCTATTCATCAAGTACGGAACTATTTTTTCTCTATGTGCTCGGCGCCTCGGATATTGCATTATATGAATCAGTTCTGAATTATGTCTTGGGTCAATAGTTGGGTTGCCCGGCTCCTGTGCTTACCTTCTTACGTTCCGCATGTTCGGCTAAGAAGGTAAAGGGAGAACCACTGCGATTGTACTTCTGGCTAGCCCGGTTAAGTACCTCAGTGGAGAAAGCCGAAAACTGGCTGTCATAATGCGCAAGAACTGGTCAGCAATCCGACGGCAAGTGTCAAACTAAAAATCGATAGCGATTGCCCCATGTCACATGAAGGGCATGTCTTCGCACAAACCACGTGATAAAGGTATATACCTCGGTTCTTCTGAACATCACAAAACACTGGGGGCTAGTAACTAGCCCCCGCAGTCAAGCTCCTATGGCTAAGTGAAAGGTAATAAAACCGCATAGTCTGATTGCCTCATTTCCCTCATGCACTACTGCCTCCGGGCAGCGAGACGTTGGCTAAGGGTCATAGTGCGGAGGTCGAAACACCCCTTGTAGCATCTACATGGGGGCTGAAGCCGACGACTGGTAACAATCAAACGGCCACACATGAGTCAAAAATAAACAAAAACAGACACAAGTTTGGTAAACCATACAAAATTGCTGCATTATAAAGCAAAAGGTTCGACTGTCATTTAATATAACGTCCTTCGCTCACTCAAGGATTACATCTTTCGAACACTGGGCCTCTACTACCTGAGCACCATCCATCACAATGGGGAAATATTTCTCGGGGCGCCTGTGCTCCTTTTCGACGGGCGGAAGTCTGGTGGCCATCTCGACCGGCTTGATCTTGGGCCAGTGCACCATGGTCTTTGCGAAGGCCATCCAGGCTCCCTCAATGCACATGGAGCGCTTCACGACATCAACCCGAGAGGCAGCATCGCGCAGCTTCTGCACCAGGCCGAAGTAACTGCTTGATATTGGCTCCACAGGCCACAGCTGGACACAGAGATCCTTCATGGCTGGTTTTGCCATCCGATGAAGTTCCATCAGCTGCTTCATCTAGTTGCTCAGGAGGGAAGGGTGTTCGGGCGTCTAGAACTGCGCCCAGAACAGCCTGTGTTTGGTATCACCCTCCCGAGCTGCATACTGCCTTGCCGCATCCGCCGCACTCCTCGGAAGCTCCGTAAATGCGCCTGAGGAATGCCAGACTCGGGTGAGCAATGCGAACCTGCGGCTGCCAAAGACACTCTGTAGTAAGTACGGCTTACCATCTTCAATTTGCTTTACTTGATGGAGCTCTTATCGGGCGCGCCGCGCCTCTGTCCTCGCCCCGTGGATCTCCTGCTTCACCTTGGATAGCTCAGTGGCTTGATGTGGCACCCCGGTTCAGAGGGAACCGGAACGACCCGTATTCCAGCCCAGAGACAAGTCTTCTGGAATACGACACTGTTGGCATAGAACAAATCAACTCTTTATTACTATGGATAAGGTTACAAGGGTACAAGGATTACATCGGCACGGCGATACTACGCCTGCCCAGGGTAGCTCTATTCTAACGGCGGAACAACCCGAGAAAGTGGAGTCACATGTAGCAGCGGAACGATGACGACAGTGGTGAACTCCATTCCGCAGGGACTCTGGCTGGAACGCATATCCTAGCTCACAAACTCGGAATCCTCGACAAGCAAGCAATCATGACATGACCTGCAAACTGGCATGACACGCCAGGTGAGTACTTTGAATGTACTCGCAAGCTCATAGCAACCAAAGCAATCAAGACAAGCAACAACATGGCATTTATAGGTTAAGCAGGTGCAAACATGATGATGCTAGAACAATATAGGCATGGCATGGCATACGAACAGGATGTCATTACATGCAATAGGTTAAAACTATCATGATGCAACTTACTCTGTTCTGAGGTTACCTCGTAACCACCACATGTAAGAACTTACCATCGAATGTGCCATATGATAACCTCGGGACCAACCAAACTTGGTATTACAATACCGTAGTGATAACATGATCACAAGGAGCTTGGTCTTTACCCAAGATCACCACATAACACTATCAACCAGATTCGGTATCCATGATACCACGGTGATCCTCTCATGATCACGATCAACAAACATCAGTATCCTCGATACCACGGTGATCCTCTCGCGATCACATAAAGATCAACCAATTCTTTCTCATCGAACAGGGTTGTTATAAGCAAGATTATTATACTGTTGACCCATAGTGTGTCCTACTACGAACTGTGCCCATGACCGAGGACGCGGCTATCGATAGATTATACACTCTGTAGAGGTTAGTACACTGTACCCACACCACAGAACTCATGGCCTCGTGCTCCCATTCGGGTGGACCAACGACGTTCCGACAAAACCCAATCTATTGCATGGCACTCTCCCGGCCACTCCGACAAACTCCCCTTTGGGCTATGTCATGGGTGACCCCTGTGTCCTTCCGACACCTGCCACCATCATGGCCAAACAAAACTGTCCCAAACGGGGACCTGAGATCAATACCAAAACTGGGTTCACAAGGTTATAGCCGCCTACCTGATCAGGGTAGCACGCACTCATAACCTTCCCTAGTTGGAGGTTCCGGCGAAAGGCATGACAATAGATCGAATTAGGGCTGCCCCATCCCAGCAAGTGTGGTTGCACTGGTGAGCTCGATTCGGTGGCGTACTATGACTCAGCCAACAGGTGTTCAAGTTTGATTTACATCCGGTTAAATTTGAATGATGATGTGCTGAGCCATGATAACAGGATGAACCATAACAACTGATAAAGAAACATGCAGACATGTCATCATCTTAGCATGAACTACTGCCAGTATTAACCATGAGCATAATGCTACCAACGACTACTTGATAACTAGCAAGATGCACATGGACAGAATATAAGAATAAGCATGAAACATGAGCATATACAATATCCTCAAACATATTAACATGCACACATTAAATAACTATTCAAGTAGGAAACCATAGCTATTGCAAATCCATCATGCAAGTGGCTGTCGTGGCTTGCCTGGGGACGAGGAATCCACCGGGAAGTAGTGCGGAGGGTCCGCAGAGAAGATTGCCGGAAACAGTTCTCTCTCGGAGGGCTGTTTTAGGGCAATGGCAAAATGGTCATTTCCACTATGTCAAAACATTATGGAAATGGTACCAGCAGAATGGGCTCGACGATACGAAGAATTAGGCTTTGGAATCACCTCAATCGGAGCTAGGAGCGTGAAGATATAAGCGTTTCACTGCCAGGGGCCTATCTGCAAATAAAATATTCACAATGGGGTCCCTGGCAGCTCGGCGGTCGCGCACTGCAGCAGAATACGCTTTCCCACGGGGAAAGAGTAAAACGCAAAATGCGCTTCCACTTATCCAGCGTGGCAGTGGGGGCCCGGGCATCGGTGTCACTGACTGGCGGGTCCCACCTTATCCTTCTCTCTCCTCAGCCTTCTTCTTCTTCCTCCAGTGCGTGCTCGCGACAGAGAACAGAGGCGGGGCGGGCGAGCGGCGTCGGTGCGGCCCGGCGACTCAAGCTGTCTCCGGCCGAGCTCCGGCCATCGGCGGATGCGGGAGACAAAGTCGCACCCAACCAGGGGTCCACGAGTGTCGGGGGAAGGCCGGGGCTGCGGTGACTCGAGCGCCCGCGACGGAGCAGAGAAACAGGGCAGGGGCGCGGCCAACGCTGGGCCTGCTGCCTTCGGCCACCTCCGGCCGAGGCAAAGGCACCAGCGACATTTGGTTGGCGCGTTGCCCTCGTCTAGGCGAGGAGCGCGCGTCGGGGAAGTGCAGAGCGGCCGCGGCTCGCAGCGGCAGAGAACAAGGGGCGGCGGCCGGCCTTGGGGAAGCATGGCCTCAAGGGCTCCAGCGAGGAATGGAGGAGATGGGGAGGACCAGTGGAGTGTGGTGAGGCTGGTGGTGAGCTCGGGAGCGCTCGGGACGGCCTTAAATAGCCGCGGCGACGCGGTGCTCGGCTGCGGCCGCGGTGACGCGTACACCGTCGCACTAGCGTGAGCAGAGCCACAAGAAGGGAGAGGGGCTTGTCCGGGAGCTTCACGGGGGCGCAGGAGACCTCGAGCGAGCCCAGAAAGGCTCGGGAGAGCTCCGGCAACCGGACGTGGCGGCGGCAGAAGCGGGCACGTCGCGGGCACGGCGGCCGCACTACGTAGGAGGGGACGTGAGAGGGAGAAGCTTAACCGGGAGGAATATAACAACGAGGGGAAGCTCCTGGACACGGCGAGGTGGCGAGGGGAGGGGGAAACGGACGAGGCAGAGGGCCCCAATGCACAGAGCGATTGCATTGGCATGCCAAACGCGTGGTCACCGCATGCACAGGAACACGCGGTGCGTTTTGTCCCGTTACATCATGTCTAGCGTGTAGTCTCTCCAAGATAGGTTACCTCAGAGGTGATGGCTCGAAGAAAAACACTGTGGGTAGATGGGAATGATCCACAGAAGTTTTCTGTAGAAAACTTGGTCATGCAGCTGAGGTAAAATGGGATGGCCACTAAGAATGAGAAGATGTCATCCAAGCTTAGGGTAGGAACGACTATGATCCTATGAATTTTGGTAGGAGTTGGACCAGTATTTGTCATAGTTGCTTCACAACTGCCCAAACTGGTCCAGAAACTGAATCATGGAGTGGCACTCTAATGGATGCTTGGATTGAGCTGAAATTTGGAGTAGACTTGTTATTATGGCATATTAAGATACTTTATAAATTTCATACCATTTGGATAAACCAAAATGGTACTTCCCTCACACAACATCCCACTGGACAGAATCTTAGAAAAATTCTAGGGAATTATTGGATAGATCAAATGAGCCCAAATTTAGAGGAGAGGTGAAATATAGGTAGAAGCATGTTCTGAAAATTATTCATGAATTATGGAGCAATAAAAATTATAGTTGCTTCACAACCCAAAATAATTATCAGAAACAAAGATTTGATGCTGTGATCACATATATAATGGAATGATGCTCAAATTTGGTGAAGAGCTATTATTTGAGCATATGAATGTGCTTGCAAAATTTCAACTCATTTGGATATGCCTAGCTTGCACTTCCTTCACAAGACCTCTGTTTGAACAGAAACTTTGAAAAATTGCGCAGGAATATTTACTAGGCAAATGAAGTTGAAATTTGGCATGTGGCAATGATATGGATGGGAAAGAGTGCACAAAAAGTTTGAGAGCAAGCAAGCAAAGATAATGGGTACTTGCTTCACAAACGGCCAATTAGGGCAGAATCAGAAAAGAAATATTGGTGAAATATTTTTGAACATGGCAAGGAAGTATTTTGACATATCTGAGGAAGATATGTCCCAAAGGATTTATGAGAATTATTTGGGAATCTTTGGAATGCTGGAAATGTGGGTTGCTTCACAACCCAGGGCAGACAGGGTTATTCCTTTAATAGGAAAAAGGAATATTCCCAAGAAAAGAATATTGGGATTGGGCCAAGATGGAAATGGCAAGGTCTTGGGATGGTTTTGAGATTGACAAGCCACTTGGAAGAGGAATCGAGGGTGATCTCTCCAGGTTTCAAGACCACTAAGCCACCGAAGGGCAAATCCAGACCAAAATCAAAAGAAAAAGAAAATGGGCAAAATCCAGGGTGTTACAAACCTACCCCCCTTAAAGAAATCTCGTCCTTGAGATTTGGTTGCTCAGGGGTCAAACATGGATATTCCCACTTTAGGAAACCGTTTCCAACTTGGGTTCCCTTTTGCCTTTGTAGTATGTCCCCACTGTATATTATCTGACTCATTGCCTGGCTTCGGGGTGGTTTGTTTCACTGGATCCTCATTCTGACAGATCTTACCTCATATATTACTCTGACTTTGATCCCGTTATGTCTTCTGACCTGTCTGGGTGCAATGAATTATCCTGACTGAAATACATGTCCTTCTCGCAAGCCCGAGAGTGGTTCCTCATGGACGTATTGTGATGAAGTCCAATACGGACGACCGTCCAGTGAGTTGTGAACAAATTCTCTCAGTGGACACGAAATCCTTTACTCATTGCATTGGGTGGCTTCAAATGGCTGTGTGTCCTCCAGTTTCAAAACAGTACTGTAAATCGTACCATTCTCCTGGTGGAATCTGACTTCTCGCACGGATTGCTAGGTCATCTTGGGTATCTTCACTGTCTTGGATATAAGGCTCCTACCAAAGATTGGATTTTCACCTGTCGTGACCAGCATAAAGGTGTACGACCTTATGACGATATTATCTGCGGCCTTGGTGGTCCTAACGAAAAAATCTTGTCCACAGCAGGCTATCTTTTAACTGATTCCCCTCTGTGAGGACACATGCTTTGAGGTGGTTGTTCAACATTCTGATCATTCTGTCTGTTGGCACCTTTAAGTGAATAGTAGGCCATGTAATGCTTTAACCCTGTCACTGCAATCAAACTACTGAATTGACATGACCGATTTGGATATCCCCTTCTAACGATTCTGTGCATATCTGGTTGGCTGAGCGGGTTAACTCGATATGGGCTCCTTGCAAACGAAATAGACCCCGTGGGTGCGTACCCATGGTGATCGGTACCGAACCAGACTGTCCGGAGTATCTGTACCATGCAACCATTACCATACCTGTATGGACGATCTTGCTCTTTCATTATGGTTCTCTTTGCCTGGATCCTTAGCTGAAAGAGCTTGGCCTGATGTGTTCTTGATTCTTCAGATGATCATGAGTGCTGCCAGGTACAATATTCCGGCAGGCATCTTACTTTACTAGTTGTAGCTGTAGGGTAACGACCGTCTGAACCCTTGGATGAAACCGACAAATAAACCAGTAGCCACCAGAACGGTCTTTACAACTCAGATCTGGGACATTACTGGAGTAACTCAACCCCGACTCAAGACGGCTGAAAAGCAGCTCAAAGCATGAGACGGTGTCGATAAGAAGAAAGTAGCAGTTCCCTAAGACGGCCGAGAAACAACTCAGAGCATAGGGTCACTGCTACGGAAAGAAATTCAACAGCTGCCCGAGACGGCCGAAAAGCAGCTCAGAACACGGGCCAGTTGCTGACAAGAGAAATAAAAGTCGGCATCCACCCCGGACGGCCGGAAACAGCTCAGAACACAGGCGTGGTGCCATTACTAAAGAAAGACGGGCAAGGGTTCATCCGCGTCCCATACAGCTCACTACTATGCATGCGGGTATGAGCATAATAATTTGAACATGCAGGCATAACACGGAGCAATACTTTAAGGCGTATATCAGATGGTCGGCTTGCTCCATGGGTGGTTGGTCATCACACTGAAGTGTATAACTGGCATTCTTCTTCTTCTTACATAGCTCATGCAATAGTCGGACCCTTACCGGGCTGGCATCATTGTATGAGTAACTCATATGACCTTGGCAGCATGTCCACCATATCTATTGAGTATAAGCAGCCGAGCACTTGGTTCCTGAGGCAGGCTTGTGTCCTGACTGATTTTTGCCTTCTGACCAACTCTTGCGAGTTTGACTCTGGGGATGCATGGTCATATGCTGCCAACTGTCGGTGGAGTAGCTTGTCCTAGTGAGGATGTGATGCCTTACTTGCGAAGGTTGCTTACATCCAAAGCTTTCTTTTTGCCATATGCAGACTGAATGCAGATATATATATATATATATATATCCTTGATGTTACTGTTGTCGATTACTTGTTGTGTGAAGAAAGTTGTTTGACTATTCTTCTTGTTGGGCACTAAGTTCCTAGCATATGCTGGCTTGCTTCTGGAATATAGCTGGTTCAAATTGTACTCATAGAAGACTCCAACCTTATATGTGAACCATACCTTTGACCCGAAGTGTACTGCTGATCATGCACACATCTTTGCCTTCTTGCTGATTTGATTATTACTGCTGTGAAGATCGCACATTGATATATACCTGATGCCAATAATCAATCCAGGATATCATTATAATCAGACCAGATATTCCCCATGCCAGGCAGTCGGCGCCAAATCCCATATTGTTGAGCTGAGCTTCCAAATGCTTGCCCCTTCACTGATTCTTTGAGTCCAGTGTCGGTGAGCAACTTCCATAAGGGAAAATAAGGTAACACCAAGGGCCCAAAGAAAGAGGCAAAAGAAACGACTAAAATAAAAGCACACAAAGCAACAAGATCACACACAAGCAATATCATATACTACAGCTATTCACAGCAATAATATGCATTCCTACTTAAGCACACCAATCCCGCAAGAACTCCGGTGTTATGATCTAACATGCTGTGGTGGTGTGCATGAAAGTGAGTCCACGTGTGGAAATAGTTGGTGTAAACAAAGCTACACCAAACAGGGGCTTACACTGGTTGCAGCTGGACGGACACGGAGGCGGGGACGGACTTGGTGATCATGGATCGGTACACGAAGGTCACGACCACATCATCATCAAGCGTACGGAAGAAACCGTACTCGTCCAGAGAGTGGATTGCAGGATGGGATAATGATGAAAAGAAAGGCTTGCGGGCATTGCCCTTTTTTGATAACTAAGATCAGTAAGGGTTGCCAACATGGCTAGTGGGATGATGGCAAGATCCGGGATAGAAACATGTCTACCCATTCTTCTGCGCTTACTTTTACTACGGACTTTTCCCTCCCTTCTTCGATTTCTTCAGCGCCATGATGTATTCCTTTGGATTTTGCTTGCTGGACTTCACCCCCAATGCAATGACGTGCATGGCGGTGTTTGCCCCTTTATGCGTGAACTTTGTTGGAGTTGCCCCCAATGTGGATTTGTTCCGCGACTTCTACATTCCCCGCATTGAGGATAAATCCCTTTCGGGAAATATATCCTGGATTCTGCGGGGGAAGAGAGAGGATTGGGACTACCTTGGAGGACAGTTGCATGGCAAGTGGGAGGAGTGGAGAGGGGATTGGTGCTGGATCCAGGACTCGGAAGCCCCTCCGTTCTGCCAGCCGCGGACCAAATGCGTGGTGCGCAGCAAGGATTGGAGCGACCCGGGAGCAACAGATGAGATGCTTCATATCGCACTGAACAGGGTTGCTCGCCTAAAGGCTGTCGGGCTAACCATCGAGCATGTGGGTGCCGATTTCCTGCAGCATTGCATCGCCCCACTGCAGCAACATGACCGCTTTGCTTGGGAGTACAAGAATGCTGCGGACTGGATGCGGTTGTATCCTGGCGTTGCCAACAACCTGACAGTCATGAATCATACCTGGCTGTGTGAGCAACTTTTCCACAAGGCCGGCACCTTCCATTTGCCAGCAAGGATAATCCCTTTGCACATCAATACTGCACTGGACCAAATCCTAAAGTGGATGCCAGATTGTAACACCAATGGAGTTAAGGCAGACTGGGAACTGCCGAGCTTGGAGGATGAGATGAACTGGGCTTCATCCTTAGTGGAGAGAGCCACCAGGAAGGAGACTGACTTCACCAAGGGTTCCATAGAGGAGGAGCAGAAGTATATCCGCAGCAGGCTAGAAGAAGCCCGAAGGCTTAAGGCTGCCGCGGCTGCTGGCGAAGATGATGAAGGGAACTCTTCAGAGGAAGAGCGTGTTGACAAAGAGATTGCTGAGCTTGAGGTGCTGGATGTCGCGGCTGCAGGGACCGAAGCTGCCGGGACCGAGGCTGCCGGGACGGAGGGGGCCACCACGCCCGAAGAAGGGGAGGGACTTGAAGTGGGCCCCCAAGCCCCGAGCAGAAGCGTCGGCTTCGCAAGAGGGGGAGCAAGGAGCCAGTGGTGCCGTCTTCGTCACGGGCTGGGCCCGAAGTGAAGAAGACCACTACCAAAAGCAGCACATCGGACGTGGCCCATCGCCACTCGGCCATCGTCTTGCTCCAGCTCCAACTCCGCCTTCCCGGCAGTGGGTGGTGAAGGGTGTCAATCCTACGCCTCCGCCAAGCCCGGTACCATCAGCGAGTAGGACTCCCCCGCCACTCAAGAGGGCCAGGGACTCACCCCCGCCTTTGGTGTATGACATGGATGCCATGTTCAATGATCCAGAGTGAGGCCAATCATTAATTTTTCTCACTTTCAATCATTCTTCTTCGACTGCATTTCCCTTGATTGGTAGCTGATCTTGTGTTGTTGGTTTTGACAGGGATGAAGAAACCTTGGCGCAACGGGCCAAGCGGGCCAGAACAACGAAGGAACTGGGATCGGTGTCAGGCGCCGAACCGGCAAGGGATGCCAGTGGCGATTCCGTTCCCAGCCCCCAGGCCAGCCCCCGTGTGAAGGCATGGGTCAGACTGCGTCTGCTGGTGGCCATGCTGAAGTTCTTCTGTCGCCTGTCAAGGATACTGGCGGGAGCCCCCAGAGGGAAACCCGGCAGTAGACAGCGACTACTCCAACTCCTTCTGCGAACAAAACCCTGGGAAGGGAATCCCCGTCAAGGGCCGCTTCTGCCTTGTCTGTCTGCATTGAAGCCACCCCCATGGAGGAAGGAGATGCCAGATGTCCGCCGGCAACAGATACTGTAGAGGGAGAAATTTCTTCCTGCCAGCCGCTGATAGGTAACCCAGCTTCCTTCGAATCCATGTTGGGAATTGCCTGCTTGCTTAATCTTTTGGTTCTGGTTTTTTATCTCTATTTTATCCTTGCCTCCACCCTTTTTGCAGCCCCTGTGATTGAAGAGAAGGAGCTCTTGGAAGAGGTGGCTGACATAGGGAAAGATGCTACCGCAGAGGCCCTCAAGATTGCCATGGAAGAAGGTCATGCCGAAGCTTCCAAGGACACCCACGGGACCTTAATGGCAGAAGAGGGAATCACCGGTGACACGACCATCCTAACCATGGAAGTCAAGGAGAAGGCGCCTCTTCAGAGCAACACCTCCCACCTGAGGGTGGCTACCCTGGCAAGCAGCTTGGCGATGGTCGTAGCTCACTCGACCCCGACAGCCCCCAGCTTGTCAGTCATCGCTGGGGTGAATTTTGATGAAGAAATCTGCCGCATATTGGCCCCCTTGACCCAAAGGACCAAGGAAGCAAGCGACCCTGGCGACAGCTCCAAAGACTTGGCCTTCCTGGAAATAGTGGTTGCCGGGCTCAAGGAAGTACATGAGAGGTATGACCAGAAGCGGCAAGCGATCCGGGATGACCACAAAGCCTATGACTCCGCCACCTAGCAACTGAAGGATAAGGCTGAAGAACTACATTCCTGGTATGACAACAGATCCCGTGAGCTCAGGGACCAAGAGGAGAAGATAGCAGCCACCACAAAAAGAGCAAAGACTCATGATGCCAGGTTGACAGAGCGTGAGGCACGACTCAATGCTCAAGCCAAAGATATCACCACTCGCGAGCAGGCCCTGGCCGATGCTCTCCATGCCAAAGACGACGAGCTGGAGGCCCTTGTTCAGCAGCGCACCAAGTATCTGGAGGACAACCATAAGAGGGCCATCGACTCGCAGGCCCATGATGTGGCAACCAAACTGAAGGAGGTCTCTGACAATCTTGCCGCAGCCTCTGAAACCAAAACAGAGCTTGAGACCCGTATGGGGAAACTGGAGGAGGAGGTTGCCGGGAACAAGAAGGAGATCAAGGCCCTCCGGGAAGAAGCGCGGAAAACAGCCTCCCTGCTGGAGGGACTGCAATCATAGCTTTCATCCAAGGACCAGGATCTGAAAACTGCTTCCAGCACCATTGAAGACCTGAGCACCAAGCTGGCCACCCTTGAGAAAGATCTTGAGCAGGCCAAAGACCGTGAGAGGGCCTTAGCGGAAGAGATCAATGCTACTGGAGCCCTTCGCAAGGAGGGAGAAGACAAGCTCAAGGAGCAAGTTGAGCTGTACAACCTCTGGTCGAAGAACTTGGTGAACATAGCTGAGCGAATCTCCTCCCAGATTGCCAATATGAACATGAAGAGTTGGACTTTCTCCGTCAATGAACACGAGCTCCCGAGTGTCAAGCTGACATATTTCTTTGAGGGTCTCATCGAAGGGCTGAAGACATATGAAGACGACAGATCAGCCTACTTCACCAGTGAGTCTCGAAAGTTTGCCCGGGATGCCATCTTCACTCTTCTCGTCAATTATGTGCATCGCCATCCCGACATCGACATCTCTGATGCTTTCAAAAGGTTACCTGCCGGGACAGATACTTCTGCTGCTGCCCAAGTTGTCGGGCTGTTGGCCGACAAGGTTCTTCGTGTACCCCGAGTCCAAGGAGGGCGTCGAGACTAGCTTCTCTTGCTCCACCTGATGGGAAGCTATCAAATAAGAAAGACATATTTCGGCCTTGTGTTAGGCCTTGCTACTTTTCATGATGTAATAGTACTCTTTAAGTAGTTGCGTGGACCAATGCTATCCTTTAAGTTTATATTGCCTATTGTTCTTGTATGGTATCAAATCCTGTGCATGCTGGGATCCTGCCGGGGCAAGTACTAGCTGTGCTGCCGTGGTGACGGGCCCTTGGCACTCTTATCAGCATAGGTGCCACCGGCAAGTTTCCCTTCGACGTTATCGATGTGGCTGCCTGGTCTGTTGAGCGGACTCGAAACAG
This sequence comes from Thinopyrum elongatum, assembly GCA_011799875.1. Classification (NCBI taxonomy): domain Eukaryota; kingdom Viridiplantae; phylum Streptophyta; class Magnoliopsida; order Poales; family Poaceae; genus Thinopyrum; species Thinopyrum elongatum. Next base: position 249,064,918 of record CM022297.1, read on the forward strand.
ACAAGGACACGTGCAACAACAGAAGAGTCCCTTCGCGTTACGGATATCCCATATAGAACTCTAGGGTTTAAACCAAAGGAGTCGCAAAGGGCGCACAGAAAGGATCCTGAGACCAGAAGAAAAGTGTTGCAACTTATCTCTTTTTTTATCTAGTGATTGTTTGTCGCCGCGGAGGAGCGAATCTCCCCCTTTCCTGGAAGCCTCCCATGTGTAGCGTGTTATATTCATCCCGTGGGTGACGTGGCCGCAGGGTGTCGCAATGAGTGGTGAGGTTTGCCGGGATAAGGTGGAGATGCGTCCTGCCGCAACTTCTCTCTGCAGCAACGCCACTTCACGGACTGGGGGCGGGGACTTGCTGTATCCGCCATGGCCCACAGCTCAGCTGAACGCATGTTCCCATGGAGCCGATGTTCGAGCCATCAGGTGTGGCCTATCGGCCATCGAGCCACCCGCACCACGCCATGGCTGCCGCGGTCCTTACTCGAAGGAGGCCACGGTCGGGGCAGACGTTGTACTGCCAGCGGTGATTGTTCCGCCCGCTGTGGCCGTGACGTCCATGGCGCTCGCAGTCATGGACGAGAAGACTCTTCAGAGCAGGGGTACGACACCGCCGCTCCGCTCCCTCCTTCTCGTGGGAGCCATGGATGATGAAGACCGCCGAGGATCGACGCGCTGGTCATTGCTTCAGGTTCGCACAAGCGACGCCCCCTACGAGGCGCGCCAAAGATGTCGGCATGGAAGCACGATCACCTATGGGGCAGCGGTGCCCCTTTGTGGTTCGGCATGGGAATGGCCGCATTGCACAAAGAGCAGAAACAGTCGGGGACAGCACGGCGATGGACTTCCTCTCTTTTACACAGGTTCAGGCCGCTTTGCAGCGTAAAACCCTACTCCTGCTTTTGGTGGATTGATTTGGAGGTGGACGAAGGCTCGATGCGCTCTGGCCCGGCAAGGGTGCCTCAAGGAGAGCGACGCGAGCTTACAAGTGCTTGGGGGTCGGATATGTTCGAACCCTTTGCTAGGTTGCCTCGGCCCTCCTTTTATAGGTTAAGGGGCGACCACAGTGGCAAAACAATCATTTGGGTGTGATTAGATAGCTAACAGTGCTATCATACCTAACTCTGGCAGTTAGGACAAAGTGCATTAAATGCACCGCTAGGTGTCGTGTCGAGGGCGAATCCCGACAAGCCTGTTGCGGCGCTTATCTGCCTCTTCTCATCATCTTAACATGCCCCCTGGACGGGTGTCAATAAGGCTAACCTCTTTGCCTTGATGCTGCCACGTGCTTGATGGGGTCCACCTGGTTGCCTAGCACCTTGACACCACACCGATTAGTGACTTGGGTGCCGTGAGGTGGAGCGGTGGCGTCTCGGTGGAGGATCTTGGCGGCCCTGGCAAGCTTGCCGGGGCAAGTATGGGCTTGCCCTTGGGCGTGGTATCGACCTGGCCAGGCTCTCCTGCCCGGTAAGGGAGGCCTTCCCAAGGTGGCCATCTTCTGTCTTGGGTCTCAAGCCGTGCCCGGCGAGGGCAGTTTTTATCCGTGAGTCTGCGTACCGTCAGGGGGAAACAAATACCCCTATTTGTGTACACCAACACAGGGGAAATATGACTTATGATCAGGGAGAAAAGGGGTGGGGACGGGGGAAGAGTTAGATATTTTGGCGGTAGGCCAAAAATTTTGAAAGGTGGAGGGAAACTTTGCGAGCGGTGCCGTCGGACACCATTCACTTTGAAAAAATGTGTGCATCGCAAATGATTCTTCTGCTTTACGTGCATGCGATGAGTTTGATCATTCAAATTTTGGTGGAAATTTCCCTGGGTACGGTGCTCATCCACATCATTGCATAATTTAACATCACTTGCTAATTTGGGTACACAAAAGAGCCTACAACACACAGACCACACTTAACGAATCGAGCAATTTTAGTAATTAAATAGAGCGAGTTGACCTAAACATGGCTCTAACAAAAGATCTACGTTATAAACAAAGGCTAAGTACACATAATTTTAACAAAGCCGATGACGCGTAGCCCTATGCCTCGCCGATGTAAGATGAGACGTCGATGACTTGTCCTGGCGACATGCCGCCGTTGGTGGACTCCACGTACCCTAGGCTGAAGTCGACCGCGTCATCGTCCTCGTCCTCGGCGCCACCCTCAAGGTTGTAATACTCATAGTAGTGGCTGCACCAGAGCTCGCATTGGTACTCCACCACCAATTCCTCGACGGACAGGCTCTTCTCTACCTCCTCCTCAGCCACGCGCAACTCCTCCTCCCAGCGCTCCTCGATATCCGCCGCCTCCTCCATCTCCAGCTCCCGCTTGGCGATCTCATGAGGAAGAAGGTGCTCCATGGCCTCCACTGCCTTTTCAGACGTGGGTTGCATGCTGGATTCCGAGGAGGCCTGGAATATCTTGGCGTGGGCATCCTCGATCTTGGCGTGGATGGCCCTGACCTGGGCCAGGGCGACATCAGCGACACAGATGGCTGCTTAAGCGCTCTCGATGTTTGCAGCCGCCATCGCAGTAGCTGCTACAGCTGCCCTGTCGGCTGGCAGACGCCTTCTCGACGGATGTGACCGCACTCAATGCGGATGCGCTCGCGCTCTTGTTAGAGGCGGCGGCGCTCGGGGAGGACGCGGCCATCATGCGGGCCCTCACGAAGCGTCTCCATGGCATCATTCTTTGCAAGAAGGGGTTGGGGAATGGGGATCGGGGATTCGAGGGTGACCAGCACTTGAGCAGACGAAGCCGGCGAAGCTTATGGAGGAAGACATAAATAGACCCATGAATTTTCATCGCAAACGGTTCCTATAACAACCTGTGTGTGATTTAGTTGATTTTTTGTATTAGCTGTGAAAGACGAATTTGGAGTACAGTAGCAACGGATGGTGTTTTAAATGTGCGAGAAAATATTGTACCGTTAACATGCACTAATACAACCGTCATGTTAAAATTTGGAAATTATAAGGGTTCATTTGACGTTTTTAAGACATTAATTGAGTTTCTAGCCATTTAATGGTTGTAATTAAAATTTGAACTGCATGTACATGCAACAACAAACCATCATGGGGTGGAAAATCATATTTGTGTACTTTTGTGCAAGTTAATTCCATGTGCAGTAAATTGGAAGGAATTTTCAAACATATTGGTGTCACGGCTTGGACACAAACATTGCGTACCATGGTTTTTAAATTCCAAAAAAATTCAAAAATGATCAGAAATACATGAAACCATGCTTGACGTAATGTCATGGCACCAAGATGATGTGGTAAAAAAAATTGTCCTATTTGATGAAAGTTTGGACACAGACCCCTCACAAACCGGAGCGTCTCACTAGAAGACTCGTGGTTCCGAGAGGGAACAATGCATGTTTGATGACGAACCGGTGCTAGCTTCCTCTTATGGCCTTCAAACTTTTTGTACCATTAACGTGCACTAATACAACTGTCATGTTAAAATTTGGAAAATTTCAGGGGTCATTTGACCTTTTTAGGACATTTAAGTGATTTTCTAGCCATTTAATGACCGTAATTCAAATTTGAACTACATGTACATGCAACAGCTAACCATAACGGTTTGAAAATCATATTTGTGTACTTGTGTGCGAGTTCATTCCATGTGCGTAAATTGGAAGGAATTTTCAAACATATTGGTGTCACGGCTTGTACACAAGCATTGAGTGCCATGGATTTTAAATTCCAAAAAAAAAAATGATCAAAAATACATGAAACCTTGCTTGACGTAATGGCATGGCACCAAGATGCCGTGGTAAAAAAAATTGGCATGTTTGACGAAAGTTTGGACACACACCCCTCACAAACCGGAGCATCTCACTAGAAGACTCGTGGTTCCGAGAGGGAACAATGCTTGTTTGATGACGAACCGGTGCTAGCTTCCTCTTATGCCCTTCAAACTTTTTCTCCCGTTAATGTGCACTAATACAACTGTTATGTTAAAATTTGGAAATTTTCAAGGGTCATTTGACCTTTTTAAGACATTTTAAGTGATTTTCTAACCATTTAATGACCGTAATTGAAATTTGAACTACATGTACATGCAACAGCTAACCATAACGGTTTGAAAATCATATTTGTGTCCTCGTGTGTGACTTAATGCCATGTGCAGTAAATTGTAAGGAATTTTAAAACATATTGGTGTCACGCCTTGGACAGAAACATCGAGTGCCATGGCTTTTAAATTCCCAAAAATTCAAACATGATCAGAAATACATGGAACCTTGCTTGATGTAATGGCATGGCATGAAGATGCCATGGTAAAAAAATGGCATGTTCAACGGAAGTTTGGACACACACCCCTCATGAACCGGAGCAACTCACGAGAAGGCTCGTGGTTCCGAGAGGGAACAATGCATGTTTGATGATGAACCGGCGATAGCTTCCTCTATGGCCCTGAAACTTTTTCTACCGTTAACATGCACTAATATCCACTCGATTTTCTGTTAAATTGAATTAATTGACACTTTTGTAGAAAAGTCCCTGAAACTAAAACCCTCATAACTAATTATCTACTTGTCCAAATTCAGTGATTCTTTTTGGAAAATGATCCTTAAGAAATCTAGTCTCACCCTATCCAGAAACATTTAAAAATTTGAATAGTTTAAAATCTAAAGTCAAACTCAAATTTGGCATAACTTGCATTTTATAGATCCAAATAAATTGATTCCTTTTGCAACTTGAACCTAGTGAGGCATAGTTTCTGTCTAGAACACTTTAGTTCAAATTTGGATAATTTAAAAATATATTTTGAACAAAATACAAAATAGGCCAAAAATCAAATAGAAATTAAACATAATTAGGTTTAACTTTGAAATAAAATTGTTAAATAAAGCGATACAAAAAAGTTCAGAAAACTAAAATATGAACTTTAGTAATTATTTTTGGATTTAGGTAATTCAAATAACATTTTAGTTCATTTCAAACATAGTTTGAACATAATTTTGAAACCCAAGGTTTAATTTAAATAAAACAAATGCAATATGGTTTAGTGAATTAAAATGAACCTAGTAAATAATTGTTGGAGTTAATATTTGACTTCAGGGAAAGATGAGCTCAAATTAAATAAAGTTGAAAATATTTACACTTAGTAATTGATTAGGGTTTATAATTGACTTTAGTAAAACTAAGGATAAAAAAGAATAAACCTTAGCAACCACATTGGAATGGCATTTGACTTTAACTGAATGAAATTGAGTAAATGAACTTTGGAAATCAATTGGAATCATATTTGACTTCAGTTAAACTAAATCAAATGAGCTATAGTAGATGTATTGGATTTATACTTAACTATTAGGGAAGTGTCAATCATATTGAATTGTTGAACCAACCAAGTCAATTATGAAACAACCCATAGTCCAATTTAACTTAGCGAAACCAAATCAAATGTGAACTCAATTCAATTTGGATTCAAATAAGATGAACCCGGATTCAAATCCAAATTGAATTGGAAGCCAGACTAAGTTATCATTTTCAGACCTTAGTGTATTCAAACTCATGAAAGTTTCATTCAAACTTGAACATGAACTTGGCTATCCAAGATTCATAGACCATGACTTCTGTTGTTAAGATTCTTTTGATTGGATCTGACAACCACAACTTGACATCACATACTCCTTATGTGATGGACCCTATTATTTGAAACTGCATGTGAACCCTTATGTCACATGTATTCCAATTAACAACCACTTTGTTGTTTTCCAAAATCTTATGAGTTGACTCATGACACATGATCTCATAGTACAATGACACTAACACCATGCACAACACTTGTCATATGTTTGATTGCATTGTATGGTTGTTTATGATTGCTCTTTACTTATGTTAGATTGTACGAAGAGCGAAGAATAAATTTATCAAGATTGTGAGATTGAAGAATCGTCAATACCAGGCAAGTTCCACTTTGATCACGTTACCCAGTATTTTCTTGCATTGTAGTTTTTCCATGCTAGGTGTGTGAGTTTAGGATGCTAAATTCTGTACAACCCAGTAGTTGACAACTTAGGTCCAAACTTACCCTGACCTTGTAACCATCGAATAGTTGCTTAGCTTCTATGATGTGGATTGGGAAACACCAATTGTTATTCCACCATACAATCACATGGTTGACTACTTAACTACAACTTAATTAATCAATCATTTGGGTGGTGCTTCAGATTTGCTTGGATGGTTGTCAATTTTGAGGGTGACTGCTAAGGGTGCCCTGGATTAGGGGGTCCTCGGGCTACCGGTCTAACTCTTAAGGGTCGGACAGGTGGGCTGCTCTATAACTATTATTTGAAGGCCGAGCTATAAGGCGACTCCGTGTTCAGGAAGGCAACCTCTGAAGCCTTGGTGTGTCCTCCAAGTCAAGATGGAAGAATCGGCATGTTTATTCCCGGATGGTAACCGACCATGTGTAACCCTAGGTACCCCTAGTGTCTATATAAACCAGAGGGTTTAGTCTATAGAGGCTAGAAGAACCATCATCCTACTCATCTAGGGTTTAGTTCATCCGATCTCGAGGTAGATCAACTCTGTAACCATCATATACACACATTAATATAATCAAGCAAGACGTAGAGTTTTAGCTCTTCAAGAGGGCCCGAACCTGGGTAAATACTGTCCCTGCGTTCACTGTTCCCCATCGATCCAAGATCCACAGCTCAGGACCCCCTACCCGAGCTACCGGTTTTGACACTGACATTGGTGCTTTCATTGAGAGTTCCGTTGTGGGATTGCCAAGGGATCAATGGCTCGCCTAGTCATCAGCAATGGCATCTGCAATGGGGACGCTTTCATCCCCAGACAGATCTTCGCGTTTGGCAGCATTGTGCTGCATGCCGATCCGACCGGCCACCTCGGCCAGGTCGGAAGTTTCACCCCCGATTAGGAGGTCAGGTTTGGGAACCTAGAGTTCGTCGCCGACTCCTGGGGAGATCTTATTCTGACAAAGTTCTCAGCTCTGCTTGAAGAGCCAGCAAACCCCGAGGCTTTGACTTCGGGCATGGTGTACCCCATCACTTGGACTGCCCGTGCCTTGTATCTGGCCGAGAACTATCTCAGCGTGACCTCGAACGCCTCTCGGATGCCTCTACTATGGATCGACCCCAAGTACTCCAGGAAAATGGACCCGGCAGATCTCTCGTCGTTAAACGAGTTACTAAACTGGATCCAAGCCATGGGGATTTCCGACGGCCAATCCTTGGTCTATGATCAGATCGGGCTCAAACCCGACGATAGAGAAATCTACGTCCCACCTATCACACACTTGGTCGCTACCATCGAGGACGTGGTTGAAGGCTCTCCCTCACGACCACCGGAGCTAAGAACAAACTATGTTCGGATTCCCGATCATCAGGTGCAGTCCTCTAGCTCGGAATCCGACTTTCATGCCGGAAAGAATTCAGGATCGAGCTCCGATCCAACGCATGACCTTGAGTCCATACAACCTTACCCGATCAACAATTCGGACCTTGAGTCCGGTGCGCTGGATTCCGTGATGGCGCAGGACGCTGCCGCTAAAGCTCCGGACTCGCGTCCTATTGCACTACAAAAAAACCACTTCCATGATGATACGTGTTTGTCACAGTAGGTCACGTTTTCTGTCATGCATGTACATCCATGACGATTTTATGACAGAATCAAGATAGTCATACCTGTGCTGTCGTAGAAGTGTTCCATGACAATACCAAAATTATCATCATGAAAGTGTCCACTTCCATGAAGATAAATGGCGCGTCATAGAAGTGCTTTCTTCAAGGATAACTGACACATGGCATCCACCGTAACGGGTCGCCATTAAGATATCGGGTTCCGGTTTGGATCCGATAACCCGTTAACTGCCCGGACCAATGGGGATTTTCCACATGTAAAATTCTCATTTGTCGTAGCAACCACGTGTCAACTCCGTGTTGAGACAGATGTCAACCATGCAATGGATAGGAGGCGCCTATGATACATCGACACATGGCAAGGCCGAACAGCGGTCCATTCAGGTCAAAAGGCTGGCCCGTTTGACTTGGTCAAAAGGAAGCGGGCCGGCCCACGGAAAGCCTATTAACGGCATGTTCGCATATAGCCCATTTATAGCCCGCTAACTCATGGCCTGTTATGGTCTGGCCATAAACTGACGATTTCCACTCTAGCCCGTTTACGGCCCATATTGCGGACCGTTATTGGTCCACGAATAGTACGACCCATGTTTGGCCAATCGATCTTACGGCCCGTAGAAGGCCCAATGATTCTACGGCCCGTAGAAGGACCATGGATCCTATGGCTCTTAGGAGCCCCAAGGTCACTACGGCACGTAGTAGGACCATGGTTACAACGGTCAGTATGTTGCCCATGGTTATTGTGGCCTAGTTTAAAAAAATATTTGGCGATAAAATGCAGTGACTACAACCAAACAAATAAACAAGACAATAAGGAAATAAATAAGCAAGCAAGCAAATTGCGCTAGGCTATTATGGCTATTACACATATTACATCCACTGGGCACCAAAGTTCGCCACCAGTGAAAATATAGGGAACAAAGCAACATATTACATACACTGGGTCTAAATTGGCCACCAGTGCAATTAAACACGGCAGCAAAACAAGTCCAGAACTGAAACCACTTCAGAAGAGCTCAAGAAACGATATCCTGGATACCCACCATGCTGGCGAGAAGATTAGCAAGCTTATTAGTTTTCTCTTGTTTGGTGCTAAAATCCTCCAGCGCTTGTTGTTGCACCAGAAAGTCTGCAGGGACTTCCTTAGTCCTTCAGCTTCTTGCTACAGCACAACTAACTGATGCCTTTCAGCTTGTAGCTGAGACTGAAGAAGCCGAAGTGATTCAGATAGCGAGTTCGAAGATATTGTGCCAGCAGTAGTGGCCAGTAACTCGAACACTACATCAACACAGGACTTTGGGGTTGTCTCACTGTCTACAAGATAGTTTTTATCACCTTACTTGGAGACCAACAGGGTTGTCTCACTATCTTGAACCTTATCTGCATTACTTTCACTACCATTGCATAATGGGGTGCTCTTCTCCAATATTCTGTTCGCATTCTACAAGAGAAACAAGCAGACACATCAACGGTTTATCATGTAGTATATGAGACTCATTTTGGTAAATCGGTTCAGTAGTAAGGTGGACATGATAACAACATGAAACAAACATATATCTATATACTATGGTCACTGTATTGTCTATATCATTCTAGTTTATGTTGGCAAATCAAGATAGAGACACAGTTCAAATCATATCTTTTTAAGACACGGCATCAGACAGAATATAAGTGTGGGAAACTACACAACACTAACAACACTTGTAATGTGCATGACATGAGAACATAACTGTTTATACAACTGAAACTAAAATCAACATAGAGCAAGAAGTTAGAACAACAATGCAGTTAAAGAAATAGGTGTAAAACATACCTGTTGCGCCATTGGAGTTTCAATTGGATCCTTCAAATTCAAAATTAGTTGGTATGAGTAAATACAGTGATGCAAGATCAAATGAGTATGCACCATAGCTACGAAATCTGACCTGAGAACAGTTGCTCTTCTGCTTTAAACATGGAGTTTCGGTTTGCTATGGTGGTCTTCGTGCTTTGGGCACTGCAGTTGCCTTACAAACTACTCGTGTGGGGGTACTCTGTGGTGGACATGGTGCTGTGTCAACTAGAAGTGTGTTACTATCTGCTGGGGTTGGGGTTAGATGGGGTGTAACTGGTTCTCTGTCCAACGGTGTAGGTGTACAATCTGGAAGAGTCTCGATTATGTGTGGTGGGGCTAGTTCGTGGGCCAGTACAACCATGGTTCTATCTGCATCGACGGGTACCACCGTCTTTTGTGAAGAATAGGTTTTTACTCCCTTAGATACGGCCATCCCCCCTCCAATTCAAATGGCTGATAAACAAGAAAAGAAATTGAATGTACAGACATTGTATGATAGACAGATGTGGTAATTCACATATATGTTGTCTAACCAAACAGGACAGCATGACAGAATTTCACATATATGATGGCTAACTAAACAAGATAGCATGACACAATTTTAGATATATGATGGATAACTTAACAGGATATAATGGCATAATTCAACATATGATGAGTATCTAAACACGATGACATGACATAATTATACGATGTCTTTCTAAAATAGGTTCGGATGAAATAATTCACATACATGTTGTCTAAGTATACAGGATGTCATGATATAATTCACATAATTGATTCATATACTAAGCAGCTGGCACTCGCATGTATGATCTCTAAACTAAGCAGATGGCATTGAATATTGTGTATATGATGTCTAAACTAAGCAATGCAAGACACCATATGCATGATATGAGAAATATAAACATTGCAAGTTAGAGCATACACCTATAGGACTGGTCATCTGTCTCTGAATCCTTCTCTGAGGAGCTACCTGTAACCGTTGAGATATATGCTTCAACAGGTACCATTGTCTGCTCTGAAGACCTTGTTTTCACTCCGGATTTTTCCATAACCGGCTCAAATGGCCGATGCACATGAAGAGTAGTTCAATATACACAGATTGTCGACAAATGGAATATGTAATGAAAAAAAGGATGGCATGAGATAATTCACATATATGATGCCTGGCTACACAGGATGGTGGTGCATACTTCACATATATGATAACTGGCTAAAAAACATGGCATTGCATAATTCACATATTTGATATAGAAAGTAAACATGAGGCATTCACACAAAGCATGTCTAATCTAAGTAGATGGCATGGCAATGCAAGACACCATATGCATGATATGAGCAATATAACCCTGCCAAGTTAGAGCATACACCTCAGGGGGGAATATGACTGGTCATCTGTCTCTGAATCCTCCTCCGAGGAGCTATCTATAACCAGCAAGAAATCTGCATTGACAGGTAGCACTGACTGCTCAGACGACCTTGTTTTCACTCCAGGTTTACCCATCACCGACTCAAATGGATGATGCACAGGAAGAGTAGATGAATGTACAAACATTGTCAACAAATGGAATACATGATGAAAAAAATAGTATGACACGATACAATTCACATATACGATGACTGGCTAAACAGGATGGCATTGCATGATTCACGTATATGATGCCTGGCTAAACAAGATGGCATTGCATAATTCACATATATGATATAGAAACCAAACAGGTGGAATTCACACAAAGAAAATCTAAACTAAGCTGATGACATATAAGATATATAAAGTAAGCAATGCGAGGCGCCATATGCATGATATGACCAACATCAGCATGTCAGGTTAGAGCAAACACCGCAGGGGGTAAATAGGAGTGGTCGGCTCCCTCTGAATCACCCTCTGAACAGTTATATTCCTCTGGAATACAATCTAGAATGGGGGAGGGGGCCCCCACTGCGCCCTCCATGGAGCGGTGTCTGCATGACAATATATTCCCACACAATGGTCTTCTCTTTTTATCTACATGTTCAGTATGATTGTGTACAATAACTGACATACATATTAAAAAAACATAGTTAGATTATGTAGGCCTAAGGGGTGCATGCAGAAATCAAGACTGATGGTAGCTAACGAGTGGATAGATCGAAAACTAATGATAGCAGGCAGATGATAGCTTTAGTTTAAAAAGATAGTTGATGGATCGTCTACTGTTTGTTGCCCACCCAACATGAACCACATAGAAGACTCGAGATGAACCAGATAGTACACAGAGATACTATTCATTGCTGCCTCGATATGTGCCCCACAAGCATTTTAAAACTCAAGTTTGAACATTAGTTTAGACCTGACTCGGAGTCTAAGAGGTGAACAGGATGATAAAGTAGCAGGTAATAATAATCGATGTATAATGTAAGCAGACACAAAAGAGTGCGACCTCTCTTCCGGAGCTGTTGAAAGTGCAACTAATCCCTGTGTGGTTTTGGTAATTCTTAACAACATATAGCTCATTGAACTAATACTCTTTCAAGATGATCATTTCAGAAAGTTCAATGATTGACATGGCATGGACTAGGAATGTGGACCCCTCAAAATGCTAAGGACACATATTGGCTCAAGCTCAAGACTCTACTCTTTTCATTTTAGTGATCCAAGATCACATTGAGTTCATAGGAAAGCCAATACTATTAAAAGGGGATGAGGTGTTGCTTAATGGCTTGCTTGCTCAAAATGCTTAGTGATATGCTCCAAAGCCCTCAACCACTTTCTCATATCCACATATGTCCCGAACCTAAAGTCAAACTCGGCCCCACCGATTTGATCTATCCAGCCCCACTGAGTTCATTTGACATAGCAACTGCCAGAAACCCTAATCAGTTCGGTCTCACCGATAGGGATCTCGGTCTCACCGAGATGGGATTGCTAACTCTTTGTTTCCCTTCATAACGTTTTGGTCTAACCGAGATGAGCGATCGGTCCAACCGAGTTCGCAATGCAAACTCTCTGTTTCCTCTTCGTAATTCGGTCTCACCGAAATGAGCGATCGGTCCCACCGAGTTTGCCTGACCAACTCTCTGTTTGCCTATTACAGAAATCGGTCTCACCGAGTTCATGTGATCGGTCTCACCGAGATTACGTTATGCCCTAACCCTAACGAAATCTGTCTCACCGAGTTGATATGTCGGTCCCACCAAAAAGCCTAACGTTCACATTTTGAACTAAATCGGTCTGACCGAGTTTCACTAGTCGGTCCCACCGAGTTTGGTAAATTGTGTGTAACGGTTAGATTTTGTGTGGAGGCTATATATACCCCTCCACCCTTCCTCCATTCGTGGGGAGAGCCATCAGAACGTGCCTACACTTCTAGTACTCATTTTCTGAGAGAGAACCACCTACTCATGTGCTGAGACCAAGATATTCCAATCCAACCACAAGAATCTTGATCTCTAGCCTTCCCCAAGTTGCTTTCCACTCAAATCATCTTTCCACCAAATCCAAATCTGTGAGAGAGAGTTGAGTGTTGGGGAGACTATCATTTGAAGCACAAGAGCAAGGAGTTCATCATCAACACACCATCTATTACCTTTTGGAGAGTGGTGTCTCCTAGATTGGTTAGGTGTTACTTGGGAGCCTCCGTCAAGATTGTGGATTTGAACCAAGGAGTTTGTACGGGCAAGGAGATCGCCTACTTCGTGAAGATCTACCCTAGTGCAGCAAGTCCTTCATGGGCGATGGCCATGGTGGGATAGACAAGGTTGCTTCTTTGTGGACCCTTCGTGGGTGGAGCCCTCCGTGGACTCGCGCAACCGTTACCCTTTGTGGGTTGAAGTCTCCATCAACATGGATGTACGATAGCACCACCTATCAGAACCACGCCAAAAATATCCGTGTCTACATTGTGTTTGCTCCCTCCAAACTCCTCCCCTTTACCTTCATATGCAATGATTTACATTCTGCTGCTATACTCTTAGAATTGCATGTGTAGGTTGATTGCTTGACCTGTGCTAAGTTGCTAAAATCTGCCAAGTTAAAATTGGGAAAAGGCTAGATTTTTATTTGGTCAAGTAGTCTAATCACCCCCCTCTAGACATACTTTTGATCCTACAAGTGGTATCAGAGCTTTGGTCTCCATTTGCCTTGATTTCCATAGCTTTGGTGATCATAGCCTTGGTTTCACAACCTAGGAGAGTATGGCATCTAGCGAGGGAAATTACCACCGTAGAGGTCCTTACTTTGATGGTACTAATTTTGCTAGTTGGAAGCATAAGATGAAAATGTATATTCTTGGACATAACCCCGCCGTTTGGGCTATTGTGTGTATTGGCTTGCAAGGTGAATTCTTCGATGGGAGAGAACCGAATCGTGAAGCTACCGCGGAAGAATTGAAGATGTTGCAATACAATGATCAAGCTTGCGATATCCTCTTCAACGGATTGTGCCCCGAAGAATTCAACAAAATCAGCCATCTTGAGAATGCAAAGGAAATTTGGGATACTTTGATTGATATGCACGAAGGTACCGACTCCGTCGAGGAATCCAAATTGGATGTGCTTCAAAGTCAGCTTGACAAGTTCAAAATGAAGGATGGTGAAGGTGTCGCTGAAATGTACTCTAGGCTTGCTCTCATCACAAATGAGATTGTCTGCTTAGGAAGTGAAGAGATGACCGACAGATTCATCATCAAGAAGATCCTAAGAGCCTTGGATGGAAAATATGACACCGTGTGCACGTTGATCCAAATGATGCTAAATTACAAAGATCTCAAGCCAACTGAAGTCATTGGAAGAATTGTAGCTCATGAGATGTCACTCAAGGATAAAGAAGAGCTTCACAACAAGTCTAGTGGTGCTTACAAAGCCTCATGTGATGCTCCTACATCATCAAGTGAGAAACAAGTCTTCAATGAGGAATTGAGCCTAATGGTGAAGAACTTCAACAAGTTCTACAAGAGTAGAAGCAAGGAATGTATAGTATAGCTAGTTGCTAAGAAGTACTACTTTATTAATCCATGGCCCACTGTACACTCTCACAATGTTTCTTGGAGTCCGTGCTGTAGCCGGCTGTTAATCTACAGCCCGCTTCCATTCTCTCTCCTCTTCTCTCTCATCCAACTCATCACAAATATAATTGTTTAATCATGATAGCCTGCTGACTGTAACTTATTGTACTTGCTCTTCCGGTACGTGCAAAGCAAGTAGGAAACAAAAAACGAGCAAGTTTTTGTTTTGGGAGATGTCTCTCTTTTTCAGTCAATATATTTTTGAGTAAAATGATGGGGGAGCTCAATGAAGCCACATGGCACATCTGGAGGGGTTGTTTGCCAGCTTCTTGCGTGGACTGATCACACTGACGTGTTGATGCTTCCAGAAGAACGTAGACACTGATGGGTACAATGAGGTTACGGTAGACGTGAATCCTAGCCATTCCGAGGCACTTAGACCATTGGATCAACATCAATGAACGGCTAATATCATGTCACACGTGAAATTGAGAATTTCTAAACTGATTATAGAAATAACCAGCAGCGGGCTACTCATTTTTTGCTCTGAGAGGTTGCGGGCGTCTGGCTCTGCCACGATGGCCTCTGAGAACACAGGGCCACGTACGTGTCCGAGAAACATATGTAATGGGGATTTCTAGTGACCGATCTTGTTAAGGAGGCAAAGCAAGTGTTACCCTTTACAAATTAAGTTAGGCGGTAAACTTACAGCCCGTCGCACTGGCGTTGCCCCAACACATGGTCGGTCCGGCCCGCCGCTCATCGAAGGGACGCGCATCGGCTCGGTGCGTCACTGACACGTGCAACCGCATGTAAGCAGTAGCACCAACACACGGTCGGTCTGGCCCACCGCTTAGCATGAACATACGGTATGTCCGGCCCGCCGCTCACCGAAGCGACGCGCATCGGCTTGGTACATCAGTTATGTTCGACTGCATGTGAGCAGTAGCAAACCGACAGGCCAAGCTCCCCTGCCTACCACGCACCAAAAGCCCAGCCTTTTATTGTAGATCCCTTTAAAAAAAATGAAGATCGCACATAGGAGCAGACCATGGCAGTTGCGAACGCTCAAGTGGCAGTTTCATGGGTAGGGGAGGGGCGTGGTGTGGCAGTTTTGTAATATGCCACGGCACTTCTTTTTTCTACTGCTGTGTACATGCAATAACTGGCACCGTCAGATACATATCTTACGGTTATTGGGGCGTTCGCCAAGAATAGCCTCATGGCGAGCTATTGACTAGTCTTTTTTTCACACACGTTACATAGACACACATCATCTCTCTCCCTCTTTCCCACGCACACACCTATTCTCTCGGGGCTTCTCGCACGCACCATCTCTAGCTCTCTAGGTCGATGCCACCCACATACACTTGTACTCTGCATTTAGTACGTTGTACACGAAGAGAAGAGGTGCACACACACACTCATCCTCTCTCACACACGCATCTGTAGCTACGAATTGTAGTGTTCTCAACCATCCGATTGGCTCTATCATAGGTTCACGTTGCTCCTTGGCCTTGAGATTGAGAAGTTTAAAACGTGGAGGCTAAGCTGGAGGTGCGAGGTTTTGTTAATGTGCGGGCCACATAGGGCACCAACACGACACGAGCTTGGTCTGCCTAGTGCGCAGTCAGGTGAGTACTATTACTAGTAGTACTACTTTGATGTGTTGCATCAACTCGCAGAAGTATGCAACACTTCCTCAACAAACAAGCATATAAGCAGCTTATACTCCTTACCTAAAGTATCTTTATATCCAACAGACACAAAATATCCCTTCGACTGTTGGAAATTACTTTAATTGCTGATCTGATGTCAAAATAATTGCTGCATCGCCACCAAAATCCACCATCTCTTAAGCTAAAGTAGACCAAGCTAAACCCTATATTATCATATTACTATTTACTAAGATAAATAGAAGGCACTGTAGAATCATTTAGGCGGTGAGATTTTCAATCTGAATGTGGAGGGACACCGTCCTCGACAACCCAGCCCCGGCCAGCAGCTTGCGCGGCGCTGTGAAGAAGGTCAGCTCCTGCACGGCGACGACGCCGGGCTCCTTGCTGCTTGTCACCTCAATTTCCACCTTGACGTCATCGGTCCTGCCTCTGGGCTCCCCGGCGGGCCATTTGCCCACACCTTGGTCGCGTAGTGCGGCGGTGGTGACACCCCCACTCTGATGCAGATGTCTGACATGGCGATTGGCACGCCGATGTCGACAACACCGCCGACCATGAAAAATGCACGGGCGTCCTCCTCTGCGAACAGCAAGCGCCGCGGCTCCGACACCGGCACTTGCAGCTGGAGCACCTTGCTGTACTGGATCCTGTGCATGTGCGTGGGATGCATGGTGCTGATGTGGTGGAGGAGCGCCGGCGGTGGGCCTTCGTAGCCGCAGATGGGCACAGGGCATTTGCAGGGCGCGAGAGGACACACGCTCTCGTGATCGGCGAGCTTATGGTAAGTGACATAGAGCCCACAGCCTTTGTGCGGGCACTCCACCCTCACCGAGGAGAGGACAATGTCCATCGCCGTGTTGCGCACGTCGAAGCAGCCGCCGCGCTCGCACTTCTGGCACTGCCGCTGGTTCCCGGGGCGCTCGCTGCGGTAGTCCGCGCAGGCCAGCTGCCCTCCCTTGCACTGCACAAATCAATCGAACAGCACATCAATCAAGAAACCTGCACCTTATTCGATCAGCCGAACGGACGAGGTGTATTCGAACCTCATACACTGAAGGCTTCAAGGGGCAGTGGAGCAAGGTGAGGTCCATAGAGACCTCCATCATCGGGTCCTGTTCCGTCGGCATGATCTCGCCCTCTGTCGGAGTAAATGACCACGGGTAGCCACATCAGCCCCCCATGGTATTTCAAGACATCGGGGCCGGCCGCGCCCCTCACACCCTCTGGAAGCACGACCGCCTTCTTGGGCTGGCTGGTCCATAGGGCCGGCTGCTAGCACGTGGCAAGACCCCGGAAGGCGGCCGCAAGGGGGCCGACTCCGGGAAGACGGCCCCTCGCCCCCTCGAAGTCAGCACCACATTACCACGATAAGACAAGGCATGGCTACAGTACGGCCTGCCACCCCCGAACCCAGGATGGGACTTGGCCGCAGAGCCGTGCACTGGGCGGACACCCCCCGCCTAGCGCGACACTGTAACCACGCAGTCCGTGACATCACTAGCACCAGAGGGAGCCACGCTCCCACGACGGGCGGTCAGTACGGCCCGTAGGCGGCGGGCCCTACCTGTCCGCGAGCCACCCGAAGGCGGCCCGCCTCAAGCAGGCGGCAATAAGGGAGGGCCGACTCCTAGCAGGCGGCCCTTCTCCCCCTTGAAGTCTGTGCGCCATCAACCAGATGAGACGGGGTATGGCTACAGTGAGCGCCCGTCAGGCGGCGGACTGTAACCACGCTCCCTTTGACAAAGCCTTCGTCATCAGGGGCGAGGCTACAGTATAAAGCAGTCAACATGGCCCGCAGGCGGCGGGCCCTACCTGACGGCTGAGATCATGGCAGTCGGCGGGGCCCACCAGGCGGCGGGCCCCAGCGGTCAGTGGAGAAGCCGGCAACCAGAGACGCTGACGGCCGGGTCCTACACCCGGCCGGATTACCATTGTACCCCTGGGGGGTAGGCCTATATAAACCCCCCAGGCTCACCCATGCAAGGGGTTCAGTTCATCACCCACGCCATTCACAAACATTCACGCAGAGAGAGGAGTAGAGCTAGCCTTGCCCTTCTCCCACCTCTAGTCGAAACAGCTCAAGGAGCAAGCTTGTAGCTACTTTGTTGATCATAGTCATCATGCGGAGACCCCGCAGAGTAGGACTAGGGGTGTTATGTCCAAGGAGAGCCCCGAACCTGGGTAAGATTCGCAGGCGTATGCGGTCTCGCTCACTCCCGCTTCTAGAACTCGGCGACGTACTCTTGTCCCCATCCATGATAAGCCACCCCCTGGCATATGTCACACGATATCCCCGACACCCTCCTCGTGCACCACCATCTCTCGCTTTAGGGCCGGGGCATTAGAAAGTTTTACCATCACATATTCATACCACTTCAAGGTGCATTAAATCAACACATGCAAGTATCAAAAGGAAAGTCATGTCATGCATGCATTCGTTATAATTAATGCATCGGTAAACGCAAATTATTGAAATATATCGAGCGCACTGCTTTGATGTGTCGCGTCAACTCATACAACAAGGAGAAGCTTGATTACAACACCCTCTCCCTCGCCCATGAGTGTGGTGGCTCGTAGGACTAGGAGAATCTTTCGCTACACGCTCTCCCTCCCGCACATGGTGGACATGCAGCAGTTCATTCGGTGTCAGATGGCCAGAAGCATACTAGTAGTACTCCACTGTAGTAGTACCATCATTGTTCGACTTCCCGAAGAGGCGAAGAGCCAAGTGCAACCCGAACGCTCATGTGGCAATTTTATGTGCAGGGGAGGTAGTATAGTAACATAGTCTAGGATAGCGTGTAGCGTGCCTCTAAGCTTAAAATCGTTGGAGTCGGCTCCATGCTATGAGGCTGTCTCAAAGCATTTTTATTAAAATAATCTTCTGGCCCTACCTGTCATCCTGGTGATTGTAGTTTGCATGTTGATCTGGTCAAGAGAGGAATATATATTTTAATTTGTGGTGGGGTAAATGTTAGAGGTTGCAGCAAATATTGTACACTGCGGGTCTTTTAGCCAAGTTTAGAGGAAAGCATGTGGGGCCCGTGCTATGATGTATCGCGTCAACTCGTACAACAAGGAGAAGCTTGATTACTAGTATGCCCTCTCCCTCGCCCATGCGCGTGGTGGCTCGCAGATTAGGAGAAGCTTTTGCTTACTACTCCTACAACAAGCTATCCCTCCCCCACGCGGTGGACGGACATGCAACAGTTGATTGATACTGTAGAAGTAGTAACATCATTGTTCGACTTCTCGAAGAGGCGAAGAGCCAAGCGCAACCTGAACGTGGCAGTTGCGAACGCTCGCGTGGCAGTCTTATGTGTAGGGGTGGGGCGTGGTGTGGTAGTTTTGTGCCAATTCTTTTCTATTGTTGTTTGTGTCCAATAGGTGCCACCGTCGGATGTAGATCTTACGGTTATTGTGGCGATTGCTAGTTATAGTCATCTTACAAAAATAAAATAATCCCAAAACAAACCCGACCACGTTTCTTATTTCTGGAAATGAATAGGAATCAACCAATAAGAGACGTGGACCGTGTATGTTTTTAATGCCTTGAGACATACCTAGCACGGCAAGCAGCGGTCAATTCATTGCATGCAATGGTATTAATTAGCAAATACTCCCTCCATTCCTAAATATTTGTCTTTCTAGAGATTTCAACAAGTGACTACACCGTAAATGAGTACATACGGAGCAAAATGAGTGAATCTACACCATAAATATTTAGGAACGGAGGAAGTAAATATTAAGTTCTCTCGTTTTCCTCTCCGCCTTGGTCGCGGTGCACAATATTGAGTACGACTACTACCGACTAGTCTCTTTTTGACACGCATTTACGTTGATATGGCTTGAATGCCAACGAGGGAGAGGGTAGCGGTTCCTGAAACATTGAACGGTCAATGATGCCTCCTCATTCAATTAGCATGCAGAGGGAAGTAATTGGAGAAGCAGAATGGAGCCAGCATGATTTGATGCAATGCAGTTTGGACTCTCATATAAGGGCGCTCCACCACTCCAATCCATCTACTCCTAGTCTCTGCGCAATACTGCTCACTCCAATCCAAGACCAAGACCAAGTGACCAGAAGCCACAAGCACCCATGGCGTCAATGGACGCGAGCGGCAGTCAGCTGTGCCAGATCATCCAAGACACCGGCCTGCGGCCCCGCACCGTGCAGCATTTCCAGACGGTGTTGGCGACCATCGGCGTCATAGCCCTCGTCGATGTCGGCTTCGCCTCTCGCATGTGCGAGATGATGGTCCGCTCCATCCGCAAGTTCACCGCCGTCAAGAAGCACGCGGACGACCTTGCCGTACTCCTCCAGCCCGCGCGCCCAGGCTCCTCATTACCTGCCACCCCAATCGGCCTCCAAGGTGACGAACTCTTTGAAGCACTGGTGGCCCTGCAGCTGCCGGAGGTCACGACGAAGAATGTGCACCTCGAGGCCACGCTCGCCAAGCAGCGCCTGGCCATGCAAGAAACCGCCGACCTACACATCCACGTCTACGAGGAAATCGTCTACATAGGCCACTACAAGGCCAACAAGGACAAAAAGACGTTGGCCATCTTCCACCGGCTGGAATCTTTGGATGCCATTGTTCGGAAGCACGTTGACCTGGCCACGAAAGCCACTGCTACTTAGCCGTCGTTCGATAGGCCGGCGCGTTGAGTCAAGGAGGAGGAGGTCGTCGATGGATGCATCTTTCTTCTTGCCTCATGTAACCAGCATTGCATCGCTTCGTGGCCTTAATGTGTTAGTGTATGGCATTTTTATTCCAGTCGTAATTGACATGTGTAATCCCTTGCTCTTATTTGGTGTTAATTATATATGTAGTATCACTGTCTTCATCCTGGTTTACTACCTACATCCTAGTTTATTAGTCCCTTTTGTAATTTGTGCTAAATTTGACCAAAGATTTAACTGACAAAATGTTAGTGCATGTCAACAAAAATTATATCGTTGGATTCGTATTTGAACATAGTTTTCAATGATATAATTTTGGTGACATGCTTGAACATTTTGTTAGTCAAATTTATGGTCAAAATTTGGCACAGATTTTGATGGGGACCAATAAACCAGGATGGAGGTAGACTGGTCACCATCGCTTGTTGTGCCAAATTTTGACTTCAACTTTAAGTACGAGACCCAACCTACATGGAGGGAGTATATATATTGGCGCGACAACCAACTTATATACGGAGTATTCAAAACTGAGCATTACTACATGTCACGAGTTCAAAACAAGAAAGTGGAGCAAGTACAGCATGCCTGTGCCATTCGCGTCGCACCCCACACTGTTGTTCCGGCCTGTCGCTTAGCGCGCATTGGCTTGGCATTTTCTATCTACTAGCAAGATGCCCGTGCATTGCACGGAACATCAAGATGCATTTTTTTATAAAACACCTGTTGTGATTGACCCATGCGGGAGTAATCCCATGTTTAAAAAGTAATGATATCTCGAGAAAGAGGAGAGATAAGGTGAGGAGGAGTGGGGCGTGGTGGTGATTGGTGGTCGGACTGAGCGGAGGCATGGGGATGGACGACGCCGGCAGCGGCCACCATGCCAGATTGTTCCAGAGGCTTCCTTTTTATTTGCTCAACAATGAGGTTGTGGGAGATAAGGATGAATGAGGGAAGGCCTTATCTGCAAATGTGGAGAAGGGTGCGGGTATCTTTTTGCAAAATTGCCATAGTTTGCTTTCTATCCGTCAGATATAGATCAGACGGTCTATATTGCAAGATGGCAGGCATACAATCATCACCAACTCGGTTTTTAAGATAAGAGTAGAGACAAGTTAAAAAGGTAAAGACTGCCGCATTCGCGTCGCACCTCCACACGGTCCATCAGGCACGCCGCTCATGCTAGGGAACGCTTGTTGTCTTAGCATTTTCACTGTTAGGTGGGGCCACAGTTGAGCAAACCGACTATTGCAAATCCCCACCACGCGTCGGCTGAGTTAGAATTAGAAGAGAGAAACGAGGGAGAAGAGCTAGTTGTAGCATGGACGCTGTTGTCAGATGGGACTCATGTTGATAGAATAGGAGTACTAAGTACTCGTACGTCTAGTACCACTAGTTGGGTGCGTGCGACCTATACCTGTCATCACTTTAGGTCTCCTGTTCGAACCGCAGCTACGCTTCATAGTACATAATTTTTCACGCATTTTTCCTCCTATATGTACTCCTAGGTTATTTCCACGTGCTTCCTTTCGCCGACATATGGGACATAGAGCATCTGGGTCATAGTGCATGCCTGACTCGGAGCATATGCAACCATGCCGGCGTACTTTACATTTCAGACCTGACGAATTACATGCAAACCCCCCGCAGAAGAATAAATAAATGAATTACTACATGCAAATCGGATTATTTTCATAGATACCGGAGCACGTTCATTAAATTTTGGACGTAACACATTTAAAAAAATGACCGGACCTAAACCAGTCTAAGGGCCTCTTTGATTCGCATGATACTGAAAATACAGGAATGGGGAAAGTATGATGGCGATGAACCTAGAGGAGGAGGAAGAGGAGGAGTACTGTACATGCTAGAGACTGGACTGTAGTACATTGTTTTTTATGGCCATATCACCACATTGTTTTCTATGGCCTATCGCCTGCTGGTTCACTAGGCTGCCGTGTTTCACACTCCTCCGACATGAGCAGCAGTATATACTAGTACTACATACTACCTCCGTCCTGGTTTATAGGTCACCTTTGTATTTTGTGCCAAATTTTGACCAAAGATTTAGTTAACAAAATTTTAATGCATGTCAACAAAAATTATATCATTGGATTCGTATTTGAACATAGTTTTCAATGATATAATTTTTGGTAACATGCATGAACATTTTGTTAGTTCAATCTATAGTCAAAATTTGACACGAAATACAATGGGGACCAATAAACCATACTCTAACTGAGCTAGTGGTTAGAGTTAGTTTCTAGCTCATGACTAACCCTAAACTAACTCTAGCCAATGAGGTGTTTGGATGACAGGGTTAGATTGACAAAAAATGCATTAGGAGAACTAGCTCCAATTAGCACCTCTTGGGTGGGATAGTTTTTTTGGTTGGGTTAAATGCAACTAGCTCAAACTAGCCCTCATGTTTGGATACTTTAGGGCTATTTGATCCCAAACTAGCTCAAACAAACTCTAACCCATGGATCCAAACAGGGCCTATATATACTGCATGATTCTTTGCTCCTTCTTACGTTGCCGACATGTGGGAGAGCCAGCACCAGGGTCGACGTGTCATGCACAAGATTAGAGTGGGGAAGGGCATCACCCCGGTCGTAGCGCAGCGCCATAGTAATAATGACTATAATGAGTAGTCATATCACAAGACCCCATCTTTCTAGCAGTAACAAGCCGTCAAATCGCACAGCCCTGCCTTTCCAGGAGTAAGTTAAATCCGCTACTCCCTCACCCTCCTCGCCTCTGTCAAACCGGCTATGCGAAAACTGCTACGCGTACTGCCCGGGAAAAGCCCCGCCCTCAACTTTTAAATACTCCTAGTATAATTTTGTATCGATGAATTGCGCCATGGAGCAGAAAACCAAAAGAAAAATGTGGTACATGTAAACAAATACAGTTCAAGCTCTAGCTAGCAATTCGGAATGTAAATCGTGCATGTGTTTATACGTATATGTTACTTCAAAGTACTGAGTCCATTGATGCAATGTGGTCAAACTGTACCATCGATATCTCAAAGCCAAAATAGTTCGAGCTTGTTCGTTCTATATAAATAGTACTAGTACTATGGGTCTATTTGGTTTGGAGAATTTTCATAGGAAACACATAGGAACAAGGATCCCGGAGGAAAATTTCCTATAGATGCGTTCGGTTTTTAGGAAATGTGTACAGGAATTTCATAGGAATACTATTCATTTCCTATGTTTTTGGAGGAAATTACACATCCACTAAGCTCATTTTGCACATAGGAACGAGGATAGTCAATTCCTTAGGATGGTAAGTGCCATCCTATAAAATTCCTATACTAGTCCTAATTCCTACATTATGAAATCCTCCAAACCGAATGAGCCCCATATGTTTATTCACCCGTGGGGTTGCTCAATGAATGGAGGGTCGGGGAGCACAAGTGAACAATACTACTAGTACTAGTAAGTAGGAGTAGTACAGTACAGTACGAAGTGTGATGTGCAGTTAGTCACGTTAAATAGAGAGTTTCTTTTCTTTAATGCCACATACACAAATTGAAACGCTTGTTGTGGAGAGAAAAAGATAATCACTCCACGATATATATAGGCAGGAGCCTAAGTGCTTGCTTTACTAGAGTTGCTCTCTTCATTCTCTCATCCTCTCCAGATCTAAACAAGACAACGGTAGCGACTCTCTCTCTCTGCTCACTGCTGGTCATAGATCCTGCCGGATCCCTTCGGCCGGGGTGTGTAGGGGACTAGGTACATCGTTCACGCGGTCATCGGCGGCGAGGGAGGAAACCCATAGCTGCCGGCGGGTCCCGATCCTCTGCCCGTGACGTTCTCTTCGACACAGCGCCGGCTCGTGAGGTCCTCGGACCCCTTCTTCCTCCCTGCCGTATTATGGGCAGATCCGACCTCCTGCCTCCCTCCTAGCCACATCCCGACGACCCTCAGGTATAAGTTCCTTCGAAAGCGGCCTTGCTCTACTGCCCAGCATCCCACGAGGCTGCATGTGGATCTTTTTCTACTTCCATCAGCTCTTCCAAAGCCACCTAAATTTTTAGTATTATTAGAGGTAAAGCTACTTCATGCAGTCGAATCTAGGAATTGGTTCAAACAGCGAAGAAAGGGGGGAAAGTTGTAGCATGAATCTAGGACTTGATTCAAAGAGGAAATAACAGGGGGAAAGTAGTAGAGACTGGATACCCAACCGGTGCCTTGGTTGAAAAGGGAAATAAAGGGAAAAGGCGGTACAAACTGGATAAGGAACATATCTATTATTGGTTGAAAAAAGGATAGAAAGTGGCGGCTGGTGGACAAGTCAACAGAGTATGTCCAGGATTAGATTTGCTGACCTCACATAGTAAAAGGTCTCCAGGATTAGATTTGCTGCCCTCACAGAGTATGAACAAACTCGGCATCACCACTTTATGCCTCGTTGTAGGTACATTGTGCTGATGCGTCCACTGTCGTATGTCCTTATACCAACTTTTTGTTGTTTTTAATGTAAGGGTGCATGTAAAATGAAGCAATCACACTGTTATCGTAAGGACATGTCTAACCAATGTTATTGTTAATCTAATGCCTCCAGTAATATGATGCAATTAAACTGTGTTACAAATGGTACTCCTGCTATTTTTCCCAGTATGATAAGTAAGTTGCTTCTTTACGTTGTTGAGTGTCCTGGTATCCCCACTGTCCCATGCCCTTAAACCAACTCTTTAGCTGCTGTTGATCTACTATATCTGGTAAACAAGCAATACCACCATTAAAGTAATCCCATATTTGATGAATGTCATTGTTGATCGTAATGCTTCCGGTAACATGAAGCAAAGCTACCGTTTTAAAATTTCTACTGTCCTGCGTTATTTCCATGAACACAATCAAGATGCTTCTTTTCATTTCATGTATTTTTCGTGTCTTGTTATTGACCAGTAACTGTTTTGTTTCTTTCATTTTGTGCGGATAGGGATATCCATTTCACCTTGTTGCTATTGTGACCTTTTGGTGAACTGCACAAAACACTTTTTTTTGGAATGATTGTCTTGTGCAGTTCAACTAAAATGTCACGTGGGCAACATCTCTCAATTTTGGTGGAACTACACAAAATGGTGATTGGAGTTTCCAACATATCCATCAAACTCTGCTGGTAATCTCGTGCAACATTTTATTAGCCTTTGCAAGATGAGCCGTCATTGTCACCACAATGGCACTTTATTTTAGTGGAACTGCACAAAAGGATAAGCAAATTATAGTTGCACCTTGCATGAGCAGGACAACCAACCTTAATGTTGCTCAATTTTAGTTCAACTACTAAAGAAGAACCTTCCAGCTCATGAGAGCAAGTACTTCTTGCTAGCTGCATGATGCAATCTTTGCTTCATTTCAGGTGAGCTGCAGAAAAAGTCGCATGAATTGAATCATCCGTGTGGATCTGCAGGTTCACCACATTGAGTCGTGGCGGCATTGGGCCCTCTCTCAGTTATGGTTCCCATGACCGGGCATGTTCCTTTTTGGTTGATTTTGACTCTGCATCCAGCTAGTGATCTTGTGCTACTGTTTTGGCACTGCTATAAGAAAGCAATAATGATATTGTTTTTGCATCTTAATTTAATGCCACTAATAATTTGAGGCAATCTTTTGGCACCGCTACTGCCACTGATAAAATAAAGTAATAATACATTTAAAATAGAGGTACTATCTTAGCTACATTTCATTTCCAATGTAGATAACTTGCAGAAGGCCTATCCTGCAGAATCAAGTCCATGTGCACTGCATCAATCACATAGCTGCACTAAACTAGTTGAGTCCATCACGCCTACCGTTGAGGTGGCGCGGGCCCCCTCTCTAACTGGCGGGCGCCATAATTTTAGTTGAACTGCACAAAAAAAGTGATTGAAATGAGTCGACGCTCCTCCTTCTACTGCCACACTGAGGTGTTAATGGATGTCAACGAATCGCCTTCATGGGAAGATACAGGGACATGAAGAATAAACTCCCAAAGTCATCTCACACAGGTCAGTACTGTCCTTTATCAACATGATTGTGCTTTGTCATACTGTGCTAACGTTGTATTTTTTAAATAAAGCTATTCTATGGCAATCTTTTCTCGTTTTGGAAATAAAGTTGCTTCAACTAGTGCCACTATTATAGTAATCATGCTCTTTCTTATCTGTGCAAATAGGAATACTCAACTACAGATGTTGTGATGGTAAAAAGCATTCGCCAAGTTCTTGGGCTGTATGACACGGCTAGCCAAGTTGGATTTAATCACGACATTCACTTTATCCAAAGGATCTAATGGGTTGGTTCTGAATCTTGCAAGCTTGGAATCATTGAGATGTGTAGGCATTTTTTTGTACTTATTATTTGAATCTTATTGGTTGGTTCTGAATCTTACAAGCTGGGAAACACAGCATGATGATGCAGAGGATAGCAACCATAACAAGTTGTTCAAACTTGGTAGTATTGTCTATGTGAAAGTGCGGCAAATGAGCTGATCGTGTGCGTCCTGAGAATAATAATTGTAATTGCTGTGCATGTTGATCCTGTGGCACTGATAGAACGAGCCAATGTTTTGCTTGTTTTAAGAATAAATTTTAATTAAAGCTAATAAAATTTAAGTAAAGTGACCACTAAAACATGCTATTACAGTACCAATACAGACCCGCTCGTGAACCGACGTGTGGTCGAAATAGGTTTCTCGGCTTCCACACGGGTTTAATGGAGGTGTTTGAATGCGTCGAGGGTGCATGTTCTGCCGGGTGTTGTTGGCGTTCTGGGAACAAGGGTACCCAAACTTGCCTGTCTGCGGCCCACGGTGTGGCTCCATCGACAGCCTGGTATGGCCCATCTACGAGACCATCAAGACAAGACCCTCGTGAGGGGCCAAGCCTCGCGAGGCGGACGACATCAAGACCTCTGGAGGGAGCGGCCTCCCCGGGCTGCCTCCTGAGGAGCGGAGATTTCTATGCAGGTGCCCAACCTCATGAGGTTGCGGTGATGCAAGCCATGACGACCAAGGCCAGGCGGGCGCCAGCGGGCGCAGAGAAGACAATTTCCCCTTTAGTGCTAAGGGGGCAAGCACAGGCGTGGGTTCCCGAGGAATCAGGCAAAGGTTTCCATTCCAGTGTAACAAGACTAGGACCTCCAGGACGGCAGGACGGATGTCATCGCCGAGCCCACCATGGTGTCACAACCAGAAGCTTTGCAGGCGAAGACCACCTTTCGTCAGGATAAGATGTACTACTTGTCCCCTTTCAAATTGGCCACTATGGGATCCCTTCCTGCCTACGTTTTGGGGGAAGAGGACCGAGGCCACTATATATATAGGTTAGCCACCACCATGGATGGGGGGAATCCAATCCGACCCGAGGTAGACTCACTCTCACCCCAGAGCAGACTTCGTGAGGTTGTTCATCCCTTGTACTTGTTCATCCTCAGCCCCTCGTGAGGCAAATCCACCACAAAGCAGGAGTAGAGTCTTACACCGCAAGGTGGCCCAAACCTGGGTAAACTGTCGTGTTCATCTTCTTCCTTGATTCATCGAGCTAGGTTGTAGGGCGGCGTGTAGGTTGGTTGGATAGGCTGAGTTCTTCGCACACGCCCTAGAGTTCGAACCTTTCTTGGGTCTGCGAAGCCCTGAATCCGACATTTGGCGTGCCAGGTAGGGGCGTGTCGAAGCTCTACCCCTCTAATCAGCCACGCGCCGCTCACGCCGCGTGCCTCCCATGGTGGGCGCTGCTCCACTCGCTGAGCCGCTGGGCGCACTCGGAGCTGTTGCGGGCCACCGGGCCTTCTCCCCCGCTCTACGGCAGGTGCGGTGGCCGCCGAAGTTCAGGCCGACGCTGCCCCCGCGGTACGACAGCACGGGGAACCCCACGGATTTCCTTTGCCTGTACGAGCTAAGCATCGAGGCGGCAGGTGGCAAAGAGAAGGTCATGGCGAACTGGCTCCCGATGGACCTGGGAGGAGCTGCGCAATCAGTTCATCGTGCGCTTCGCGGCACCGGCGCCCCATGCCGTTGCGGCCATCCTCGGTGGGTCGCAGGCACCGGCCTCAGGCCACCACATTAAGTAGTTCTTCCGACAGATGGGGGCCGCCCAGCCACGGCGGGGGGCTCCTTCGGGCCGGGCGATGCCTGAGACCGACATCACCTTCGACTCCAGGGATCACCCCAAGATTACGGTCAGCGCAGACGTGCTCCCCTTGCTGTGCACGCCCACCATCAGTAGTGTCGCGGTCACCAGAACCCTCATCGACAGTGGCGTTGGCCTCAACATCCTCTCTGTGGAAGCCTTCGACCTGCTCTAGGTGCCTTACGACCGTCTCGCCCCCACCAGGCCCTTTTCAGGGGTGCTCGACGGCTCCATCGTTCCCCTGGGGCAGATCCGCCTCCCCGTCACCTACGGCACGCACTGCAACTACCGCACCGAGCTCATTGACTTCGACGTCACCCGCATCGGCCTCCCGTACAACACCATCCTTGGGTATCCAGCCCTTGCCAAGTTCATGGCGGCGACGCACCCTGGCTACAACGTCATCAAGATGCCTGGGAGCGGCGGCATCCTTACTATGGTGGGAGACACCAAGGATGCCCTCCTGGCCCTCAAGCTCGCTTTCAAAACCATAGCGGCCGCGCGGCCGGACGCGGAGGGTGCTCTGGAGATCCCGGAGGCCGCGCCCACGAAGAAGAAGCAGCTGTTCTCACAGGACCGGGCTGAGAAGAAGCAGGTGCGCGTCGATGAGGAGGGCCCAGGCCTCACCTTCACCATAGGCACCGGCCTCCCACCAGACCAAGAAGAAGCACTGGTCGGCTTCCTCCGTGCGAACAAGTATGTGTTTTGCATGGGAGGCGACGGACCTAGTTGGCGTCCCGCGAGACGTGATTGAGCACCATTTGATGGTGTGCCCCGGCGCGCGCCCGGTGAAACAAAAGGAGCGTCGACAAGCCCAGGAGAAGCAATCTTTCATCGTCCAGGAGGTCAACAAGTTGCAAGAAGCCGGCGTCATCTGGGAAGTGTGGCACCCGAATTGGTTGGCCAACCTGGTCATCGTCCCCTAGAAGGGGGGAAAGGAGCGCATGTGCGTCGACTTCACGAGCCTCAACAAAGCTTGCCCTCAAGACCCTTTCCCTCTTCCGCGCATCCACCAGATCGTCGACTCCACCGCCGAGTGTGACCTGCTATGCTTCCTGGATGCCTTCTTGGGCTACCACCAGATCAAGATGGAGGTGCAAGATGTCGAGAAGACAGCCTTCCTTTCCCCGTGCGGGGTGTGCTGCTACACCTGGATGCCGTTCGGGTTGCGCAACACCGGCGCGACCTTCCAGCGATTGATGCACATCGCCCTGGGCAAGCAGCTCGGGAGGAATGCCGAGGCGTACGTCAACAACATAGTGGTCAAGTCGCGGGAGGCAAGAACCCTCATCGAAGATCTGGAGGAAACATTTACCAACTTACGCAAAAGTGAACCTACGGCTCAATCCGGAGAAGTGCGTGTTCGGCGTCCCATCCGGCAAGCTGCTGGGTTTCTTGGTGTCACACAAGGGAATCGAGGCTAACCCAGAGAAGATCAAGGCGATAGAAAGAATGAGCCCGACACAGACCCTCAAGGAAATGCAGAAACTCGTGGGCTACGTGACCTCGCTGGGGCGTTTCATCTCCAAGCTCGGTGAGCGCGCTCTCTCGTTTTTCAAGTTGATGAAGCAGAAGGGCCCATTCGAATGGACTCCAAAGGCTGTGGAAGCCTTTCAAGACCTCAAGAGGTATCTCACCAGCCCCCCGGTGATGGTGGCGCCTTGACCTCTTGAGCCGCTGGTGCTTTACCTGGCTACCACACCCCACTCGGCTAGCGCGACACTCGTGGCGGTCCGGGAAGAGCGCGCGGGCGCAGGTGCGCAGCGCAGCACCCTGTCTTCAGCCACGCCATCGCCACCTCAGGACGGTGCTCCTGAAGCCCCGGTTACCCCGACAAAAGGCGAGGCTCCAGAGGCCGCCATGCCTCAGGCAGGGCCGGACGCCATCGACACCTCTTCCTTCGTTGAGCACCATGTGTACTTCGTCAGCACAGTGCTGCGCGATGCGCATGCACGCTACCCCATGCCGCAGAAGCTCCTGCTTGCGCTCCTCGTCACCTCCAGGAAACTGCGGCACTATTTCCAAGGCCACCCCATCAAGGTCGTTTCCGCGTACCCCCTGGAGAAGGTACTACACAGCCCCAATGCCGCCGGGAGGGTTGCCGAGTGGAACATCGAGTTGCAGGCATTCCAGCTGGAGTTCAGCACCACTAGAGTCATCAAGGGCGTGGCCCTCGCTGACTTTGTGGCGGAATGGACTGACGCCCCCGACCGAGGGGAGGGCGAAGATCGTTCGCTCATGCCCGGAGACAAGGCATCGGATGGCTGGGTCATGTACTTGACGGCGCGTTCGCACGCAGGGGCGCGGGGGCTGGAGCCGTACTCATCTCACCTACTCAGGACAAGCTCTACTACGCCATGCAGCTCTGCTTCCAGCATGGCGAGAAGGTCTCCAACAACATCACAGAATACGAGGGCCTGATCGCCGGCCTCAGGGCCGCGGTGGCCCTGGGGGTTAAGCGTCTCACCATCAAGGGCGATTCTCAGCTCCTCATCAACTTCTCCAACAAGGAGTACACGCCTAGGGACGAGCACATGGAGGCATACCTGGTGGAGGTACGTAAAATTGAAAAACGGTTTTTGGGTTTGGAGTTGCAGCACGTCCCGCGTGGCACGAACAAGGAGGTGGACGACAACGCCAAGATGGCATCATGGCGCGAGCCCCAGAAGCCTGGCGTCTTCGAAGAGCGGCTCTTCAAGCCATCGGCGGCTCCACCCACTACAAGACGGGCGCTGCTTCGGGAGGAACCGCCCATGGCACCCACCTCAGGTACCCCAGCCTGTGGTCAGACCTTCGGAGCTCACCTGCTCCTCGCGCTCGAACCTCAGGAGGGGTTCTGGACCGAGGAGTTCAAGACGTACTTGCTCCGGGGCACCTTGCCAGAGAAGGAGGAAGACGCAGAACACGTGGCCTGCCAGGCCACCGCCTATTGCATCCAGGACGGCGAGCTCTACCGAAGGCGCCCAAACGATGTCTCTCTGTGGTGCATTTCCAAGGAGCAGGGGTGCGAGCTGCTAGCTGACATCCACAGCGGAGATTGCGGGCATCACTCTTCGTCGCGGACCCTCGTCGGCAAGGTGTTTCGCAGTGGGTTCTACTGGCCCACGGCGCTCAACGACGCCACTGAGCTGGTGAGATCCTGCGAGGCATGCAATTCCATGCCAAACAGATCCACCAGCCCGCTCAGGGCCTCCAAACCATCCCGCTCTCATGGCCGTTCACGGTCTGGGGGCTGGATATCCTGGGTCCGTTCCCAAAAGCAGCCGGGGGCTACCGCTACCTCTACGTTGCCATCGACAAGTTCACCAAGTGGGCGGAGGTGGAGCCCGTGCGCACCATACCAGCTGGCTCGACCGTCAAGTTCATCAAGGGCCTCGTGAGTTGCTTCGGGGTCCCCAACCGTATCATCACTGACAATGGCTCTCAGTTCATGAGCAACCTCTTCAAAACATATTGTGCTAACCTTGGAATGCAGATATGCTACGCTTCGGTGGCGCACCCACGGAGTAACGGCCAAGCCGAGCACGCCAACGCGGAGGTCCTGAGGGGCCTCAAGGCGAGGAGCTTCAAGAAGAAACTCGAGGCCTGCGGCAGGGGTTGGCTCCATGAGCTCCAGTCCGTGCTGTGGTCCATCCGCACCACCGCGACCAAGCCCACCGGCGAGACCCCGTTCTTCCTCGTCTACGGGGTTGAGGCGGTCCTCCCTCATGAGGTCAAACATCGCTCCCCGCGGGTCTTGGCGTTTGACGAGGCATGCCAGGACGCCTCGCGGGGGATGGACCTCGTCCTCGGAGAGGAGGGCCACTGCCAAGCCTCGCTCCATGCCACGAGTTACCAGGAGGTGCTGCACCGGTATCACTGTCGTAGCGTCCGCTCTAGGACCCTCAAGGTGGGTGACCTCGTCCTGAGATGGGTGCTCTCCCGGGAGGGGCTCCACAAGCTCTCGCCCATGTGGGAGGGCCCATTCAGGATCGCCCGTGTCTCCAGGCCTGGCGCCGCATGCCTGGAGACGCAGGACGGGGTCCCCATCCAGAATGCCTGTAACATTCAGCACCTCAAGAAGTTCTATCCGTGACCAAGGCCATGCGCCCTTCAAGTCTCCGCCCGTGACACTCTCACGTAATAATGAGTGGGGCTGTACACGCCCCGGAGTCTCCTGAGTTCTGCCCCTAGGCCTCACGGGGGCTCCCACCCACGTCCTAGTGGAGGCCCCATGCTCCGTGCTGGCGGGAAGACCAGAAGACTAGTGTAGGTGCCGGACGCGGCTTTTCTTTTGCTTGCTTTCTGTAGCTGATTTGCAACTTCTTGGAATGAAATTTGAAGTTCTCGCGTCTTTATTTGAAAGGGTTGGGAAATTTTTCTCGCAGCGTTCGCTCTTTCAGGTCTTGCCTTAGGAAGAGTGACAGTTGCCCGTTGCTCTTCCTCGCGCGTCACGCGCGTGGGGGCTGCGCACGGTGTGTGCGCTTGGGCCCGCCCACAAACACACCTCACCAAAGCCTTGGTGTCCTAGCCTTTGGCATATTAATCCTCGCGCGATGCTCTTAAACGAGCCAACAAGCACGCATGCCCTCCTGAGTCCGTGCCTCCGGGCATCGCGATGTGGCGTGCCAGTGGCGACCGGCCCATGCTCAGGGGCTCGTGTGAGGTATGGTATCTCCGGAGGTCCCTTACCGCCGCAGCCACAGGGTGCCTCCCAAGGCCTGAGGACTTTCGAATCCTCAAGAAGGAAACCTCTGGAGAACCTCTCCGAAACGAGGGACGTGCACGAAGTCCAAGCTCCAGAGAAGCTCGCCCTCACGGCACGGGAGTCTATTGTAAGCACACTAAGCTAAGTCATCCCAATCACAATCAGCGGCAACATGCATATCAGGACACAATATAAAAACGATAACATAATGGCGCAAGCGCCGTGGTCCATTACACGCCCCGACAGGGCTTTCCACTTTTGTGATGCAAGAGAAAGAAAGAAGCAAAAGCAGCCGCGCAACTACAGCAGCTCCTGAGACCCGGCTCCAGCAACGCCCGCGCTCAGTCGGAGTCCTCCTCCTGCTTCACCGGGGCGCGGCGACGAGGCGGCTCGTCATCCTCCCTGGTCCGAGCTCAGCAGCGTGGTGGCTCATCGTAGTCATCGTCGCTCGTGCTCTCCCCAAAGAAGGAGCCGCTGTCGCTGGAGGCGTCGCAGCCGTCGCCAAGGGCAAGCTCACCACCGAAGATGGTGCCGCCCCTCTGGCCATCATCGTCGGAGGGGTGGACGTTGTCATCATCGCTGTCACTCTCCGGGCAGCACCCCAGGCGCTGGCCATCTTCACCGAAGACCCTGACATAGAGGGTCGCATCGCCGTCATACCTGAAGTGGAGGGTACACCTCCCCTGCAGGCCGCGTGCGCAGGCGGACGGCTGCCACCCGCAGTTCAAGAACACGTTAACGGCGGGGGTGACCTCGACCTCCACCCACGAGGCCCTGTTGTAGCAACCATCGGCCTGGCCATCAGGTCCCCCGACCGGCAACGCGCCTGCAAAGAAGCGCGGGAGCTGGAACCAGACACCGGTGGGCCTCTCCGCCCACACCACAAACTCCGAGGATGTGTCGGCCGAGTGGGATAGCGAGCGTGGTGGCCGGACGGCTGCGACATGCCTCCCCCCATCGCCGTGGCCACCCCGGCCGCGGTAGCTTCCGCCACGGGGGGAGCACCCCCACGGCTGTCAGAGGAGGCGCCAGCCTTTGGGGGAGTGCGCCCATGCCCTCGGGGAGCCACCGCTGGCGTCGCGGCGTACTTACGGGGCGGCGGCGAGCCTGGCCCTTCCTTGGGAGACTTTCCCTTCTCCGCGGCAGAGAACCTCCTCACTGGCGCCATGGACGCTTTGGCAAGATGGCGGAACAAAGAAGAAGGAGAGGCAAGAGGTGAGAAGATGAAGATGAGCTGGGGGCTCCGCCCCCTCTCCCATTTATAGCCGGAGGAAGGCTAACCGCCGGCCTCTCACGCTCCGAGCAATGATGGCTTATTTGGATGCTCCAGGCTATTGTCAAGTTGCGTGGTTGCCGAGGCAGTGTGGGGAAGTGGAGACTCCCACGTCCCATCAAGCGCCACGTGTCAACATGGCCTGCAGGCGATTGGGGCCCATGGTGCTTCGCCCTTGCCCTTTGGCTTCGCCTCGAAGCCAAGTCCGAGCGCGCCTTGGGCCCGGGGGCTACTGTCGGCGTTCTGGGAACCAGGGTACCCAGACTTGCCTGCCTGCGGCCCATGGTGTGGCTCCATCGATGGCCTGGTACGACCCATCTATGAGACCGTCAAGACAAGACCCTCGCAAGGGGCCAAGCCTCGCGAGGCGGACGGCATCAAGACCTCCGGAGGGAGCGGCCTCCCCGGGCTGCCTCCTGAGGAGCGGAGATTTCTATTCAGGTGCCCAACCTCATGAGGTTGCAGTGATGCAAGCCATGATGACCAAGGCCAGGCGGGCGCCAGCGGGCGCAGAGAAGACAGTTTCCCCTTTAGTGCTAAGGGGGCAAGCGCAGGCGTGGGTTCCCGAGGAATCAGGCAAAGGTTTCCATTCCAGTGCAACAAGACCAGGACTGCCAGGACGGCAGGACATATGTCATCGCCGAGCCCACCACGGCATCATGACCAGAAGCTTTGCAGGCGAAGACCACCTTTCATTAGGATAAGATGTACTACTTGTCCCCTTTCAAATTGGCCACTTTGGGATCCCTTCCCGCCTACGTTTTGGGGGAAGAGGACCGATGCCACTATATATATAGGTTAGCCACCACCATGGACGGGGGGAATCCAATCCGACCCGAGGTAGACTCACTCTCACCCCAGAGCAGACCTTGTGAGGTTGTTCATCCCTTGTACTTGTTCATCCTCAGCCCCTCGTGAGGCAAATCCACCACAAAGCAGGAGTAGGGTCTTACACCGCAAGGTGGCCTGAACCTGGGTAAACTGTCGTGTTCATCTTCTTCCTTGATTCATCGAGCTAGGCTGTAGGGAGGCGTGCAGGTTGGTTGGATAGGCTGAGTTCTTTGCACATGCCCCAGAGTTCGAACCTTTCTTGGGTCTGCGGAGCCCTGAATCCGACAGGCGTGCAGCGGGCGAGGGAGGGGTAGTAACTGCTGTCGCCTGTACACACTATGTTTACTGTTGAATGTAGTTCCCCAAGAGCTGAAAAACGAACTGCTGCCGCCACCTACCCACTCGTTCACTTGCAGTTGGAAAAATGAACTGTTGCTGCCGCGGTGCCGCCCCCTAGTACCCCAGCACACACCGATTGTCTTCATCTCCCCCTGCCCCCAATCCCCACAAAACAAGAACCGCCACATCAACTCTGCATGAGAAGAGACTCCAGTGGCGATCCGAGGGGTGAGCCAGCTGGATATGGACTTCAGCAAGGAGTTCACATTTGAGTTCGCCGTTCAGACCCATGGCAGCACCAAGTTGAATGTGATGTACACCAACGATCCGGACTCGGTGAAGCTCTATCTAGCCAAGTTCAAGCAGTACCTACAGTAGGAGAAAGCACAGGTCGTAGGACTAGACCTTGTGCCCATCCATTCGTCTCCTGACAGGGACCAGCAGATTGTCGTTGCCTAGGTATGCATGCGGGACGAGGTTCTCGTCTACCATTGTTGTAGGGCCATCAGAGGTTCTGGAGCATTCGCCCGTTTCATCGGCACCACCGACTGCACCATCGCTACGGTGGAGAGCAGGAAGAACGCGACTGTCCTTTATGATTCGGTCATCTGGTGCAACAAGCTTGTCGACATCCAAAAGCAATACAAGATCATCGGCAATGGGCAGGAGAAGGACTCCGTGGTTGACCTTGTCGTGACCATCATCGACCCCTGCTATGCTAACATGAAAGAAGACATTGATACCAAGGACCTGAACACGTGGGAGGTACCTCTGAATCTAGCCTACATAACCTATGCGGCCAAGGACGCATACGCATGCTACGACAAGTATAGGCGGATCTTGGACATGAGGGCGTGTCTGCTTCGTGTAACCGACGAGTACACGGACAACCATAGCATCATGATCAAGTGTGCCAGGAAGGTCTAGATGATGTACTTTATCTGTTTAAGCACCTTTATCATCTGAGTGTTTCATGCATTAGCCTATGTGTCGTAATTATCTGTTTTGTCCGAAATATTTCATCTAAGAACCCATTAACCTGCTTGCTTTTTTTTAGTGGCTATTTGCTTATGTATGTAACTAGTTCACTGGGCTGCTGTGCTTTGAATCTCCTTCCTCCCAACATATCCCCCTTCTCAGGTGGACCCAGCAGGTCTCGTACACAGACATCTGGGACCAACCACCTATCCATTTGTATTTCTTTATTTTGTTTAATCTTTCGTCCTCTTCCTACAGTGGCTAGCGGCGCTGCCGCGCACGCCTCGGTGACCCATCCTAGCCTATGGCGCTGGCCAGGCCATCCCTCTACTCCCACACATTCTCCAGCGGCGGCAGCTCCACCGGCCCAACCTACACCCCGAACAAGTCAACCCTCGTACTCCCCTCCGCCTGTGTCTTCCCCGGCTCCGGTTCATTCTAGTCCGAGGTCTAGACATCGTCCTCCGCCTTGGTGCTCTCGCCGCGGCGCCGTCGTCTGTCGTTCCCAACATGGTCAACAAAACAAGAGGAATCGGGAGATGACTGTTCGTCGAGAGGTTGACAGTCCGGGCCCACCAGGTCCATGGCCTAGGTTTTGTTGTTTAACACGCGCAGCCCACGACATGCAGAAACAGTTGATCCAACAGGTTTCAACTTTTTTTGGGGTCCAGGAGGTATCAAGCGGCCTTTGGGCCTCCCAGCCTAGCTTGTCTATAACATCATCAACTCAAGTTATGTTTGTTTTTTCAAGACAACGCACAGCTGAGTTCTATTTTTCTATAAGAATGCAAAACTGAACCTATGTTTTCCCTTCTATAATAGTATATATATATATACTTATATTTATATCTTATTTTATTACATATATATAATAGAAAAAACATAAGGTTCTATTAAACCTGTCGTTCGTCCAACCATTGTATAGACTTGCCCACCTCCTTTATTTTTCATTTTTATTAATCCTATATCTGAATTTTCTCTCACTTTCTTTTTTGATGTAATCTGAGTTTTCTCCCAGTACTTTTCCCTAGAACCAACTCAACTGTCCCACGTCTAGCCTAAAAAATAATAATACCCCAATCCTATTAACTCATCAAATTAAAATGATATTTTATTTCGTAAATCGAAAGTTCTTACAAAATAATAATAATAAGTGTTTATATATAACTTGGCAAGTTAACTCCTGATGATTGCGTACATAAGCTTGCAAAGATTTTACTGACCAATCAATAATAGACGTGCAATCATGTGTTTATGTTTTTATAACATTTCTCCGTCCAGCCCAACATGATATTTTCACCCAGCCCAGCAAGTCTGTGGATTTCGAAAAAACTGCAAATGGGCTTTAAATTCTAACATAATAGATAAACGGGCTGCATAGATGCTACATCATTGTTTCACCCAGCCCACCAAATGGACTGGCTGACATGTGGGCTAGTAGATCGAAGCCTAAGCACTTTCGCAAAAAAAATACAAAGGTCGAAGCCTAAGCAAGGTGTTGGATTTACATCCAACGGCCGACATTCTTCTTCAACCTCTCGTCTTCTTCCTCCAGCGCTGCCGGGACCGCCTGCTCCAGCCTCCGGCGTCCAGTGGCACTGTTTCGCGTGCCTCACAGCGAAACGCTACCCCACCGACGGCCAGGCCATCCCTCCACTCCTTCGCACCTTCTGTTATTCTCTGCCGAGTGTAGGCCCACCCCGCACCTGAACAAGTCAAGTTTCCCACTCCTCTCCATCTGCGACTCCACTGCCGTGTCCACCGGCCTTGGTGCGCTCAACACGGTGTGGTCAACGTGGTCAACAAACGAGAGTCATCGGAAGATGACTGTATGTGGAGAGGCTGACAGTGCGGACGCACCACGCCCATGGACACATGCATGCAACCGCATCCTTTTTACCCTAAAAATTAATGTTTTCTCCTCCTGACAGCTGGGACCCACTAGTTACATCTTCGCACGCAAGGAAGTGTGTCCTTATTACGGGCAAAAAAATGATTCCTCCCCCTGACAGCTGGGACCCATCAGCTATATCTTCGCACGCAAGGAAGTGCCTCTTTATCCTCCCTGACAGCTGGGACCCACCTGGTCGAACCGTACATAGGGTTGTCTCTCTGGTCGCAAACATATAGGTACATACTGGTCGATCGGTCTCTCTGCAAGGATGAACCATGGCCGAGCAAGGAGCGGCACGTGTGACATAGCAGTTGAGGTAGTCCTGTATAAATCATGTACACGTACGTACATCGACGCTGCAAGAAAGTAAATACGGCTACATACGTACATACGGGCGGGGTCTCGAACGCATACAGTGAGGGTGTCCTGTTCATCGGCAGCCAATCGACTGGGTTAGAACGGAGGAAACCGCGTCGTGTTCATTGGGAGGCAAGCGACTGGGTCGGAATGTGTCCTGTTCATTGGGAGCCAACCGACTTGGACGGAACAGCCCAAACTGGGTCCTGTTCATCGACTCAGGGTCTCGCGTCCCGCAAAATGGAGGAAACGGAGTTCTCTTCGACCGCCTATGGTCGAAACGAGGTCCTGTTCATCGGGAGGGGTCTTGCCTACTACAAAACGGAAGAAACAGACTTCTCTCCAACCGCCTACGGTCGAAACGGGGTCCTGTTCATCGGGACGGGTGTGGTGTACTGCAAAATGGGGGAAACGTACTTCTCTCAACCGCCTATGGTCGAAACAGGGTCCTATTCATCGAAGGGGTGGGTGGCGTACCGCAAAACGGGACTCCACGGGCTACTGTTCATCCACCGTCGACTTCCTCCAGCCTCCACCAGCCACTGTTCATCCATGGGCTACTGTTCATCCAGCCTCCATGGGGTCCTATTCATCCACCCCAACCGGCTGGGTGTGTGGCGGCCTCCTCGGGGTCCTATTCATCCAGCGCAACCGCGTACTACCACAGGGTCCTGTTCATCCAGCGGCAACCGCGTACTACCACGAGGTCCTATTCATACAGCGGCAACTGCCTACACACGGCCGGGGGTCCTGTTTATCCAACCCCCACCGGGAACTGTTCATCCACAGCCAACCCAACCGGCTCGACTCACCACATCTCGACTCGTTCTACATATCACGCGCGCGGCAGCAATGGGCATTATTCATTTAGAGGCAACCCAATCGGCTAGCTGCTACGTCTCGCATGGGGGTTCGATCGGCTTCAGTAAGCAGCAGCAGTGATCGATCGGGTTCAGTTAGCAACGAAGGAGGTGGTCGGGTTCAGTTAGCAGCGAAGGGATCGATCGATCGGCTTCAGTACGTAGCGGCACGCGATTGCTCAGGTTCAGTAAGTGAACGCCTCTCGCTCGAGTTCAGTTATAGCGACACGGCTCGCACCACGCACGCGTACGAGAGAAAAGCGCAAACCACAGTGCATCGCTCGACCCCGGCCAACCCACCGTAACCGGGAACTCCGCGAAAATTTCCTCGCCCTCAACCATGATTTTTTATGTCATGGACGGCCCAAAGAATGTCACTCAGGTGCGTCCCCGGCCTGCCCAGGACGAAAAGCCCATTTTCTGTCATGATTTTTTGTCATAGAAGTAGGAACCCACCACATCTATGATGATACATGGTTTTGTCACAATTATCGTCATAGAAGTGTCATAACCATGACATAAATTTTTTTTGTTCGAGCCAAAATGTCATGGATGTGTCTTTTTTTGTAGTGTTGGGATAGAAAGTTTTTCCCACCCACCCCCCACGTTGAGTACTCCCCAAGCAACTCACGGATGCCCGACATATGGGATCTAATGCATGTAAAACAACAGCCCAGGGGAACGGTCCAGCACTTTTGGGCCAGATTCCTCCTTGTCAAAAAAAAGATAGCAGACTGTAGCAGCCAGGAAATTGTTGCTATCTTCTGACATAACTGCCAAAACGAAGGAATCCTAAACGCCCTTGCCCGCCGCCACGTTCAAAACTTCACCGAGCTATCGGATCTGGTGCGCAAATACTGCGCCATGGAAAGCGCCTGGCAGGATCAATAGATGCGCACGGAGTCAATCCGTGCCGAGGAACCCAGAAGATCTCGGGCGAAGCGTGTACCCCCACAACGGTCGGTCGAACACGAGCCATTCGAGAAAAATAAGAAACCCCTCACAGGATCCAGAATAGTCCTCGACGAGCTACTAGACAAGCCGTGCCCCATACACTCAGTCCTTCTAAATACAAACCCAACTCACAGCCTTCAAGCTTGCTAGGTAGTTAGGCAACTCGCAAAGAGCGGAGAGACCATCCTTCGAGCCTCACCCTCAAGCAGACGTTCAACAACACCTCCGAACGACGACACTGAGATCCTGACAATCTACGAGACATTTTCCTCAAAAAAATCAGATGAAGAGAGCCCTTCGAGAGTACGGTCAAATCCACCAGGTGGCAGCCACAAATTCATGGACGGACACACCGATTACCTTCGGCGAGGAGGACGAGCCAAGGTCCCGCCCCGCCAGAGCACTCACCGCACTGGTCCTTGATCCCATAGTGGACAGATTTAGACTCCACAAGGTGCTAATGGATGGCGGCAGCAGTTTGAACCCCATTTATAAGGATACCTTGGACAAAATGCAATTCGATAGATCCCATATCGAGCAAAGCCACACAACCTTTCGAGGGATCATCCCTGGGAAAGAAGCGCGTTGCACTGGATGAGTCACCCTCGATGTAGTATTCGGTACTCCCGAGAACTACCGGTCCGAGGAATTACTCTTCCGCATTGTGCCCTTTCATAGCGGTTATCACGCCTTATTGGGACGTGAAGCATTCACAAGATTCCACGCCATACCACATTACGGGTATATGAAACTCAAGATGCCAGGACCCAATGGTATAATCACAGTAATAAGCAATCAGGACAGAGCTCTTTGGGCCAAAAACAAAACAGCATCGCTCGCCCTCGAAGCATTATCTGAGGCTCTCACAGCCAAGGAACTAACCACGCTCCGTTCAATGGTGGACAGGGATGACGTAATCCTCTGCAGAAGGTCCAAATCCACATCTTTCAAGCCAGCAGATGAAATCATCAAATTTCAGGTGCATCCAATGGACCCCAACAAAACAACGTGAAAGGACATGCAGTGCCCCCATGTGTGGTTTTGGTAATTGATGATATTCTCTCTGGACTAATGGTTGCATTGAGTTATATTTGAAGGATTTGTCCATAGGCTTTTCTTGAAGTCCATGTGTTGGTTTCAAGGAGTTTACGAGTTGACCAAGGTGCTATTAAGGAATTATCCAAAGATTGGTCATGTGAGTGTTGAGCTTATTGCTAGCATGTCTTGAAGAAGAAGATTGTGTGATCATTCATGTTTACATTCAAGACAACATCCAAATGAAGAGAGTTGGAAAGATTCAAGGTTGATCAAGTCTAAGTCAAGAGTGAACCAAGTTGATCAACTCACAAAGCGTAGAAGATGTACTGAGAGGGATCAAGTGATCCCATGGTATGGTAAGCATTGTCCATTACGCTTTGTGTACTAACCCATGGTCTATGTGAGAGTTCTATGTGGGGTTAGGTACGTGTCCATGGGTTTGCATCAATAGGAAGATCTCATACAACCCATGGAGGATGACATCAAGTGGTGATCGCCATCAAGATTGCGGTGTGCAAGTTCAAGTGGAGCATCACGAAGAGACCATCCTTGAAGCTTGCCATCCATTGTGGTGTCAATGGACTTGTGAAGATGTGCCGAAGAGTGGCTCACCCATAGTGGAGTATGGGGGAGCAATCAACTAGTCTTCATCGAGCCAACACAATCAAGATAGATGGTCCATCTTGAGGAGGACAAGATCGTCATCATCTAGTTCAAGTGGACTATGTGCAAGGCAAAGGTTTTCCCTTGATAGGTTTTCTATTTTACCGGTCTCATGGTGGTAGTTGGGAGACCGGGTTATAGGATCGATTGTCGTACTATCAAGGGGGGCTCTCGATGAGTAGCTTGATCGTATCGTTCGTAGAGAGCTCAAACCATTGCATCCTTGCATCATCTTTCTTGGTTCTTATTTGGTTCTCTTTGTGAGTCTTAGAGCTTATGGTCATCTTGATGACAAGCTCGAGTTCATCGAAAACGGAGTTCACATGCTTCTTCTATTGCGTTTTTGGTGTTTTAGGTTTTACCAGTCCTGTTTGAGGAAGGGTTCTCACCATTTTCTTATGGGCCTTTTCTATTTTCCTTCTTATTGTTATTTCTATCAAGATTGTGTTAGCCCTTGTTGCTAGCTTTCCAACAAACTTGGTTTCGTTGAATTCAGAGTCCGTTTGCAGAAGTTGTGTCAGTTTTGGTGTCCTTAAAAAGGCTGCAGCGGTACTACCGCTTGGAGGGGATGTAATTTTTTACTACCGCTCTTGGGAGTAGTACTACCGCTTGGAGCGGTACTACCGCGGCTACTTCCGTGGCTACTTCCGCTCCGGACCAAAAACTCGTCT
Organism: Thinopyrum elongatum; assembly: GCA_011799875.1. Classification (NCBI taxonomy): domain Eukaryota; kingdom Viridiplantae; phylum Streptophyta; class Magnoliopsida; order Poales; family Poaceae; genus Thinopyrum; species Thinopyrum elongatum. Next base: position 249,108,372 of record CM022297.1, read on the forward strand.
TAAGTCCAGCAGTTGTAGGCACAGATGTATTTTTTTAGTACCGCTCGCAAGCAGTAGTACCGCTACCCTTAGCGGTAGTACCGCTACCCCTAGTGGTAGTACCGTGAGGACGAGTGGTAGTACCGCTCCGGCGGTTCTACCGGCCTTTTGCCTCCTCGCTGTTGTTTTTCAAAGGGCTTCCACCGCCCTAGCGGTAGTACCGCTCCCATGAGCGGTAGTACCGCTCTGTGCGGGCTGTGAGCATAACGGTTGGATTTTTCCCCACCTATAAAAGGGGGTCTTCTTCCCCAATGAACCTTATCCTTTGAGCTCGTGTTCTTCCCCCATTGTTGACCTTCTTCGAGCTTGCTATCTCTCAATCCCTCCATGTATTCTTGCTAGCTTTTGGGGGAAAAGAGAGAGGAGATCTAGATCTACGTTTCCACCAATCACTTTCTCCTCTAGGTGAGGGGAACCCTTTGGATCTAGATCTTGGAGTTCTTCGTGTTCTCTTCTTCGTTCTTCCTCTCATTTTACTCCCTAGCATTAGTTGCTTTGGTGGGATTTGAGAGAGAAGGACTTGGGCACTCCGTGTGCCCTTGCCATTGCATTTGGTGCATCGGTTTGAGTTCTCCACGGTGATACGTGGAAGTGAAGTTGAGTAGCTTATTACTCTTGGGTGCTTGGTACCCTTGAGCTTGTTCCTCTTGGGTGCCTTGGTGCCCTAGACGGTTGGTGGTGTTCGAAGCTCAATCATTGTGGTGTAAAGCTCCGAGCAAGCGTCGGGGTCTCCAATTAGGTTGTGGAGATTGCCCCGAGCAATTTGACGGGTTTCGGTGACCGCCCCCAAGGGTTGCCAAAGTGTACAGGTTCGGTGACCGCCCCCAAGGGTTGCCATTTGTATGGGTTCGGTGACCGCCCTCAAGGGTCCCTTAGTGGAATCATGGATCTTGCATTGTGCGAGGGCATGAGGAGATTACGGTGGCCCTAGTGGCTTCTTGGGGAGCATTGTTCCTCCACACCGCTCCAAACGGAGATTAGCATCCGCAAGGGTGTGAACTTCGGGATACATCGTCGTCTCCGTGTGCCTTGGTTATCTCTTACCCGAGCCCTTTACTTATGCACTTTACTTTGTGATAGCCATATTGTTTCATGTCATATATCTTGCTATCACCTAGTTGTTTATCTTGCTTAGCTTAAGTTGTTGGTGCACATAGGTGAGCTTAGTTGTTGTAGGTTTTGTGCTTGACAAATTAACCGCTAGGTTTATTCCGCATTTGTTCAAGCCTAAACCGTAATTATTTTAAAGCGCCTATTCACCCCCCCCCCTCTAGGCGACATCCTCGATCTTTCAATTGGTATCAGAGCCTCATCTCTCTTTTAAGGTTTAACCGCCTAGAGAGTAAGGATGTCGACTAGGGGTTTAGGATTCTCTAACACTCTTAGTTTCGATGGCGCAAATTTTGATGTTTGGGTAATTCACATGCTTAATCTCTTTAGGGTCATGGACCCAAATTTAGAGCGAATTGTAGATATGGGTTTTTCTCCTCCAAAGGATCCCCAAAGTTTATCTTTAGAGGATGAGAAAAACTCTTATCTCAATGCTCAAGCTTCTAATGTGCTTTTCGATGCTTTGAGCAATGTAGTTATATTTCAACTCATGCCGTTTCGGGATGCTCATGAGTTGTGGACAAAGCTTCAAGATAAATATGGCGTGTCCAAGTTTTGTGGGGATGATTGTTCTCCCTCCACCTCCGGCCGTGTTGTGTTCTCAACTTCTTCTACTTCACCTACATGTGGTTTGCCACAAGGTAATGAAATGGTGAGTAGTGTTGGTCATTGCAATGATGATATTGTGCTTATCGTTGATGATCCCTCATCACTATCCTATTGCAATTCTCCATCTTTGGACTTCAACACTTTGAGCTCTCGAAATGTTTCACATGCTTGTGTTGATAGTCCTTGCATATCATGTAGAAATTTCTTGACTAAATCTCATGATGATATGCTTGCTATGTCTTGTTGCCATGATAAAAATGCATCTATTTCCTTGATTGTTGTTCTAACAATGTAGAGGAAACCCAACACCCCATGGAACAAGATGTGGTCTTGAATGGTGCTTCAAGGGATCCTACATCATCATCTATTGCGTTTTGTCTTATGGCTAAGGCTTCAAAGGTATCTCCCACTTTGAATCCCAATATATCTTGTGATGATGATGTTGATAATGATGAAGAGAATGATAATGTTGCCTCCTTAAAAATTAAGGGGGAAATGATTTTTAAAGCTCTTCATAAGAATAAAATTGCTCGTTCCAACTTCATGGAAATCATGTCCATTGCCATTGAGGGCAAGAAATATATAGAGGAGTTGGAATCTCATCTAGAGGAGCATGAGGTCACCATTGAGAAAATGGAAGGTCATGAGCGTGATTATGCTAATGAGATCGCCGACCTCTCGCAAGCTCTTGAACTTGAACAAACCACCAAGGAATCTCTTGAGGAGACTTTTGCTCTAGAACTATCTAGAATAAAGGAATCCCGTGATAGAGCTCTCGAGGTGGCTAATGATTTTGAAACTAAAAATGAGAAGCTTGAAGTTGTGCATGCCAAACTCCTTGAGGATTTTGAGCACCTCGAAAATGGCTCAAGGGTCATTAAGGGTGAGCTCATCAAACTCACCGAGTCTCATGCTCAACTTAAAGCTTCATATTCAAAAGAGCTTGTCAAATTGTCTTCTCCTCTTGTTGTTTATGATGACGCTTGTGCTACTAAATCTACTTCTTGTGAAGCATCCATTTTGAAGGAGAATGTTGAGCTAAGGGCTCAACTTGAGTTGCTATCTAGTAATTATGAGAAATTGGAAGAAAGTGATGTAAAGCTCACAAGCTCTCATGATGATCTTCTAGTATCCCATAATGTGCTAAAGATAGCTCATGAGGCTATGATCACTAAGGTAACATCTAGTGAGTCTCATGTGGATACTAGCACTACTTCAAGTCAAAATGCTATCTTGCCATGTGCTAGTCCTTGTAATTCATCTACGCATAACATTGGTACATCTTGTGACGAATTACTTTCCTTGCCTTGTTGCTCTAACATTGAAGCTTATACTTCCTCTAGTACTTGTATTGATACTAACCATGTAGAGGAAATCAAAGAGCTCAAGGCCCAAGTCACTTCTTTGAAGAAAGACTTGGAAAAGAGTCATGAAGGGAAGTCCACACTCAACAATATCTTGAATGTGCAAAAATCCCCCAATTACAAAGGTGGACTTGGATTCAACTCCAATAAGAAGAAGAAGTCCAAGAGAAACAAGAAGAAGAGCCAAGAACAACTCAAGAATTCGGCCAAGATTATTTGCTTCAAGTGCAAAATTGAAGGGCACCATGTTAGATCTTGCCCATTGAAGAAGAAGCCCATTAGTGAAAAGCAACAAGGGAAGCGGCCACAAGTTCATTCTCCTGCTCAACCTCAAGTTGAAGAAAGGCCTCTTCCCAAGAGACTCAAGCTAATGCTTCTCAAGTTGAGAAATCAAGTGAGAAGAAAGTGAAGAGTAGACGTTGCTACTTATGTCGTGAGAAAGGTCACGTCGCTTCTTCATGCACTACTGGTAACTTATCCAACCCAATTATTATTGATGATATATATTCTCTTGGGAAGGATAATGTTGGCAATGTGTTTGCCAAGTTTGTTGGTACTCAAAGTGGTGTCAAGAAAAGAACCATTTGGGTAGCCAAGCCTATTGTGAATAACCTCTTAGGACCCAACTTGGTTGGGGACCAACAAGCTAAAACTTGATCAATAGGTGTTGTTGGAGGTCATTGGAGACTTGGCTTCATTATGAAGAATTAAGGGGACTTCATCATTCACATTGTCTCAAGCCAAGTCATTTGTATCATCAAGTTTATATCTTATATCCAATGTGCCTCCTCGCGGTAACTTGTACTTAAATTGTTTACATTGAAAGTTACTTGCCCCTTTGCATGTTTTGGTTTTGTACCTTGCATGTGCGTATATAAGTTGTGCTTCCAATTTGGTTTGCACATCATGTATGTGTGAGTGTTGTGTTGAGCCTTTTTGCATCTTGTTTTTATCTTAGTTGGCTCTTGTGAGAAATTAATGGAACATCCCATTTTAGGGGAGTGATGTGCTTTGGGCACTTCACGATCCTACAAATGTGTGTACATGAGGAATACCATCTAGTATTGATATTACAAGATTATCTAGTCTCTATGTGGTATGTCTTCACATGAGAAATTCAAATTCTAAATAGTCCATTAATTATCTCTTGTTGGATCCTCTTATTGCCTCTTGTTAAGTTTTCTTTGGTATCACATTATGGGGGAGTAATATACTATGTGTATATTACAAGCCTAGAAAATGTGAACATTTGAGATATTGTCACCTAGAGTTGATATTGTAAATTATCTTGTTCCTAGGTGACATGTTAGCTCTACAAGTTGCAATTTGCTTGTTCTTTGTGTGAAGATGATACTGGATTTCCTTCTATCTACCACCGGGAATCATTTCCAAATACTTCTTGTCTTTTGACAATTGGTACTCACTTATGTGTGGTTGAAATTATTGATCATCTTCATTGGATTTTGTTTTCATTTGCCTTATCTCTTGCCAAGATTGTGTCAACTCCCATCGCCTTCCGTGCCACTTGAGGATCTTGTTGTTTTCTTGATCTTGTCTAGTGTTTTCTTGATATAGTGAAAGTGGTGATCCCACCTTGTGCATTTTGTATTCAAATGCAAATTCTCTATAATGCACAACTCGTGGGGGAGCTATCCTATTTTCTATAAAACACTCATCTTGTGATCCATATTAAGTGTGTGTTGGTGGACGGCAAGCCGTTTCTTTTTGGTACTTTGTGCCATCATGAAACTTTGTAGAGAGCTTGGTTTGTTTGGAACCATCCTCTCTTTTGGGAGTTTTATATCTTTTTGCGTGTATCAATGGATATCTCATTCCTTGATGTATCTTTCAGTTGATATCCTCCAAGTGATGATTTATTCATTTGGTATCTTTTCTTCACTTGGTATTTCTTTGTCAATTGGTATCGATTCTTGAAAGTCTTGAGCATGCATATTAACTTCATGTAGTCTCTTTGGCATTCTTTCTTTCTTTGACCCAATATATAGGGGAAACTCCACCAAGTCACAAATTGGATGAGATGTGCATGAAATTCATTTTCATATCTATATGCACATATTTATGTGGAGTTTGTCCTATGTATTGTTAGTTCTCTAACTCTTTGGTCCCAATGAGTTTGGGTACCATTTTGTTTGTGTTGTTGTTCTAGGAACAATTGGAGATGCATTGGATGCTCGGCTCACTCACAAGGAAGGTGGTGTCACCATGTGCTTATTGGAGTCAAGCTAGGATGCTCAATGAACTACTATCGTTTACATTCAATTGGTATCTACTACATCCTTCCAATGCTATCTCGGTAACAAGTATCTACTCATGCATACATTTCTTACATACAACCTTGTGTAGGTTGCATCATGGCATGAATTTCTTCATTCCATCTTGTAATACTTGTTTCCTTTCTCAAAGCATCTCAACGATGATCTCATGTTGCTAGTTGTGATGACTTTGATGGTTGTGTGGTAGGAATTCATTTATATACAATAAGACCATATCTAGCAATGTGCTATGCTTTCAAGCAAATATCTTTTTAGTATATTTATGACTTCCTTGTGGATATCTTGTTCTTTCCTTTTTGTAACTATTTCGTGTGTACATCCTTCTTTGTGGATTGATATCATGATCTTCATCTACCTATAATCTTATACACTTGAGAGAAGTTGCATATCTAGTTGATATCCCTTTCTTTCACGTCCACCGTTTCTTTCTCATGTTATTTCTTTGGTGGCTCCGTGAGAGTGTGTGCCTTGAGTGCGGGTCATATCTCGTTGCATCTTGATGCACTCTTTTGTGGTGAAGATTGTTTTCCTCTTGCTTGTCATGATGAGGCTTTTGCCAATTCAATTGGTATCCCTCCTCTTAACGAAGCTTCCTTTTATATCTTCACCACGGGTTGTCACAAGCATAGGTTCTTTATATGCTTATTAGTGGGCTTGTGAACCCATTTGCTAGTTGTGTGTGGGAATGACAGGCCATGCACCATGTATCTCATTTATTCAAGACTATGTTGATGCTTAATGATCATCCTTATTAGTCTTCTCAAATGGTTTGCCATGACTCACACACATCTTTTTGGTTGAGCCTATTCTCATGTTGCTCAACCATGTGTTTGTTGCAAGTGCTAGGCGTAGTTTCCTATATGCTCACTTGCACCTGTTGTAAGTTTCTATTGATTTTGGGGGAGCTATGATCCTATTTTGTGCACTTTGTATCCAAATACAAAAATTCTTATGTGTGCACAAATCATGGGGAGCTTCTCTAGTTTCTTTAGAACACTCCTTTGCTCATATCATAATATCCTTCATTCATGTGGGTCATAGGATTTTTGGTCTAGTTGGTTCAATTGATATCCTTTGATTGCTTGCTTCAATTGGTATCTTTTGATTGCCTGATTGCTTGTGTCTCTCTTTGTTATGTCTTTGTGGCATATCATTCTTTAGCAATCTTTGTGCCTCAATATAGTTTGTGTTCCTCCAAGTATTTACCTTTGGATATGTGTATTGCATTCCACTCTCTTGTTGAGAAATACACAATTTATGGAGGACCACAATTTATATTGGCCTTCTAAGCTTTTCTCCCATTTTGGCAATCGATGCCAATGGGGGAGAAGTTCCAGAGAGTTTTGTGGAGAAGTTTAGAGAGTTATCTCCTCTTGCTTTGGTTTTGTTCCTTAGCATTTGCATCTCATACGCATGCACTATCGGTTGTTGCATTGCATGGTGATGCATAATTCCTTATATAAACTCTCTTGAAAGTGATTGTCATCAATTACCAAAATGGGGGAGATTGAAAGGACATGCGGTGCCCCCATGTGTGGTTTTGGTAATTGATGACATTCTCTATGGACTAATGGTTGCATTGAGTTATATTTGAAGGATTTGTCCATAGGCTTTTCTTGAAGTCCATGTGTTGGTTTCAAGAAGTTTACGAGTTGACCAAGGTGCTATTAAGGAATTATCCAAAGATTGGTCATGTGAGTGTTGAGCTTATTGCTAGCATGTCTTGAAGAAGAAGATTGTGTGATCATTCATGTTTACATTCAAGACATCATCCAAATGAAGAGAGTTGGAAAGATTCAAGGTTGATCAAGTCTAAGTCAAGAGTGAACCAAGTTGATCAACTCACAAAGCGTAGAAGATGTACCGAGAGGGATCAAGTGATCCCACGGTATGGTAAGCATTGTCCATTACGCTTTGTGTACTAACCCATGGTCTATGTGAGAGTTCTATGTGGGGTTAGGTACGTGTCCATGGGTTCGCATCAAGAGGAAGATCTCATACAACCCATGGAGGATGACATCAAGTGGTGATCGCCATCAAGATTGCGGTGTGCAAGTTCAAGTGGAGCATCACGAAGAGACCATCCTTGAAGCTTGCCGTCCATTGTGGTGTCAATGGACTTGTGAAGAGGTGCCGAAGAGTGGCTCACCCATAGTGGAGTATGGGGGAGCAATCAACTAGTCTTCATCGAGCCAACACAATCAAGATAGATGGTCCATCTTGAGGAGGACAAGATCGTCATCATCTAGTTCAAGTGGACTATGTGCAAGGCAAAGGTTTGCCCTTGATAGGTTTTCTATTTTATCGGTCTCATGGTGGTAGTTGGGAGACTGGGTTATAGGATCGATTGCCGTACTATCAAGGGGGGCTCTCGATGAGTAGCTTGATCGTATCGTTCATAGAGAGATCAAACCATTGCATCCTTTCATCATCTTTCTTGGTTCTTGTTTGGTTCTCTTTGTGAGTCTTAGAGCTTATGGTCATCTTGATGACAAGCTCGAGTTCATCAAAAACGGAGTTCACATGCTTCTTCTATTGCGTTTTCGGTGTTGGAGGTTTTACCGGTCCTATTCGAGGAAGGGTTCTCACCATTTTCTTATGGGCCTTTTCTATTTTCCTTCTTATTGTTATTTCTATCAAGATTGTTTTAGCCCTTGTCGCTAGCTTTCCAAAAACTTGGTTTCGTTGAATTCAGAGTCCGTTTGCAGAAGTTGTGTCAGTTTTGGTGTCCTTAAAAAGGCTGCAGCGGTACTACCGCTCATGGGAGCTGTACTACCGCTTGGAGGGGATGTAATTTTTTACTACCGCTCTTGGGAGTGGTACTACCGCTTGGAGCGGTACTACCGCAGCTACTTTCGTGGCTACTTCCACTCCGGACCAAAAAGTCGTCTTAAGTCCAGCGGTTGTAGGCACGGATGTATTTTTTTAGTACCGCTCGCAAGCAGTAGTACCACTACCCTTAGCGGTAGTACCGCTACCCCTAGTGGTAGTACCGTGAGGACGAGCGGTAGTACCGCTCCGGCGGTTCTACCGGCCTTTTGCCTCCTCGCTGTTGTTTTTCAAAGGGCTTCCACCACCCTAGCAGTAGTACCACTCCCATGAGCGGTAGTACCGCTCTGTGCGGGCTATGAGCATAACGGTTGGATTTTTCCCCACCTATAAAAGTGGGTCTTATTCCCCAATGAACCTTATCCTTTGAGCTCATGTTCTTCCCCCATTGTTGACCTTCTTCGAGCTTGCTATCTCTCAATCCCTCCATGGATTCTTGCTAGTTTTTGGGGGAATAGAGAGAGGAGATCTAGATCTACGTTTCCACCAATCACTTTCTCCTCTAGGTGAGGGGAACCCTTTGGATCTAGATCTTGGAGTTCTTCGTGTTCTCTTCTTCGTTCTTCCTCTCATTTTCCTCCCTAGCATTAGTTGCTTTGGTGGGATTTGAGAGAGAAGGACTTGGGCACTCCGTGTGCCCTTGCCATTGCATTTGGTGCATCGGTTTGAGTTCTCCACGGTGATACATGGAAGTGAAGTTGAGTAGCTTATTACTCTTGGGTGCTTGGTACCCTTGAGCTTGTTCCTCTTGGGTGCCTTGGTGCCCTAGACGGTTGGTGGTGTTCAGAGCTCAATCATTGTGGTGTAAAGCTCCGAGCAAGCATCGGGGTCTCCAATTAGGTTGTGGAGATTACCCCGAGCAATTTGACGGGTTTCGGTGACCGCCCCCAAGGGTTGCCAAAGTGTACGGGTTCGGTGACCGCCCCCAAGGGTTGCCATTTGTACGGGTTCAGTGACCGCCCTCAAGGGTCCCTTAGTGGAATCACGACATCTTGCATTATGCGAGGGTGTGAGGAGATTACGGTGGCCCTAGTGGCTTCTTGGGGAGCATTGTGCCTCCACACCGCTCCAAACGGAGATTAGCATCCGCAAGGGTGTGAACTTCGGGATACATCGTCGTCTCCGCGTGCCTCGGTTATCTCTTACCCGAGCCCTTTACTTATGCACTTTACTTTGTGATAGCCATATTGTTTCATGTCATATATCTTGCTATCACCTAGTTGTTTATCTTGCTTAGCTTAAGTTGTTGGTGCACATAGGTGAGCCTAGTTGTTGTAGGTTTTGTGCTTAACAAATTAACCGCTAGGTTTATTCCGCATTTGTTCAAGCCTAAACCATAATTATTTTAAAGCGCCTATTCACCCCCCCCCCTCTAGGCGACATCCTCGATCTTTCACAACGTCCATCGGAGCTCAGCTGGACCCCGCGGTTGATGAGGCATTTCGCACATTTTTGCGCGAAAACTGGGACATATTCGCCTGGCACCCCTCAGATATGCCCGGAATCCCACGGAGACTAGCGGAGCATAGCCTGAACATAATTAAAGGGTTCAAGCCAGTCAAATAGGCGCTACACCAATTTTTCGAACCCAAGCGCCAAGCTATGGGCGAAGAACTAGCGAAACTACTCAAAGCCGGATTCATTCGAGAAATCAAACATCCCGAGTGGCTGGCGAACCTGGTTATGGTGCATAAGAAAGACAAATCCTGGCGGTTGTGCGTCGATTTCAAGGACCTAAACAAGGCCTGCTCCAAGGATCCCTTTCCCTTACCTCTCATAGACGAGATCATTGACGCCACCGCCAGACAAGACTCACTGTGCTTCCTCGACGCCTACTCCAGATACCACAAAATCAAAATGAAGGGGTCCGACCAAGCTGCAACCGCCTTCATCACCCCCTACGGGCCATCTACTTCAACACAATGCCCTTCGGGTTAAAAAATGCAGGTGCCACATACCAGCGCATGATTCAAACATTCCTGGAAAATCAAATCGGCAAGACGGTCGAGGCATACATGGACGACATGGTCATCAAGACCAAAAACGTTAGCCAGCTGGTGGACGACCTCCGGCAAACCATTGATAATCTGCGGGCTTATGATATACAACTCAATCCAGACAAATGCGTCTTCGGAATTCCCGCTGGTAAACTGCTCGGATTTATTGTATCCCATAGAGGGATAGAGGCCAATCCGGCTAAAATCAGAGCCCTATCCCAACTAGCGGTCCCTACGTAGCTGAAGCACGTTCAAAAACTGGCGGGCTGCGTGGCGGCTTTGAGCTGCTTTATCTCCCGCCTTGGTGAAAAGGCACTGCCGCTCTACAGACTGCTCAAACGGACCAAAAACTTCGAGTGGACCGACGAAGCAACGGCCGCATTGGAAGAAATTAAAACGTTGTTGGCCGGCAATCCTATACTAGTAGCACCCGGCATAGGTGAACCAATGTTGTTGTACATCTCGGCCACAAATCAAGTGGTCAGTGCGGTTCTCATTGTCGAATGAGAAGCGGAGGGTCACAAGTTTCGGGTGCGGAAGCTAGTCTACTACGTATCAGAAGTACTCACCCCGTGCAAATCTAGGTATCTGCATTACCAGAAGATAGCCTATACAGTTGTTATGGCATCCTGAAAGCTTCGACACTACTTTCAAGAGTGTTCGGTTATGGTGGCATCCTAAGTACCACTGAATGACATAATTAACAACAGGGACACCACTGGCCGCATTGCCAAATGGGCTATAGAGCTCCTCCCTTTCGAAATTGTGTACAGACCACACCGAGCTATTAAATCTCAGGTGTTGGCTGATTTTCTCGCCGAATGGATGGAAGCCGAGCTCCCCAGAGAATACAGTACGTACTCACATTGGGCGATGTACCTTGACGGCTCCAAGATGCTTGCCGGACTGGGGGCTGGAGTGATCCTTACATCCCCCACTGGCGACAATATCCGGTACGTACTACAGATCATGTACACCGGTTGAATACGATGCTCTGTTGCATGGACTTCGGATGGCAACGTCAATGGGCATTCAACGGCTCGAGGTGCGGGGAGACTCTAACTTCTCTCTCAAGTCAACGGCGAATTCGACGCTAAAGACCCAAAGATCGCAACATATCGAAATGTTGTCCTCAAAACATCCGCCCGGTTTGAGGGTTAGAGTTCCACCATGTCTCTAGAGAAAACAATCAAGGTGCCGACATCCTCGCCCGCATGGGCGCCAAGTGCGACCCTGTCCCTAAGAACACCTTTTTGGAACGGCTCTTTAAGCAATCAGTGGTGTGGCAGGACGAGGGCAAGGACGCTGGGGCCAATGGCCCAGAACAGATCATCCCTCCTATCATCGAACCAGAAAAAGAAATTATCGGAGGCTCAGCACTCAAAGAAATGCCTTCGGCTCATGAAGTCATGGCAGTAATCACATCGTGGACCGAGCCCTTCCTCGCCTATTTTCTCCACCAAGAACTCCCTGATAACCAGACCGAGGCAAGACGCATAATTCGGCGATCCAAGGCCTACAAGGTCCACGAGGGTGAACTATACAAGAAAAGCACCACCGGAGTCCTCCAAAGATGCATATCCGAAGAGGAAGGGAAGCAGCTCTTGGCCAAGATACACGCAAGCATGCGCGGCCATCACGTAGCATCTCGGTCCCATGTTAGTAAGGCCTTTCGAGCCGGATTCTTTTGGCCCACTACTCGTGCGGACGCCCACACACTCATCCAACAATGCGTTGGATGTCAGCTCTTTGCAAATAAAGCCACATGCCCCCCGCGGCTCTTCGGGCGATGCCGATCACCTAGCCTTTCACGGTCTGGGGGCTGTGCATGGTCGGACCACTTAAAGGGGGACCAAGAAAAAGAAATATCTACTGGTCATGGTCGACAAATTCACTAAGTGGATTGAGGCGAAACCAGTAACTTCAGCCAAGTTCGGACCAGTCATCGACTTTATATCCGGCGTGGTCCACCGTTACGGTGTCCCCCACAGCATAGTAACAGACAATGGATCCAATTTCATGGCCCAGGAGGTAAAGGACTGGTGTGCTAACATGGGCATTAAGCTTGATTATGCCTCGGTATATCACTCACAAACCAATGGACAGGTCGAACGGGCCAATGGACTAATCCTGGGCGGCATTAAATCTCGACTGGTCCGTTCCCTGAAAGAATCCGACTGCCATTGGGTGGAGGAGCTTGACTCCATATTGTGGGGCCTGTGCACCACCCCTAATCGATCAACGGGATACACACTGTTTTTTATGGTGTAAGGGCATAAGCAGTCCTCCCCTACGACCTCATCCATGACGCGCCCAGAGTGCGCATGTACGAAGAAAAGGAGGCCGAGCTAGATTGGCAGGACGACCTGGATGCCCTGGAAGGAGAGCATGACATAGCTCGGGCCTGCTCTACCTTTTATCAACAGCAGGCCCGTCGCTACCAAAGTAGGGAAGTTCGGGCGAAGGCATATAATGTGGGCGAACTCGTTTTATGCCTCCCAGAGAAGCAGAAGAATAAGCACTCGCCTAAATGGGAGGGTCCCTTCATAATTGATGAAGTGCTCACAGGAGGAGCGTATCGCCTCCGTAACCCAACGGACAATCGCCTCGAACTGAACCCATGGAAGGTAGCTCGGCTTCGGCGCTTCTACGGCCAGATGGGTGCCATCACCCTCACTAGTGTTTTCTTCTCTTTGTAGTTTTTCCTTCTTTTTTACTTTTTTGGATTGTTAGCATTTCCCAGGATGTGTTCGGCTAGACCGAGCTACATTATGTTTTCCTTGGCATACATCTTAAAATGTACTACCTGGTCTTACCTGGGGGCTTCTTTCACGAAGCCGGTAAATATATCTTTTGTGCATCTATTCGTCCCTGTCGTGTTTGCACCCTTCCAGTATCGTTTTTAAGCCACTATATGCATCAATTTGACTTAAGATTTGGCCAAGCTGGGTTGCCTTGCTCCTATGCTTATCCCCTATGTTATAGATTATTAGGCTAGGGGGTAAAGGGAGCACCTCTGCGATTGTTACGTCCGGATCACCCGAGTACGTACCTTAGACTGGTGAAGCCGAAAGCTAGCGTTCTTAAGAAAATAATTGATCGGCCACGAGGGAAGTGAAAATAATTGGTGATCATCATCGAAACCCGGGGTTATTTTCCCGAGGTAACCATTACCTGCATAGCATGGGTATTCGGTTACAACGTCTATGGTCAACATGACAACCTGAAGAAAGAAACCCATGGAGGAACTATTTTCTTCGAAAGATGTTTCTTATGTTAAACAGTAATATAACATGACTCCCCGAGCGCGTTTTGTCTGTTTGCCCCGAATGGCCGGATTACCTGGTTCTCCGAAATGATTTCCTGGTGATCCCAGGTCACATAGTGAGAAACACTCCTCGGCCAATGGCGGGGGAAGCAGAAGCCGATGGCCGGTTAAGACAACGTTTAAAGCACGGTTGGAGAAAATTTGAGGCAAAGTACATAGATACATAGAATCAAAGACCCGGTTCTCGGTCGAGATCGTCTATTATGGCATCCAGGGTACAGTCTTCCTGAGAAAACCGAGCAGTGGGCATCACTTCGTCATATACCAAGTGAAGTGGCACTTCTTGCCCATCCGGTCATAGTGGCCCAATTCGAGCTAGGTGCGCCGGGTCAAGTTTGGTAAAGCGGGTCTTGACCATCGCCCATGCCTCCCATGCTCCCTCTCGACAGGCTAACATCTTCCATAACTCAAAACGACGCCGAGCTCCTTTAAAACGGTTAGTCAGCTCAGCCATCCCTTCCGGAGGCATCTCGCTTCAGCCATAATGCCTTGACTATGCTCTTCATAGCTTTCTGAGCGAGCTCATGCACGATGGACAATTCCTTTAGCAGGTTCTGTCGGGGATATACCCCGCGGTATAACTCGGCCTGAAGTATGACCCGGCCAGGACTTGGCACCTCATCGGTAACCCGCCTGGACTTGGCGGCTCATTGGTGATCTGGTCAGTGGGTCGGACAAGCGGCTCGGTCCAAGGTCCAGAGGGCAGCTTGAAGAGGGCCAACTCAAGGAGAGGCCTGGACGGCTGGCTCACGGAGAAGGTCCAAGAAGAGCACGACCCGGCAAGGAAAACAAGACTTGGACTTGTATCCGACTTGTAATAGAAAATAGACTAGTCCTAATCCTACTAGGACTCTACATGTATTCCGGCCCCTTCAACTTATATAAGGAGGGGCAAGGCACCCCAAGAGGGACATGTTTTAGACAGATAGACAAGTCTTAGACAAGATCAAAGTAGATGCTCTCGAGATAGAGGTACGAAACACTGCCCTTATAATCGAGATCGTCTTCATCATCAATATCAATCAAGCAGGATGTAGGCTTTTACCTCCATCGCGAGGGGCCGAACATGGGTAAAACTCGCGTCTCTCGATTCCGACCAACCCCGTTCAAGCTACTACCTAATTGCGATGACATCACGACTAAGTCCTCACACTAGAACATCTGCCGTGACAAAACCACGATAGTTGACGCCCACCGTGGGGCCACGCATGATGGTGTTGTGTTCTTGGAGGAAGCTTACAAAGTTGTTGAATTGGAGCTTACAAACCGTTACAGATTTATAGAAAAGAATATAAATATTTAGCATAGCAAATCTATATGATGTGAAAGTACATTCAACAACGAATCTAATGGTATTGATTTGTTATTGTATATGTTAATATTTTTGTCTATAAATTTTTTCAAAATTTGTAAAGCTTGATTTTGACCAAAACTAATATGCGGACTAAATAAAAACGGAGCGAGTACTACTTAGTTGCATGGTTTACGAGATCTTTTCGATTTTGGAGTAGTACTATGTACTACTTCTAGTACATGAGCTCTAATCAGAGCACGTTTTGATTTATTAATTTCTATTCACCATGTAAAGACAGCAGAAGTATAAAAGGGAGATTCCAGCGTGCCATGATTGAACAAGCCGGCCTAAAAACAATAAAGAAGAAAGAGTCCAGACTAGACCGGGTCTGAGGAGTCTTGTCATACAATACGGTCGCAAGAAAAAAAAAGCAAACAGTAGCGATGGCAGAAAAAAGACAGAAACATCACATCAATTGCTGTTCGCTGAATAAAGCTCGTCATTTGTCGGTACTGTCTACATAAAACATACCAGAGGCCGCACGTCCGCGTTCGTCCACAAAAATATTAGATGCTATTCGTCTATTGATTTTTTCGTACATATTATTCATTCGAGAACAATTACTCTGACATGTAATATTTTTACGCAGAACAATTATTCATTATAAAAGTGGTGTTATACCGCGGATATGGAGCGCGTGTCAGCCTCATTTTTGCACTGGCGTTCGTCTGTGTCACGCTGCTCGACAGACACGCGCGCAGGTCACCGCCCCCGCGGTCCAGTCTACATCAACACGCTGCGACCGACTCGCCCGTCCGCGCTCGCGACCGACTCATTCGTCCGCGCTGGCCTACAACGCCGCAGTCGACTTGCCTGTCCACGCCCGTGGCCGACTAATCCGTCCGCGCCGGCTTACAACAACGCGGCCGACTCGCATGTCCGCGCCCGCAGTCGACTCATCCGTCCATGACCACAGCTGACTCGCCCGTCCGCGCCGGTTTATAATGTCGCGGTCGACTCATCCGTCTGCGCCCATGGCTGACTCTCTGGTCCGCGCCGGTTTACAACGCCACGGCTGACTTGCGCATCCGCGCCGGCTTTGAATGCCGCGGCTGACTTCCGAGTCTACATCAACACACTAGAGCCGCGCCCATCCGGCGACCCGCTCAGCGAACGCACGCAGGCCAAATAATTTACTGAAAAAAGGGGGTGATATTGTTTTTCGGAAACATGTTTTGCGCAACATCGCTGGAACCCATGATAGCCTTCACCCGCGCCGGGTTGCCCAATGGATAGGCACATTGGCTTGTCGTCCCAGTAGTCTGACCTACTTCAGCACATTGAGGAAACAAGAGAGTCAGCCACGAAGGAACCATCCATGGCGAAACTATGTGAGCCGGCCACCATTGGGCAAAAAATTCAAAGCTGGCAACAAAAAAATGGCCTTGGAAGAACGAGGAGAGCCGGACCAAGAGGAGAATAGTAAGGAATGGGAGGACATATGACGAGCATCAATCGTCAACTCGCCACAAGCCTCTGGTTTCCATAAATTCCAGCGTTCCGTTGTTCAATTATATGCCGGGTTATGCCACGGCCAAGTATGAAGAATCCCAAGTCGACTCCTCGAGTCGTCTTAAGACTCGGGGGCTACACAGACATGACTCAGCAGATTTGGCCGTTTTCACAAATTCAAAAACCCCGGTCATTGAAGGGAAGACAACCCGGACCCGGGGGCTGCTGCCGTATTGGCGAAAAATTAAAGGTTGCCAAAGAGAACTTGCTGCCACGATGCGCAGTTCAAACATGGGTATCCTGTCGTATTGGCAAAAAATTAAAGGTTGCCAAAGAGAACTTGCTGCCACGATGTGCAGTTCAAACATAGGTATCCTACCTTATTGGCGAAAAATAAGGTTACCAAAGAAGACTAGTCACCATGATGCACAGTCTAAACATGGGTATCCTGTTCAGTCCTGATCATTGGTCACTTGGGGGCTTCCAACTCACCGAGTTTAGCTTTCTCACCTTCTTGACCCGGCAAAAACGCCAAATATATTGGTTAAACCTGCTTGTCTGCTTGATGCTACTTCAAAAAGGTGACCCCCCGTACTCTTGACAGTCAATCTTTATGACCCTGAACTTGTCAAAGTTAAAACGACGGCTGAGTCATGTGAGAGCCGGCTTACAGAGAGCGAGGATAAACCAAGGCTATCATGCCATCTTCATTGAAGCAAGACTCGAGCCTCCAAATCCGGTCTTATGTCGAGCCTCGAAAGCCGGCATTTTTATATCCTGTTATCATATACATATATCATCATACATTTCATCATCATTGCATCATCATACAATGCATCATATATATATGATTCTTATATTGCAGGAGCCGGTCTATTGGCCGGGTTAACCAATTACGGTTATAAAATTTGTTAAGTCAATCACTCTGTTGCCTATATGGCCTTTGTTGACCCTGAACTTATCAAAGTTAAAATATTGGTATGCCATGCGAAAGCAGGCTCTTCGGGTAGCGAGGATGAACCAATGGCTATCAAGCCGGCTTCAAACATGAAGCACCACCAATAACTGGCCTCGCAGGCCAACATTTTTTCCATGTTTAACTTGGTTCATATTATATCATATGATTTGTTATAATTACAATTCGTTATCTTATCCAAGCATATATATTGGTTTCCTGTGTTGCAGGAACCGGTCTTCAAACCAGGTTACAATATAACTCTGTAGGAACAAATGAATCTTTGATAGCCAAATTGGCTGGACTTTTATCATGGTTTATCATAACCAGTATTAAATGATCGAGGTTTTCACAGCCGGCTAAGAGAGGTGGTTATTTTTCTCAATCCAAAATGCCGGCTTACAGTAAGGGGCATGATATGTCAGTTACAATTCACAAATTGGATTATTGCAATGTTGCAAAGGAGAACAAAAATTCAGGCAAGGATATCATGGCAAAGATCATGGGAACTGGCTTTATCCAAGGCAATGAAATATGAAGTGTTATGCAAGACAACACTCTTGACGGGTTTAGCAACAAATTCAACATTGATATGCAAAGCACTCAGTAGCATCATCTAGACAGTGGATATGACTTTATTCTACAATGGAAGGAAAAGTCCCGAGTCGCCGCAGGCACACGACCCGGCACTTGGGGGCTACATTGTTCAAACTTTCTGAGTCCCGAGTCACCGCTGGTGAACGACCCGGCACTTGGGGGCTACAATGTCAAGTTTTTGAATTCCCGAGTCGCCGTTGGCAAATAACCTGACACTTGGGGGCTACATCAGTTGATTTTGGCCTACAAAGCATCAAGTCCCATGTAGCTGTGAACACTCAACATGGCACTTGGGGGCTAATGTACTATCATTTTCAAGTTAAGGGATCATATGAAGACCCGACACATCAAATAAAGTTGAGCCAGCCCTTGGGGGTTACACATTGTTGCTCAAGTCTACATAATCAGATCTACAAAGTCCCTGCTCATTATTCCATAATGACCCGGCCCTTGGAGTCTACACTGGCTGAAGTTTTATGAGCATAAGACAAATACAAAGTCCCAGGTTGCTGCAGGCAAGACAACCTGGCACTTGGGGGCTACAGCGCTCAGTTGTTTCAACAGATTATAAGGTCCAAATTGAAGACCCGGCCCATCAAATATTGATGAGCCGGCCCTTGGGGGCTACACATGTGAAATACAAAACATTCAGTTTATGACTGGTGACTCAGATGAACAACCCGGATTTCTCCAAAGTTGCAACATTTATATTGAAGCAAGTCTTAAGCTATCACTACGTTCCCTTCTTAAGACTTGGGGGCTACAGGTGATATGCATATAAGGGAGGTACACTTTCAAGTTCTCGGTTTTGAGCAAACTAGGTATCATATTCTTAGTGGAGAAATTGGCAAAGTTTATCTCCTCGAAGCTATTCATAGAAAGGCCCAGCAACCGGCTCAACGATGGGAAGCTATATTTACAAAAGCAAGCACCAAGTCGTCACAAGGTATAAGGACTTGGCCTGAAGAACTCATGAAGACCAATTATGTGACCGGGCGTCGGTAACAATCATGACCCAGTACCATCAATCTCTACAACTCATCAATTTCGACGATCGCAACTCGACAAGTTCTACATCCTCAAGCCGGCTAAACATTAGATGAATATCTCAAGACCAATATTTTTGTCAAGCCAGAGCATTGGAGTCCGACTCAAATGGATTATTTTTCCCAATATTTCTCTATAAGGAACCAATGTCAGCAAATTAATTTTGAAGCTGGCTTACTGATATAACGAAGAGACCTGGACTTTCCAGGAGGGATTCCATTGAATAAAGCGCATGGATTTTCGCATTAACAAAGTTTGACATATCTGCTAAAAAGATTTGTTATGAGATCATGGACACGTATCAAGGTGGTTGAGATCATGTCACGATAAGGAAGAAGCTCAAAAATTGCATGAGCCGGGAAAAATTGACTCGGTCGGGTGTTTTCACAAAAGGAAATGACAAGGATTTAAGGATGAACAGATGCCGTTTCAGAAGAACCATCGACCCGGCGCACAACCTGTCAAATTTGTTCTTGTTTTTATTTTTAAGGATAAGTTTAACATGGATAAATCCAAATTAAACTGGGGGCTAATGTCGGGGATATACCCC
This sequence comes from Thinopyrum elongatum, assembly GCA_011799875.1. Lineage (NCBI taxonomy): Eukaryota > Viridiplantae > Streptophyta > Magnoliopsida > Poales > Poaceae > Thinopyrum > Thinopyrum elongatum. The sequence goes on from CM022297.1 coordinate 249,127,897, forward strand.
GCGGTATAACTCGACCTGAAGTATGACCCGGCCGGGACTTGGCACCTCATCGGTAACCCGCCTGGACTTAGCGGCTCATTGGTGATCTGGCCAGTGGGTCGGACAGGCGGCTCGGCCCAAGGCCTAGAGGGGGGCTCAAAGAGGGCCGGCTCAAGGAGAGGCCTGGATGGCCGACTCACGGAGAAGGTCCAAGAAGAGCAAGACCCGGCAAGGAAAACAAGACTTGGACTTGTATCTGGCTTGTAATAGAAAATAGACTAGTCCTAATACTACTAGGACTCTACATGTAAGCCGGTCCCTTCAACTTATATAAGGAGGGGCAAGGCACCCCAAGAGGGACATGTTTTAGACAGACAGACAAGTCTTAGACAAGATCAAAGTAGATGCTCTCGAGATAGAGGTGGCGAAACACCGCCCTTGTAATCGAGATCGTCTTCATCATCAATATCAATCAAGCAGGATGTAGGCTCTTACCTCCATCACGAGGGGCCGAACCTGGGTAAAATTTGCGTCTCTCGATTCTGACCAACCCCATTCAAGCTACTACCTAGTTGTGATGTCCTCATGACTAAGTCCTCACACTAGGACATCTGCCATGACAAAACCATGATAGTTTCCCTCCGAATGAGTTGGCCTCTTCCTCGGGACGCCTGGTAAGAAGACCTAACAAGAGACATGGCATGTCTCTTACATTTGCATAATACACATAATCTACGTATTCACAAGTTAAAATTTCACTCATCGAACATGCCACCTTTCAATCTGTGGTTCTCCTCGTGGGCTTGTGCCATTTGAGTTTTTAAACTCTCAATTTCTTCGGCCTGTCGCTAGTTTTCCGCTTTAAGCTTGTTCTTTTCCTCATGACTTCGGGTCAGTACCCGACGGTCGGCTTCGTGCTGCGATTCGGCATACCTTTGAGACTCTTTGGCCGCGTCCAGATCCTTCTGCAGTTGACTTATGGACTCCGCTGCTATACGACAATCTTTCATTAGAAAAGGTGCCCCAAGCAATTCTGCATGTTAAATCATTTAATCACCATGGGCTTCCCTGGTGAATTTCTTGACCTCCTCCAGTTCGGCCTTCACAGCTGCCAACTGTGTTCGGCTTAGCTCAAGGTCCTCGGACAACTTTTTGTTTTGTTCCCTCGACGCCTGCACTGTATTGCAGCAGTATACACATTAAGACCCTTAACTCGGCGCCGTCCCACCCAATTTAAGGCTCGGGGGCTACTGGGTTCAGATTTGTGTTCGGTTCTCAAAACCAATCACGTACCTGCAGGTTGGTCGACAGAAGGTTGGTGACTCCCTCAAGCCTCGCTTGGGTGGCTCCGAGATACGCGTCCACCGAACTAAGAGCGTTAAAGTCTTGTTCGAAAAATGCAGAATGGCGCAGCGATTCCTTTCGCCGTCGGTGGTTCATCACGCTTTCAACTTCGGAGTTGGTAACCGAGACATCCTCGGGATCCTATGGGAGTTGGTCTGCAGCAGGGACCTCCTTGTCGATGCCGGCCCCAACCGAAGACCTTGGTTTGGGGTTACCCCCTGCACCTCTTCATTGTCCTTGGGCAAAGGTGACTCTACATATCTCCTGCAGATCTCAGCAAGGATCATGAGTACTGGCAGCGGCTATCACGGATAACAACGCTGAACTATGTGTGGAGTATATTACCGCTTGGTTGTGGGCGCGGTCGATGTAACTCCCACGGTCGCCCTACGTTTCGATGCTCTACGGCCGTTTGGCGCTGACACAGCTGGTGCCGCTCTAACCGGTGTCCGACGTGATGTGCGGTGGCCCTTAGGGGTAGAAGTCAGCGTATTCAGAATGAGGGGCGGTGAATGCCCTTTTTGGGAAGAGATCTTTTTGTCACTTACAGTGGAGGAGGGGAGGGTCCCAGGGTGATTGGCCAAAAGTGCCACTTTAGAGCCGCCAAGACTCTCCTGGTAAAAGACCCCATCCTCGAAATCGATCGACGTTTCTGGATCATCATGGAATCCTGGGTCATCATCGCGGGAGTAGTTCTCCGATTGAGGAGAAGGGCAGCTGACTGTCTTGATCTAGCACCTCCAGTTCTGTTCGAAAAGTCAGGAGATCCGATTAACAAAAATGGACATAACATCTGAATTATAAAGTATGGATGAACTTACCCATTCAATGGGATTATAGCTTGAGTAACCATCCTTGGGCCTTAGGCGGGTAAACTCTTGCTCTTCTCCTTTAAAGAGATCGGCTAGTATGGTTGCCTGATACGTCTCCAACGTATCTACAATTTTTTATTGTTCCATGCTATTATATTATCCATCTTGGATGTTTTATATGCATTAATATGCATTAATATGCTGTTTTATATCATTTTTTGGGACTAACCTATTAACCTAGTGCCCAATGCGAGTTGCTGTTTTTTCCTTGTTTTTGTTTTTTTTATAGAAAATCAATACCAAACGGAACGAAAAATTTTGAGGATTTTTCTTGGACCAGAAGACAACCACGAAGCTTCGGGAGGAGGCCAGGAGAGCCATGAGAGGGCCACAAGCCCTAAGGGCGCGCCCTAGGGGGCGCCCCCTAGGCTTGTAGGCCCCACGTAGCCCCCTAAACCCTAATTCCAGCTCTATAAATACCCAAATATTCCCCGTACACCAGAGGGCAACCAAAAATACTTTCCCGCCGCCGCAAGCTTCTGTTCTCGTGAAATCCCATCATGGGGCCTTTTCTAGCACTCTGCCGGAGGGGGATTCGATCACGGAGGGCCTCTACACCAACCTTGCTGCCCTTCCGATGATGCATGAGTAGTTTACCACGGACCTAAGGGTCCATAGCTAGTAGCTAGATGGCTTCTTCTCTCTCTTTGATCTTCAATACAATGTTCTCCTCAATGTTCTTGGAGATCTATTCGATGTAATCTTCTTTTGCGGTGTGTTTGTTGAGATCCGATGAATTGTGGGTTTATGATCAGATTATCTAAGAATATTATTTGAGTCTTCTCTGAACTCTTTTATGCATGATTAAGATAGCTTTGTATTTCTCTCTGATCTAACGATTTGGTTTGGCCAACTAGATTGGTTTTCTTGCAATGGGAGAGGTGCTTTATGATGGGTTCAATCTTGCGGTGTCCTCACCTAGTGATAGTAGGGGTAGCGAGGCACGTATTTGTATTATTGCCATTAAGGATTAAAAGATGGGGGTTTTACCATATTGCTTGGATCTATCCCTCTACATCATGTCATCTTGCTTAATGCGTTACTCCGTTCTTGTTAACTTAATACACTAGATGCATGCTGGATAGCGGTCGATGTGTGGAGCAATAGTAGTAGATGCAGAATCGTTTCGGTCTACTTGTCACGGACGTGATGCCTATATTCATGATCATTGCCTTAGATATCGTCATAACTATGCGCTTTTCTATCAATTGATCAACAGTAATTTGTTTACCCACTGTATGCTTTCTTCAAGAGAGAAGCCCCTAGTGAAACCTATGGCCCGGGGGTCTATTTTTATCGTATTATTTTCAGATCTATAAAACCAAAAACCCAAAAATACCTTGCTGCAATTTATTTACCTTTACTTTATTTTGCACTTTTACTTATCTTTTATACCTATCTCTATCAGATCTCACTCTTGCTAGTGACCATGAAGGGATTGACAACCCCTTTTTCGCGTTGTGTGCAAGTGTTTGTTAGTTTGTGCAGGTGCATCTATTGGAGACTTGTGTGTTCCTCCTACTGGACTGATACCTTGGTTCTTAACTGAGGGAAATAATTATCTCTGCTTTGTTGCATCACCCTTTCCTCTTCAAGGGAAAAATCAACGCAAGCACAAGAAGTAGCACTGTCATTGCGGCCTGGTTGTCAGGCCCCTTCCGTTTATAATGGGTCACGTCATCTATCCCGTTATAGCACCATAGAGGGTGCATCCTCTGCTGGAGAAGCTAGACGCACCGATTAATGGCGGCCGCCATCACGTCGATGATGGTTAACTTGTCGTGAGCCAATAACCTCACTTGAGTAGCGAGACGCTTTACTTCGGCACTTTCCTCTTGGGAAGGGCTTTTTGGTCTCCAGTTGAATCATTTCTTCGGAGGGGCAAGTGAGTATTCGGGCAAACCTCTCCAAGTTGGATCAAATAGTGGGACGTCGTCAATGTCAAACCATTCTGAGGTCCACTTCTCGGAATCCTTCTTTGGGGTCCAAAAGGGTACCCCATCCCGGCAATGCGCCACACTTCGGTTCTGCCAACCTCAAAGATCGCCCCTTCCCGAGTGCGGGGAACTAGGCAGAAATATTTTCTCCATAATTTGAAATGGGCCTCGCATCCCAGAAACATCTCACAAAGGGCGACGTAGCCCGAGATATTTAGAATGGATCCTGGAGTGAGATGATGAAGCTTGATCACGTAAAACTCTAGTAATCCCCTCGGGAAGGGGTGAATGGGAAAGCCCAAGCCTCGTAAGAGGAAAGGCATGAAGCATACCCTCTCTTCCTTTCGTGGGGCAGGGAAGTTCTCAGCAAAAGCTTCATCGTTCGCGGAAGTCAATCCGGGGCGGGTGGAGGCAAGATCAGAAGCAGGAAGATACCCTTGCGTCTCAAGGTTGCTTAGTCAGAGACAGGAGACTGAACAGCTTGCCTAGTCACCTGGGAGGGGGCCGTGAGGGCGTGAGGAGGAGCCTGGGGCACTTGTCATGTCTCAGAGTTCCCTGATTTTTGGCTTCTCAATGGTTGGGGAATAGGATGCGTTGCTCATTGCGCTTCCAGCCTGTTTAATAGGCATTTTTTCTCTGACCCATGAAGGGCATTTTTGTAAAAGACTGTTGGACCGCCTACCTCTAGCTGACGCACGGGAATCAAGGGGTGTCATTAACCTTAAGCAAGAAGGTTGATGTTGTGGGCCCTATGACACTTCGTCAAATTAGGAAGTCATCTGTGGCCGAACTATTGTCAGCCGAACATAGAAGGGGAAAAGAACTCGCCCCACAAGCCGGAGACTTTGGGCGTGTGAGGCTACTAAGGATCATGGACCCTGGTGTTGGAGGCTAGTTCGGGGGCTACTGAGGGTGTCCTGGATTAGGGGGTCCTCGGGCTGCCGGTCTAACTCTTATGGGCCGGACAGGTGGGTCGCTCTGTAACTATTATTGGAAGGCCGAGCTATAAGGCGACTCCATGTTCAGGAAGGAAACCTTCGAAGCCTTGGTGTATCCTCCAAGTCAAGATGGAAGAATCGGCATGTTTATTCCCTGATGCTAACCGACCATGTGTAACCCTAGGTACTCCTAGTGTCTATATAAACTAGAGGGTTTAGTCTGTAGAGGCTAGAAGAACCATCATCCTACTCATCTAGGGTTTAGTTCATCTGATCTCGAGGTAGATCAACTCTGTAACCATCATATGCACACATCAATATAATCAAGCAGGACGTAGGGTTTTACCTCTTAGAGAGGCCCCGAACCTAGGTAAATATTGTCCCTGCGTTCACTGTTCCCCATCGATCCAAGATCCATAGCTCGGGACCCCCTACCCGAGATATGCCGGTTTTGACACTGACAACCGCCCAGGCTCAAAGAGATTGTACAAGTTCAAAGTTGAGTAGCTTCCGTGCGTAACCATGATACAGTATGGGCATTGTCTAGACTAAGTGAGTTGTGGGAACCTCCATCGATAGACCAGAAGATGTAGGTGTGTAGTTGGACCTAATGCGGCTTGAACTACGTCGATATTTCCCCAAAGAGGAAGGGATAATGCAGCACAACTATGGTAGGTATTTCCCTCAGTGATGAGACCAAGGTTATCGAACCAGTAGGAGAACCACGCAACACTACGTAAACGGTACCTGCACACAAAGAACAAATACTTGCAACCCGACGTAAAAGAGGGGTTGTCAATCCCTCCCCGGTAAAAAGATAGGTAAAATTATAGTAGATTGGATAAATAGATCTCGCGGGAACGCGAGATAAAATAAATAACAATAAATTGCAGAAAGGTATTTTTGGGGTTTTGGATTAATAAATCTAAAAATAAAAGCAAATAAAAATAGATCTCGAGGGCAAATATGATAAAGAAGAGACCCGGCGGCCGTAGATTTCACTAGTGGCTTCTCTCGAGAAAAATAGCATACGGTGGGTAAACAAATTACTGTAGGGCAATTGATAGAACTTCAAATAATTATGACGATATCCAGGCAATGATCATTATATAGGCATCACGTCCAAGATTAGTAGACCGACTCCTGCCTGCATCTACTACTATTACTCCACACATCAACCGCTATCCAGCATGCATCTAGTGTATTAAGTTCATGGAGAAACGGAGTAATGCAATAAGAACGATGACGTGATGTAGACAAGATCTATTCATGTAGGAATAGACCCCATCTTGTTATCCTTAATAGCAACGATACATACGTGTCATTTCCCCTTCTGTCACTGGGATTGAGCACCGTAAGATCGAACCCATCACAAAGCACCTCTTGCCATGGCAAGAAAAATCAATCTAGTGGGCCTAACTAAACCAAAGATTCGAAGAAGAAATACGAGGCTATAAGCAATCATGCATATAAGAGATCAAAAGACTCAAATAACTTTCATGGATAAAAACATAGATCTGATCATAAACTCAAAGTTCATTGGATCCCAACAAACACAGCGCAAAAAGAGTTACATCAAATAGATCTCCAAGAGACCATTGTATTGAGAATCAAAAGAGAGAGAGGAAGCCATCTAGCTACTAACTACGGACCCGTAGGTCTACAATGAACTACTCACGCATCATCAGAGAGGCACCATTGAGGATGATGAACCCCTTCGTGATGGTGTCTAGATTGGATCTGTGGTTTCTGGAACTTGCGGTGGCTGGAATTGTTTTTCGTCGACTCCCCCAGGGTTTCTGGAATATTGGGGTATTTATAGAGCAAAGAGGCGGTGCGGGAGGCCACCGAGGTGGGCACAACCCACCAGGGCGCGCCTGGGCCCCCAGGCGCGCCCAGGTGGGTTGTGCCCCCCTCGGGGCACCCCTCTGGTACTTCTTTGGCCCATCCCGTGTCTTCTGGCCCAGAAAAATTCTCCAAAAAGTTTCGCTACATTTGGACTCCGTTTGGTATTGATTTTTTGCGAAGTAAAAAACAAGGAAAAAACATCAACTGGCACTGGGCACTATGTCAATAGGTTAGTCCCAAAAAATGATATAAAGTTGCTATAAAATGATTGTAAAACATCCAAGAATGATAATATAACAGCATGGAACAATCAAAAATTATAGATACGTTGGAGACGTATCAGCATCCCCAAGCTTAATTCTTGCTCGTCCTTGAGTAGGTAAATGATAAAAACAGAATTTTTGATGTGGACTGCTGCCTAACATGTTCATCACATATTCTTTTCTTTGTAGCATGGACATTTGGACTTTTGTATGATTCAAGGCAATAGTCTAGTTTTGACATGAAGATTTCAATACTCAAGCATATCAACAAGCAACCATGTCTTTCAAAATATCAACACTAAAGCAAGTTATCCCTAGCCCATTATGCTCAATCATTGATCCACTCATGAAACACACTCGCATATTAGCTACACCCAATGCTCAAGTACGATCATAGTGCCCCTTAGTTGGTGCTTTATAAGATAAGATGGAGACTCAAAATAAAAATTGCATAAAGTAAATAGAAAGGCCCTTCGCAGAGGGAAGTAGGGATTTTTAGAGGTGCCAGAGCTCAAAGCGAAAAAGATAGAGATAAAAACATTTTGGGTGGCATGCTTTTCCTGTCAACGAAAACGATCGAGTAGTTCCCAATACTTTCCATGCTAGATATATCATAGGCGGTTCCCAAACATAAAATAAAGTTTATTCCTTTTTCCACCATACTTTCACATTCCACGGCTAACCAAATCCACGGGTGCCGTCCATACCAACACTTCCCAAGGAATTTATTATTTGACAACATAAAGTAAATTCATTTTTCATTTTAGGATTGGGCATCCCTAATACCTTTGTCGAACTCTCATGCAATGACAAGTAAATAAACACTCATCTTGAGAATAACACATCTAGCATGGAAAAATATCAGCCACCCCCTACCGTTTCATGAGCGGTACGAGCACACAAAAGAGAAATTTATTTTGAAAATTAGAGATGGCACATACAAATTTGCTTAGAACGGCAAAAGAATACCACATATAGGTAGGTATAGTGGATTCATATGGAAAAACTGGTTTAAGGATTTTGGATGCACAAGTAGTGATCATACTTAGTGCAAAGGAAGGCTAGCAAAAGATTGAGAAGCATCCAACCAAGAAACGAAAAATCTCATAAGCGAGCATTAAGCATAACTAACACCGAATAATGCACCACAAGTAGGATGTAATTTCATTGCATAACTATTGACTTTCATGCTTGCATAGGGAATCACAAACCTTAACACCAATATTCTTACTAAAGCTTAATTACTCATGAACATGACTAACATATTATATCATCATATCGCAAAACTATTACAAGGAATCAACTTTATTTTGTCTAGTGATCTTCATGAAAGTTTTTATTATATCCCTCTTGAATATCTATCACTTTGGGACTAGTTTCATATGTTGCTTTTGATAGCTCAAACAAATCTAAGTGAAGAACATGAGCATAAAAATTTTCTTCTCTCAAAATAATTTAAGTGAAGCATGAGAGAATTTCTTCAAAATACTAAAGCACACCGTGCTCAAAAAGATATAAGTGAAGCACTAGAGCAATTCCATAGCTCAAAAGATTTAAGTGAAGCATAGAGAGCAATTCTAACAAATCATAGCATAATTTTGTCTCTCTCAAATAGGTGTGTCCAGCAAGGATAGATGACTTAAAATAAAAAGCAAAACAAGCAAAGACTCATATCATACAAGACGCTCCAAGCAAAACTCATGATATGTGACGAATAAAAATATACCTCCAAGTAAAATACCGATGGTCGTTAGAACAAAAAGGGGATGCCACTTGATCATCCCCAAGCTTAGACTCTTCTTACTCCTTATTCCTTCATCCATCGTAATCTCACCCAAAACTTGAAAACTTCAATCACACAAAACTCAACAAAACCTTTGTGAGATCCGTTAGTATAAGAAAACCAATCTTTACTTTAAGTATTGTAGAAAACCCATTAAAATTTTGTTATTGCATTATATCTACTATATTCTAACTTTACCATGGCTTATACCCTCCAATACAAACCATAGATTCATCAAAATAAGCACACAATGCAAAGAAAACAGAATCTGTCAAAAACAAAACAGTCTGTAAAGATGCGAATTGTTCTTATACTTCTGTAACTCCAAATCTTCTGAAAACTTTGTAAAATAGAGGAAATTTGTATATCAATCTTGTGTAAAAAATTCAGAATTTTTCGTCGCTTCTGTGTTTTTAGAAAATTATTTTTCTGTATGCAAAAGTTTCTGTTTTCCAACAAGATCAAATCAACTATCACCAAAGTTGTCCCAAAGGCTTTGCTTGGCACAAACACTAATTAAAACATAAAAAACACAATCCTAACAGTAGCATAATTGTGCAAACACTCAAGAACATAAATAAAAAGATAAAAATAAATTTTATTCATTGGGTTGCCTCCCAACAAGCGCTATCGTTTTATGCCCCTAGCTAGGCATAATGCATAGATCTAAGTATTGTCATCTTTAGTTTTTGCAACTTTTGTAAGGGCCTTTTCAAACCCGGGAGGCTCTTTACGCTTCCCAAGATTTTTAGGAAAAGATACCATCTTGAGATCCGAAATATCCAAACGCTTATTACAAAGAGTAATCAAGGTATTCATTCGATTGAGATTCCCACTTATATGTTTCAGAGGTTCATTGTATTTTTGTAACTCAACCAAATGTTTATGCAAATCACTCAACTTATCCAAAATTTGAGCTCCTTCTTGAGTAAAAGAAATCCCCTTTTTGGTAGGCAGAATTCCCAAAATCCCTTCTAGGATCTCATAAGCGGTATTAGCATCAAGCTCAATAAAATTTCCTTTAGCGGCAAAATCCAAAAGTTGTCTATGATGCAAGGCTAAACCTATATAAAAATTCCGAAGCAAAATTTTTGCATCCCCTTTTAGATTGCAAATGCGATAGGATTCCATCAGCCTATACCAAGCATCTTTCAAATTTTTTCCTTGTCTCTGTTTGAAGTATAAAACTTCAAAATTTGGTGACAAAGGAGGAGGAGTCATGCTGGCCATAGCAACAAGATCACAAAAAAGATAGATCTGACGAGAAAACGGCGAACGAAAAAGAGGGCGAATAAAACGGCAAATTTTTGAAGTGGGGGAGATGAAAACGAGAGGCAAATGGAAAATAATGTAAATTGCAAGGAGATGAGATTTGTGATTAGCAACCTGGTAGATGTTGATGATGTCTCCCCGGCAACGGCGCCAGAAATTCCTTTTGATGCGGCTTGAACTACGTCGGTATTTCCCCAAAGAGGAAGGGATGATGCAGCATGGCTACGATAGGTATTTCCCTCAGTGATGAGTCCAAGGTTATCGAACCAGTAGGAGAACCACGCAACACTACGTAAACGGTACCTGCACACAAAGAACAAATACTTGCAACCCAACATAAAAGAAGGGTTGTCAATCCCTCCCGGGTAAAAAGATAGGTAAAATTATAGTAGATTGGATAAATAGATCTTGCGGAAACGCGAGATAAAATAAATAACAATAAATTGCAGCAAGGTATTTTTGGGTTTTTGGATTAATAGATCTGAAAATAAAAGCAAATAAAAATAGATCTCGAAGGCAAATATGATAAAGAAGAGACCCGGGGGCCGTAGATTTCACTAGTGGCTTCTCTCGAGAAAAATAGCATATGGTGGGTAAACAAATTACTGTTGGGCAATTGATAGAACTTCAAATAATTATGACGATATCCAGGCAATGATCATTATATAGGCATCACGTCCAAGATTAGTAGACCGACTCCTGCCTGCATCTACTAATATTACTCCACACATCGACCGCTATCCAGCATGCATCTAGTGTATTAAGTTCATGGAGAAATGGAGTAATGCAATAAGAATGATGACATGATGTAGACAAGATCTATTCATGTAGGAATAGACCCCATCTTGTTATCCTTAATAGCATCGATACATACGTGTCATTTCGCCTTCTGTCACTGGGATTGAGCACCGTAAGATCGAACCCGTCACAAAGCACCTCTTCCCATGGCAAGAAAAATCGATCTAGTCGGCCTAACTAAACCAAAGATTCAAAGAAGAAATACGAGGCTATAAGCAATCATGCATATAAGAGATCAAAAGACTCAAATAACTTTCATGGATAAAAACATAGATCTGATCATAACCTCAAAGTTCATCGGATCCCAACAAACACAGCGCAAAAAGAGTTACATCAAATAGATCTCCAAGAGACCATTGTATTGAGAATCAAAAGAGAGAGAGGAAGCCATCTAGCTACTAACTACGGACCCGTAGGTCTACAATGAACTACTCACGCATCATCGGAGAGGCACCAATGAGGATGATGAACCCCTTCGTGATGGTGTCTAGATTAAATATGTGGTTTCTGGAACTTGCGGCAGCTGGAATTGTTTTTTGTCGACTCCCCCAGGGTTTCTGGAATATTGGGGTATTTATAGAGCAAGGAGGCGGTGCGGGAGGCCACCGAGGTGGACACAACCCACCAGGGCGCGCCTGGGCCCCCAGGCGCGCCCAGGTGGATTGTGCCCCCCTCGGGGCACCCCTCTGGTACTTCTTTGGCCCATTCTGTGTCTTCTGGCCCAGAAAAATTCTCCAAAATTTTTTGGTGCGTTTGGACTCCGTTTGGTATTCATTTTCTGCGAAGTAAAAAAACAAGCAAAAAACAGCAATTGGCACTGGGCACTATGTCAATAGGTTAGTCCCAAAAAATTATATAAAGTTGCTATAAAATGATTGTAAAACATCCAAGAATGATAATATAACAACATGGAACAATAAAAAATTATAGATACAGTGGAGACGTATCAGGATCGGGTCTGCCTTTTCTGAGAGGCTACTGCTTCCCAAAACTCTCGTCTTGGTCTACCTGGATACTTCACAAGTGAAGTTTAGTGGCACAAGGGTGTGATCAGGAATCACGGGTAAAGTACACAAACCTCTGCAGAGTGTATAAAACTGGTCATGATTAGTCGTGTCCCCAGTTATGGACAACTTGAGCAACTCATCCGAGAATTGTCAGCTTGATCTCATCACCTCTTCTTAACTAAAATCAATGGGTTTAAACAACAAGGAGTGTGGACCAACCCAGGATCCCGGGGCTTACTGACAACTTCTTCTGGGAAGGTTGGGGTAACGAGGGATTACCGGAGAACCCACATGCTCAAATTGCATTCACTACGGCCGGGGTTCACCGGGAGTGTCTTATGGCTAGTAGTGTAGACCACTATAAAATAATAGGGCAAAACTATTTTCTGCAAAGAGCCTTGAACCCCACTAGCCAAAGTGCATGTAGGTGAATAGGTTTCCTATTAACTGTAGACTTGCCAAGACATTCAATGTATTGACCCTAGTGGCTACAACGTATCATGTTGCAAGTTTACCATATCGAAGAGAAGGTATGAAGTAGGGTTACGATGGTATACTCAACTCTTGCCTGTGAGTTGATGGATGCCATAAGACCATAGTATTATCTCTGCTGCATGATTGTACTGTAAGCTAGCCCATGAGCTAAGCAAGTGTGAATTGTAGAACACTGGATCCATGATATAATACTATGACATGTGATATATTCTTGGTATTTCATCGTCGACTGTGCATGTCAGCTATTGATCCAGGGAGTGACACGAAAAGCGGAGAGATTCGGGGCCCCACATGGGACCGGGTCGTGACATTGAGGCTCAGTCTTACCAGCTTCAGTAGATTTCTTCTTCTTAGACTTGACCTTCTTCTTGAAATTAGTGGTCTTGTTGACCATCAACACTGTTTTGTTCTTCTACGTTCCAGCTTTCGCAGTTTTGAGCATAGCAAACAACTTGTTTGCACCTTTCTCCATCCCATTCATGTTGTAATTCATGATAAAGCCATCTAAGATGGGGGGAGTGAAGCAAGCACAATATTTGTACCGACTGTTGGAGGAATTCCAAATTCCAGAGAAGCCAGTCTATCAACATAGCCAGCAAGCTTTATTATATGCTCACTCATTGAGGAACCCTCTTTCATCTTGCATTCAATCAATGCCTTGGTTAATTTAAAACGCTTGGTCCTTGCCTGCTCTTGTACAAAACTTCTAGTGACCCAATTATAAATTGAGTAGTAGATCGTTCAAAACGCTTCTGTAGTTCAGGATCCATGCAAGTTAACATGAGGCACTGGACTGAATCATAGTCATCACTACGAGCAACGTAAGCAGCAACTTCTTGTGGTGTTGCATCCTTTGTAGGAGCATCACCCAGGGGCTGATCTAGCACATACTCCTTCTTAGCACTCATGAGAACAAATCTCAGGTTCCGGATCCAATCCACATAGTTTCCACCATTAGCAGCCAACTTTTCTTTCTCTAACATAGGGGCTGTTGAACATATTGCCAGTCATTGATCTACAACGATAGGCTCAAAATTCATTTAGACATTTATTCATAAATGATGTTGCACTAGTGTTTAAACAAATTTTAATATAAATTGCACTCCCACTCAAATTAATATGTCTCATAATTAATAGTGAGTAATTCAAGATCCAAATCTAGTTCTCAGTCATTGATGTGGACATCACTGATGACGAGAATTTTGACAGGTGGGCAAACTATTGCTGATCATATCACCATATGACTCTTGTTCATCTTTTGATGCTTTGTGCTCCGAGCTCAGAACGATTCAGCCAGAACTTTAAGATAACTGAGTGATATCTGCATACATGGTCTGGCCATCTCTGTATTACACCTCTCATCTTGTTTGTACTCATGTGGACATGACGTACTCCGAGGTGCTAGAATGTCATAGATGGTTGCAACACTAGGAAGAGCACCTTTTAACTTGATATTTACTGTGAGAGATCACCCAAGTAAATGATTACTGCACAATCGAAGGTTGAAAACAACAAAGGGATAAACATCTTAGGCAATTAATAAAAGCATGATATGGTATAGCCCTGGGTGACGGGAATCCTACATGATCATCTTCAATCTTCAGTTGAAGCATCATGACGACCAATATTTTGTTATCGTGGCAACCGTTTCACAAAGGTTGCCATGGCAGCAATTTCACCAAATGTTGTCATAGTGATCATTTTAGAAAATGTTGTCGTGGCACCAAATTCAGAAATTCTGCCATGGCACAAAGTTATAGCTCCACGTCACACGCCTTAGTACACCTTCTCCATGTCAGCGTCCTCCGTGTATGTTTGCCATCGTCACCTATAACATGTAGGCTATCTCTACAATATTTACATTAACGTGGCAATCTCGTGGCTCCAACCATCATGTCGTGATCCGTAGGCCACTTAACATTACAACATATAACCATCTCATACATAAACTCATTATCATGACGAAGGCTATACCACATCATATGTATACTCTGCAAAACCAAGTTAGACGTCCTCTAATCGGTTTAAGCAAAATTTTGGTTACGCATTTAACCCATTTTAACAAATAATACTAGCTACCAACATTCACAACATAGGCGATAATTCTTGGTGCTAGATTAAGTTTTGAGGTGTGTGAAACAAGAGACTTAATTAAAAATCTCTAGCCCCACACTAAACTTCGTCAAATACACGTGACCCCCTAGAAGATCATCCATCTTTAGCACCCTCTTGTGTACGTGACGGTTCACTATTCTCGACTATGATGAAGCCCAAGGAACTGTTAGCGGATCATCGATAGCCAGAGCCGATCGATTGTCGAAACCTTGTAACGAAGCTACATCATACTGTCGATGAATTGAACCGAAGCAACACTCGAGGGAAGCATAGCAAGAACATCAACCCTCACATCCACATGTAATCTAGATCGCAACCTGCACCTACTCATATAACTGCTCATGATGCCACTGTTGGGAAACATAGTAGAAAACAAAAAAAATTGCGCCTACGCACACCCAAGATCAATATGAAGATGCATAATGGGTTGGGATCACGATCTTACCGTCACCGAGTTGCAGCAGAAGAAGAACGTGTCGGTGTAGATCGTACTTGGAGTCCCTCGAACCGTCAATGAAGGACCCCTCGTATTGCTCAGAACAGTCCCTCGAACCGAAGACTGAAAGCACGATCTCTCTACTTGGTTGCAAGCGTCACTACAAAAAAAAGACACATCCGTGACATTATGGCCAGAACAAAAAAAACGGTCATGGTTATGACACTTCTATGATGATAATTGTGATAAAAACACGTATTAACATAGATGTGGTGGGCTCCTACTTCTATGACAAAAAATCATGACAGGAAATGGGCTTTTCGTCCTGGGCGGGCCGGGGACGCACCTGCATGACATTCTTTGGGCCGTCCATGACATAAAAAATCATGGTAGAAGTAAGGACGAGGAAATTTTCGCGGAGTTCACGATCACTGTGGGTGGTCGGGGCCAAGCGATGTAGTGGTTTGCGAGTTTCTCTCGTATGCGTTATTGTGCGAGGCGCTCGCTAACTGAACCCGAGTGAGGCGTTCCCTTACTGAACCCGAGTGATCGATCGATCCCACTACGTACTGAAGCCGATCGATCCCTTCGCTGCTAACTGAACCCGAGCGATTCCTTCGCTGGTGCTGCTAACTGAACTCGAGCGATCGATCGCTGTTGCTGCTTACTGAAGCCAATCGAGCCCCTGTGCGAGATGTAGCCACCTAGTGTGTTGGGTTGCCTTTGGATGAACAGTGCCCATTGCTGTCGCGCGTGCGATACGTAGAACGAGTTGAGACATGGTGAGTCGACCTAGCCAGTTGGTTGGCCGTGTATGAACAGTTCCTGGTGGGGGTTGGATATGAATAGGGCCCCGGCCGTGTGTAGGCGGTTGCCGCTGGATGAACAGGACCCCGTGGTAGTAGGTTGTTGCCGCTGGATGAACAGGATCCCGAGAAGGCCGCCACACCCTAGCTGGTTGGGGGTGGATGAACAGGACCCCATGGAGGCTTTATGAACAGTAGCCGGTTGAGCCTGGAGGACGATAGTGGATGAACAGTCCCCCCGTGGAGGATGGAGTGAGGCAGTAGACGATGGATGAACAGTAGCTTGTGGAGTCCCGTTTTGCGGTACGCCACACCCCTCCCGATGAACAGGACCCTGTTTTGACCGTAGGCGCTCCAACAGAAGTTTGTTTCCTCCGTTTTGCGGTACGCCAGACCCCTCCCGATGAACAGGATCCCATTTCGACCGTAGGCGGTCGAACAGAAGATTGTTTCCTCCATTCTGGGGTACTCCATGCCCCGTTTCGGCAGTTCTGTCCAAGCCGGTTGGCTCCCGATGAACAGGACGCATTCCATTGCCTCTCGATGAACACGATGTTGTTTCTCCGTTCTGACCCAGCGGTTGGCTGCCGATGATCAGGACGCCATTGCTGCCGTCCGTTGCCTCTCCATGTACATGAGCCCTGGCCGTACGTATGCGCAAGTACGCGTTTGAGACCCCGCCCGTATGTACGTACGTGGCCGTATTTTTTGGCATGTGTTTGTATGTACGTGTACACGGTTTAGAAGGGACTGCCTGAACTGCTACGTCGAGGGCTTTACTACAACACGTGTCACTGCTTGCTCAGCCATGGTTCATCATTGCAGATATACCGATAGACCAGTATGTACATACACGTTCGTGACTAGACAGACAACGCTACGTACGCTTCGACCTGGTGGGTCCCATCTATTAGGGAGGATAAGGACGCACTTGCATGAGAAGATATAGCTGCTGGGTCCCAGCTATCAGGGGAGGAATCATTTTTAGTTTGCGAGTAATAAGGAGGCACTTCCTTGCGTTCCAAGATGTAGCTGGTGGGTCCAGCTGTCAGCCTCACTGCCTAAAGTCCTCTTCCGATGGTTATCGTTCGTTGACCTCATTGACCACGCCGCGCCGAGAGCATCAAGGTGGTGGACGACGGAGAGGCCTAGGAAGGGAACGATGCGGAGCCAGGGAAGATGAGACAGGTGGATGCCCACGTGGAGGGGAGTATGAGGGTTCACTGGTTCGGTTACGGTGTGAGGTTGTCGTCGCCGGAAAATAACAGGTGGTGTGCGTGAGTACAGGGAAGGCTTGGCCAGCGGTGGGAGTAGGGTGGGGCGGTGAGGCTTGCACGGCAGCAGAGCTAGCCACAGGAGGTAGGAGCAGGCGGTACGGCCGGTGCTAGTTTGGGCGGCTGGAGCAAGAAGATCAGAGGTTGAAGAAGCAGCATGGCCGTTGGATTAGCATCCAATGGTCACTGCTGCTAGAATCATTTGTTGACTAAGTTGACAAAGCCCTACGTACGAGTCACCTTCGTAGGCCCACAAGTCAGCCACCAAATCTAGTGGGACCCAGCTAGCAGCGAGAGGAATCATTTTTCTTGCACATTATAAAGAGTGTTAGAACTACGAGATTCGCTGAACCTTATACAGGGTAATGATTTGGGTGCAGAATGGATTGATCACCATACTGGCTTACTCATATCATTCGCTCTTGCTATTCGGAATGGTAAATCTGAGTGACTTACCCATAGTAGAGAGACGACGATGTCAAAACCTTGTTTAAACCATAGAATGGTAGGACGAATGATCCATGTACAGGCAACCGTGCCAATCGTAGGATATACGGTGAGATTCAACCCCGACCATTTTCCTGCAGGAGAAACCAGAAATTGTTGACCACCATGAGATTTCGCTAGTTGTTTAGTATTGGCGACAGACCCGTCAGATAAGAAGACCCAGTATCGGAAGAACCTTACCATGAATAAGGGATACAAGATTTTGAAGAAAACGTTATGCTCTACCGAAAGATTCCGAAGATGTGAGAAGACCGACATTGCATACCCAAAGGATGGAGTACATGAGTTCCGTCGGAACCATAACCCTGCTTTTAAGTGTGGTAGCACACTAGACCTTCCTGGTCAATGAATTTGCTAGAAGACCCCAAACCCTAACCTTTTTCTTTCTAGCCTCTTTGAATCTCGAGGACGAGATTCATTTTAAGTGTGGTAGGTTTGTAACATCCCAAAATTCTAAATTTTGGAATGTTATAATAATTAAAATATTTATGATTGTTTGTTTGATTATTGTGGGATTGATTGTGTGAATTTGAGTGAAATTTGAAACTTTTTGAAAGTTGAATGAGAGGGAATAAAAGGATTTTCCCAAAACTCTCATCTTTGCAAATTGATGTCCATGAATTCAAATTCATTTCATCACAAAAACCCTAGAGTGAAGATGATATGACTTCTTCCATTTGAAATGAAAAGGGTTTTGAAAAGATTTGAATTCTATCCAAAAATATTTCAAATTCGAAACTTTACGCAACTCAATGATTTTCAGGAGAGAAGATAAAATGACTTCTTCAATTATATGAAATATGAGTTGGAAGTTTTAAACAAGGACAAATTGAAAGTCCCTTTTGAAGGTATTTTGAAACCCACTTTCAATTTGGAGTTATTTGGTTTTTATTCAAATTTCTTTTCTCCTAAAAATAAATAAATTGAAATAAGGGTAAAATGATTCCCTTCAATGGAAAATTAGGAGAAAATAAATTTGGAATCATTTTGGTATTTTAAAAAATGATTTTTATTGGGTTTATTTGCAACAGTTGCACTGTTTGCCTTATTTGAATTTTTGTTGATTTTATTTGGACTTGAAAAATAGTCCATGTTTTAGGATTTCTTTTTCTAAACATTTTGATATGTAATATGCCTATATATCATTTTTTATTATTTGTTGTTTACTTTATTTTGTTGTCTGTTTAAAAAAATCCTTCGAACAGTGCCAGGCCGAAGCCCAGCACTGCTCCTCTCTCTCTCTTCCCTCACCGCACCGTCCCACTGGCCTTTCGGCCCACAGCCGCGCGAGCGCCGAAGCGCTATGGCTCGGCCGCCCGCTCCCCTCTCGCTCGCCATTGTGCCGCTGACTGCTGGGCCCCACTGCCCGATCGTCCTCGCCCGCGATCTTCTTCCTCCCCACGCCAGAGCCTCGCCCGAACGCCGCCGTATCCCGTGATCCTCGGGATCGCGAATCTCCCTTCGCCCCCTCCTCCAAGTTGATCGCCCCCCTATATATACCCCTTCCCTCACCCCGTTCCGCCCCTTCCTGACCCCCAAACCCCTCTCCCTCGCCGCCTATTCCTCGCCGGAGCTCCGCCTCCGCCACCGCGCCATTGTCGCCCTAGCCACTCTCTCCGTCGCCCCCGAGCCCCGCCACCTCCACCAATTGCCCCGATCCCGTCCACCGCACCTCCCCGAGCACTTGCCCGAGGTCCTGCGCCCTTGGAACGCCAGCAATGCCGACCACCCGAACGCCACCGCCGCCTCGAGCTCGCCGCCGACCGTCTCCGACCACCTCCATCGACGCCACGACCACCGTTGGACTCGTCGTCGCCTGCTTCATCTCTCTGACCACCCCACCGACGCCGAAGATCACTGGAGCACCCGCCACCATCGCCGCCTGACGCTCTGCCTCGCCTCGACCTCGCCGGACTTCCCCTCCCCGTTGTAAGCCGCCTCGTCCGTCCGATCTCGTTCAACGGATCGGATTAGATCCCACTTACCCCTTTGGTTTATTTTAAGTGAACCGCCGGTTTTGTTGTTTTTAGTTGACCGTAGCGGTTTTGTTAAGGCTCGGCCGTCTGCTAGTTTACTTAGGGCGCCCACATCTCCGAGGCAATCAGGAGTCGCCACGTGTACACTCTCCGATCGATAGCTTTTTTTTTCTTTTCTGTTTTATTCTGTTTACAGAAATAGTTCTGTTTTTAGATTTCTTATAACTTTTAGGTTTTAGATCCAAATTGAGTGATTCTTTTTGCATTGTGTCAAAAATTTATTGAAGTTTCTGTTTGTGTACTTAGTTTTCAAATTTGAGTAATTTAAATTTGAATTATTTCAAATATACTTCAAACACTGTTTTGGCTCTAGTTTGAATTCTAGAATAGATTTTTTATTGATTCTTTTTGCTACTGTTTTGTTATTGTTTTGTCTATCCTGTAGCATATATTTAGTAATTTTTAGTTTATTTTAAATTAGGGTTTTAGGCAAAACAGTACTGTTTTAGTTCTAGTTTTGTTTTAGTCTTTTCTTTATAGTTTTAATTGTTTTTAAATTATTTCTTTTGTCACTTTTGAAAAATTTAGTTTTTTTTCTGTTATTCAACAGAATAAATTTTATTTTTTAATTTAAAAATTTATTCATTTAGTTTTGTATGAAAACTTGTATAGGTCATAGTTAGAGTTTCTTAAAAGCTTTTCATTTGTTTCTTTTTGCTAAAAATTTTATGAAAAATACTTTCTGTTAACTCAGTTGTTTTACTTTTATTTTCTGTTAACTTATTAGTTTAGTGTTTTAATTGCTGTTAAGTTTTTACTTAGGGCAAAACTATGTTAGATGTTTGTAGCAAAGTCATAGATTTTTGTTAGTAGTTTTTCTTTCTAGTTTTATTTGAAGCTTCTTTGGAATTTGTTGGTTTTATTATTGAGCTTTTATTTGTTGTTTTAAACATGTTATTTTGAGTGTTAGTATTGCTTGCTAGTATGTTCGCTTATATGAATGCTATGTTTGACTATATAGATTTTCTCGGAGTGATGAATAGTTTATCAAAGTTTCCAAGAGCGTTTTTATCTTCATCAACTTACCAGGCAAGTTCACTTTGACCATGCTTTTCATACCTATGTTTTTATTGCATTTAGTGTCACCATTCATAATCCCTCTAGTAGTGATATTGAATTCTTGTAGTTGAGTAGAATGCATGAGGTAGGAACCCATCTCCCTGATTACCAAGCCCGGGACGTTATGTAGTTTAAATGCTATGCTATAGTAGACGGGGTTGGTACGAGTGTTCGGGAGTGGTGTGAGAATGGAGGACTCTACGTCAATGACGACAACTCCATGCTGGAATCTGCAAGGACTGCACCTTCAAGGCCTCAAGACTTCAAGACTCGAGACAAGAATTCAATACACACTACTGGGTGAAGGACGGTTGACGGGCACCCTGGAGCAACCAGTGGATGGCCGGGATGCATGGAGAAGCGCCATGACATCTTGCGGAAAGCTTCACCCAGACTCAAAGAGACGGAAGAATACTTCATGCCTGGAAGCTTACCTGTGCAACCGCAAGTCATTATGGGCTCTGGCTTGGTTGACCTTAGTTGTGACTCTGGCTGGGACGGTGCTAGCAGATGTAGAACTACGGTAGGATTGGATGAGCACCGGACAGTGGTCAGGGGAACTCTTCGGAAGACCATGTTTTGGTCGTCTTGTTCTCAAACATCCTGAAGTGCGAGAACGTAAAAAGAGGGACCGAATCTTGCGGGTAAAGTGTACAAACCTTTGCAGAGGGTTACGGATAACTTGAGCCTCTGGACTTGGATCTATCTCGGAACTCTCAACACCGGATTGATAACTTAATTGTGGGCAACTTATGATGATTTGGGCTATGAGACATCGGTTGGTGGAACCATGTCATGATAGATAACTCCATAGTGTACACTCCGGTTATTTCCTTTGATGTAGGGAAAATAAAACCAGCTTTTATGCAAACAAAACTCAGATACAGAGCCACAAAGCCATATTGCATATAGTATAGTTTATCATCTGTTTTTCTTACAGTGATCTTGCCGGTACATTCAATGTACTGACCTACACGGCTGCAACGTCTCATGTTGCTGGATTATTTCTACGACGAGTGAGTTTCGTTGTTGGGTTACGGTCTACACTCAACCTGCCGATGGCGTTGATGGGACTTCACACCCGTTTGTTTGTTTCCGCTGAGATATATCAGGTATATATCAATTTTACATTATTTATACATGTGATTGCACTTTGATATATACATTGACGTACTATGTGTGCCAGCATACTGATCTAGGGATGGCACGGATACACAGAGGCTTGACCATTTGAGGTCGGGTCGCTACAGACTAGGGTGGGCCGGTGAGGCCTGCGCGGCAGCACAGCCGGCCACGGGAGGAAGGAGCAAGCTATCCCGCCGGCGCTGGTTTGGGCGGCTGGAGTAGGAAGATTAGACATTGAAGAAGCATGACGGCCATTGGATCGACATCCAACAGTCACTGCTCTCGTGTGTTGACTAAGTTGACACAGCTTTGCGTACACGTCAACCTTTTTTTAGGAAAGCTTACGCGTCAACCTAGTAGGCCCACAAGTCAGCCTCAAATCCATGGAAAATAGCATACATCCCATCTACCATTATTTCTAATAATTTACAACCCATTTGCTAATTCTTAAGGAATTTTTTGGACCCCATATTCTTTTTGTTAGCATTACAGCCCATATTGTGGCCACGGTTAAAAAACTCAACGAAATTTTGCATATTTCGGTGCGGTTCGAACTATTTTTAATCCCAAAATTTTGAGTCACATTCAAACTATTTTGAAAAATAAATTTATATCAATTTAAAATCCAAATAATTTTCCCCACATAAAATCAATGAAATTTAAAAAGTCGAAATGCAAAAAAAAAAAAGAAATTTGAAACTAATGGTCGGTTTGCTGTGTCTTAAAAATGTACAGCCCATTTCACATTACTTTTTTAGGGGCCCATTTCTCATTACTGATAGCCCATTTTCTGGGCAAGCAGAATGCATCCCTTGCAGCCCAACAGGGGTGACAAAAGCAAGTAGGCCTCGGTTGGGTATTCTGCAAAAAAAAAACAAAACTGGG
This sequence comes from Thinopyrum elongatum, assembly GCA_011799875.1. NCBI lineage: Eukaryota > Viridiplantae > Streptophyta > Magnoliopsida > Poales > Poaceae > Thinopyrum > Thinopyrum elongatum. The sequence continues at coordinate 249,150,676 of CM022297.1, forward strand.
CTAGCCATTTTCAGAAAGAAGAAAAACAACTGGTCTGGTCTTGTGGTAAACATAAAATAAAAGGCTGGCTAGACTGGCAAGAGTGCCCCGCACAGCCCAGTTGATACCCTGCTCCGTCTAAAAAACAAAAAGAACTGGGCGAGCTGCTGGGTCCCTGGTGTCAGCCACTCGTTGTGCAATTCTCTCGTTTATTGACTACGTTGACAATGGCATGGGACCCAGATGTCTGGAATCCATTAGGAGGAACCATTTTTTGGCTTGAAATAAGGAGGCACTTGCTTGCGTACTGCCATGACCCTCGTGGGTCCCTGCTGTCATCCTCTGCACGTACAATCATCTCCTGATTATGTACGCGTCAACCTAGTAGGCCCGCAAGTCAGCCTCTAAATCCATGGCGGACAAATACAACCCATTTAAAAAAAATAACATCCCATTATATACGTTCACACGAAAAGTTCAACATTCAGAGCAAAGTAATAGGTATGATCTAGAGATAGAGTACTGAACTTCCATGTTGACAATCATCATAGCCAACTTAACTATCTACTCCCACTAATACTCTAGTGTACAAGTACTAACTTACTCTTAGCTAACTAGACGATGCCGGCCGCCATCTGCGGGACACGCTAAACGCCGGCACCGATGTCCTCCTCCTCGCCTCGGACTTGCCAGAGGTGCAATAAGACGCATTGCTCGCGCGTGTTGGCCCTTTCCATGCCGGCGTGGTCCACCGAAGCTTCCGCTTCTAAGCGGGAAACCCATTTGATGAGCTAGTAGTAAAATTCGATGTCCCGAACGCATGCGTGCCCGACAGCCTCTAGGGCTATTTGTCGGGCGCCGACCTCCATGTAGTCGGCCCAGTTACAGGCACTCTGCTCGCGACTCAGAGCGGCGGTGCGCTGCTGCTCCATGTCCCGCTAGCGGTCGCGCTCCAACAAGTCCTCATACTCCGCATTGCCATCTAAAGACTGATAGAATGCCTCCTCCCTCTGTCTGCCTTCCGGTGAAAAACCGAACACTAGCTCCGGCAGTGAGCGCCTCCGGTGTCGCCTATTGTGGATGGGCGGGGGCATGACGGACGTGGCAAGAGCGAGGGCAAGTGGCGAGCAACGTCAGGCCGGTGGGGGCTTGTGAGGATAGGGCGAGTTGGGTGATGGTGCCACCGGAGAATGCTTGGAACCAGTAATTATAGGCGGAAGGTAGGTGAACTAGTGTCGCGGGAAACGCGACGGTCATCGGAATTCAATGCATAAGCAAGCATGGCTTAGTGCGCCAGCTTGCCGTGGAAAACTAGAAAAATAGACATTATGACTATGCCGTCCCGTCCCGTCCCGTCAGTGGTGTGTCCCGTCCGTGCTGGGTCGCACATCGGCATGACGGTCGTTACGAGTGCACTCGATCCATCCAGATGAGGTACGTGCGTGATCTGCTGGTTCATAGGATTGAGTAGGTCGGATAGTGTACGTGTAGGATCGCAATAGCTGATGAACGTTCGCTGGGATATAAGGCATCTGCGAACGTTTTTGCTGGCAGTTTCTTCAGATTTGCATGGCATTTTCTTCAGAACAGCAAGTCAGTTTCTTCAGAGGTAGGCATTTTTATTCAAAAAATTGCCACCTTTGAATCTTGTGTCGCAACTAAAACTGCCAGGAGCATATTGGTAGGCTAGCTACTAATCGATCAGTAACTTGTAAACATTGAGCAAAGAGAAATAAGGAACTGCTAGTAACTTGTAAACACTAAGCACACAGAAATAAGGATCATGCTGTGCACAGTAGTAAGAGTCGATCCGTTCAAAATGTTCACACGAGACTCACAGGCCTGGCATTGTAATATGTTCACATTAGTAGCCCAAATTCACAACCAACTAGTACGATTCCCATACATAAGATCAACATGTTAATGCATCTCAATGATTCACAGATCATATAAAATATGTAGCTCCTAAAGCAAAGATCAAGAAAAAACATCGTTTCTTGCTACTAACATGGATGCTTCTCTGGGCCAACATTCAGTACAGAGTGAAAGACAAATTTGTTTATGAAGTCTACATTTCCTCTTGCAAATGTAAGTGGTTTCACCAACAGCTAGAACCATGAGAATGAACCACACATGATGGAAGAACATCCACTTAAATATGAATTGGTCTTCTGTTGATCACACGGCGAGACTATTTTTGGAATACAACTTTAACTTAGGCAAAATGATGCCCATTGTATAATTAGACCAAAGCAATGAAGCACCTAGTGTTGGCCAATAAATCGTACAGTACTACTTTTGTGCAGTCCATGAAGTGACTATCCAATCTTTCTGTGTCTATTTTCAAATGGCACTGCATGCGGTGACTATACTATTCTCTTGTGCAGTTCCACCAAAATTGCGGTCACTTTGTTTGTTTGCCAAATAGCAATGGGTAGACATCTGTTTGCACAAATATCAAGCAGCTAGTTAACATATACCCCACCTTGTATTTTTGGTTTAAACACGTCTCTGCTAGTCATTTCCGCTTAGCATCTGTCATGTTTTGCACTGGATAATTTGATACTGTCATGTTTTGCACTGGACAATTTGGTACTGAATTGATTTGCTGGTACAGAGCAGAAATATAGTGCCTATTCTTCATCAGACCAAGGATATCCATGTTTGCAGTGATGGAGGAGGTGAAATTGATACAACCAAAATTGAGCATCCAATCATTGAATCATGTCCTGCACCACCAATGTAGGTCCACCCTGCCAATAAATTTACATGCAAACCACTAATATTACTATCTAATGACAATACAAAAAGAGTAGCAAGATAGTAGAAAACCATGTACCTTGGTAATGAACAGCTCATAGTGCCACCAATTGGATATAACTGTTTGGAAGAAAAAAATGCTCATAATGTTGAGCCATTTGGACTTTTTGTGCAGTTCCACTAAAATCGAGCATCCCTATTTGCATAGATATTGAAAGTGTGATTACTATAAAAGTGGCACTAGTTGAAGCATAGACTCACAAATATAAGCATTCCAATTTCTTAATGGGAAAAGGTAGCAAGACTGTTTCTAACCACCTGTTTGAAGGAATAAATAAGGCAATAGCGACTGATGTCAGGAAGGCATACATAGTATTTTGTGAAAGATTGAACCATTCCTGACCTTTCCTCTTCTTTTAAGCATTTTTTGTGTGTTCAACTAAAATAAAATGCCATCACTGCCTTGACAATTTGGTGACACTGTGCAAAAAGAAATGACTTACCATTACTTCATGATGTCAGGTATGCAATCGACAGGCAATAGAGACAAACATGCAGACCTCCTCCGGTAACATAATGAACATTAATTTTAACAAAGGTGTGACTAGCTTTGCCGGTATAATTTGAATGAACTCTACACCCTCTGTTCCTTAATATAAGATGTTTTCGTAGTTCAATTTAAAGTATCCAAATGTCTAGTATTTAGAAAAACATGCAGTAGTTTTATTGAGCACATATCTAGGGAAGCTTGCCACACCTTATATATGTCCATACGCTAAAGCAACACCATTTGAATAGTACAAATATACACTAATCCAGTGGCTAGTGCAACAGTAGAGTAGTTTTTTTATTACGGGGTATAGTACAATGGTTTTACTGAACAGATTTCCATAAGCTAGAACTGGAAGATTTCTATAAGCATTAACTATAAAAATCTAAAGGTAACAAGTTTCAGCATTGGTATACTGGCTGTGCAACAGCATTAAACCAAATACAAAAGTCTGAAGGTAACTAGCATTATTAACTAATGATAGTATAAAAAATTTAAACCATGTACCTTCAAGATAAATATCATTTCAAACTCGAGGGGACCTAAAAAATTTCTATCCCAATTTTGACAATCGATTAAACATAAAAACTTGATCAAACGAATCAAGAAAATAGTCGGAGGAGGAGGTGCCCACTCCTAACCTTTCCTCCACTCTTCATAATTTTTTGTGCAGTTTAACTGAAATAAAATGACATCACCGCCTTGGCATTTTGGTGACACTGTACAAAAAAAATTGACTTATCATAACATCATGAAGTGAGGTATGTAATCTAAAAGCATTAACAGTGCAAAAATCTGAAGGTAGTAACAAGTTTCATTGTTGGTATACTGGCTGTGCAACAGCATTAGAATGCCTTAGCTCAAAAATCTTTAATACATCCACAATCAACAGCTAACCCTGAAATAATCTAGTGAAATTACTTGGCATTGCTTAAATTTATCGGTGGCATTAGACTAACTGCGGCATTAGTTAAATGTGGCATCACTTTAGCAGTAGCATTGCTTTATTTTACCAGTGGGCGGTGGCGTTATACTAACAGCAAAAAAGTGGCAATAAGAGCATGGGGAGGCCCATTCGGACAGTGGGCGCACCAGTACGATGTACCTCCATGGACGCATAGAGTGGTGAGGGAGGGATGGTTGCCCACAGCAACAAATATCCACGCAGCATATGTGGATTACGTCCCATTTTTGTTCTCTTTAGCCACCTTTTTCCTATGTGAGGACAACAAACCGATCGACCTGGTCATTCTTTCTTGCGTTGTATTGCCTTTCTACCCTTTTACAACCAAGAGACAAGAGACTCATTCCTTAGCTACTGCTTTTCCCCTTTTCAACCAAGATGCAGGTTCGATACCTAGTCTCTTCGACAATACTTTCCCCGTTTCTTTCCTTATTCAACCCAGGCATGGATTAGTCTGCATGAAGTAGGGTTTCTTTAATAGTGCAAATTAAGGTTTTCGTCTGCGTGACCAGCAGAGCAGAGGATAGTAAATTGGGGAGATGGGGGAGTGGAAAAAGATCCACATGCAGCGACGTGGCAGATGGGCAATAGAACAAGGGTATGGTTCGAAAAGAGGTAGCATACCCAAGGGTCGGCGGGAAGTGGCTTCGCTCGTGGTTGTTGTCCTCTGCACACACTACGACAGTGAGCTTGGGGACGGAGGCCATCCCGCGCCAGCGCTAGGTCTGAGAGGACGGCCTTGTCGTCAGTGTATGATCTTGCTCGCCGACGATGAGTGCGTCAACGTTGCACGTCCTTTTCTTCCTCGATGGACAGGATCCTGGCGGATCTGTGACCACCAGTGAGGAGGGAGAGAGAGGGGCCACCACCATCTTTTTAGATCTGGAGAGAGGGTGATAGTGTGAGAAGCAAGTGGGCAACCCTTAGCAAGCAAGCGCTAAAGCTCCAGCCTATATATCTTACTAGTACTAGTACTAGAGGTAGAGTAGTGGTAGAGCAGTTTATATTTTCTCTGCATATAGTACCAATTAGTTATGCTTCAAAACTGAACGGCACGTCATTAAAAAAATAAAGTAGAGAAATAATGCCGCACCTCTGGCCAATGCGGTCAGGTCGCATTTTGCACGCGAAATGACACACCATGTTTCGTTGACATGTGGTCCTGTTCCAACATCTCAGTGAGACGACGGCTAGTCCTCTTGTATAATTTCTGAACGGACGTCTATGTAGGACGAGGCGGCTCTTTCTATACCTTGGCAACCGTCCGCTCCCCACTAGCCTCTTCTGATACCGTCGCAACCGTCCACCACCACTTCACCTTTCCCTCTCGATTTGGAACTACTATCGCATGCCCTTTCTCCCTCCATTTGCCTTGGCTCTTCCTTCTGCCATTGTTCGTCTTTTCGATGGAGGGAACAGGCAGGAAATGACCCCGTTATTCTTGCCTCAATCTGAAAGATGACGTGGTGGAGGAACTCATTGATCGGTACGACGTCATCACCATGGCTAGCATGGCAGGTTCGTTCAAGACCATTCTCGACTCAACAAATAACATCATTACAAAGAACCAAGGGCTCAGGAGCAGTTTGATCTACCCTATCTTCTTCCATGACCCTGCTTGCTGGCGCGGGGACGACAGAAGCCTCGCCTTATGCAAGTTGATCCAGATGTTAAGATGCCATCGCTTAAGGGTAAGGCCTGGGCAGACGCAAATGGAGATTGGGTTGTTTATATTGGGTACAACTGCGAGTGGGAACTTGTGAATGTGTACACTCATCACCGGATTCGACTTCCAAAAATCTCAGACTACCCTGAGGTTGAGCACACCGATGATCTACGTACGTTCAAATACGATCATGGTGGCTGTCGTCTACAGAAGATAGCAATTTGTCGAGTTCCAAGTCACTCTTGGAATTATAGGAATGCTTCTGTTGTCGCTATCTTCGACAAGCTTGCTGCCATCCTTAGTCCATCGACTCGATTGATATTGTTCAAAAATCAGTTTATGTACACGGCTGTGTACTGTGATGCAATTCAATACGAGGGTCTTGTGTTTGCATCCACCACTTCTAGCACTGTTTTCACATGGGATCCTTATTGTTTCGGTACGTTTGTCTTCCACTGTAATCATAATTGTTTCATTCACCATGCATGTGAGTTAGTATCCCCGTACTAAATAACCTTCTTTGTTTCCAAGGTCCTGTCAACATTCCCCCACTGACACTTGGAAAATTTTATAACCAAGGGGGAGATGACGATGGTGATGATCACAAGCATGAAGACGAGCAGGACCTACATACTCAGTGGTGCCTAGAAATTTATTCCGATGGATCACCTCTTCTTGTCTGTATACAGGGCACTGCTGATGTTACTAAGGAAGCAGGTGTTGTCTCCCATGGTCGCACTCTCCGTACCTATTCCAACATTTGTTGCAGGGTATTCGGGATGGATACTAGTGTGCTAGTGCTAGCACCTTCTGCCTGGTTCAATATTGATAGTCTTGGAGAAAACTCGCTCTTCCTTGGACTAAACTATCCAATGATGGTGAAAGGCGATCCAGCTGCTGTTGGCACAATGTTACTACCATTTATGAGAAGCAATTGTATCTATACCTTGGACATTGCTATGGTTCCCTACCCTGTCTATCACAATATGCGGCCTGATATAGGCCGCTTCATCCTGGATGATGAGTCTTGTGTTGGTCTCGATATTGACAATAGCTGGCCCTGCCCAGAGAATCACTTATGGTTCAAAGCAAGCGTTTCCAACGCCAAGGATTGGTTGACCTGAAGTTTATTTCATCACTTTGTTTTTTTTTTGATAAAAACTTTAGTATTTATAATGTATCCTCGTTGTCATTATGCGTTGATGACTTGTTGTATGTAATACTAAATGATATGCCTATGATAAACTTACTAAATTTATGAATGGCTTTCGAGTCGCTTCTCAGAGTGGGTGCTGTGACGCGGGAATTTTTCCAGTATATATAATTGTACGTGCATGCAACAGGTTATCGAATGAGTCCAATCAACAATAGTACTACTAGTTAGCTTCACATGCTTCACGTGGCGAGCGGGCATTTTTACTGTAGCTGTGAATCCCATCATCCTAGATCGTCGGATGAGTCCAATCAACGGTAGAAATTGCATTCTGATGTTTGGATTCAAACTTTCAAAATTGTTGCACTATCTGTACGTCTACGTATACGTAATACAACAATTTTTAAACTTGAGACCAGTCATCCACCCTCACAAAGAACACTTTTTAGCCTAGCACAGACTCCAGGAAATTTGGCCACAGTGTGAGGTGGGTCATATGTTAATGTGTTCGTTGTACGTAACCAGCACCTCGAATCCTCGATATATAGTAGGGTGGCATGGGCCAGAACAAGCATTCACGTCCAAGAGTACGGCACACGCCACCACCACGACGCCCATCTGACACCATATTTCTTGGAGTCTGTGCTACAGCTATCTCTTCTCCCTCCTCGTTTCTCTAACTCACCAATCGCGCAGCGAGCGGGGTGGGGGTTTGCTAAGAGTCGATTTGCTCAACTGCGGTCCCACTTGATAGTCGGTTCTGCTCCTGGCGTGACCGATAGATAGAAATAATGATTTTCCCTCAAAAAATAGAAATAACAATTCAAAACGCTAGCGCTGGGCTTTTCCCACGTGATAAGCAGGGGAGTTTTGCCAATTTCGTCCATCATCGCTATCCTTACATGCGGTCCCACATGTAAGTGATATGCCTAGCCACTGTGTGTTGAGGTGCGGGCCGGAATGACCGTCTGAGGGAGCCGGCGCAGCGGTCTACTCGCACGCCTCCTGTCTACTCAAAGACTCCATCCTTATTTGTTGGTCCTTTCGTATTTTGTGTCAAATTTTGACCATAGATTTAATTGACAAAATTTTAATGCATGTTATAAACATTTATATGGTTGGATTCGTATTTGAACATAGTTTCCAATGATACTATTTTTTGTGACATGCATTAACATTTTGTTAATTGAATTCATAGTCAAAATTTGGCACAAAACACTAAGGGGAACAATAAGCCAGGACGGAGGTAGTACCCCGCATGGCGCCTCCTAGTAGCCAATTAATAGAGGGACGCGTGGCAGCACTTAAATGGTAGTAGAACGCCCACGGTTTCAATACTACTTCTGTTTCCGTTTCTAACGTGGCAGCTCTTTGTTCCAAAATTTGTTTTGGTTGTTTATGTCTGCGCCTTCGCAAATTGAACCACCACGCCCAGAAATTTGAAATCCATTCCCATTTCTTGCATGGGACCTAAACATTCCCATTGTACGTCAATATTAATGTATAAGAAGTTTGGTTGTGGTGCGGTTCATGCATGGTACATACGAAAGTTATGAAGTTGATGCAAAAGGTAAGAAAATTATAGTATACATGGAATTGACACAAAAATAAAGATGCATACGGATCCATCAATGACATCCTCTCGCCATAGTGCGCCGGGTCACCAACCGATGGGCGAGGAGCAATGGCGTTGGCGGTGAGCTCAACGTGCTTCTGAACAATGCCGTCCAAGGTTGCCCTGCGGTCCAAGAAGGCCAGCGTCCTATCATCCTCCTCTGGCACGTAGTAGTCCTTGTTGACAATTTGCTCATAGACGTGGGTGATTACGTCGATGGTTTCTTGCTATGCCAGGTGTTGCGCAGCGAGCGTGACCTCGAGGTGGACATTCTCTGGCGCGACGCTGGGCAGTCGCAGGGCCACCAGTGCGTCGAAGAGGTTGTCACCATAGAGGCCGTTGAGGGTGGCAGGCATTGTAAAGCCTGGCCGCGTGTGCTGGAGGCATACATCAAGGTCATCCGTGAGCTTCTTGATGATGGTGAACTTGTCAAGGAAGCCGATGAGGGTCTCGTCGAACAAGGAGACGAAGCTGTCGTCCAAGAGGCCTCTCGCCCTGGCAGCCTCAAGCATGACCTGGAGAAGTTCCTCGGTGCCGGGCCGCAGGCCGGCATCGTGGACCATCTGGCACAGCTGGCTCATGCTCGCGCTCATCGCCTCCATGGGTCTAGCTTCTGGAAAATTGATCTTGCGATTGGAGTGATCACTCTTTCCCTTGGTTAGGGTGCGTAGGTGCATAGGATTTCGTAGATGGATTGGACTAGTGGGGAGCCTTTATATGAGAAGTGCAGATTGCGTTGCATTCAAGTGTGTGTTGGCCATCTACTCCTCGGCCCTTACTCCCTCCGTACCAGTGCAGTATAGTCATCTCACTGAGACCAAGTTGGGGAAAAACGAGAGAACTTGATGTTTATTTGGTAATTAATGTCATTGCATGCAGAGAATTGAGCACTCTCAAGTCATTGAATGCATACACACCCCACGTCTCCTATTAGCTTATTTCTTTTTTCGTGGCAAAAAAAAGGGAACGAGGTGGGTAGTTAATGCACCGCGCCTAAAAGTTTTGGGATCATTTGATTTTTGTAATGTGACTAATGCACTAGCAGTCCGATTGATGAGATTTTAGATTTGAGCCATCTACCGGAAGGGAGAGTGTATAATATCATCGAAAACTACATTCAAAACCGAATAAAACAATACTCCATGTGTTTATTTACGGAGGGAGTAGTATATTTTTTGTGACATGCATTACTAGATATTGCTAGTCAAATACTAAATCCAGACGGAGGTGGTAGTACTACTAAATCCAGACGGTGGTAGTACCAGTAGTACTACCAATGTAGTAGTACTGTACTACCCGGTGGTCAAATTATTACGTGTTGCTCCTCACAGTGAAGTGACAAGACCTTGTCCCGGAGATGACACCTGAGTGTAGGCGGCGTGTTCGGCATACCAAAGTCAGCCTCACCGTATGCAGTCACTATCATCATGGCTGTAGAGCTAGCTTGCTTACAACTAGCCGTGTTCGAGATAATTTCTTGTGCATTGCCACGAGTAATGGGTATATCGTTGCCGCACCTATGCATGCAAACATTTATCATAACATAGTACCTCATGCTGGATAGTTGTAATACTACAAGTTTCAAACTGATATTACAAATGCTAGGAGTAATGCTGCACCAACGAAGAGGGAATTATTAGGAAGTTTACGTAAGAACTTTCGTTACTTTAGGTGGATGCAGCATTATCGTACAAACTAAAATTGTAACACCCCAAAAATATTCTTCTAGATTTTTAAAAAAAATCTTTCCTTTGAAAAAAAAACCATTTTTGATCCTATCATTTTTCCTTCCGTTTGAAAACCCCTTTCAAATTTTAATTGGGTTTCAAACTTTCTTAAATGGTTCTGTTCTGGAAGGTTTAGATTATTTGAAAAATTATTTTGGAGGATCTCAAACAGTTTTCATTCAGAATTTTTTTTGGAATAAATAAAAAAATTCAAAGAAAATGGCCTTTTCACTTCCTTCAAGCCTTCTAAAATCTTTCAATAATTTTTCTGCCACTCCTAAACTATTCCACAAGTCATTCTCACATTCTAGGACATCATCCAACTCTCTCCCACCCCACAAAAATATTTTTTCATATTTCAAATAAATTCCAAAGTTGGAATTTATATTATTCATCATTCATTTGGTTTACAAAGGAACCACATCTTCTACAAGACTTCTACCTCCACCGAAATTATCCCAGCAATTAGATGGTACCCACAACCCATTTCACTAAAAACATTGGGTTCCACAATTCAAATTTTTCAAATGCCATTCAATTCAAATTTGGACCAGAAACAATCTCTCTGATCCAAACCTATTTTTAAATGCTGCACAAATTCTGAAACTTTGCCAAACTCATTTTTGAGCATCAATACCTTACCACAAAAATCCACACAAATTCCTAAAATGCCTAGCACTCTCTACCATACGATCATATGAGTGGTATGTGCACTGTTCATAACTGACAGAGATTCAGTTAACTGAATCTCATCAGTGGCTGAGGCGATCGACGCCGTGATTCTCACTCCATCGCTCTCCTTCTCCTCCATGCCTTCTCATCTCTTAAATGAACCAACCGGACCATTCTCGTCAGTGTTTCACCGCCGACAGCACAGTGTTGGTCGGTGCAGCAGTCACTGACCTTAGCCGCGGTGGCCGAATGGACCGACTCGGCCATCGCCGCCTTTACTCACCCCTGCTGCTCAGCTCACCTATCTCTCCATCCACGAGTCGCCTCTCTCCTCCGTTCCACATGCTGACCCCACCGACCAAGCCGTTGGAGCCCTTCTGGCAGTCGCCGGAGTCAAGCCAGTGCCGCCACACCCGTACAGTGGCCACACCATGGATGTGGATAGGGAGCTCGAGCTTGTCCTCGCCGATCCTTCCGGAGCTCTCCACCGTCCTCATAACTCCCGCACCGCCTCTGATCACCGTCCAAACCAACCCAGGCGGCCGTAGTAACTCCGACGTCCACCGCAAGCCACTGACCCCTCCCGATTGCCTATAAATAGAGCTCCCGGAGCTCCATGCACTTCATTCACCACACACACCCATCCTCAATCACACTCCCCCGCACTCATTTGACCCCGAGGGGGTCATCTCCCCCGACTTCGGTCACCGCTCCGCTGCCTCTGTCCACGACCCGTTCATCACCATCACTCCACCTCCGCTTCCAAAACTCTGGCAATAACATCTCACCACCTTCTCTCGTCGGATCCGCGCCTCAAGTCGACGCGAAGATCCCTTCCCAGCGAGTCCGAAAACCACCCGAGCCACCGTCCACCGCCGTCGACCTCGCCGGCGCTCTGTTGCTCTTCGGCGACCTCCACCGCCACCCACCGACGCGGTAGTCTACCTTGAGCACGACTGTATCATCACCGTCTGTCAAAACTCTGGCGATCATCGCCGGCGATCGCCGCACGTTTCTGTCATCGCGCGCGCGTTCGAAATTTTGAACCTGATGGATGGACCCCACCCATCAATATCCTCTCTCTTTTTTCTGTTTAAAAAAAATCAATCAAAAGCGTATTCGGCCGTTTACGTCTTCTCCACTGGAAGGCGTATTATATACCGAAATGTTTTATATTTCTGTTTTAATAAAAACAGAGTTGACTGGAAACTTTGACTGCTTATAATTTTTAAACCCCAAGTCCAAATGACTTGATTCTTTTTTTTAATTCTTATTTTTCTCTCTAGTTTTTTTCAGTATTTATGTAAAAATGTTTTGAGACAACTTTGTGTGCTGTTGCCAAAAAATTTAATTTGAGTTTAAATTTGAATTTTTCAGAAAAGGAAGAGGGAAAATTTGCTGGAAATTTGGAGGGGTTTCCTCCTGACTACTTTGGGCAAGGCAAGCATTTTTGAACTTGGGATATGGTGATTGCATTTGCATTGCATGTTTGCATCGGTTTGGAGTTGCACCACATATATCACAAGTGCTTGCATGCATGGTCATATCATTTCTTGCTCATGGCTTGCACTTCACTCAAGCTCAAGAATCTCTCTAACTTGGTTAAAGGCTGAGAAAATTCAGGAGCGTCCTTGGACGTGCCGTTGGGCACGGGCCATTTTTGACACGGTGGTGTCAGGTGACATATGTGGAACATACCGGTGATAATGCTTAACACCTCCTGAGTCGGCCTAGATCGAGTCTTGTTCCATTACACCTAGCTGGATACCGTGCTGCCACGGGTCCTTCCGCAAGGAAGGTACGGCTTAGTAAGTTGTTAACCCCTGTCCAGGTACACACCACATAGAGGGCCACGATGAGGGTTTCCATGGCCATGGACTAAATCCTGTCATCGGGTCAGGGGGCATGGGTGTTTCCGGTTGTAGCTGAGAGGGGGTCCCCCCTTGGAATCCGCGCATATTAATAGTGATCCCATGCTATTCAAGATTGTTGTCTCCCCGACTTAAAGTTTTTTCTGGAATGATGATTTGGGTGATTCCTGGCATCCGGACGGTTAATCTGGTGTGTGCTGGTTGGGTGTGTTTTCAACCCAAAGACTGTAGTGGGAATTAGCCAGTGCCACAGTGCTGACTAAAGGAATCCCATGCACGTGGGTAAAGAGTACACCCTCTGCAGAGTTTAAACCTATTCGAATAGCCGTGTCCTCGGTCAAGGGCATTAGCTGGGTGGGTCAAGTGTCAGTCCCGGTGTCGGTCTCCGGAGGAAATAATTAAAATATGCCTAAACTATTTTACAGGATAATTATTGACACCCTGATGCTACCATGAATATTTTGCTATGCATATTAATATTATTATGGTTATGCATATTATTGTGGACTAACCCGTTTCTCTTATTTTATTTTCCTGAGTGTCTCAGGGGCTGGCTAGACTACCCTGGGCATTCGGTTTTATTTTCAAGACCTCTTCGTGGCGTCCCTCGAGTTCGCAGGCGGTCTATCACGCCACTACTCTTGTGGATATCCGATTGGCATTTCTCTTCAAGACCGACCGTGCGTCACTTTTGACACCCAATTGGCATTTCTTTTCAAGACCTCTCGCGGCGTCGCTTGGATTCTCGGGCGGTCCTGTCTCGCTTGATTCTTCTTTTAGATACCCATTTGGCATTTCTTTTCAAGACCTCTCGTGGCGTCGCTTGGATTCTCAGGCGGTCTTGTCTCGACCGATTCTCCTTTTTAGACACCCATTTGGCATTTCTTTTCAAGACCTCTCGTGGCGTCGCTTGGATTCTCGAGCGGTCCTGTCTCGCTCGATTCTCCTTTTAGACACTCGTTTGGCATTTCTTTTCAAGACCTTTCGTGGCGTCACTTGAGTTTTCGGGCGGTCCTGTCTCCCCCGACTCTCTTTTAGACACCCGGTTTGCATTTTCTCTTATTTTTTGAATGTCACCTGGGCTGGCTAGACTACCCGTGACATTCGTTAGCTTCTATTTTTTTAAGTTTGATTATGACTAACATGCTGTATTTACTTCCGTATCATTTTGTTATTGTCATGTCATGTCCAAGATTTTAGTCAGCATGAGCATTTTAGCATGATCCAACATGAGCATATGCATTCGTTATATCTTTTGTTCATTATGTTTGCGAGTACATTCCAACGTACTCACTGGCTTGTCCCTGCTATTTACTTGGCCAGACTTGGAGGAGGACGAGCTTGTGGAGGAGGATTGTGCTAGCAAGGCCGACGCTTAGAGGAGTCCTAGTCAGTCAACCTGTGATATAGGAGTCTACCACATGTATCATCCGCTGAGCTTCCGCTACACAAATAAAATAGTCAAGCCTCACGCTGATGCTTGGCTCTATTTTATTGTACCAGTATTGTATCACCACCACACCACTGTCATATTCCGCCACTGCCATATATTGGTGAGTTTGTAATAATTTTGTTGAGCCTTCAGACTCAACCCTGTGTAATATTATATTGTACTGGTTATCTGTATCAAGGAAGTCCACCAGTTGTGTTGATCTTGGGGCTGGTGTGACTTGGGGATTTTCCGGGATATATTCCAGAAAGGGGCCCGATAGACCTTGGTACCAGAGCCAGGCTGACTGTAGGAAGCCCTAGGCACGATCGCTAGCACTCGAGTCAGTAATAACATTTTTAGCATGCATTTCATGCATTATAGCAAATTTTCCTTGGTCATCGTATACTTATGATATTGTTGTTTGGATTTTTGTCTACTGTTGTAGATGTCTGGCGGCAACTGCCCATCCCAGATTTTCGCCAACGAGCCTGCGGGATTTTCCCGTCTTCTTACCGTCATCGCTAGAGATGAGATGAGATCTCCGAGCCGTCCAGAGTACACCATTTGTCCTGATAGGATCACAGACACTCTGACTATGTACCAGGCTTCGGTATATATTCAGGGTGGAAGTACCTTGTCTTTCCGTAACTATCATTTTATGGGAAGAGTCATGCCCTCTGAGAGGCATGCTATCCAGATGGCTGCCCGTGAGGCTATTTCTCGTCTCAGGGACATCCTGCCTGTCATGCAGACCCGTCCCTATCACTACCTTCCGTGCCATGTTCCTTACACTAGCCACTACGCTTTTTCCTGCACCGCAGGAGAAAGGGATGAGGCGAACAAGCCCCTTGTTCAGTATATCATGGCACTAGAGTCAGTCTTCACCGCACTGGTGGACGACCATCTTGCTGCACGGATGGACATGGCTCGTGCGAGGATCCCTCGCAGGAGTGAGTTCTGTGCACCTTCACCATGTGCCCCTCGTATTCCGACTCCACCACACTATTCCCCTACTCAGCCCATGGTTCAGCACTCATCCCCGAGTGATGTGGCTAGTCGCTTGGTTGCTCCTGTTCCAATCAGAGCTCCACCACCGACGTGCACAGTGCCACCTTAGGCAGGCATAGCATCGACCTCTGCCCAACTGGAGACCATTCCTGAGAAGGAGGAGGTTGAGTCTCCAGCACCTCAGCTGGGACTTACCCTCAGTGGAGCTTACAGCATCTCGGACACCCCGTGAGGACAGATCGAGCGTCAGCACCGCAGTAGTCTTTTTATGAAACATGGTTGTAAGATATTTATTTTCTGTTTCTTCTTCTTTTTGTAAGATGGCGAGTAACAGACTCAGAACACAGCACGCTGAGAGGATGAAGTAGTACGCTAGTTGAATAAGTGGTCGTGTGGTATACAGTTTCTGTGAGCATCTTGTATAATTAAACCATGCTTGTATAATTAAATCCCGCATGTATAATAAAAATCCTGCATGTATGATATAACCTGTTGTATTTACGTCCTGGGGGAGATTTATTTTTAGTCTCTTAAAAATTTTATTTGCTGCCTTTATAATTTCTTTTCTCATCGGTGTTACACAAATACCCCCAGAAAGAAAATGCATCGCCCCTGGACCCGTTCTATGCCAAATCCGCCAGAGAATAACCATGGACAAATGGGAAATAATTTTCCACAAGGACAGACTAGTCAACAGAGTAGCGACTCAGCATTTTCACAAGTATGCCATCTGTACGAGCAAAGCCAGCAACAACACCAAGAGATGATGCTGCATTTAGTTAATATGGGAAATCACCAGGGACAAAATCAGCACAGGTCAAAATTATCTGAGCTCCAGAAGACCCATCCAACAGTCTTTACTCACACAGACAAACCGTTGGAGGCAGACGATTGGTTACATGATATTGAGAGGAAATTGCTTATCGCTCAGTGTACGGACCAGGAAAAAGTGCTATACGCTCCGCACTATTTTTTTGGAATAGCAGCATCATGGTGTGAGAATTTTTGTCATACGCACCCCAATGGAGCAAATATGACATGGGAACAATTCAAGGAAAACTTTTGGGGAGCACATATCCCCAACAGTATTATGAAATTAAAGAAAAGGGAGTTTGAGGATCTCAAGCAGCGAGGCACCACGGTGACGCAGTACCTGGACCAGTTTACTCAGCTGGCCCGGTACGCCAACGACAAATACATGACAGAAGACAAAAAGATGAAAAATTTCCTCGATGGACTTATTCCGTCTCTAAAGTGCCAACTGGTAGTCCAAACCTTTCCTGATTTCAAGACACTGGTGGACAAGGCAATTATACTAGAGAACGAGCACCACAACATGAACCAAATTCGCAAGCGCCGTATGAACCAGTCAGCTCAGGTTCGCAACAACAGGCCCAAGAATGAATTTCAGAGGCCTACGACACCCCGACTAGCAGCTCCGCTACCTCGACCAGCAGCTATAGCACCACAACAAAACCGCAGTGCTTTCAACAACAGGACCAAAGATACAACCTTCTATCCGGGCATCACCTGTTATGCCTGCGGAGGAGAAGGGCATTACTCCAGGCAATGCCCAAAACAAGGAAATAATACTCCCAAGTCCAACAACAATGGCCGCGGTACAAACCCAGCTCCACGACGCAACAATTTCAACCCCAATAACAACCAAAGGAAGGGACAGGTCAACCACGTGACCTTTGAGGAGGCACAGAATGCACCAGATATTGTGTTTGGTACGTTTCCTGTCAACTCAATTAATGCTACAGTCTTATTTGATTCTGGAGCTTCCCATTCGTGCATCTCAAAAAGATTCACTTCGAAGAATCAATTTTCTTTTTCGCCTTTGCAAAATTCCATGGTTATTCAGTCCCCGGGATTGAAGCAAAGCACACAATGGTACTGCAAGGATGTGAATATTGAGATCAAAGGAATGGTATTTTTAGCCAACCTTATTGTACTGAAGGCGGTCGATCTGGACGTTATTCTGGGAATGGATTGGTTAACCAAAAATAAAGGTTTCATAGACTACTACAACCGCACAGTGACTCTTACAAGCTGCCAAGGGAAAACAATAAAATTTGGCACAAGGAGGATTTCAGCATCACAAGGAAAATTAAATCAAGTGGATGCGGCAGAATTAAGTAAGGTTCCTGTAGTCTGCGAGTACCCCGATGTATTTCCTGAGGAGCTACCAGGAATGCCCCCGGACCGTGAAATTGAATTTGTTATTGAATTGGCACCTGGAACAACACCCATTTATAAGAAGCTGTACCGAATGGCTCCGACGGAATTGGCTGAGTTGAAGAAATAGATTAAGGAACTAATGGAAAAGGTTTATGTTCGACCCTACTCATCACCATGGGGATCGCCAGTTTTATTTGCTAAGAAAAAGGATGGTACCCTAAGGCTATGTATTGATTACAAGGCACTCAATATGGTCACCATCAAAAATAAATACCCACTGCCCAGGATAAATGACTTGTTCGAACAGCTAGCAGAAGCCAAGGTTTTCTCAAAAATAGATTTGAGGTCAAGCTACCACCAATTAAAAATCCAATCGTCAGATATACCCAAGACTGCCTTTACTACCAGATATGGATTATACAAGTTCACAGTGATGCCTTTTGGCTTAACCAACGCCCCTGCTTACTTTGTGCATCTCATGAACAAGGTCTTCATGAAATATTTGGACAAGTTCGTGGTTGTATTTATCGACGACATACTTATTTATTCCAAGACACCATAGGAACATGAGCAACACCTACGAATAGTCCTGGAAGAATTAAGGAAAAATCAACTATATGCCAAATTCAGTAAATGTGAATTTTGGCTACGCGAAGTGGGCTTTCTGGGTCACGTGTTGACACAAGATGGAATCGCAGTGGACCCAAGCAAAGTGAATGCCGTCCAAGAATGGAAACAACCCACAAACGTGACAGAGGTCAGGAGTTTTCTTGGTCTGGCAGGCTATTACCGGAGATTTATTGAAGGATTCTCCACCATAGCTAAACCCATGACCCAATTACTCAAGAAGGATAAGAAGTTTGGATGGACCGAAGCCTGTGAGAAAAGTTTCCATGAATTGAAAAAGAGGTTAACAACGGCACCCATTCTGGTCGTGCCCGATGTGCACAATTTTTTTAGATATATTGTGACGCATCCAGAAAAGGCCTAGGATGTGTACTAATGCAAGAGGGAAAAGCGGTAGCATATGCTTCGAGACAACTACGGCGACACGAAGAAAATTACCCTACCCATGATCTGGAGTTAGCAGCGGTAATACATGCACTCAAGGAATGGCGACATTTCCTTCTGGGTAATCGATGCAAGATATACACGGATCACAAAAGTCTCAAGTATATCTTCACCCAGCCAGAATTAAACTTGCGACAGCGTCGCTGGCTTGAGTTGATTAAGGATTATGATATGGGAATTCATTACCATCCGGGTAAAGCAAATGTTGTGGCAGACGCCCTCAGCCGAAATCCCTGCACCAGCAACAACAGTGTGCAATTCTCACAACATGAGTTCAACCAGGAATTTGCCAAACTCAATATGGTCCTAGTCACAGAAGGAACCGTTGCCCAACTAGAAATAAAACCGACATTAGAAGATCAAATCAAAGAAGCCCAAAAAGGACACCCAAGTATTGAGGGGATTAAGAGGAAAATAAAATTGGGCAAGGCGTCCGAATTTACCATGGATAGCCAGGGAATTTTATGGTTTGGAAAAAGATTATGCGTGCCTAATAAGGAAGAATTAAAGCAACAAATTTTGGCAGAAGCCCATACCACTCCATATTCTATTCATCCAGGAGGAACGAAGATGTACAAGGATCTACAAGAATTTTTTTGGTGGCATGGGATGAAGAGAGATATAGCCGTATATGTGGCACGTTGTGATTCATGTCAGCGTGTAAAAGTAGAACACCAGAAGCCAGCAGGACTATTGCAGCCACTCAGAGTGCCTGGATGGAAATGGCATGTAATAGGAATGGATTTTATCGTCGGATTGCCAAGGAAACGACACGGGAATGATGCTATCTGGGTTATAACAGATTTATTAACCAAGGTGGCACATTTCATTCCGGTAAAAACCACATACTCAACACCGAGGCTTGCCAGGTTATACCTCTCCCGGATTGTTTGCTTACACGGAGTACCCAAAACCATAGTCTCTGATAGAGGCACCCAATTTGTATCTAGGTTTTGGGAGCATCTACAGCAAGCCTTAGGTACTCAACTGACATTTAGCACAGCATACCACCCGCAAACCGGAGGACAAACTGAGCGGGTAAATCAAATATTAGAGGACATGCTGAGAGCATGTGTGCTTACTTACGGAGTTAGCTGGGAAGATAGTTTACCGTATGCAGAGTTCTCATATAACAGCAGTTATCAAGCTAGTCTGAAAATGTCACCCTTCGAAGCCCTGTACGGACGAAGGTGCCGTACCCCACTCAATTGGTCTGAAACCGGTGATAGCCGAATCTTCAGCCAAGAAATTCTTAAAGAGGCAGAAATAAAAGTGAAGCTTATTCAGGACAGACTGAGAGCGGCTCAGAGCCGTCAAAAGAGTTACTATGATAAAAAACAGCGCCAGATCAGTTTTGAGCCCGATGAATATATGTATCTCAGAGTATCTCCAACAAGAGGACTACAGAGATTTAAAGTCAAAGGGAAATTGGCAACGAGGTTTATTGGACCATTCAGAGTAATTGCAAGGAGGGGCAAGGTTGCCTATCAACTAGAGCTACCGGCAGAATTATCAGATGTTCATGATGTGTTTCACGTGTCACAACTAAGGAGATGTGTCAGTAACCTAGAAAAGCAAGTCCAGCATCAAGACCTGGATATCCAACCAGACCTTACCTATAGGGAACGTCCTATAAGGATTTTGGAGGAGTATGAATGGAGAACCCGACAGAACGTAATAAAATTTTACAAGGTTCAGTGGAGTAATCACACCGAGGAAGAGGCAACATGGGAAAGAGAGGATCACATGAGGACGGAGTATCCGTACCTATTTGAGGGACAGCTGAAATCTCGGGCACGAGATTTTCTTAAGGGGGGTAGATGTTGTAACACCCCAAAAATATTCTTCTAGATTAAAAAAAATCTTTCCTTTAAAAATAAATCCTTTGAAAAAACCCATTTTTGATCCTATCATTTTTCCTTCCGTTTGAAAACCCCTTTCAAATTTTAATTGGGTTTCAAACTTTCTTAAATGGTTCTGTTCTGGAAGGTTTAGATTATTTGAAAAATTATTTTGGAGGATCTCAAACAGTTTTCATTCAGAATTTTTTTTTGGAATAAATAAAAATTTTCAAAGAAAATGGCCTTTTCACTTCCTTCAAGCCTTCTAAAATCTTCCAATAATTTTTCTGCCACTCCTAAACTATTCCACAAGTCATTCTCACATTCTAGGATAGCATCCAACTCTCTCCCACCACACAAAAATATTTTTTCATATTTCAAATAAATTCCAAAGTTGGAATTTATATTATTCATCATTCCTTTGGTTTACAAAGGAACCACATCTTCTACAAGACTTCTACCTCCACCAAAATTATCCCAACAATTAGATGGTACCCACAACCCATTTCACTAAAAACATTGGGTTCCATAGTTCAAAAATTTCAAATGCCATTCAATTCAAATTTGGACCAGAAACAATCTCTCTGATCCAAACCTATTTTTAAATGCTACAAAAATTCTGAAACTTTGCCAAACTCATTTTTGAGCATCAATACCTTACCACAAAAATCCACACAAATTCCTAAAATGCCTAGCACTCTCTACCATATGATCATATGAGGGTATGTGCATTGTTCATAACTGATAGAGATTCAGTTAACTGAATCGCTCTTCTTCGCTCCATCGCTCTCCTTCTCCTCCACGCCTTCTCATCTCTTAAATGAACCAACCGGACCCCTTCTCGTCAGTGACTCGCCGCCAACAGCATAGTGCTGGTCGGTGCAGCGGTAACTGACCTTAGCCGCAGTGGCCGAATGGACCGACTCGGCCATCGCCGCCTTTACTCACCAGTGCTACTCAGCTCACCTACCTCTCCATCCACGCGTCGCCTCTCTCCTCCGTTCCGCACGCTGGCCCGGCCGACCAAGCCGCTGGAGGCCTCCTGGTAGTCGCCGGAGTCAAGCCAGTGCTGCCACACCCGTACGGTGGCCACACCATGGATGTGGATAGGGAGCTCGAGCTTGTCCACACCAATCCTTCCGGAGCTCTCCACCGTCCTCATAACTCCCGCACCGCCTCTAATCATCGTCCAAACCAACCCCGGCGGCCGGAGTAACTCCGGCGTCCGCCGCAAGCCACTGACCCCTCCCAATTGCCTATAAATAGAGCTCCCGGAGCTCCATGCACTTCATTCACCACACACATCCATCCTCAATCGCACTCCCCGCACTCGTTTGACCCCGAGGGGGTCATCTCCCCCGACTTCGGTCACCGCTCCGCCGCCTCTGTCCACAACCCGTTCATCACCATCACTCCACCTCCGCTTCCAAAACTCTGGCAATAACATCTCACCACCTTCTCTTGTCGGATCCGCTCCTCAAGTCGACGTGAAGAGCCCTCCCCGGCGAGTCCCAAAACCACCCGAGCCACCGTCCGCCATCATTGACCTCGTCGGCGTTCTGTTGCTCTCCGACGACCTCCACCGCCACCCACCGACGCGGTAGTCTACCCTGAGCACGACTGTATCATCGCCGTCTCTCAAAACTCCGGCGATCATCGCAGGCGATCGCCGCATGTTTCTATCCTCGCGCGCGCGTTCGAAATTTTGAACCTGATGGTTGGACCCCACCCGTCAGCATCCTCTCTCTTTTTTCTGTTTAAAAAAAATCAATCAAAAGCGTATTCGGACGTTTACGTCTTCTCCACTGGAAGGCGTATTATATACCAAAATGTTTTCTTTTTCTGTTTTAATAAAAACAGAGTTGACTCGAAACTTTGACTGCTTATAATTTTTAAACACCAAGTCCAAATGACTTGATTCTTTTTTTTTGAAATTCTTATTTTTCTCTCTAGTTTTTTTAGTATTTATTACAAAATGTTTTGAGACAACTTTGTGTACTGTTGCCAAATTTTTTAATTTGAGTTTAAATTTGAATTTTTCAGGAAAGGAAGAGGGAAGCTTTGCTGGAAATTTGGAGGGGTTTTCTCCTGACTACTTTGGGCAAGGCAAGCATTTTTGAACTTGGGATATGGTGATTGCATTTGCATTGCATGTTTGCATCGGTTTGGAGTTGCACCACATATATCACAAGTGCT
Source organism: Thinopyrum elongatum (assembly GCA_011799875.1). NCBI lineage: Eukaryota > Viridiplantae > Streptophyta > Magnoliopsida > Poales > Poaceae > Thinopyrum > Thinopyrum elongatum. Next base: position 249,173,365 of record CM022297.1, read on the forward strand.
TGCATGCATGGTCATATCATTTCTTGCTCATGGCTTGCACTTCACTCAGGCTCAAGAATCTCTCTAACTTGGTTAAAGGCTGAGAAAATTCAGGAGCGTGTCTCCTGCCTTGGATGTGCCGGTGGGCACGGGCCATTTTTGACATGGTGGTGTCATGTGACATATGTGGAACATACCGGTGATAATGAGTAACACCTCCTGAGTCGGCCTAGATCGAGTCTTGTTCCGTTACACCTAGCTGGATACCATGCTGCCATGAGTCCTTCCGCAAGGAAGGTATGGCTTAGTAAGTTGTTAACCCCTGTCCAGGTACACACCACATAGAGGGCCACGATGAGGGTTTCCACGGCCATGGACTAAATCCTGTCATCGGGTCAGGGGGCATGGGTGTTTCCGGTTGTAGCCGAGAGGGGGTCCCCCCTTGGAATCCGCGCATATTAAGAGTGATCCCATGCTATTCGAGATTGTTGTCTCCCCGACTTAAAGTTTTTTCTGGAATGATGCTTTGGGTGATTCCTGGCATCCGAATGGTTAATCTAGTGTGTGCTGGTTGGGTGTGTTTTCAACCCAAAGACCGTAGTGGGAATTAGCCAGTGCCACAGTGTTGACTAAATGAATCCCATGCACGTGGGTAAAGAGTACACCCTCTGCAGAGTTTAAACCTATTCGAATAGCCGTGTCCTCGGTCAAGGGCATTAGCTGGGTGGGTCAAGTGTCGGTCCCGGTGTCGGTCTCCGGAGGAAATAATTAAAATATGCCTGAACTATTTTACAGGATAATTATTGACACCCTGATGCTACCATGAATATTTTACTATGCATATTAATATTATTATGGTTATGCATATTATTGTGGACTAACCCGTTTCTCTTATTTTATTTTCCTGAGTGTCTCAGGGGCTGGCTAGACTACCCTGGGCATTCGGTTTTATTTTCAATACCTCTTCGTGGCGTCCCTCGAGTTCACAGGCGGTCTATCACGCCACTACTCTTGTGGATACCCGATTGGCATTTCTCTTCAAGACCGACCGTGGCGTCACTTTTGACACCCGACTGGCATTTCTTTTCAAGACCTCTCATGGCGTCGCTTGGACTCTCGGGCGGTCCTGAATCGCCTGATTCTCCTTTTAGACACCCGTTTGGCATTTCTTTTCAAGACCTCTCGTGGCGTCGCTTGGATTCTCAGGAGGTCCTGTCTCGACCAATTCTCCTTTTTAGACACCCATTTGGCATTTCTTTTCAAGACCTCTCGTGGCGTCGCTTGGATTCTCGGGCGGTCCTGTCTCGCCCGATTCTCCTTTTAGACACTCGTTTGGCATTTCTTTTCAAGACCTTTCGTGGCGTCACTTGAGTTTTCGGGCGGTCCTGTCTCCCCCGACTCTCTTTTAGACACCCGGTTTGCATTTTCTCTTATTTTCTGAATGTCACCTGGGCTGGCTAGACTACCCGTGACATTCGTTAGCTTATATTTTTATTAAGTTTGATTATGACTAACATGCTGTATTTACTTCCGTATCATTTTGTTATTGTCATGTCATGTCCAAGATTTTAGTCAGCATGAGCATTTGAGCATGATCCAACATGAGCATATGCATTCGTTATATCTTTTGTTCATTATGTTTGCGAGTACATTCCAACATACTCACTGTCTTGTCCCTGGCTATTTACTTGGCCAGACTTGGAGGAGGACGAGCTTGTGGAGGAGGATTGCGCTAGCGAGCCCGACGCTTAGAGGAGTCCCAGTCAGTCAACCTGTGATATAGGAGTCTACCACATGTATCATCCACTGAGCTTCCACTACACAAATAAAATAGTCAAGCCTCACGCTGACGCTTGGCTCTATTTTCTGGTGCCAGTATTGTATCACTACCACACCACTGTCATATTCCGCCACTGCCTTATATTGGCGAGTTTGTAATAATTTTGTTGAGCCTTCAGACTCAACCCTGTGTAATATTATATTGTACTGGTTATCTGTATCAAGGAAGTCCACTAGTTGTGTTGATCTTGGGGCTGGTGTGACTTGGGGCTTTTCTGGGATATATTCCAGAAAGGGGCCCGACAAAAATCCACCGCCCTGACAAGTCACTAATGGGAAAAATTAGAGTCTCTTGCGACTTGATGTTTCAAAAACAAATTCAGCTTCTGCGGACCCTTTGTCATTTAGGCTTAGATGCTTGCGGTGATCAGCACGCCGTTCATTGTTGCGCTAGAAAACGCCAAACCTCATTACCTTGAGCACACTTTCCTGCAGAACAAAGAACATGACCAATTTAATCTCAGATGTGGTGCCTCGGTAGTCGATCAAATCAATTTCTGTAAGATGGAGATCAAGGCATTCGATGAGATTGTTATATTGCAGCACATTTTTCACTTTTGGGTCTTTTCTTATCTGCAAAAAGAGGAGAACATATTAGAGCAGCTGGTTGTATAAGATTGCCGTGTCATCAAGAGCTACCAATATCATTCGCTCATACTATAGGGTTGGCTATAGGGTTTGCTCTAAGGCTATTGCTAATTTTTTACTCTCTCTCCTTCTCTTAATTTCCTCTCATTTACTCACATTTTACCTGGAAGCACGTGAAGAGGTTGGTTACAGTGTGAGCATTTGTTGCCAGTATAATAAGCCATAGGAAAGGAGTACTCTAGTACTAGCACTTCATTTTATTCAGTTGTGGGTCCAACTTTAAAACTATACTAGAGGCAACACACTGCGAAGCTTTGATATAAGCTTAGAGGCAGGTCAGTGGGTCCCATGTTAGAGGCAAACTTACCTGTGGATGCTCTTACAACCCACTTCCCACTATGACTAGCCTTGGCTACAACAACAAAAAAGGGCTTATAGCCCACTATTGTACTACCTCCGTCTTACTAGTTCATAGGTCCCCTTTGTATTTAGTGTAAAATTTTGACCATAGATTTACGTAAGAAAATGTCAATGCATGTCACTAGAAATTATATCATTGGAAATTATGTTCAAATATGAATCCAACAATATAATTTTTAGTGACATGCATTAACATTTTGTTAGTTAAATCTATGGTCAAAATTTGATACTACAAAATACCAAGGGGACTACTAGTAATTAGTAAACCAGGACGGAGGTAGTACTTGCTAGGGCATCCACAGTGGTTGGAGTCAGCATTGCCTCTAAGCTGGGGTCCACATTGCTGCCTCTAAGGTTAGTCAAAAATGCTGCAATGTATGGCATTTGATTGCAGCCTCTACAACGGTCCCATAAAAACAATAATCAAGTTGATATGTGATTCACTTTTCAGTTGGGAGACTCAAGAAAGTGGATGACATGTAGGGACAGATGAATTTTTTCATTGAAACAAAAGCTTGGAGGTAGCCTCTTAGCTTAGAGGCGATGCCAAGGATTTTTTGCTAGAGACAACTCCATGCAATGTATAGAGGCAGCCTCTAAAGGCTTAGAGGCAAGCTATAGAGGCAACAAAACTGCACATTGTGGATGCTAGTCTAAGTTACTTCCCACTATGACTAGCCTTGGCTACAACAACAAAAAAACGATGCAGGTAATCACGTGGGAATAAATAGTAAAAACATTTCTTTCAGTATATAGTGCGTAGATGCAGTTTTGAACACTACACTTGTCATTGTAACTTGGGAAAATTATGAAAAAAATTGAGCTTCGTTGTGGTTCACATTTAATAGGAAAGGAGTTTCACTTCGATGAATAGCTTCTCTATGCACGGAAAGCATGTAAGGAATCCAATAACTTGATCCAGATTGGGGCCGATATATTTTATTGCCAAGATCTTCACTGTGCACATAGACTGGGTCAAGCTTGTGGGAATCATTTTCTGGATGACAGTCGAACATACATCAAGAAAAAAATGTGATTTTCAAGAAGAAGAAGGAGAAGAAGAAGATTACTGTACCTGAACAATTATGGATCCAATAACAAGTTCGGAGAGTTTGGCAGACGAGTAGGAGAACGCTGTCAATTTCGGCGTGTCAATGACCCTGATTTTTGTTGGACCTTCTAGATCAGATAAAAGCAATCTCTCAAGGAAAGGCGCATTCTCAATGACCATATCGTGAAATAGCACAGCTGATCTCTTCCCAAGTAATGTCTTGTTGCGGGGCCATCAAGACACATAAATCCATCGAAGATTCATCGAGGCGATGTGGAGGGTAACGAACCCGTGGATATGCCGAAGACAAAGGTACTCGAGCGCAGTACAACCGCGGAGCAGGTACTCCATAGCCTCCTTCGAGATGCCAATGTCAAAGAGCTCGAGTTGATTGAGTTGAGGGAGAAGAAGAGCGGGCGCGGCATTAATCTGGCGAAAATAGCAGGAGCTGAACCTGCAGCGGCGCAGCGGCGTAGCGTTGGCGCGAGGCTGAGCGCGGATGGCGACAGATAGCGACATCATCCACCTTCAAACCTGAGCTCCTTGAGCTGATCTAGGGCGGGGGATAAGAACCACTCATCGAACTTGGCTTGGACCTTGCAGTTGGTACTGAACATGCGGATGTCAAGGCGTCTAGCTAGCTGATACGTCCATTTTGCATCATGTTTTCCTACTGTTATTTATAATGTTTTTATGCATAATAATGCTTTTTGGAGTATTTCTAATGCCTATTCTCTCATAATATGCAAGGTTTACACAAAGAGGGAGAATACCGGTAGCTGGAATTCTGGACCTGAAAAAGCTACGTCAGAGTTAACTATTTTGCACATCTCCAAATGAGCTGAAAATTTACGGAGAATTGTTTTGGAATATATGAAGAATATTGGAGAAAATAACTACCAGAGGGGGCCCACCAGGTGGGCACAACCCACCTGGGCGCGCCAGGGAGCCCAGGCGCGCCTACTGGGTTGTGCCCTCCTCGGCCCACCTCCGGTGCCCCTCTTCTGGTATATAAGTCATTTTGACCTAGAAAAAATAAGAGGAGGACTTTCGGGATGAAGCGCCACCGTCTCGAGGCGGAACTTGGGCAGGAGCACTTTTGCCCTCCGGCAGAGCAATTCCACCAGGGGAACTTTCCTCCCGGAGGGGGAAATCATCGTCATCGTCATCACCAACAACTCTCCCATCTTTGGGAGGGCCATCTCCATCAACATCTTCAATAGCACCATCTCCTCTCAAACCCTAGTTCATCTCTTGTGTTTAATCTTTGTACCGTAACTTTAGATTGGTACTCGTGGGTGACTAGTAGTGTTGATTACATCTTGTAGTTGATTACTATATGGTTTATTTGGTGGAAGATTATATGTTCAGATCCATTATGCCATTTAATACCCCTCTGATCTTGAGCATGATTATTATTTTTGAGTAGTTATTTTTGTTGTTGAGGTCACGGGAGAAGTCATGTTGCAAGTAATTATGTGAACTTGATATGTGTTTGATATTTTGATGATATGTATGTTGTGATTCCCTTAGTGGTGTCATGTGAACGTCGAATACATGGCACTTCACCATATTTGGGCCTAAGGGAATGCATTGTGGAGTAGTTATTAGATGATGGGTTGCTAGAGTGACAGAAGCTTAAACCCTAGTTTATGCGCTATTTCATAAGGGACTGATTTGGATCCAAAAGTTTAATGCTATGGTTAGATTTTATCTTAATACTTTTCTCATAGTTGTGGATGCTTGCGAGGGGGTTAATCATAAGTAGGAGGTTTGTTCAAGTAATAACAACACCTAATCACCGGTCCACCCACATATCAAATTATCAAAGTAGCGAACACAAATCAAACCAACATGATGAAATTTCCGTGTACCCTCAAGAACGCTTTGCTTATCATAAGAGACCATTTTGGCCTATCCTTTGCCACCAAAGGATTGGGCTACCTTGCTGCATATTATTTACCGTTATCGTTACTTGCTCGTTACAAATTATCTTGCTATCAAACTACTTGTTATCGACTATTTCAGTGCTTGCAGAAAATACCTTGCTGAAAACCATTTGTCATTTCCTTCTGCTCCTCGTTGGGTTCGACACTCTTACTTATCGAAAGGACTACGATTGATCCCCTATACTTGTGGGTCATCAAGGATCTTTTCTGGCGCCATTGCCGGGGAGTGAAGCGCTCTTGGTAAGTGGAAATTGGTAAGGGAAAATTATTACTATGTGCTGAAATTTATTGTCACTTGTTACTATGGAGAATCATCCTTTGAGGGGTTTGTTCGGAGTATCTTCACCTCGACCGGAACCACAATTAGTTGCCCCTCAACCTACTTCACCTACTGAAAATATTGGTTATGAAATTCCTTCGGGTATGATAGAACAACTGCTAGCTAATCCTTATGCAAGAGATGGAACTAAACATCCTGATATGCACATGATATATGTGGATGAAATTTGTGGATTATTTAAGCTTGGAGGTTTGCCCGGAGATGAAGCTAAGAAGAAGGTTTTCCCTTTATCCTTGAAGGGAAAAGCATTGGCATGGTATAGTCTATGCGATGATATTGTCGGCATTCTGGGAACCGGGGTACCCAGACTTGCCTGCCTGCGGCCCAGGGCGTGGCTCCATCGATGGCCTGGTACGGCCCATCTACAGCGCCTTCAAGACAAGACCCTTGCGAGGGGCCAAGCCTCGCGAGGCAGGCGACGTCAAGACCTCCGGAGGGAGTGGCCTCCCTAGGTTGGCTCCTGAGGAGTGGAGATTTCTATGCAGGTACCCACCTCATGAGATGGAGGTGACGCAAGCCATGACGACCAAGGCCAGGCGGGCGCCAGCGGGCGCAGAGGAGCAGGTTTCCTCTTTGGTGCTAAGGAGGCAAGCGCAGGCGCGGGGTTCCGAGGAATCAGTGAAAGGTTTCCATTCCCGTGCAATGAGACCAAGACCGCCAGGACAGCAGGACGGATGTCATCGCCGAGCCCACCGTGGCGTCACGACCAGAGGCTTTGCAGGCGAAGACCACCTTTCGTCAGGATAAGATGTACTACTTGTCCCCCTTCAAATTGGCCATTGTGGGATCCCTTCCCGCCTTCGTTTTGGGGGAAGAGGACCGAGGCCACTATAAATATAAGCTAGCCACCACCGTAGGAGGGGATCGAATCATGAACTCACACCCACACTAGAGCAGACCTCGTGAGGTTGTTCTTCCCTTGTACTGGTTCATCCTCAGCCCCTCGCGAGGCAAATCTACCACAAAGCAGGAGTAGGGTATTACACCGCAAGGTGGCCCGAACCTGGGTAAACTGATGTGTCCTTCTTCTTCCTTGTTCATCGAGCTAGGCTGTAGGGCAGCGCGTTTGGTTGGCTGGATAGGTTGAGTTCTTCGCACACGTCCCATAGTTCAAACCTTCTTTGGGCCTGCGGAGCCCTGAATCCGACATTTGGCGTGCTAGGTAGGGGCGTATCGAAGCTTCTCTCCCACTGTTCGCTCCGCCGCTATTCCGCTGTCCTTATGGCCGACGCTCGCCGTGTTCATGCCAAGCGCCGGGTGAAAGCACAAGTGCTCCCTGGGTGATTTTGGTAATTAATGTCTACATATCTCTTTTTGGACTAATATCGTTATCTAG